>OZ005742.1:182490020-183168595 GCA_963930735.1 Dioctria linearis | reverse complement strand
TAATTCACGCACGCTGAAACTTCGTTTACAAGTCTCATCTTAACTCCTTGACCACCTATCACTCACTGACTAACTCATCCTCCAGCCAACATCAACCGATAATTCCCCCGAATCAGCCACCGGCCGGCAACCACCATTCCCTTCGATTCGAGCCGCACACAACCCGAATCACAAACGATTGCTAGCGACTGTACTGCTGGCCACATGTATGGGTGTGTGCTCATGGGTTTTATAATATGCTCGTTGCCACTCAGCAACTTCTGGCGACAGAAAATTTTTCTGAAATTTGATCGCGTGATATTTCACCGTTTGTGCACTGGAAGTTTCAGTGACAAACGGTAAAAGATATGGAATTTTGTACCGGCGATGGGGCGACGATGCCAAGTTTTATCAATTTTAATGCAGATAAGAATAAATTACGCTGCATAGATGAAACACGATGTAATTGCGGAGTTGCCGTACGGATGAATTTTAAAATGTTTTCTTTTTTCAGGATTTTTATAATATGGAGAAGTAGCATAGGGCTACTTCTCGAAAATATCTAACTTTTCCTTACAGGTTTTTTCTTTATAATATGGAGAAGTAGCATAGGGCTACTTCTCGAAAATATCTAACTTTTCTTTTCAGGAGTTTTATTGCATGGAGAAGTAGCATAGGGCTACTTCTCGAGGATATGAACTTTAGTCCCCTTCTTAGGTATCCTGGGGAAATTATGGGGGTTTCTCTACAGAAGGCAGAGAAGCCGAACAAGAAGAAAAAAGAAACGAAGAGGGGGGAGGGAGGAAAAGGGTAGCGTAAGGGGAATACGCTACAACCTAAACTAAATCCTTTAAGCACTAATTTATCGCCAGCCAGCCACGGATGTACCAAACAATCAAAATATATATATATGCAAAACAAATATATTTAAAAAGAAGCAAATACTCAGCTTGAAAATTTTTGGTAACTATCAGGTGTCTCGATCATGAGATTATATCTCACATGAAATTATCTCCCGACGTGGTCCAGAAAATTCCGTTTCGCAATTTATTAGTTTTTCTTGTTTCTTCCTTTTTTTTTTTAGCTTTTTTTTTTCCTTCATTACTTTCGATTTAACTTTTGTTCTTTTACTCTTTTAACTTTTATTTTATTTAAAAAAAAACACTATAACTTCGTGCAGCCATTTTAATCTGCCGTCCCAAAAACTCAAACGCCTGCAGCTACACACGACATAGACGTAGGGCAAGGCGTCGGTGACAAAACCCCCCAAAACAATATAAAGAAAGGAGATACTGCGTTACTCTCCGAGACAACACCCATCATTGATCCAGTCGGAGGATCCGGAAGTCCACAAAGTCGTCATTGCAGAGCTATCCATCATAAGGTCTTAAAGGAGGTAGCATCAGCACTGGGATTCGGATGGACAAATGTAGTAGCACAAACAAACCAAACCAAGTCAGTAATTTCACGGCTATACAATAAAATGAACATATATTATACAGTAGTTATTAGTCGAAATTCGAGATTGAGATCTAGCGAAAGGAGAAGAACCCAATCATAGTTCGAGGTGGCTTCCTAATAGTAAAACCAGATCTGACATATAAATAATCTTGTCATCTAAATAATGAGATTTCCTGAGCTATGTTCGAGAAACTTTCAGACTTTTAGAATATGAAGGGGACGCCCTTGGTTCAGCCCACAGTTTCGTCACGGGCATGTGATAGACAATGACTATCGTATACAATGGCAGCTCTATAATTTTAGTGTAGTGCTTAACTATAAGACTAGGATGACTTAACTACTCGTATTATGCGGTTACACATATATACAGTTGAGGCCACATACAGAAGTGTATATATATGCTATAAATATTATATGTTTTAAGAGTGAAAAGATGATATCGAATGTAGCTGCCTACAGATTCGGACTCCGGCTGCACATACACACATGCTATTATAACTCAGCTGAGATGTATTGAGCGTAAAATGGTAAGGTTACTTTGTAATCAAAACTATTTTATTATTTTGTTAAGTAAGGTATATAAGAAGTGTAGCCATTGGGAAGCTCAGGAACCAAGCTTTCAATTACTAGAAGACTATTTTCCTGTATGGATAGTAGTTTAGGCTCTATAACATATATAAAGTCAATGTTTGTCAGTTTTCCATAAGTAAGTATCAATATAGAAAAATTTAGAAAACGGACTCACAACGCATATATATAGATTTCTGTTTCATGGCTTGGGAAGTATTCTCGAGGGTTTTGGTTACAGATATTATACAGTAAGATATAAACAGTTATTGCTTTTCGCAAGTATCCAGAAGTTTTTAATATACCCGCCAATAATTAAAACAAAGGATTTCTAAATGTTTCTTTTAACTTTCCAAATTTCTTGTAGCTTTTCTTAGCTCGTTCGCTTAATTTTGCTTTACACATTTCACATTACCGTAAGTTTCTTTCTTTAATTTTTCTCAAGCTTTGTAAATTTTTCATTCTTCTTATTTTCTTTACACATTTCCGTGTTCTTCCTCACAATACACTTATCCTTGTCTTTTTTTCGTGTTTTCTTTCCAACTTATAAGTGGAATCGCGTATTTATCCGTATTTAAAAAAAATACGCGCCGCAATCCGCAGCCGGTTGAGCCCCCATAATTACTGTGGTATTTTGTTGGGAATGGGTATCGGACATTTCAAATAAAAAAAGAAGAAATGTGTTATCCGAACGAAACTAATAAACTGTTTTTTTTTAATTATTTAATAAATTTAAGATAATCAAAACTCTGACCCTAACTCGATTTTTAAATATGCGTGTCATTTGCTGCGATCTTTTCTCGAACACGACCCATTGTTGGCTCTGCCAAACATCTGCTTTCGACTTTCCTTCAAAAATATGCTAACGGTGGCTATGATAACAAAAGAGCTGAGTTAATTCCACTTTACTTGGTTTGATACCGTGCAAAATTGCATTGAATGTGAGGTGTCAAGATAATTTATTTTGCTATGTGGTTTGTTTACATCCCACATATACATATAATATCCTAATTAGACCTTATTTTGAATTCTGTTCGACGATTCTATTCTTATGTACCCAAACAGCTAGAGAAAGGCTACAAAAATTGCAAAATAAGGCCATGCGGGGTATACTCAAATGCAATAGACTTACTTCCATAAGATTGATGTTGGAGGCATTGCAATGGATGAGTATCAAAGAACAGAGTTAAATGTCCCAACTTTTATATTCAACATAAAGATGAAGAGACTTCCGAAATATTTGACTCAACAATTGAACCTAGTGACGGATATGCAACCATGTGCAATTAGAGATGCTGACGTAACATATCGACTGTATCGACGTAGAACAACACGAGCGCAAAATTTGTTACTTTATAAAAGTCTGCAGAAATTTAATGCGCTTCCCATTGAGTTTAAGCAATTTTATAGATTGAAAAGTTGATGTGTGGAATTCATTAGAAGCAGATCATGAATATGTATAAAGACAAAAAATAAACTGAAATACGTAGGTATTTGTTATACCCTAAATGAAATCTATAGGGTAAGTTATATAGAAGACAAGGTATTCCCATTAAAATTTTGACACATTGCAGCTGATAGCATGTGACGTAATTCTGCGACTAATGTACATACATTTTTATAGGACAGACAGAGAAGAGTAATAGTATTTTCTATACCGTACTTTCCTATACATTTCACGATATTTCGTCCCGTAATGGTGGAACGCGGTTCATAATGGGAATACCTTGTATTCTACATATATATGTACCTTGTCTATAGGGTATACTAAGTTTGTCATTCCGTTTGTAACACATAGAAATAATGATGATAGAGCAAAATGGATTGGACACCACGCATAATATTAAAGATATTTTGATTTTTGCACCGTCTGTCCGTCCGTCCGTCCGCATGATAACTCCAGAACGCGTTCACTTAGAGGTCTGAAATTGTGCACACGAACATTTAAAAAAAAATAAAGACTATCAAGTTCGAAATTTTTGTGTTTCACTATATATTTGAACACTGCCTGAGAACACGTCGACGTAGAAATCTGAAATTTTGTACAGGGTAGTTTTCATAGTAATAGTAAATAAAGCTTCAAAAAATGGACTAAATCGTGCAACCCCTTCCTGGTGTTGCCATATAAAAATGTAGGATTTTTACGTACATTGTGAAAACGATCAGCCCTACACGTTTTTATTGTACCGTAAAGTTCTTCAGAGTATGTAATCCTATGAAATTGGTTCCAATCATTTTACTGTGCGACGAACTGTTCCAGAAATATATGCGAAAAACCAATTCGTATCGCTCGTAACGTATTAACTTGCAACTATGACACCATACAACACCGTTGTCGTAATACATTAAGTTACAACAACACCACTCAGCTGCAATACAATAAATTACAGTTGAGAAGTACAGTACAATAAACTGTTACTTTCGAGCTGGTCCTAACCAAAGGATTCATGTTATGGAACTATGTAGAGTGATTGACGACTGGACGTTAAGTCCCGACTGCCAGCATGAGCTGACAGATCACTCGATGGACACCGTTGACTGCAGGGCGGCACGCTAGCTCGCCTCGGCTATTGGCGGAGAGTGTGGGGAGGTTCCACGAAAAAGCCTGCCGCTGTCGCCTGCCATATACAAAAAAATCTCGTGCCTTTAACCAAAAACGCCGGCACACATTCAGTCCTGAAGGGACCTTTACGTCACTTACCTACATCCTCATTGAAGGCGCAGATGGTCTGCCTTCCTGCATGCCCCAACCACCCAACTGACTCTGAGGGCAGATATTTACAGAGTCCCTTGTAGACCTGTAAAGACAGAGAGTAGCGGACCTAGACGACCTTCATGCTAGAAGGCTCCGGGAGAGAGAAAGGAGAAAATAAAAGCTTTCAACAATTCATCTCTACGTTATAATTGAAAGTATTTAACAGTAATTCTCGTTTTAACATTATTTTTGGTGCTTTAAGCAATAATCTCGAAGAATACGCAAAATCATGTACTTTTTGTAGACAAATAAAGGTTAAACTAAAGCTAATTGTAATGAAGTTGCTATGAATTGAATGTATATTTTAATAATCAAGGAAAATCTTCAAAGCATATACGAACTAAGGAAATTCGGAAAGAAGGAATGGTGAACAAAAAGAAAATCCCTACGGCGGAGATATACTAAACAAATCATTTGATAAGAAAAAGTGATCTGCATACACCATACATATAATCGTTGAGATTGTTATGGTCGTAGCGTATTGCATATAGCAATATGCTACACGTACTGAAGCAAGCGTGTAAGCCTGCCGCGAGAGCAGAAAACTAAAACGCACCCCGACCGAGAGAAATGCGGTTCCTCGGTCTCGGTGTGACACGTCGATGTGACAAAAAAGAAGAAGAAGAGTTTTACTGGTGGTAAAAGTAAAAAGCGATCGAAATAAGTCGGAAAACAAAAGAGGATAGACTTTTTTTAAAAAAGGGAACGTAAAGATAAAACAACAAAAATACATAAATCATTCAGGAGAGAAATATCTGAACAACATCAAATACGTAGCAAAAGCCATTACACAAGGATTGGGGAAATAACTTCGGAATAACTTCGAGTGACCATAAGGCAGCTCTCGAGATGGTGAAGGAAAACGAGTAGGAATCGATACCACTTGAGCAAGGTATTGTAATCCAAATATAGAATTTTAGTAAAGTATCCCGTGAAGAAGCAAGGCTAAAAAGAAGCTGGTGGCATAGTTTTATTCACTGCGGCGCCTACAGATATACGTGGTTGACATTACATGTGAAGATACGCCCGAACTCAACGAAGACCAATATCTCAAGCGACCACAAAGATAACATTGTGGAAAGCGCGAGTAGCAACGTACAAGGAGCACAAGGAGAATTAGTCCTAGGACAGAACAGTTTCCACAGCCAGTATCTACAGCGACATATAACTTTGAATCAAAGAACCATGGTGTGATGCAGGCCACGAAATTCCAAAGTTTTTTTGTAATTCTTATACATATTATCTACACGTTGTCGCATAACATAATTAAGCTTTAGCATAAATATTTCATTATATATATATTAATGTGATTGAAGGCACAGAATTTACCTCATACATATATACGTCGCATAACCTAGCCTAGTTTTAGCATGAATATTTCATTATATATATATTTATGTGATTGAAGGCACAGAATTTACCTCATACATATATACGTCGCATAACCTAGCCTAGTTTTAGCATGATAATTTTCATATATTTATACTGTATTGATCGAAATCACAGAAGTTTAGTGCATATTGATACGTTTTATCTAGTTTTATCATCAAAAGAAATCTTTATATACATACCGCTTGGATTGAAGTCGCATAATGCTACCATATTTATACATCATTGAATATCCGAATCAGATTTTTACTGGTGCAGCTTCAATATGGTATTAATTAAAGTCATCTACTATTATCTTAATAGATCTCAACAGGGACCTACCGTCATAGCCCAGATCAATTAAAAGGTATCACAGCTTTATTATATCTATGAACCGTGTATGAGCACAGGGTAGAGTTAATAGATTTTGAATAGATGATAAACGAAACTTGTTTAACACAAGATACGACAGCATTGTGCCATATTGTACAGGGAACTCCATTCAGATATTATACAGATTACCTTGCATTTTTGTCATAAGTTTCTTTACAGGACTATGATTGCTCCAGAAGGCCTTCATGGAGGAAGCGTTTTCATCACAAAAAAGGTAACAAGCAACACTGTCTGAAGTTTACCTCTTATAATTCTGGCGTAAGTTGTACACATGTAAGCAATAGATTAGGTTCATTAACGTTTGTAAAGTTTCAATACAGGTTTAGGATGAGATAAGATAACCTAGTAAAATGTCAGGGGGACAAGCCCAGGTTATTTAGAATATTAGGTTAAGAGCGACAACGAAGTTTTTGTTTTGTCTAAATACCTACACCAGCATTGTATGATAGATCAATTATTATAACGTATTGAAATGAATTGCTAGACTCTTCTTATTTCATCCCACACTCTCCTGGAGCCCTCTTGATTGAGAGGTCGAAAAGGTCAACTAGGGACACTGTGAACTCGCTGCCCCCAGTGTCAAATGGGTGGTTGGGGCGTGCAGTAAGGCCGAAACATCTGCGCCTTCAAGGATGATGTAGAAGTAAGTGACGTAAGGGTCCCTTCAGGACCGAATGTGTGCCGGCTTTTTTGTGTTAGGTAGGCACGAATTTTTTTGATTATGTATGACGGCAGCGGCAGGTCTTTTGTGGAACCCCCCCCCACACTCTCCGCCAATAGTTGAGGCAAACTAGCGTGCCGCCCTGCAGTCGGGACTTTACGTCCCAAGAAAATCACTCAACATAGTTACATAACAAGATATGTATTTAAAAACCCTACATTTGACGTAGTAGAATGATGCAATCTAATATAATGGAGACGAGGGAAAAATTTAATATTAAAATAAGTGCTAGTTCAACCAAAAAGCTCGATAAAACACGAGTAAAATGTACTACATAACTAAGCCGTCTACCTATTATATAGAACTACTGATATATCGCCCAGCTCAATGTCTTATTAAAATTTTAATTTAATTTTTGAAATTAACTAATTTATATCTCTAATTCACCTAGATACTCTAAAATTTAAAAGTATGTCTTTGCTGTATTTATATGGAATATGTGTATGTATGCACGTAATAACTTATAATTGGTTTTAATCTCATTCTACTCGGTACCTGAGCACTTTATTTGCGTGTTTCATACTACGCTCCCAAACACATCAGGTAAAAATAATTATTTTGTGCTTACACAAAAATGTCCAACCTAAACTATTTCAAAACATTTTTCCTTCTGGCGATCGCTCAAAGAGCCGATAACTTATAAAGTAGGAAAGTCGTGTGATATTTACATAATTTCATAATTCCAATGAAAGTAGCACTTTTCTTAAACAATTAAATGACACAAAAAGAAAAAAAAATCGATTATGAAAACTCGTAACAACCTCTTCTCTTAATTGAACTATAAAACTAAGCAAAACACTAAATTAATTTCAATAAATGCATGAGGTAATTAGTGTCGACTCTCATGGCCACAAAAACTAATGGAAGAGATATAATAATAGGAAATCAATTCGCTTAGACTATCCTAAGATTAGCTCTAAAAGTATATGTGTATAGTTGGAATGATCGCCTCGACTAAATGTTGTCTTTTTCCACAAGTAATCACAAATAAAATTAATCGCTGTCATTAATCAACAATCTTTGATTAAGTAATTTTACGTACTCCTACGATCGAACTTCGTACTAAGCTAGGTAACATCCGTGCGTCATTCACAAGAAATTGACAACGAAGATTAGTAATTAATTTAATGCAATCGGATTCGTCCGTATCAAAAGTTTGGAAAAGTGTATAATGATAGATAAATATGTCTTACGATATTTCTTCCCATTCTATTAAATGCGGAACTTTACCATTCAGGGAGTATCGCTTAGCACGAGCAACAAAGTTTTCACCAGTAGCTATTCGATGAGCGGCACCAACTATAGTTGGCAGATGATTTTGCTCCGACAGGGATACATCTGCTTGATTGCCGCTCTTATTTGGTGATACTGGAATACCACTGACGGGCGCTCCTTTGTCTAAGACGACGTCCACGGAATCTACTGACATAGATCCTAAATTATAGGTGTTGTAGTTGTACTCGATGCCGAGGAACTTGCCGAATTTAGCAGATACAGGTAGTTCCTTTGAACCTATCCTTACGGGAAAATATGCAGCTGATTTTGTCAACTTTTATCTCTCGCAAATATGGTTACTTACCGCGTAGAGCGGCGACTGTGACTGAATTTCAATAATTTTCGGATTTTTTTGCAGGGTCTAATTCCTTTTCGATGCCTTCGGAAACTTAATTAATCCATTCTTCGGTGTGTTCACTGTAGAAGATTTGACAAGACGGAGAAGATTGTCTGCTTGTTCTCCATCAGCCGGCAATAATTCTTCGAGTCGGAGGGCGTGCGGACTGTCGGTATGGCAGTCGGTATGGCAGCCGGCCGGCATATATGCTGCAGTAATTCTCAGTGTAGCATACTGCTATATGCAGTACGCTACGACCATAACAGGGCAGAGTGGTCTGGACTACCCGTGGTTCAGACAACGCTGAAAAATGGTCAACTGGTCTTAAAAATAGGCCTCATCGCTGCGGGCGCCCAATGTGTGTCTCGACCCACGACCTAATAAGGCATTCCTCATTACTCGTACTTCACTACGACTGTTGGCCCCACTTGACCGATGACGCATCGAGGACACATCCCTGAAGTCCCGTCAGTCTTCGATCAGACCTCGACATCCTTCTCCGTGTTGGAAACCAGAAGTACATCGACAAGGTGGTAACCTAAAAAATCCAGCCTGTCGATGTGTCTCTGCCTTCCTTCACCGAGATGCTGAGAGGACCTCGCGATCAGTAACCTAACCAACTGGTCGCTAAGCTTTCCCGGCACAGTATCTCACTCTGATCCCCGACCGCGATTGTTCGAGGGTGTGTCTCCAAGGCGTCGTCGAAGTAGTGACATGCTGGTACTCTTCCTAAAATTTCGGAAGGCATATAAACAAATGGGATTCCTACGACAGGCTATTTGCCGCAGGGTTACCATATAGGAGGGGATTAAAGCATTATGAGCATTACAATGCTAGGGATTGGGTAAGGGAGAAAAAATCGCTATTGTCCGAAAGGTATGCCGACCGCTAGGGTGGGGATGTCCTAAGCGGTACATTGTCATCCTGCAGTTGCCAGTGATGCTGGCTGGATTTCTTATTAGGGCTACCAGGAATAAAAAGGGACAATAGATAGATGACGATTCTACAATGGTTATCACTGCCGGATGTCTTTGGCGTGATAGACTATTATCGGTTTTCCCTGCAGATCTTCAAGCTCGTATAAGGAGTTTCCTTTCTAACCCGACACTTGACAAATTTTTGTCCCAGTTTAGCACTAGTCTGCTTTTGGAAGTTGCTTTGGGCAAAATTCCGTCTGAATACCTCTTTACCCACTCTGAAATCAACAGGCTTCGCCCTGAGATTATGGGCTCTTGAACCCTGTTCGAACGCATGGTGTAAGTTCTCCTGCACTCTCGCACGGATCAATCTCATTTTGTCTTCAGCATCTACTCTCAGAGGCTCATTAAGAGTCCCAAGGCTCTTCAAGATGGAATAGCAGCTGCCTTGTTCAATCATTTGCTGACCGAAAAGTGTTCGATAAGGAGAAAAACAAGTTGCTTGATGGAAAGAGCTCCTGAGGGAACTAGCTATCAGGCTCAGCTTCTCATCCCACTTCGTACATTCCTTCCGGATGTATGCTCTAATCCCTGACAATAGAGACCTGTTTACTCGCTCTGAGGCATTTGCTTGCGGCGAAGAAACTGCCGTTCGCAAGTGCTTCACCTCATACTTGTCCAGTAATCTGGTGAACTGAGCCGAGCAAAACTGGACTCCATTGTCAGAGACTATCGTTTCCGGGACTCCGAACACATGGAACACTTCCGTTTCGATAAATGAAAAATAAATGAAAAGTGGTCAAGAACTATTAGTATGCAGACATTTCCTTTTACTGACCGAGGATATGGACCCAGAAAATCAATATACAGCTTTTACCATGGCCGTTCTGTCACAGACTGGAATCTCCTAGGTGGTATCAGAATAGTACTGGGGGCTTTAGTTTATTTACACACATCACAGGCGCATACGTAGTTTCTGACATCAACTCTCATTCATGGCCAGTACAAATGTCTTCTCAGACGTTCCAGTGTTTTCCCTATACCTCCGTGTGAAGCTAGTGGCGGATCTTGCGCTCTTGAAATAACGTCGGAGACAAGCCCTCGTGGAGTCCAAAGCTTCCAAGCTTCTTCTTCCTGAATCGGATCACCTGTTCTCGGAACAGTCCGAATGTACACGAAGCCATCCCTGATGCAAAGATATGGTAGTTTGCCAGAAGACATTGTAACTTTATGCCTCAGTTCCTCATATTCCAGCGAGTTCAAATATGGCGAACAAAGGTCAACTTCCGGGCCAGGATCTTCGTTTGTGGACAGGCTGTCGCAATGAATGCGTGACAGCGCCTCAGGGACGACATTCAGGCTTTCTTTTCGGTGCTCAATAGTGAAGTCGAAACCCTGAACCTTCAAATTCCACCGAGCAAGTCTACCGCTGAGGTCCTTTTGGAACATCAGCCATTTCAAGCTCGCAGGGCCGGAACTTCTGTATACTTTAGATTGCAGCTAGCATTCCTGTTCTGCGGCTGTATAATTTCCTTGTGCTGAGTTCAACTTTTTCGAGACGTAGGCTATTGGCTTCTCGTGGCCATCGTCATCTAGTTGAAGCAGCACCCCACCAATACCTTGTTAGCTCGCATCGCACTGTATGACGAACGGCTTGGAGAAGTCTGGTCTCACTAGCAATGGAGCAGAAGTAAGTTTCTGTTTCAACAAATCAAGAGACGTCTGGGCATCATGTGTCCACTTGAACTGACTAGGGTTTTTCAACGTGTATGTAATGGAGGCAGTTAAGTCAGTATAGTTCGGAATGAACCGTGTATACCATCCCGCCATACTTAGTAGGCGTCGGGCATGCCGAACAGTTTTAGGTGACGGATAGTCAACTATGCCTGAAATCTTGTCAGGGTCAGTTCGTATACCTCCCTTTCCGACAATGAAACCCAAGTATTTGGTCTCTTTGATACAAAACTTACTCTTCTCGACGTTGATAGTGAGGCCAGCATTCCTCAAACAATCCGCTACATGGGCTAGCAGCGTAAGATGAGTGTCGAAGTCTGAAGACAGAATTGATAAATCGTCTTGGTAGACGAGAACATTCTTACGAAGATCGAAGGGAATGACTTTATCCATGAGGCGGCACATCGTTTGTGCAGCGTTGCATAGGCCGAATGGCATCACTGTGTACTGATAGAGAGGGTGACCAGGTACAGTAAAAGCTGTCTTCTCTCTGGAATCAGTGTCTAGTGGGATCTGCCAGAATGCGTCTTTCAGGTCTAGGCTTGTAATGTAGTTTGCCGGAGGAAGTCCACACAGAAGCGCGTCTATCTGCGGTAGCGGATAGGCGTCCTTCTTCGTAACGGAGTTGACTTTCCTGGCGTCAAAACAAAGCAGAACCTTTCCAGGTTTCCTCACCGGAACACCTGGAGAGCTCTAAGGACTCTGGCTCTCCTCTATCACACCCAGTGATAGCATTCGCTCTAATTCAGCATCCATCAAACTCTGTACGGCTGGTGAAATCGGATAAAAGCGTTGTTTTATCGGAGCTGCGTCATTCGTCTCGATCTTGTGAGTGACCAGAGGTGTCTTTCCCAGGCCTAAAGAGGCGAAAGAAGTGAAAAGCTGTTTAGTAGCTTCTAAACGCTGTTGATCTAGACTGGAAAGAACCTGGCGATACTCTAAAATTTAAAAGTATGTCTTTGCTGTATATATATGGAATATGTGTATGTATGCACGTAAGAACTTATTATTGGTTTTAATCTCATTTTACTCGGTACCTGAGCACTTTATTTGCGTGTTTCATACTACGCTCCCAAACACATCAGGTAAAAATAATTATATTTTGCTTACACAAAAATGTCCAACACAAAATATTTCAAAACATTTTTCCTTCTGGCGAATCTCTCAAAGTGCCGATAACTTATAAAGTAGGAAAGTCGTGTGATATTTATATATTTTCATAATTCCAATGAAAGTAGCACTTTTCTTAAACAATTAAATGACAAAAAAAGAAAAAAATTCGATTATGAAAACTCGAGGTTGTTAAGGTCTTAAGCAAAACACAAAATCCTTTGTTTACTTTTATCGATAATAGCACTAAATTAATTTCAATATATTAATGAGGTAATTAGTGTCGACTCTCATGGCCACAAAAACTATTGGAAGAGATATAATAATAGGAAACACATCAAATTTAGATCCTGTACGCACTAAAGTTGGAAGAGAAGTCAGGCCGCCAGATTACCTTCGAGATTATTCAACCTAAAAAGGGAGGTGTTTGCATCTTCAGACTGAACGCACCCGATTCATGACGTGGATACTGACAGGTTTGAGTCCAAATTCACATATTGTACGCGCGTCTTGTCGGCTTCACAGAAATATATAATTTTAGTAATACATGTAGCCTTATTAATTAAATCATTAAGTCAGTAGTCGGTCACCCGGCATAAGCGTTGGGTACAGCGAATAAATATTTATGAACTTTTTGTGAATTTAAAGTAATATTAAAAAACGAAATTTTTGTATGGCTGCCTTACGAAGGAGTTACTAGATTTGTCACATTTTCGAACTTAAATTTACTATGCCGTATCATGTATGTATGCAAGTTTTTTTATAAATATTAGTATCAAGTTTCTCTCCTATATAGAAATTTCCTACACAATAAAAAAAACAATAACAGGCTCCTATAGCAACCGCCTCTTGCGACTGTCAGTAGCAGACTAATGGCAGAAACACATCCAGGCTTCCTCGAGGCGTTGTCAAAATTTCCAACACGGGTTTTTAAATGATGCAACACAAAACAAAACCAGCAGCTAGCCTCAAGGCCTAGCCGCAAAGCGCGCTTGCTTGATGTTGGAAATTTTTCTCTCTGAGGCCTTCTTCTATCAACAGATGTACTATCAAAATTACAATGACAGCACCGAGCCCGGTGGTATCATTTTGTTTTCATTTCTCTGCGAGGAAGCCTGAAAGAGGCCAGGCCTGAGGCTTGCTTGGATATGTTTCTGCCTTAATTTATTTACGAATGGGAAAGCTTGTGAGAAAGATCTGTTTATATGCCTCGGGTACACTGTTAGAAAACTCCACTCACACAGAAACCATCGCTAGACCACCTGATATTCTTAGTGGTGCTTCAGGTCTGTTATTGAACCGGGGCTCTATGCCGAATGTACATCGGAATATTAATCACTCCTCCTGCTCAGGCATCCAATATCGTCTCTGGAGGCTCAGATATAATGCACGACGGCATACATTCAACTCAGAATGTTAATCTGGATCATGAATACAACATGCCAAATTTCAGTCTGAATAATGTATCGGAGATGACGGTTGTAAATGCCTTCCTGCCTTCCTGCGAGTCAAATCCAATGGGGTGGGATACAAAGATGTCCCCAATAAAATTATATAAATTATATATATAATACTGCCTTATATCTTACCAGCAATTACTCATCTCATTAACAAGCTGTTATCCAGCTCGAACTTCCGGGGCAGGTGGCAAGTTGGCCTGGTAACACCCATTCCCAAAACTGCGTCCCCGTAGAGCATTACGGAAAGGAGACCGATCACCATTCTACCAGCAATATCCAAAGTGCTTGAATTCATTATTGCGGACAAGGTCACTGATTTTATTAGCATAAATGGTCTCCTTAATAACACGCAGTCGTGATTCGGATGCCTTCATTCTACCAGCACTGCTCTTCTGGGGTTCAGGGGTCCCTCTGTCATTCATATGCTTCTAGACTTTAGCAGAGCTTTTGACGCAGTCCGTCATGCGAAGATGATATTTAAGCTCAGATCTCATTTTAGCTTCTCCCCTACTGCTTGCAAGATGATTAGCAGCTACCTGTCCGAAAGATTTCTTATAGTTAGGTCAGAGGAAAATCACTCGTCGTTGAGATCCTTGAGTGCGGGTGTTCCCAGAGTGCTATCCTGGCTCGCCTGCTCTTTTCGTTATTCATTAGTGACGTAACCGAGGCAGATGGTGTTATGGTCGTAGCATATTGCATGTAGCAATATGTTACACTGAGCTAGGTACATGTCTACGCGACCCGTAGCAGCATGATGTGTGTGCGAAATGCGTCCTATATGGATGGAGAGCGATGCGCGCCGAACGCACCCCAAAAAAGAAGGAAGGTTGTTAGGTATGAAGGGAGAAGGTGTGTGTTCTTGGAAAAAGGAAGAAGCTGAAAAAAGAAAAGTGGAAAAACGTGAAAAAGATCTGAATGATTTTAAGAAAAATCGTGGATAAGAAACTTTTAAACAAAATAAACAAGAAAAGTCAAGTGTTAGAAAATAGACCTAGTACAAGTTCAAAAGGAGGAAAAAGGTTACCAAAAACCAAAAAGGCTAGATTAAAAAGGAAGAAAGTCCGACACGAGGCAAAGGAAGGATATTAATTCCCTCTGAAATTTCAAGGGAGCATTCTTTTAATACCATTATCCCACTTAGAAAGTAGCAAAATTAGTATAAATCAAAAAGACGAGAACGGATGAAATGTAAAAACCATTGCGAGTAAGACGCATGCAACTAGTAGGTTAGGTACGACCTGGGGCCACATTTCTCTTTGAGAGGTCGGGCGAAGCAATCAATTTGTCTATATTTTTTCCATTTTGTGGCTATCGAAGCGATTGTATTCTGAAAGAAGACAGCCAGGGGCAGCCATATTAACGTCAAAGCTGAATGAAGGAGCGTTTAACCAGAAGATATCGAAAATTTCACGGCATCACATAGTACCTCGAACGGGCGGGGGCCTTACTAACGGTCGTCATAAAATCAGGTTCTGTTACCTTACACAGGGCACCACTACTCGTAAGGATGAGAGGCTAAGACGACAAGAGGACTGCAAGAAACATACCACATCTCAGCGTATTATAAATTTTTGGTACATAATAGATTCTGTCCAATTGTCTTTCGACGTTCAAACTCATTTGTCACCTCACGCAACCTATAGTAGCATATCATAGAGTAATTGTAAATTTGAGATTGACCTTATTACTTGCGAACAAGTAGTGCTGAGGAACCTTTTCATTGGTTCATAAAAGGAACAACATATACCATATTTGAACGGCTAAATTTCAGTTCTTTTTCTCATTTATAGTAACTAAATTCAAGTTGTAATGTCTGCAAAACGACAAAAGTTCTTTTCAGGAATAGCACAACCGCCTCCAGGGCGCTCCTGCGAGGGAACCGGACATATGTAAATTGAAGCTGTGATACTGTCACTCTGATTGTATTTGATTATGTGGTTACTTATATATTTTTTTACATTGATACATATAGATTTTTCTTATTATCTGGCTATATCTATGCACATTTAACTATATTGCTGTATGTATATATATAAAATTGTTGTTCGTATTGCTGCTGTTATACCACATAATATTCTGTCATATTGCCATATCGTGCGCTTATTTGATGTTAACGCGGTGATCCTATACGTATCAGGATACATTGTTTGTTATGTCATTGAGTTATCGAAATAGTTTTTTTTAGTTAAATGAATTACCGAAGTACATTTGCTGAACTAATTAGGGTCAGATGCACATATTTAGATTTCTTTTTGCGTCATAATGGTTATAATTATTAAACATGAATCAACTATAGTGGAGTTAGTTAAGTTTGTAGGTACATAGCATTAGTTTCCTCGTATCATAATCTATAAAAGCACAGTTGGTGCTTGTGGAATGAGGGACATCCAAGTATATCACACCCTTGCATTCGTTTTGTGAAGTAGAGAACAAACCCCGTCCGGGTATATTAGCAGTGAGAATAGGGATTCTAAAGTCAAGCATTAGAACAGGTTGAGGTGAGGACGTACATCATAAATCGAATCTTTTATAACGTTATAATGTGTTAAAAGTTTTATTTCTCCCTTCATTCTCCCGGAACCCTCTTAGTATGAAGGTTGACTAGGTTCGCTCTCGTCTTCTCTTTTCAGGTCAGTAGGGTCACTGACAACTATCTGCCCTCAGTGTCGATTGGGTGGTTGGGGCAAGCAGAGAACAACCACATCTGTGCCTTCCCAATGGATGTAGGTAAGTGGTGTAAAGGTCCCTACGGCCTTTTGGTATAGACAGGCACGAATTTATTTTGTATATGGCTGTTGGCAGCGGCAGGTTTTTGTGGAACCTCCCCACACTCTCCGCCAATAGCCGAGGCGAGCTAGGGTGCCGCCCTGCAGTCAACGCTGCTGTCCACCGAGTGATCTGTCAGCTCATGCTGGCAGTCTGGACTTCACGTTCAAGCCAATCACTCAGCATATTATCATAACAATGCGTTGCAGGAATTGGTGTCAACCATCAATGGGGGAACCTTGCAGGGGTTCTGAACTGGGCTGCCTCAAACGAGTTGGCGTTAAAGGATTAGTCTACAGCACTACAAAAAAAGGCTATTTTTATTAATGTTTTTTTGGAAGTTTTTATTATAGGCATAAAAGTTATTGAACTTAATAAATACACTTTCGAAATATAGGAAAATATTTTTAAATTTTTTATTTTAACCACGTTTTATACATAAAATGATAGACAAACGTAACGTTTCAAAAAGTAGGTAAGTGAGTTGCGTGAGCCATATCTCTGAAACGAAATATCTGAAATAAAAAAATTACATGAAATTACATTAAGTATAATAGTGAGTTCGTTCCAAACCACAATCATTAATTTTTATATATAATTGACAAAATGGCGGACTTATGTTGAAAAACAAAAACATAGGCTCTTTTTTCAGTGATTTTTGCTATAAAAGAAATAATAAAAATTGAAATTTTGATATGATCGTAGTTCAGGACGAACTCAGTGTTATACTTAATCTAATTCCATGCGATCTTTTTGTTTAAGATAACTCGTTCCAGAGATATGACTCACGCAACTCACTTGCCTACTTTTTGAAACGTTACGTTTGTCTATCATTTTCATACCCTAGATGAAATCTATAGGGGTATACTAAGTTTGTCATTCCGTTTGTAACACCTCGAAATATTCATGGTAAAGCAAAATGAATTGGACACCCACGCATAATATTAAAAGTTATTTTGATTTTTGCATGTCCGTCCGTCTGTCTGTCTGTGCGCACGATAACTCGAGAACGCGTTCACCTAGAAAGCTGAAATTTTGTACACGGACATTAAAAAAAACATTAATATTAAGTTCGAAAATGAGACAAATCGGGCAACTCCTTCGTGGGGTTGCCATACAAAAATTTCGTTTTCGACGACATATTTGGACACTACCTGAGAACACGTCTACATAGAAATCTGAAATTTGGTACACTGTGTTTTCATACTAATAGCAAATAAAATTTCAAAAATGGGTGAAATCGGGCAACCCCTTCTTGGTGTTGCCATATAATAATTTTGGTTTTTTACATATACTTTGAAAACGATCAGTCCAAGACATTTTTATTGTACTAAAAACTTCTCAGAATAAGAAATGCTATAAAATTAGTTATAATCATTTTTTCTGTCCGACGAGCCGTTCTAGAAATATATGCGAGAAACCTATGCAAAAAATCAAAATTGCTGAAATGGGTGACCATACGAAATTTCATACGTGCATTCATCTAAGGTATCATAAGAATTGGTCTTAGACCAATTCTAGCTTTTTCACTTGTTATGTATAAAGTGTTTAAGGCTGATTGGCAGAAAATAAAGATCTCGGTTCCGAGCTTCCATTTAACTATGTAGTAGTAGCGTGAGCTTTCGTACAAAGCTTTCGATTTAGTGCCATACCCAGAAGCAGCACTCGCTGTATATACCTTGTTCTATCAGTACATAATCAATGATAAATTGACATGACAAAATTTTATTCCTCTATACTTGCCTCTAGAAAACAATTCTACTATATTGAGGGGTATAGCATCTATTGTTGTTTGTCTTCGGAATTTAATTGCATAAACTGTTTTTGAAATTTTATTATTGCTTTCCATAGACTTTGGGATTTTTATATAGCATTTGTTGTCATCTATGCACAGTAGATATGTACATATATACACAAGGGCTAAATCAAATTAGATTAAATATTTGGCATCATATTTTTTTTAGAAATATATTGTTACGTGCAATAGAAAGAGACAACTGGTGACATCTACTGGCAATGGAGAGTAAACAACTTCAGGTTCGGAGAATCAATTATGAAATCTACAGGAAGGTTCAGGAATAGAACAAATAGAATAGTCAAGAAGCTTTTGGAATAGAGCACTCCAGAATAATCCGGAGGGTTTCTAGGATATTAATATAACAGTTGTCATCGCCAGAAAAAGAGTCTTCTCTTAGACGTTGCAGTGTTAACAAGCGAAAGTAATAAAGAAGCGAAAGTGTGTAATTAGATTGCGATAATTGAAAGTACAGTGTTAGCGATAATTAGAGTTGAATTGATTAATTAAAGAATTGTGAATTTTATATGATTAGAGTGAAATAAAGAACTTATATATTAATTATTTAATATTGTGTTTTAAATAACGAACCAAAGGCCTCGCTCGCAACAACTAGTGTCAGAAGTGCAATAAAATTCGCGAAATGAAGTGGTGGCAATTGACTTAAAAATTCAAATTGTGATTAATTGTGAGAAATTGTGTTAAATTGTGAAAGTTCTGGAAAATAATTTATATTCATCTGTAAGAGAATTACTACAGTAATGGGGAGCAAAGTGGACGAGCTTCGAATGCAGGATTTGAAAGTGGAGTTAGGAAATCGCTCATTACAAACGACAGGCGAGCGACTTAGACAATCTTTGAAAGAGGAAGGAAAGAATCCTGAAACATTTGTTTTCGAAGAGAACTTGGAAGAAATCGAAGCTGAAGAAGAGCCTGCGATTAAAATGGAACAGCTTTTGAGTACTTTAATGAGTAAAATGGAAGCCCGTTTTGATGAGCAAAAGAATGCTTTCGAGGAACAAAAGAATGCTTTTGAGGAACAAAAGAATTCTCTGGAATCCCGTAGGGATGAACAAAAGGATTCTTTGCAGATTTGTCTAGAAACTTGTTTGGAGGAACAGAAGAAATTTCTGAAAGTTTCATTAGACGAACAAAATGTGAAAATTGAAGGAATACAGCAGGAAATGTTGGAAGTTCGACAACAAGTGTCGGGAGTACAACAAAATGTCACGGAACAGCTTGATAACTTTAAAGCAGATCTGGAAAGAATAAAGCATCGTCAGCCTCAAAACGTAGCAGCTGAATTATCCGAAGCAGGTAGAATGAAAGCTCCAATATTTAATGGACAAAATTCGTGGCATATCTTCAAGAGACAATTCGAGGCAGCTTCAGAGGTAAATGGATGGAATGATGAAGACAAAACTATAGCTCTGGTGTTAGCACTTCGAGGTCCTGCGTCAGAGCTCTTACAAACTGTACCGATTGAAAATCAACGTAATTACGCTTCATTAGTACAGTCGATAGAATTACAGACACCACGAAGATTGCCATTAGCCAAACAACCGGAAGTTGCAGACATGATGAACTGCATGAAGAAGCAAGGCATCATAGAGGAATCTAACAGCCCTTGAACATCGCCGGTTGTTCTGGTTAGGAAAAAGGATGACAGCACCCGATTCTGTGTAGACTACCGCCAACTAAATAATGTGACGAGAAAAGATAGCTATCCATTACCAAAGATTGATGACACATTGGATACCCTTTCGGAGCGCAATGGTTTTCCACGCTGGATTCGAAGAGTGGTTACAGGCAAGTGGAAATACATCCCGAGGACCGAGAGAAAACGGCTTTCTCAGTTGGCAGTGGCTTATGGCAATTCAAAGTAATGCTATTTGCGTTATCTAATGCTCCAGCAACATTCGAACGACTAATGGAATGTGTTCTACGTGGTTTAACCTGGAAAACATGTCTTGTCTATTTGGATGACATAATAGTAATCGGAAGGACATTCATGGAACATAAAAACAACTTACGGGACATACTGCAAAGACTCAAGGATGCACAATTGAAGCTCAATGCGAGTAAATGTGCTCTATTCAAAAATGAAGTTAAATATTTAGGGCATATAGTTTCATCACAAGGAGTGAGAACCGATCCAGAGAAGATAGAAGCCATCAAAAATTGGCCAGTTCTAAAGGATAAACATCAATTACAGAGTTTTCTTGGTTTAGCTACCTACTACAGGCGATTCGTGAAACGTTTTGCAGATATAGCAAGAAGCCTACATCAACTTACCGAAAAGGGAAAGCCGTTCATATGGTCGGATAAATGCAACGAAAGTTTTGAAAATTTGAAGCAACAGCTATGTGATGCTCCAGTACTTCACTATCCAAAGCTGGGAAAAACATTTACATTAGACACGGATGCCAGCAATGAAGGTATTGGTGCAGTGCTTTCTCAGGAGGAGAATGGTCAAGAAGTTCCAGTAGCTTACTATAGCAAAGCACTTTCAAAGTCAGAGAAAAATTATTGTGCTACAAGAAAGGAGCTACTTGCCATTATAAGTTCAACAAAGCATTTTCATAAATATCTCTGCGGACAGAAATTTATCCTTCGCACCGACCATGCAGCGCTTAAATGGCTTCTGCAGTTTAAGAATCCTGAGGGACAAGTGGCGAAATGGATAGAGCGACTCCAGGCTTATGATTTTGAAATACAACACCGCAGAGGTCGTATCCATGGAAATGCAGACGCCCTTTCACGACGTCCATGCAAACTTGAATGCAAACATTGCGCCCGGATGGAAGAAAAAGAAACAACAGCAACTATACAGTTGGTAACCGTGGAACCATCTACAGGTTGGGACAACGAGGACCTGCGAACAGCACAACGAGAAGATCCGGACATTTCACCTATTCTTGCTTGGAAAGAAGACATGGAAAGACCAGACTGGAAGGATATTTCGGAACGGAGTGAGAAGCTGTAAAGTTACTGGGCTCAATGGAATTCTCTTCATGTTGAATGTAGTATATTAAAACGCAAGTGGGAAGCACCTAATGGCGAAATTTTCCGAATGCAGATAGTCGTGCCGGCAACAAATGTCAAAGATGTTCTAGAAGAAATGCACGGTGGAACCTCTGGAAGACATTTGGGAGTGAACAAAACCATTTGGAAAATACGAGAAAGATTTTATTGGTTACATATGCGAGAAGATGTGGAGGAGTGGTGCCGCAGATGCACTGACTGCGCTGCTTGCAAAGGGCCGCAGCACAGAAGCAGAGGAGAAATGCATAAGTATAATGTCGGAGCCCCCTTTGAAAGGATAGCTATAGACATCGCTGGACGTTTTCCAGAAACGGATGGCGGTATTCGTTATATATTAGTTGCCATTGACTATTTCAGTAAATGGCCTGAACCTTATGCAATCCTTAATCAAGAGGCAACCACAGTTGCGGAACAAATAATAACGAATTGGGTCAGTAGGTTTGGAGTGCCTCACGAACTTCATTCGGACCAAGGACGGAACTTCGAGTCGAGGACTTTCCAGAAGATGTGTAAAATGTTGGGAATAAGAAAAAGTAGAACAACTCCTCTACACCCACCATCTGGTAGAGCGCTTCAACAGAACATTGATCGAGCATCTAAAGAAAGTAGTTGATTATCATCAACGCGATTGGGATCGACATATTCCTACACTCCTAATGGCTTATAGATCAGCCATTCATAGTACTACCGGACAAACCCCAGCTAAAGTCATATTCGGAAGAGAGGTGAGCAAAAGTTACCAGAAGACTACGTATAGGAGCTCAAACAACAATTAGCCTGATGTACACGAGGCCACGAGGACGAAATTAGCAACAAATACTGATCGTATGAAGACCCGCTATGACTTACGTGCTAATTCCGCAGGATTTAACGAAGGTGATCTTGTTTGGCTGTACAACCCGAAACGACGTAAGGGACGTTCACCAAAATTGCAACAACACTGGGAAGGACCGTATTCAGTAGTAAGTAGAGTTAATGACGTGGTATACAGAATTCAGCATGGCACAAGAAGCAAGCATAAAATTATTCATTTGGACCGCTTGTGTCAATACTACGAGCATCAAGACCGTGGACCACCTGTTGTTCGAGACGAACAAATTTAAGAAGGGGCAGTGTTACGTGCAATAGAAAGAGACAACTGGTGACATCTACTGGCAAATGAGAGTAAACGACTTCAGGTTCGGAGAATCGATTATGAAATCTACAGGACGGTTCAGGAATAGAACAAATAGAATAGTCAAGAAGCTTTTGGAATAGAACACTCCAGAATAATCCGGAGAGTTTCTAGGGTATAAATATAACAATTGAGGACCTTGCAGCAAAAGGGGGGCAGATCCGTTTTTCTCAGTTTTTTACTTTTAACGCCCAAGATACTTAGAAAAAAATTCCTCATCGTTTCGTATACTCAGAATACAGCTCCGATAAAAAATAGAAGAATTACTGCAAATTTTGGACCTGCCCCCATTACTGTTTTGTGCAAGTTGAATGCTGATCCGGAGTTGCCTCCGTATTGCATCATATAGAAAGCAATTGCATCATTCTTAATTCAGTGCATGATCAATCACGAGACTTAGCAGACGTGTTTGCAACTTTTTTCTACTGTTTGTTTCAGTTTTTATTCGTGTTTATTTGCATCATGAGTGACAAAGAAACGTATGAAAGCAGTCTTAGAGCGTTCAGTAGTGGGTCTTCGGACGTGTACGAACCTCCCGACAAATATTTAACTGAATCTTCAGACTCTTATTTAAGTGAATCTGATCCGAATATGCCGGGTAAATAAAATAGTTATCGATGTTGTTATTGTTAATTTTTTACAGAAATTAATTAATTTACTTACTTACTTACTTACTAACTATTCCAGGTCCATCAAAGAAACAGCGTCGTCATGGAAATAAGAAAATGAACACCCCCCAACATGTAGACCAATCTCATTTGATCGAAAGTGGTGGAGAAGCTGGAAAGGAGTTGGAAAATTGGAACGAATCAGTATCTGCAGTTACAAAAAAGAACCGAAAATCTGCAAATCAATCTTGTTGGAAACGAAACATTAGAAAGAAGGCTATTGCTCAAGGGAAGAGCTATATTAATACGAAAGGTCGAGTAGTAGAAGGAAGAAAAACTGGACCAGACTGTTGTTGCAAAAAGTATAACTGTTTTGTAAAAATAAAAGAACAGGAGAGGAAGGTCATCTTAGACAATTTCAATAAGATGGGAGATCGAAATATTCAGAATACGTACTTGGGAGGTTTAATCAAAACTCAGAGGGTTGTGAGGGTTAGACCAAAATCTGGCACAGGAAAGATCCGTAGTTGTTCTCACCAGTATTTTGTTAAAGTAGGAATACAATCGGTAAAAGTTTGTAGGGATGCTTTCTCAGCAATACACGGAATATCAAAAAAGCGTGTGCATAATATTGCTAAAGCATATCGCACTCCGAATAGTATTGCACCTCCGATATGTAAACGAGGGAAACATCGGAACAGACCTAATCGGGTTCGAGATCAATGGATTCGAAAAATTGAGTCCCACGTAAGAAGCTTTCCACGCCGTGAGTCACACTACAGCAGAAACAGAAGTTCCCGCTTTTATCTCTCTCCAGATTTAAATGTAAAGAAGATGTATGAACTATATTTAGAACGGAATGAGCCAGAAAGTGCTAGTAATCCTGAGTATAAACGTAACGTATCATATGACTTCTATTACAGATATTTTAAACAAAATTTTATTTACAGGTTTGGATCGCCTCGTTCCGATACTTGCAAAAAGTGCGATATGTTAAACATTAAGTTGAAAGATTCTACTATTGACGCCAGTGAAAGACAAGAACTGAACAAAGAAAAGACTATTCACGAAAGCAAGGCTGCGACTTTTTTCACCGACTTGAAAAACAAAACAAAACTTGCAAAAACGAACGACGAAGTTGAAGTTTAACATTTGATTTTCAACAAAATCTTCCTCTGCCAAAAATTCCAACAAGCGAAGCATTCTATAAACGACAACTCTGGGCGTACAATTTTTGCATTCATTCAGGGAAAACAGGTCTAGCTCACTTTTACCTTTACGACGAAACTATTGCCCGGAAATCGCCCAACGAGGTAGTCTCTTTTCTACATCATTATATAAATAACGCACTTCCTAAAACAGTAAAAGTACTCTATCTATTCTCGGACAATGCTGGAGCTCAAAATAAGAACTCCACAATAATGCAGTTTTTGTACACTCTTGTGAAAGCCACTGCTATTCAAACGATAGTACATCGTTTTCCTGAACCAGGACACAGTTTCCTGCCATGCGATCGGTGTTTTGGTGTACTGGAGAAGTTCAATAGAAAGAAGGATTATATTTTTACTACTACGGATTACTTCGAATTTATTAAGCAGGCATCTAAAAATTTTAAAGTTGTCCGGGTTGATCAAAGTATGATTCTTAACTTTACTAAACACTATATTGACCATTTCAAAAAAGTGATTGTAAATGCAGAGAGGAAGAGATTCAAGATTTCTCAATACCGTATTTTTGAATACAGCAAAGACCATATAGCTAACATCAGTGTCAGCATATCAACTGGTATTCCTATTTTTGACCACTTTTCTATAATGAGAGATATTGGGTACCATCTAGCAGTCGAGCCACAGCCCCGGCATCCAGTTTACAATGCTCCTTTGCCATTGAAAAAGGCAAAATATGCCGACGTTATGAAGCTGGCCACCAACTACGTCCCACATAATAAGCAGGACTTTTATACAGCTTTGAAGTGTGACTTCGTAGCGGGTGACGATATTTCTGCGGACGATGATGACAACCAGGATGAAGAATAGTGTTGTGACTCAGGTACCAATGCCCTAAATCACAACCATAAGGTCCATGCACCAATATATTGCCCTATGCAATATATCGATGCATTACAAAGTTAACCCTGAAAATTAATTTCAATTTAAATTTCATTAAAAACTCTATCAAAATTCAAAATGCATTTAAAAATGCATTTCCATGTCATAACAAAATGCAATTTAGCATAAATTGCATTTTGTTATCAGGCAGGCATTACATTCTCACGATATGCACTGCATACTTACCTACGTACACAAGTGCATATCGGATTACGGTTTTGCATTGATGCATACAGCTCGCATCAAAGAACTTTTGCATTTTCTCACGTACGTTTTTTCAACGTCGTGAGAAAAGAATAAAAAGATAAAAAAGCTTTTGAAAGTGATTGTGGGTACCTGGGTGCAATTTTCCCAAACCTCGAGGAGTCGTTTTTACACCTGCCGAAAAGCCGTCTCGCGGATCTCTTACCGACAAAGTAAAGAAAAGTATTTTTTTTAAAAGCGGGAATTAAATTTGTTGTTTTAGAGAAAATACATAAGTGGAAATCCAACTAATTAAGTGAAAAACTTTAAAATACATAATGAAAATATATAAGTGGAAATCCAACTAATTAAGTGAAAAATTTGAAAATATTTATATGAGTCGAAAATCCCACTAATTTAGTGAAAATTTGTAAATTAAAAAAAAGCAAAACTAAACAGGAGAATTAAATAATAAAAATAAAGTGTTTTTGAAAAATCAAAAAAAAACATAGTGTATACATTTATTCGTAAAACCCACACGTACGCTCTCTCGCTAGGAGCACGGAGTGTGCTAGAATATAACAATTGGTGGCAGCGGTACCCCAAATCAGTGCCAGTAAAATTAAAAACAAATTTACTAAATCTAAATTAAAAGGTTATAAATTAAAATAAAATATAATATAGCCCACACACAAAACAACTGGTGGTAGCCGTGTACCTACCATATAAAATCAGTGCTAAAAATGTTTTTTTCCTGTAATAATTTCTATTAAACAAAACAAATTTTTATTTAATAATAACTGACACGCATACTAACTGATGGCAGTGTAACTCTCCAAGTTTGCCCAGTGTATAAATAAAATTGCCAATTAGTTTAATTAACAAAAAAAAAAGAAAAAAAAATAATTACAAAAAAAAAGCCCGGGTACCCAGGAGGTACTTAGAGGAAATCAAGGGAATTAAAGGAGGCTTCATCCCTGCCTCACTAAGACGATATATAGAAGGAAGGAAGACGCACGACGTATCTTCAGGATCTTAATACCATCCGCCAATTTCAACTTTATATTCCCAACTATAATTCTACAAGAAATCGTCGCCCAGGACGCGCAACGTATCAACATCTACAAACGTCTTAATCCCCGTCTACATTCATCATACTCATAACCAGCATCAACTCCAGATTCATACATTTCGGATAATATATAAGGTAGAAAAATTTAACACTACAATATATCGGGAGAAACAAGTTACTTTGAATTTACATTTTTTTTTATTACTTACATTTCCCATAATTAGCTCACATTTCCATATTTTCTGATTTTTTTTCCCATATTTACAAGCTATTTACATAATTTCACTTTTCCTGGTTATTTACATTTTATCTGATTAATTAGGAATTTGCATTTTTTTATTGATTTTGATTGTGATTTATATATATATCAAGAATAAAATAACTTCTTCAATTCAACACCACAAATCAAAACCTACTCTTCCACGAAGCGACCTCTGCGGTTAGACTTCGTGAGCTTGCTGGTCAGAGGACTTCGGAAAGAATCGATAATTGTCCTCCTTCAATAAAGCTTCATAAGCCTGTTGATCAGGAGGAGATTTTGGTTGGAAGAAGCGGTTTAAATTACCCGCCTTTGGTTAGCAAACAAATTTCATTTTCCTTTATCGACAATATACATATATATATACAAATGTTTTTTTTTAATAACTTCAAAATTTGTTATTGAAGTCATAACTCGGTTTCCGATAATATTTGACAAGCAAATTTTGCTTTACTTTTTCTATTTTCGTGCATATCTTTTAGATTCTCCTGAAAATTTTGGTCTCTCCTTCATCGTAATTTTTATACCGAACAAAAAATTCGAAAATTTAATACGAACAAATCGTTGGTTATTATTAATTAATCTCTATTTCACTATCGATGAGTCATTTTGATATTGCTATTGTCGTTTTATATACTTTTACAAAAATAATACGCACCCAAATATATACCTACCTACCTATGTAACTACCACACGAGAAATTTTTCTAATTTTTCTTTTATTCTAATTGAAATCAAGTGTTTTAGATTTATTCACACATTTTACTTTTTATTGTGGTGCTGTGTTTCAAAATTTTTAATTGCTGTACCCTCCTAAATTTTTACGCCCCACATAATATAACAACATGACTGACGAAAACAAATCTTTCGATGAACTTTGCTTGTCACAAGTCCCAAAAATGACAGAAATTAGACAAATTCTGGCCGATTATCATAGAGCGAATAAACCTAAAAGGACTTCAGATTTTACTTCTGGAAAACTCCAACAGTTGGAAGAACTATGGGCTTCATTTGAAAAAATTGAAACCCTGATTCAAGATCATGAAAATTTTACTGAAACTCATGATTATTTTAAACAGTCATGCTATGACAAAACGGAGGACTGCTACAATCTTACAAAGGCAACTCTGTCTGATAGGTTGAAATCCATATCAGTCCACACAGAGCGCAAAAATAACCCGTCAAATGTAATAGACTGGGGCATGTTGCATCAAGCTGCCCAAGCATACAACGCTCCACACAAAATTTCAACGCAGTTCCGAAGCTAAACTCACAATTACAACGCCCTACAGATTTCAATAGGGTTACATTTACATCTCCGACACAAGCGCTTACATGTCGATATTGTCATCGGATGGGACATTCTATCGAAGAATGTCGCACAAGAGCGGCGAACAACAATCGTTCTGGCAACAAACAGGGAAATCAAAACAATTTCCAGAAGGTGAGCAATACTCCACCAACAAACACGGCTGACAGACAGCCTCAAAACAGGAACTGGCAGCAGCCAGTATTCCGAGAAAGTCGAAATTCACCGCCGAGATATAATAATGCCAATATCTCGGCTAGATCACCATCTCCGAACAGGAAGAATAACAAAACTCCATCGACATCCAGCCAGGGAAACTGGATGCAGCGGGGGGTCTCATTCGGCAACCCCTCGCAGATAGAAACAACGGCGCAAGTTCATCGCAATCCCGAGACAATATCGACGAAAAACTAAACATCAAAAAATTAATTCGTATCCCCGTCCAAATTAATAAAAATTCTCTAACGCTTTCTTTGCCTGTTGATATATGTTCTGCTCCAAAACTTACTTTTTTAATCGACACAGGAGCAGAGATCAGCTTAATTAAACTCCATCCTTTGAAGCCAGATAGCATCTGCTACAGAGATGCTGTCTGCAATATAAATACATTATTTACAGAGTCCACTTCTACAGAAGGACTCATTTTTGCTAAGTTAAACTTAAATTCTGAACATAATAACTCCATCCTAGAACACCCATTTCAAATAGTGGGAAATAACTCCATCCTCTCATACGATGGCCTGCTTGGTCATGACTTTTTATCTCGATACAATGCTAGTATCAATTATAAAAATAAATACATTTCTCTAGAAATTAATGATTCAAATGAATTTTATCCGTATGAGTATTACTATTCAAATTATCCATATGTGTATTTGAAAAGCGAAGATCCAGAAAAGAGGTCTCAAACAAAAGTCTATTATATACGGAGATAACATTTTCCGATATAAATACGAATACAATTCTGTCTCCATCAATTGCTTCGAAAAGCAATGCAAATCGATCGCCAGCTAATGCTTCACAAGAAATGAGGCATAAAGGTGAAAATCTATCTCCATCTATAGCCAGAAAAAAGGCTGAATTAAATAAAATTCTATCTCCATCCAAGGCTTCACAAGATATGGAGCAACAACATAAAAGTATATCTCAATCTACAGCCGCACAAAAGGCTAAATATAATAAAATTCTATCTCCTTCATCAACAAATTCACAAAAAGTGAATTCTAGAAATAGATCAGAGAAGAAGTCAAAGAACTTCAATAAAGTTTTATCTCCTTCAAATTCAAGCGAGTCGGAATCATCGAATAACTCCTTCCAAATTCCACAAAAGTTGGAATCATATCTCCTTCCAATTAAAAATCCGAAAGAATCGGATAAATTCAATAAAATTAAAATTCCGGCCCGATCAGAATATATTATTGAAATTCCAACTCCTTCTATTCAAAATCAATCGGTCTGTTTCAAGAAGGAAATAAGGCCAGGTTTATTTCTTGGAAACTCCATAGTCAAACCAGTCAACGGTATGGCAAAAGTCCTAATCCTCAACACAAATGAGGAAGACGCCGATCTGGCACCTTACGTGGTGAACCCAGTTTACCAAGACTTGGACGACTTTGTGGTAATCTCCACAGACTCTGACAGAGATCCAATTAAGGGCAGAATAAATAAACTGCAAAATCTTATCAAATTGGATCACTGTAATTCAGAGGAATCTGAGAGTATCCGAAACATCTGTAGGGAATTCAACGATCTCTTCTTCATAGAAGGGGATTTCCTATCTTATACAGATGCGATTACCCACAAAATCGAGACGCTCCAAGACAAACCGCCCATCTATACCAAGCCTTATCGACTTCCCGAAGCAAGCCGAACTGAGATAAACCGGCAAATACAAGAAATGCTGGAGTCAGACATCATCAGACCCTCACATAGTCCCTGGAATTCTCCACTTCTCCTGGTTCCTAAAAAACCAGATGTGAATGGAAACAAAAAGTGGCGAGTAGTGGTAGACTTTCGTCGTATTAACGGCATTACTATTGGCGATGCGTACCCTGCAAAAATAAAATCAGTTCAGTCATATCCCAGACCCAAGAAGGAAAAAGATATCAAAGCCTGCCTTGGTTTCGTCGGCTACTATCGCCGCTTCATCCCAAATTTTTCGAGAATAGCCAAACCACTCACAAATCTTTTGAAAAAAGATACGCCCTTCAAGTTCGACGCAATTTGCGATGAAGCATTCTGCGAATTGCGAAATAAATTAATTTCAGCACCAATTCTATCTTATCCTGATTTCGGCAAAGAATTTTTTGTCACCTCCGATGCCAGTGACTACGCTATCGGAGCAGTCCTTTCTCAAGTTGATGATCAAGGAGATTATCCAATCGCCTACGTGAGTCGAGTTCTCAATGGTGCGGAGACTCGTTACTCAACTATAGAGAAAGAGCTCTTAGCTATCGTATTTGCAGTTGAGCAATTCAGACCATACGTTTATGGCAGACAGTTTACAATTATAACTGACCATAAACCATTAGTATGGCTCATGAATCTGAAAGATCACTCCTCAAGACTGATGAGATGGAGAATACGTCTTGAGGAATATGACTACAAGATAGTCCACAAATCAGGTAAGCTCAACACAAATGCAGATGCTCTCAGTAGAGCAATTCCGGAAAATTCCGAACATTCTGCAGAGCCAACCACCTTCTTAAATGTGGTATCTAGAAATCAAGCCAGAGCTCAGGCGAATATAAATACACCCAACGCAAGTGTAACTACTCCAAACCCAACTCCATTACCTGTAAATAATTCCTCAGTTATAATAACTGAGACTAATTTTCCTCTTTTACTGACTAAAAATGCGAATCCTAAATTTTTCATCTTGCCAATGCAAGATACAGAGCTTGAAAGAGTGTTGGATTCGAAACTAAAATTTTCAGATAAATCCCCACTTTCAGAAACTGAACTGAACTTCTTCAAGAAAAAAGACTCATCAATAATTATATCAAAAACTAATTTACCTTGTCGATCACAAAGAGATAGATCAGACCTCAAAAAGATTTTAACTGAAATCTGCTCATACACAGAAGCAACTCAGTTAAAACAAATAAATATCTCCTTCCCTATATTAGATCCACAGAATCTAATAATTATTAAAAACGCTTTTGTCCAGATCTTCGCTAATAAGCAAATAAACATAAAACTGCATCAGGATTCAATTAAATATTTATCAGACATTAATGACATCGAACAAGTTTTAAAAGATTTTCATTCACTACCGATGGGTGGCCATCAAGGTATTTCCCGTACTATTAAAAGAATCAAAAAGCAATTCTACTGGCCTGGCATGTCAGACGACGTGGTCAAATATGTAAGGAAATGTAAACTTTGTCAGGTGAACAAAGTATCCAGAAACCCTAAAATTCCAATGAAAATCTCGAGTATTAGCTCCAAACCTTTCGAAAGAGTGTACCTAGATATTGTAGGACCTCTCCCAATTTCTCATTCTGGAAACAAATACATCCTTACATTTCAAGACAACCTTTCAAAATTTTCTGAGGCTATTCCCATAGTCGACACCGAGTCCAAGACATTAGCGGAAGCCTTCACGACAACGATAGTTTGTCGACATGGTATTCCAGAAAGTATCCTCACAGATCAAGGTTCTAACCTCATAAGTGGCATGTTCGCCGAGGTATCTAAATTGCTGAGAATTAAAAGGCTCAAAACTACTCCATATCACCCTCAAACGAATGGTGCGTTGGAGAGAAGCCACAGAACCTTAGCAGAATATCTCCGATCTTGTGTAGCAAAGGATCCACAAGACTGGGATACATGGATTCCTTATGCCATGTTTGTATACAATACTACCCCTCATTCGAGTACTAATTATACTCCTCGCGAACTCCTTTACGGATTCCCAGCCGAAATTCCAAACAATTTGAAATCTTCTCCAACCGTTTGCTATAATTACGACAATTATGCAAACGAGTTAAAAGCGCGTCTACAGCATAGCTTCAAAATAGCTAAAGACATAGCCATGGCAAACAAAGAAAGATCAAAACTACAATATGACAAAAATTCCGTCCAAAAATCTTTTATGGTAGGCGATAAAGTCTTACTGAAAAGCAGAGTGAGAGATAATAAGTTCTCACCACTATGGTCAGGTCCGTATGAGATAATGGAGATTAATTCCCCCGAAAATTCCACTATTAAAATCAATAATAAACACAAAAGAGTCCATAACAATGACCTAAAACTGTTCTCGGAGTAAAAAAAACTTTATCATCTTCAAATATCATTCACAGATATTAACATGGTGTCATCTTACAGGTTTCCAAAATGATGCATATAGCATTCATTCTAATTTTCATCCCCATAATCTACGGCTCAGGAATAGAGGTAAAGCAGCTAAATGCTACTGCAGGCATTTACTTCGAAGAAATTGGCAGAGCCAATTTCTACACCAACGAGTGGAAATTAGTAACATTCTACGACCTGGAAAATTTCAAATCAGAATTCAGGAATATCCAGTTCATCGCACAGCAAATAACAGCAACTTGCCAAAAACTCAATAGCAATTCAGCGATGGCCCACATCTGCAATGGTACTACAAATCAATCTTATTATAGCAAACATAGAATATAAGAATATGTTACTTGTGACCCAAAATAGAAAACAAAGAGCACTTTTCAACGCTATAGGCTCAATCTCTAAAGCTCTTTTCGGCACATTGAACGAAGATGATGCCAAGCTATATGATGAACAAATCCGTAATCTCACCCTTAACCAAAACTCCCTCCAATCAGTTATGAAAAGCCAAACCGCGATAGTCGAAGCAACCGCAAACATTTTCAACAAAACTAAAGCCGCAATTGAAAAGGAATTCATGGTCATGCATAAAAAACTAATATCAGTGCAGATAGCCACATCATTGATGGAAAACAGAACATTGGATAACAAAATATCCATAAAACTTGAATCACTCATTTCACTGGTTTCGTTAATGGCATTCAGATATCAGAATACCCAGTCGGAGTTAATAGATCTTTTAACAGATTCCAAGCATGGAAAATTCCATCCTATATTAATATCACCGAAAAATATTGAAGATCTTTTATCAAAAATTAGGCCAGAATTACCAAATTCACTAATGCTTCCTATAAATTCCAGAGACAATATATTGTCACAAATCTACAAATTAAGCACGATATCCGCAAATATTTTCAACAACAAAATAATTATAGAACTCCGAATTCCGCTACCTTTTAAAGAACCTTATCAAATATTTAAGGCGATACCATTACCTACACTCCTTAACGGATCGTTCGTGTATATTAATCCATCAAAGGAATATATCCTGCTCGACTACAATCGTGAACACCATATTGAATTAACTCTGCAGGATATCCACAATTGCGCAACGTTGGACCAAACGCATTTTTACTGCAAAATCTCATCACCTATACTAACCACAAATACAAAAATAAACCAATGTGAATTAAACTTGATAAAAAAGGAACCAATTACATCGAAATGTACAATCTTAACATTAGAGCAAGTTTATTATTTGTCGCAGTTATCGCAGCAGAATACCTGGCTTTTCTCCCTGAAAGGATCCCTCCACATAGATATTATGTGTGAAGATTCCATTAGTTCACAAACCCTGCATGGAATAGGAACAATGCACATAAATCCCGGTTGTTATGTTCGCAGCAAAAAATTCATCCTGCACGGACATAACGTGAAAATGTCCAAATTCAATTCCCATTTTATCCCAACGATAAACATTTCTAATATAATATCGAATATGACGTCTTCTCCAAAGGAAAAGCATATAGAAACAGATCCCTTAAAGATTATAACAAACGCGGATCTTAAGAAAGTGCTAGAATCCATTCGTTTCCAAAAATACCAAGAATTAATTCATCTCAATCCCATAAATAGTCATCGTATTCATCATTACGCACTGTCATATTTAACAGTGTCTTTGATCGTATCTATTCTCTGCATATATCTATACATGAGATACAAATCAGGGGCCCGCAAAGCTAAAAATATTCCGCCGGAACATAAATTAGAAGATGTGCCTATACCAGCACATTGAAAGTCAAAATTCAAATTAACTCCCGCACCACAAAGAAAAACTAAAGAAAACGTCTAACTTACGGACACTAACAAACTGACAACGGTAACCTTTTCCTTCCCTTAATTTTTATCGCTCTAACAACCCCCTCTTCCCAACAAAAAAGAGCACAATTTCCAATAATTTCAATGAAGAAATGAAAAAATGTTACAATTTCTAAAAAAAAAAAAACTGTAAAAGATAGAGGAGAAATAAAGGTGAACACAAGCAAGAAAAAAAAATTTCCATCGCTACATGACTTTCAATTATATAAAAATTATTTATATGAATATACCGTAATAAGGGAAGTAAAAATAATGAAAAATGTAAAAAAAAAAAAAAAAAACATAAACCTCGAACCCGAGCTAGAAAACATGTCAGCCACTCACCCCAATTAACACCATCGAGAAACCCAGAAAACAGTGCAAACAAAAGACAAAAAGGAAGAGGAAAATCCACGGTTTCATTAAAATTTCAGAATTTTATTATTTTTTTATATATAAAAATAAAAAAAAGGAAGCACTTCACCATAATAATTACTTAAATATAAAGAGAGGTGGTGCATCGATGGGTCCAGCTGGGCAGCTACCACTCTTCATATACGTCTCGAGGCAGCTCTCCTGCAGGTTGTTCGATCAGACTGATAGGAAAATGACCATTCCTTTCAGGATCCGCCACTGGTAAGCCATGAAGGCAGGATAGCCCTGTCAGCACCAAAGACCCGCCTGAAATAAAGAATTTTTTTTTAATTTTTTTTTTCTACTACTCCAGAAAAGAGGGGTAAAAGTAATGAAAATGTTAAAAAAGGTAACTTACCAGCGACAGAGATGGACATGTTGTAGTCCGACCAAATGTGAAAATTCACGATGTGGTATCGTCCAACCTCGGCAGGAGCGCCCCAAATTGTACGAGTGGCTCGGCCGGGGCACCGGAAAACAAGCCTTATTGGCCCTCGCCAACCTGACCAGACCTGCTCGACAAAAATCCCAGAAATCATCACCACGTATGGGGCCGGCACGCGATATTCCGCGCGAGATACTACTTGCTCGAAAAACATTTTGTGAATGCTAAATTTCCTATACGCCACAGAAAATGCATATCATAAAAATGCTGAAATAGCTTAAAACAATTACGAGCAGATAAACAAGCAATAGAATTAACAGGGACCCAATATCGAAAATTCAACGCGATAAGCACATACCACGTAACAAAGTAAGTAACATCGCCCACACTCAACACCTACAAACGCATACATAAAATCCCATAGCTCGACCACAAGAATAAAAAATAAAAAAAAAGAGTTCAACTTAGGTATACAGTTACAGCTGACGAAACGACAAGGGCGCATAAGAAATCAGGCATCTTAACTACATGTACCAATAAAATATTCCTTTTTCTTTCTCTTCTTATCTTTGTTTATAAAACAAATCTCCCGACGCTCGCAAGACAAATTCGAATTGTGCAGCCACAAAAAAAAACACACACAATACAAGCCAAACAAATATTCAAAGTAATACCTCTCCCTTTACTTAAATTTCATGACTCTAATAACTCCCTCACCTTCTCAAAAAAGCAACACAATTTTCAGGATTCGGATTAGAAAACATTTTTTTTTTCTCTCCCAAAATTTATAAAATAATGTACAGTATGAAGAGGAAAGAAAAGAAAAAAATATATATACAAATAAATAAATATCAAATGAAAAATATATACTCATATATATAAAAAAAAAAAAGTATGCAAATATATAGAGTAATGAATAAAATAGATAATTTACTTTACTAATGATGCCAGAAACAAATTATCTTCTAAAATGAGTAGTAATTTTAATAAAAATAAATAAATAAATAAGACAATAAAATTATAGGTATACATAAAATAAAAAGCTTAAGATTATTAAGAATTAATATATGCACAAGATCTTAAATCTTTATTATGTGTTTTTTTTTGCAAGAAAAAAAAATAGAAAAAAAAACAAATAAAATAAACCTTATTAGTACTGTAATAAATAGAAGTCAATAACAAATTATAAGTAGGTACATAGTATATCTAATTCTATTAAGAAAAAATAATAATCTAAAAATAAAATCAATTAATTGTATATAGTGCATAGTATATATATATTGATGGGCAATTTCGACTCTCAGATACAACCACTCATCTTTAATGTATAAAATTTATTTTACTTTATTCCTGTAATTTCATGTAATTATGTATACCTGCACTCACCAATTTTTATAAGACATATAACGTATACGCATGGCTTAATTTGTGAATCGAAAGAAAGTTTTCTTCCACGAAAGAATAAAACTTTCTTTTTTTCCAGGGGGGAGGGATGTTGTGACTCAGGTACCAATGCCCTAAATCACAACCATAAGGTCCATGCACCAATATATTGCCCTATGCAATATATCGATGCATTACAAAGTTGACCCTGAAAATTAATTTCAATTTAAATTTCATTAAAAACTCTATCAAAATTCAAAATGCATTTAAAAGTGCATTTCCATGTCATAACAAAATGCAATTTAGCATAAATTGCATTTTGTTATCAGGCAGGCATTACATTCTCACGATATGCACTGCATACTTACCTACGTACACAAGTGCATATCGGATTACGGTTTTGCATTGATGCATACAGCTCGCATCAAAGAACTTTTGCATTTTCTCACGTACGTTTTTTCAACGTCGTGAGAAAAGAATAAAAAGATAAAAAAGCTTTTGAAAGTGATTGTGGGTACCTGGGTGCAATTTTCCCAAACCTCGAGGAGTCGTTTTTACACCTGCCGAAAAGCCGTCTCCCGGATCTCTTACCGACAAAGTAAAGAAAAGTATTTTTTTTAAAAGCGAGAATTAAATTTGTTGTTTTAGATAAAATACATAAGTGGAAATCCAACTAATTAAGTGAAAAACTTTAAAATACATAATGAAAATATATAAGTGGAAATCCAAATAATTAAGTGAAAAATTTGAAAATATTTATATGAGTCGAAAATCCCACTAATTAAGTGAAAATTTGTAAATTAAAAAACAAGCAAAACTAAACAGGAGAATTAAATAATAAAAATAAAGTGTTTTTGAAAAATCAAAAAAAAAATAGTGTATACATTTATTCGTAAAACCCCCACGTACGCTCTCTCGCTAGGAGCACGGAGTGTGCTAGAATATAACATTAGTGCTATTTTTTCTCATGTAGGTACACGGAATTCTAGTACATTTAATTTTGTATTTTTGCAAAAATAAAGTAAAAAAATCAATGAACTGTGTGTTTTCTTCCTTATTGTAAATAGAAAGTAACGGTTATTTTGACACTTTGGTGCAGTTGAGGGGCAGCTCAAAATTATAAAAATTTACCAAAAATTGAAATTAGAAGTTATGAACTCAATGTTAATGTTGTATACATATATATATTTTTCCATTTAGTGTTTACTTTTTAATACTAAGTCAAAGCCACAAATTTTTAAACAGTTTTTTTTAATTTGCCAAAAATTGTTAAAAATGGATCTGCCTCCCTTTAGCTGCAAGGTCCTCAATTGTCATCGCCAGAAAAAGAGTCTTGTCTTAGACGTTGCAGTGTTAACAAGCGAAAGTAATAAAGAAGCGAAAGTGTGTAATTAGATTGCGATAATTGAAAGTACAGTGTTAGCGATAATTAGAGTTGAATTGATTAATTAAAGAATTGTGTATTTTATATGATTAGAGGGAAATAAAGAACTTATATATTAATTATTTAATATTGTGTTTTAAATAACGAACCAAAGGCCACGCTCGCAGCAATATTCACAATTTTTTTTTTTTGAATTTGTATATTGATTAAAAAGTAATCTTAATTAGATGGATTGTTTTCAATTTGAAAAAAACCTTTTCTAGTCCAAAAATTTTTAAAACAAATCCATTTGTAATTGTCCATTGCAATGCGGTGTGTTTCCTAGAAACAAGATTATCCCAAGCTAATAAAATCAGCAATAATACTCAGAAACTAAACTACTATTCAAAATTATGCACATATGTCCATACAGAATGTACCCAATTGATAACTTTAATTATTTTCCGAATACTTTCCGAATACACCTAGAGCAAAAAAACCGAGTATTTGCATGGATTACAAAACAAATACAAATTCCCAATCTCAAACAAATATGCAATATAAATGTGAAAAGAGAAAAAAATTCCAAATAATTTTCCGTCGGTTGATATTCTAAATAAATATTTTTCGTCTCTTTTTAACTAAACCATGAACCAAAAATATTGTCGCTTTTCTCTCATCGCATTCCTAATCTACTCCAACAACAAAGTTGCACATTGTTATGGTAGTATATTGGAGTGACTTGATATCGGACGTGAAGTCCAGACTGCCAGCATGAGCTGACAGATCACTGGAAGAATATCTAATAGTTTTGGATTAGGTGCAAATATGGTTGAGATTCCAGCAATGAATGTTGCATCTAACAATTTAATTGTGGACGTTTATGGAAACAATATAAATGATCTACCAGAAGAAGATTTAATCAATTCGGCTATTTTAAGTCCAAGAAATAATACCGTACTTGAATTAAATGAACAAATCCTTGAAAAAATTTCGGGAGACATTCAAACTTATTATAGTGCTGATTGTATTATTACTTCTGATGATCAAAATGAGAATCAGAATAATAATCAGCATAATGAGGATAATGACGAAAATGATTTCTATCAAATAGATACAGTTTATGCTTTGACACCTTCTGGTATGCCACCGCATAAACTTAATTTAAAAGTTGGTGCGATTATTATGTTACTGCGTAATTTGAATATTATTGGAGGCTTATGTAATGGTACGAGGCTTATATTCAGACGATTGCTAACGAACGTTATTGATGCGGAAATTGCGACTGGGCCTAATAAAGGTGACCGTGTCTTTATACCTCGAATACATCTGATCCTAGGCTACCATGCCAATTTATCCGTTGACAATTTCCGGTAAGATTAGCCTTTGCAATGACTATCAATAAGGCTCAGGGACAGAGTCTTAGGAAGTTAGGTATATTGCTTAGGGAGCCTGTCTTTTCTCACGTAATGTTGTATGTCGCATTCTCGAGAGCCACTACTCTAAATTGTGTTCATGTTGCTGTTGAAGACAGCGACAAGCAAGGCAAATTAGTTGCTAGGCGTGAGAATGTGTCTATTCCAAATATTGTATTTCATGAAGTTTTACGTTAAACTCGAACAATATTTCAAATTTCGTTTTTTTCAATATTTTTTCCAAAAATATTGATTTGAAATTTTTCGTTTTTGCCACTTTTTAAAATTATTACATTAATTGATAATTTATATAAGGGGGGGGGGGGGGGGGGGGGGGGGGGGGGGGGGGGGTATGTGGAACAATTTTTTGATCAGCTTACCTCAAGGAATCGCGTGGTATACCGGAAGGTTTCTTGATCAGAATCACCCTTTTCCTTTTGTTTGTTTGTTTGTGGATTTTCCCTTTTATATTATTATTGTTAGATTATTTATTTTTGTAGATTTTATGATCACACATGTTGACTTTATTGTGCTCGCGTTTGTAGGTTTCTGCTTTCGGTTTGTATAGTTTTATTGGAGTATTTTTATGTGTGATTTTAATTATATTTTAATTGGTAACTTTTATATGTTCTATTTGTATATATACATATATATATTTATTATTTTTCTTTTTATATAGTACTACTTAATTTTTTTTCAACACTGAATAAAGGGACTCTAGAAGTTCTTCAGTATGGTTATTTCCGACGTATCTACTCCTTAACATAATAGAGAGTAAGGATGAGTCAGCAAGTAATGAGATTCAACTATATTACATCTGAAATGGGTGGCTAGTTGGTTTCGCAAAGTTAAACCGTAGTATCTCCAACTAATGGACTTAACTATTGTACACAATCTCTCTATGGGTTTGCCTCTATTCTTGCATTGCGTGACACCTCTGGTTAATTTACTTAGTTTTATCGCATTAATTCCATTCCAATTCCACCTAACTTATCTAACTAATCTATCTGTCTAATTTTACACAATAGGGATTCGTTAAAACTAGTTTACACTTCAATTTTGACGATGCTCGGTTAACTTTCGATTGACTTGTATTTGTTTTCGGCTGGTGACGAGGTTAGAGTAAGTTTTGACGTATCCGGATTCTGCCATTCTATTACTTGGAGTTCGTGTTGAGCGAAACTGAATGTTGTGAAGAAAGTTTCACAGCTAATACTGCTCGGGGAGTTTCTTCTATCATTCGGTTCCAATTAAGGTTGCCACAGTCCTTTCCAAAGATCGTTGACGCTTTAATAATCTGCTAGCAATCAGGCTGCTTATCCAAAAACGAATGGGAGGGCGCGATTTCATCATCCTTTGGCATAGTGTATAGACGATTTCATTTGCTTGCCTAAAAGAAAAGAAACTTACAGTATCGACAGTTTTAGTACTGGTATCAATACACTACACAAAGACAAATAAGAGGAATGTGATTCCTCCAACACGGACGACAAAACTTCCTCCAGGACCGTAACACTACGGTAGTGATTTACATTCATGACCCCCCTCCTCCCCCGCAATGTGTACGAATTCGTTCCTGTTTGTGGACGCAGATTTGGCATAAGTCGAATCAGTTGAACCTAAACGGATGAGTTCTAATATTGTGTGTGTTTGTAGAGGTTTGTGTGTGTGTGGAATATTTGTGAAATTACTGAGGCCCCTACTTCATTTTGAAGTAGGGGGCTTGGCTAAGTCCGACCACCACCTCCGCGCGGTGCCAGGTGGAAACAAAGGTTTTAAATAATTTATCAACACTTTAGAAAACTTTTGGCTAACGATGGCGGCAATATATTAAGTTGCATGGTCTATATGCCTCCTGGGGAACCGTCCATGAAAAAAAGAGTAACGTGCTTTTGGGGACTCCTCTTGGGTAGTATGGAAGATCCTCATTTACTAAAAACAAAAATCACAAAAAAACAATTTTATATGGTGCGGTAGTATTTTTATGGGTTATAGGTATTTCATTTTATGGATACTAACAAATAGGTCCATATGACTCCTTGATTATAATTACTCTTTTATCGAAAAAGGGGGGTTCGGGGTGTAACCCCCGTTACGCGAAAAGTTTTCCATTAAATACAGTGATTAGTGCTACTCGAAGTTAGCAAGTTAACGAGCATCCACATTCTTAAATTTTTTCATCCGTCCACTATAGGTATTAAAAAGATTTTATCATATGACTCCTTGATTATAATTACTTTCCATTAATTATAGTGATTAGCGCGACTCGAACTTAGCATTAAGGCAACGATCCGGACTTTTGAGCATTATTCGGGTAAAAACTTTCTTTCGATATTGTTACTGTTATACGACTCCACTCTTTTGTACATTGCTCCACACCCTGTTGACCGTTTCTCTTCATTCTTTTTGCACATGGTAGCCAACTGTCCCCTCTTCATAGGTAAGCATATTTCCCACACCCTTCCTCAGCTCTCCCTTTCCCAACCCCACCATACCACCATACCATTCCAATCTACATAGATTTACATACAACTGTATATTCACCTACATTCCTCTCATTTGTCCATTACTCCCTACCCCTCCTCTTCCACCATCCACCCTCCCCCCACCATCCACCCTCACCCTCCACCACACTCCCACCACACCGCCACCCTCCACCCTCCACCCTCCACCATCCATCCTCCACCTAACATCACAATTCCTACAATTTTACACTCCATACTGGAAAAATCACCAAAATTCTTCCACCACTCTTTCGTACATAACTTCTCTTTATTACAACCGATTTCCTTCATTCTTTCACCATATGGTAGCTAACTCATCCCACCACCCCACCCCATATCGTGGGCAAGCGTTTCATCCCCCCACCCCACTCCCACGCGCAGCAAAGCAAGCACACACCTAGTGCACCTAGCATAAAAAACCGACTTCATCAGGAAAATTGATCAATTACCATTCATGCCATCCTATGTCTCAAACAATGAATACTGCGAGAAATTTTATTAACTCATTCTTAGACTTGAGCAGCCCAAAATACCACTCCAAAAATAGCAGAATAATTACTGAAATACTTGAATCTAACAGCTTTCCCATAAACGTCATACGGTCACTTATAAAGGAAAATATAAAAAATACAACAGTGTGAGCAATAACAAACCTATCGATACAAATAACAGGCAACCAATAATTTACAAGGCAACTCGTTACATCGCCAGAGTCTCAGAAAAATTTAATAAAATGATCAAAAATTATAATCAGAACGTCAATCTAGCATTGGGTAATAATTTTAGTAAATTAAAAGACAGAATCGGGAAACACAAAATTTCTGACGTAGTATATAGAATTACATGTGCTGGTAATGATAACGTAGATTGCGACGCCTGCTACATAGGTACTACTGGACAATTTTTGAAAAACCGAATATCGGGACATAAATTCTACATAAAGCATAATAAGAAAGATAGCACAGCTCTTTCAGCACATTGCTTATCAACAGGGCATGTACCTGACTTTATTGAAACAGAAATTTTTACAAGGCAACCAAACTGGCAAAAACGACACATTCTTGAGGCTCTACATATATATATAAAACTGATAACACCATTAATAGAAAGACAGACACAGACAATATTAATTTAAAATACTGTTCAATATTTGACAGCTGCCCTCGACGAAGATAGTTTCACGCAGAACAGACAAGAGGTTGGACGTTAACAAAAGGCTTACCTCGCAATTTAACTTAAAATAATGTTCGGTGTTTGTTGTTTAAAAAAATTTATTTTATTTTTAATATTTTGCTTGACGCCATTGTTATGGTAGCATGTTGAGTGATTGGCATCGGACGCGAAGTCCAGACTGTCAGCATGAGCTGACAGATCACTCGGCGGACAGCGTTAACTGCAGGACGACACGCTAGCTCGCCTCGGCTATTAGCGGAGAGTGTGGGGAGGTTCCACGAAAAACCTGCGGCTGCCGCCTGCCATAATCAAAAACATGCGTGCCTATTTACCAAAACGCCGGCACACATTGAGTCCTGAAGGGACCTTTACGTCACTTACCTATCCACATTGAAGGCACAGATGGTATGCCTTCACTGCATGCCCCAACCACCCATCTGACTCCGAGGGCAGGCAGTTATTTTCAGAGTCCCTTTGTAGACCTGTAAAGAGAGACTAACGAGCGGACCTAGACGACCTTCATGCGAGAGGGCTCCGGGATAGTGAAGGGTGAAATAAAACGTTTAGCACTTCATGTATACGTTATAATTTGGGAGGTCCTAGACTACAATTCTTGCTTGAAATCTAATAATTTACAGCTTTTTCCAACAATTCAATTCTTAAGTGCCTGTACTTGCAAAATTTTACAATATTGTTATTACTACTAGTCCAACCGATTCATTTTTAAATTTTATGTTTCATGCCCGTGTGAATAGTAATTTATGCAAGTTTTTTTTTCTTTCTTATTTTATTCTAACCACTGATATATCGATATATTGCTCATCTCTTCAATGTACGCAAAAGTTTCAGAATAAAAATGTTTAACGTACTGGCGCCAGGTACGAACGCAATTTTCGTAAATTCTTAACATTTCAAAAAAATCATCACTTTCAATTTCAAATGAAACATGCACAAATCTTGAGAAAATTAATATTATGTGCAGCAAATTTTGATTCATGTACACAACCTATCGTAATAAAATAATTAAAAAGAATTTCAAATGGATAATGATCCAACTATTTCTCCAAAATAACGTCTTCATGAAAAAACTTTTGAAATATATTCAATTCTAGTGCATACACGTCAAAATCTTGTAGTATATTGTATGTTCCACATAAAGAAACTTTAATTCAAAGTATTTTTTGTCTTTATGCTCTATTTAAAAATCAATAAAAATTTTAAATTTAATTACAGGTTTAGGTACTTCCCCTTCAATTAAGTATGTATGTATGCACACTAATAATGCAATTTACAAACTTAAATAATAATTTTCCTACTAGAAGAAAATTCTATATTCTATGGAACAAGCCCATCTTATAAGACACATCTGGATAAAAATCAAAGGAGCTTAAAACATTTTGATGCGACTAGTTCTATTCCGTGGCACTTGTTGAAATCTAATTGATGCTTGTTCCGTCAGCTGTAGACAGAGAAACTCTAAACTACTATTTATATCACCGATAGTGTTCTTTGAACTCTTATCTCTAATCGGGTTTAAGAAGCTACACTAAAAATGCTGGTTAAATTAGAATTTGTACTACTAACCGTGCGGGTTGATGTGGCCGCTACTGAATTTCCACTGGTGATATCATCTCTATTCCAGAAATTCTTCTGTTACTACTACTGTTCCAGCTGGTAAAATCTGGGTTAATGAAACTGCTGTGGACATAGACACTGATGATTTCATTAAACTTAATCTATGTTTCCCATCCACAATATTACTGGAACCACTACTGTTGTTTCCATTTTTATTGAAAATGAACAACTGTTGTTGTTATTTTTGTAATGTAATTATTACATACTGCGATTGTTGTGGATTTGATACGATCCCAATCAAATTATTGGAGTGTTTATGGTGCCGATATTGAGGTTTTTGCAACTGTTGCTGTTGCAGTAGCAGTTGTAGTAGTTGTTGCGGGCCTGTTTTCCCAGCATTAGAGAAATGTGGTTACGAGGAGCTTTAATATTTGTGGCAGGAATTATTATTGTATTGCAGGTACCTCCTGAGACATAATCTTGCTACGAACGTGAGGTGTCGGTGCTGTCGGATGCTATTTTGAGATAGGGTTAGTTTCCCGCCCGATGTTTTTGGACAAATCTTAATTTCCTTCCTTCCTTTTTCGCTGGGTGGCAAATTGTGTGCGGGGTAGATGAAAATAATTCTACTAATTGAAAATAGATCAGTATGAGGACTGAAAAATATTCTAAATCTACTTACAGGATTTATTTCCTTGCCGATGTCTTCGAAATCTTTTTGTTTTATTCACTCTGCGCTGTTGCTGACTGGACGATTTGACAAGAAGAGAAGATTGTCTTCTTCTTCTCCATCAACGACAAGCAAGATTTCTCCGAGCTAGGGTGCGTGCGACTGTCGGCATGGCAGTCGGCCGGTATACATGTTTCAGTAATTCTCTGTTTGCAATACGCTACGACCATAACAACATACAGCTAATAGCAGACGGGCTGCGCTTGCGCTATGACGCTACATTATGTAGTACACGAATGTTCAGATAAATAATCATTTTAAGAGGCACATATGTTTGAAATTTTGTACTGAAGCCTATCGCCATCTCGGAAAGCTTTTAAAATTTAAAATGAATAAAAACCAATTTTATCATTCATTTTTTATCGCGATAGAGGTTTACAAGTTGGTTTTTATAAAAAAAACTACTTTCGGGATTAATCCAGTTTTTAGACCACTGAATAGAATCACCTCAATCTTCATTCTGGTGATAAAACAAACGTGTTGCAATAAATTTTATTCAAATTACAACATTATCCAACTTAATGTTATAAAAGTAATTATAACATGAGAAACATGAACAAATTTGGAAAAGCAGCTCCGGAAAACCTATGCACGAAAAATAATAAAAATTGTACTTGAAAAAGCTATTTGGGGGCGAAGAAAATAGCACGGTTTTTTTAGGTTTTTTGATTTTTTTTAAGAAACCCAACATCTTTTTCAAAAATCTAGGCCCGGTATTATTTGAACTGAAGAGTTTCTAATATGTTGCCAAAGGTTTCAAATCAATATCATAAAAATTGTGGAAAATAAAAAGGGGGAACAAAAAGATTACAAATTTATTCAGCCTTAAAATAAAAAATTAAAAAATTATTTCCTATATTTCGAAAGTGTATTTATTAAGTCCAACAACTTTTATATCAATACTTATACCTATACCTACAAAAAAATTAGTAAACATAGCATTTTTTGGTAGCGCGCTAAGTAGACTAATCCCTTAAATCCTTCTAAAACTCAAGCAATTGGTTATACCATTAGACCAGAGAGAAGTTCACACCTGACATCGCAACAATAACCTTTATGAGTCAGTACATTCCTCTCTCTACAAAAGCTGTTAAAAACCTGGGTCTCCTCATGGATTCCAATCTCACTTGAAAGGCTCATATAAACCTGATGTGCACGCGAGTTTATCGTGGGCTGCGATCTCTTTACGCTCCCTCTCCGCATTTTGACGAAACCACGAGACTGAGGCTGTTCACTGCCCTGATTTTACCACACTTACTTTATGCAGATGTCGTACTATACCCAATTTCACAAACTGGTCTAACCAAACTACTGCGTGCAATCAAAACATGTGCCAGATATGTTTTTAATCTTAGACGTAGGGCACATTTCAGCCCACTGTTGGACATCCTGATACCTGGATCGTTGCAATGCATGTACGAACTAAGGCGTTGTCGTTTATACGTAGAACTAGACTTGGCCTTCTGCCTGGTTATGTCCGGAGCCGCTTCTGTTGGAGTAGGATGGACAATAGACGATTTATTTACCGGCGGGTATCACGTGCTGGTAAAGACTGACGGGTGAAATGAGGAAGATTGGCTCACCCAAATCAACTCATTACTGTATATAATTTGATAGATCCGAGAATCGGTATAAGGTCTATAATCTAATCTAGAATCTACACAATGTGTTTTCTTTGTTTTATTTAAGTCTAATTTCAATACTGATCATAATGCTATAATCTGTAATCTGTAGTCGGTAGTCGGTTTACTTGGTACATTCTAGTATCTCTCTAGGTCGAGCTATATTAATTTATTTTATTTTAATTTAATATAATTCTCTCAATGCTGTAAGTAAATTAAACTAAATCGATAAATCAATAAGACTATATTGTTATGGTCGTAGCGTTCTGCCTATAGCAGCATGCTACATTGAGTACTACTGCAGCACGGATGCCGGCCGGCAGCCATATCGACAGTTCGCACTCACCCTAGCTCGGATCATACCTGGCGTTGACGGAGAAGAAGAAGAAATCTTCATTTCCTGTCACATCAACCGGCCAGCAATAGAACGAAGGATTACAATAAGTAGAATTCTGTAGACATCGGAAAGGAAATAAAAATTGTAAGTAAATTTAGAATATTTTCCATTTCTGGTATTGATCTATTATTAATTACTAGCAGTATTAATATCGAGAGCATCACGTTTTAACCCCCAAATTAAGGCAACATTTTTTGATTCAGCTAGGAAGATTCCGACGTTTCGGGCTTAATTGCAGAGTTCAGGCTATGGGCAATGTCTATTTTTGTCCCGAATGGGATAAAATATTCAGGCAGTCGAGAGAACCCGTGGATCTATGTCGTTAGAATTGACCAATCAATCAACAGCACCTCCACCGATGTCAAACAGCCACCGAAAACGTAATTGAAGAATTAGACCAAAGGGGTAATTTGTTTGTAATCAACATGAAAAATAGCCATTCCTAGAATGTCTTGAAACACTCTTCAAAAACTACAATTTAAGGTAGAGACTCATTTCATAAATAACTATTTTATCATAGTGTTTAAATGCCATAATTTAAGCGTTAGACAAGATGCCTTGGCATGAGAAAATTCAGATACAGATCATATTCTTTATCTTGATATCAGAAATCCCTTTTAATACATTTTTTGAATTGTTTTACGCAAAATTAACAAAAATTACATTATTTCTAAACAGTCTCAACTACTGATGATTATCAATTAAACTTTTATCAGTGTTTTAAACTATCACAAAAGTGAAACTTGCACATCATTAATTAATATTATAACTTTGGGAGAAAGGTATAAGAATAAGGAAACATGCGATCATTATAGGTACGTGCATTTGTCAATTAATTAGGCGACTATAACAACAATAGAAAACTATACAAAAAGTGAGTAGCATTACCTTTGAATGTAGCTATAACTATATCTGTACGGCCATAGAGCGCAAGATATTATAATAATATATATATATATACATTTATCTGCATATAAATTTAGCAAGGGGCGATCGCACTACAAAAAAAAACAAAGAAAAACAAAACAAGAAAAACCCTTTGCAATCGAATTCATAGAGACTGGATTTTTAAAATAATTGTTTCAATTCATATTACGTTGTATGGTTATCAATTTTTGTTTAAAGCAAACGGCTTAAATGTTTTCTTTGCCTTATACCTAGATATTATTACATTTAACTAGTAGATAATACATATTTACCTGTAGTAATTTATATATTTACATCTACTATATAACATATATTTATTTTTTAAATTTACCATTTAAGAGTTTTGTTCGTTCCCGGCATATTAACCATTGAAACTAAACGGGTTTATAATATTGAATATAGGAGAATTTCCGTAATATAGTTTATTGATAGGATTCTCCTTACGTTTTCTTGTCGGAAATATTCATATATGCATATGTGTAGCTACATATATAAACGGACTCAATTATATTTGCCAGTCTTAAGAGGAATCAGTACTCAGCAAAAGTTTCAATTTAGATACCAGCGAACCTGTAGGTAATAAAATCTACTATACGTAGGTTTGTGTCCTAAAAGTCAAAAATTCATATAAAATTAGCCTAGACCTAGACCACAGAGCACATTAGAGACATCTACCGCAAAACGCAGGAACCCAAGATCCGACAAAACCATATAATTTAAGACGAACAATGAAAATTTGCAGTTCACATAAATTCAAAATTTTTAACGAGAATTAACTCTCCTAAATTTTTTTTGCCCATAATAGTTAAATATGCTATTTTGCTTTGTATTTAAACAACTTTCAAATAAATATTGCAATTTCTAGTCGGTGAAATGTCGGGAGAAAAAACAAGTACTATTAGAGTCAAATAATTATAAAAGGCGCTACTAAAAATGAAAAAACTCGACGTTATCTGCAAGATGTAGGCCTTATCTTTTTAAAACAGTCACAATTACCATGTTTACATGCAGGGTTGAACCGTGGTTCAACTCGGGTTCAACTCCATGTATACGCGGTTCGAGTTGAAATTGGATCGACTCGACTCCTCGACTCGACCACGCTTGGCTGGCGTAGTCGAGTCGAAATGGTGTCCCTTAAACGCGGATTAAGTAGTCGAGTTGGCAGCTTACAGTTGGTATTTATTTTATTCATTCTTTACTCGTAAGTGTTGGTATGCTGTGTATTTATTGTGAGTTTATTTTGTTTATTTAAACAAAATTTATAACTTTTATATCTTCATCACAAAAAATACCATAAATAATATAATGTTTGACTGTCACTTCAACTATAGTTGGACCCGTTTTCAACTCAATATCTCAACCCTGCGTGCTCAAAAACACGAGTCGAGAACTCAACTCAATCTCGACTCGATCTTTCAATTCTGCATGTAAACGTGGTAAATTTGAAGAAATAAGATTACCTACCCAAAGGAATTTGATTTAAAAGACTTCAATTTTTACCATTTTTTACAAGTTTCCGAGCTAATATCTCCTTTCCAATATATTTTTTAAATTTTTGCCGACGTTATTTACTAGACTTCGTCATTACCTTTAATTTAAGATATAAATCATTATTCTGCTGTAAATAGTTTGCCAGAAATTTGCATTGAAAAATGTATGAGACTTGCAAATTTGGTACTGACTCCTCTTAACACCAAAACGAGTATGGATTCACAATATACATTACGGATAACTTTTAAATGGTTTACTATTAAAACTAGATATCTCATTTGGTGAAACTGAAATTTAGCAATTTTAAGTAGATATTCTATTCATCCGCCGATAGCTCATGTAAATAATTAAAGAGAGGCTATTACTATTAAAACTAGATATCTCATTAGGTGAAACTGAAATTTAGTAATTTTAAGTAGATATTCTATTCATCCGCCGATAGCTCATGTAAAGAATTAAAGAGAGGTTGTTTATTTTATTATTAAATCACATTGTACACGGGAAAGATTATAACGTAATCATGAAATTCTAAAAGTTTTAATTCTCCTCTCACTCTCCTGGAGCCCTCGCACATGAAAGTCAACTAGGGACACTGTAAACTATCTGCCCTCAGTGTCAAATGGGTGGTTGGGGCATGCAGTAAGGCCGAAACATCTGCGCCTTCGAGGATAAATATAGGTAAGTGACGTAAGGGTCCCTTCAGGACTGGTGTGTGCCGATTGTGTTGATAGACACGATTTTTTTTTGATTATGGCTGACGGCAGCGGCAGGTTTTTTTGTGGAACCTCCCCACACTCTCCGCCAATAGCTGAGGCGAACTAGCGTGCCGCCCTGCAGTCAACGCTGCCCGTCGAGTGATCTGTCAGCTCATGCTGACAGTCGGGACTTTACGTCCCAAGCAAATCACTAACTATAGTTCCATAACAATATAAGCTGTTAATTTAATTTGATTTATTGTACATTTTGCTTTATAATTGTCTAAACTATATATATCGTAGAGCCCAACGTTATACGTTGCTTTAAGCAGGGGTTCATCAATAAATACACTTTCACTTTGAAATGAAATGTTGAAATTGCTTTTCTGTAAAATCTGTCGTAAGGAAATAAATTCAATTCCAGATTTTATGCTATTTTAATATTCTTTATTGTTGTGAATTTAACCATTTTGCAATTTAAAGAAATTTTTTTTCCGTTCTAAAGAGATATATAAATGAAACACCGAATAAAATTCCATGCAATGCAACATATAACAAATGACCCAGAAGCGTTAGCGTTCTATAGAGCTAACCTTGTATTTGTTTTGAAGAGAAAAATTTCTGATTTGTTAATTGGCATCACTTCACCTTGTAGTGGGGCCCGCTTCTTCATCGTCGCTGGTTAAAATAAAATCAGAAGTAGAACTACCGTCAGATAAGGAATAATCAACTTATATGTTAACTTTGGCTCATACGAAAAGTATCCTTCCTCAGCTTTTATAGGATGTTGATAATCGCTTCTCCAGTTCTCCCCCATTATTTTTTTCAAGTTCTTCCGCTGCTAACGGCTTAACATTATATAATTTGTATTTCTGGAACCAACCCTGGATTTAATACGGTGATTAATGTAAAGTATGGGTTTCCCCTAACATTCCAAAAATGGACGGAGTCATATTTAGATAACAGAACATACCAAATCAATTTCCGCCATTCCTTCTCTAGAGTCGTGAAAGCTTCACGTACGCTCTCTCGCTAGGAGCACGGAGTGTGCTAGAATATAACATTAGTGCTATTTTTTCTCATGTACACGGAATTCTAGTACATTTAATTTTGTATTTTTGCAAAAATAAAGTAAAAAAATCAATGAACTGTGTGTTTTCTTCCTTATTGTAAATAGAAAGTAACGGTTATTTTGACACTTTGGTGCAGTTGAGGGGCAGCTCCAAATTATAAAAATTCACCAAAAATTGAAATTAGAAGTTATGAACTCAATAAGTAGTTAATGTTGTATACATATATATATTTTTCCATTTAGTGTTTACTTTTTAATACTAAGTCAAAGACACAAATTTTTAAACAGTTTTTTTTAATTTGCCAAAAATTGTTAAAAATGGATCTGCCTCCCTTTAGCTGCAAGGTCCTCAATTGTCATTGCCAGAAAAAGAGTCTTGTCTTAGACGTTGCAGTGTTAACAAGCGAAAGTAATAAAGAAGCGAAAGTGTGTAATTAGATTGCGATAATTGAAAGTACAGTGTTAGCGATAATTAAGTTGAATTGATTAATTAAAGAATTGTGTATTTTATATGATTAGAGGGAAATAAAGAACTTATATATTAATTATTTAATATTGTGTTTTAAATAACGAACCAAAGGCCACGCTCGCAACAATATTCACAATTTTTTTTTTTTTTTGAATTTGTATATTGATTAAAAAGTAATCTTAATTAGATGGATTGTTTTCAATTTGAAAAAAACCTTTTCTAGTCCAAAAATTTTTAAAACAAATCCATTTGTAATTGTCCATTGCAATGCGGTGTGTTTCCTAGAAACAAGATTATCCCAAGCTAATAAAATCAGCAATAATACTCAGAAACTAAACTACTATTCAAAATTATGCACATATGTCCATACAGAATGTACCCAATTGATAACTTTAATTATTTTCCGAATACTTTCCGAATACACCTAGAGCAAAAAAACCGAGTATTTGCATGGATTACAAAACAAATACAAATTCCCAATCTCAAACAAATATGCAATATAAATGTGAAAAGAGAAAAAATTCCAAATAATTTTCCGTCGGTTGATATTCTAAATAAATATTTTTCGTCTCTTTTTAACTAAACCATGAACCAAAAATATTGTCGCTTTTCTCTCATCGCATTCCTAATCTACTCCAACAACAAAGTTGCACATTGTTATGGTAGTATATTGGAGTGACTTGATATCGGACGTGAAGTCCAGACTGCCAGCATGAGCTGACAGATCACTGGAAGAATATCTAATAGTTTTGGATTAGGTGCAAATATGGTTGAGATTCCAGCAATGAATGTTGCATCTAACAATTTAATTGTGGACGTTTATGGAAACAATATAAATGATCTACCAGAAGAAGATTTAATCAATTCGGCTATTTTAAGTCCAAGAAATAATACCGTACTTGAATTAAATGAACAAATCCTTGAAAAAATTTCGGGAGACATTCAAACTTATTATAGTGCTGATTGTATTATTACTTCTGATGATCAAAATGAGAATCAGAATAATAATCAGCATAATGAGGATAATGACGAAAGTGATTTCTATCAAATAGATACAGTTTATGCTTTGACACCTTCTGGTATGCTACCGCATAAACTTAAGTTAAAAGTTGGTGCGATTATTATGTTACTGCGTAATTTGAATATTATTGGAGGCTTATGTAATGGTACGAGGCTTATATTCAGACGATTGCTAACGAACGTTATTGATGCGGAAATTGCGACTGGGCCTAATAAAGGCGACCGTGTCTTTATACCTCGAATACATCTGATCCTAGGCTACCATGCCAATTTATCCGTTTACAATTTCCGGTAAGATTGGCCTTTGCAATGACTATCAATAAGGCTCAGGGACAGAGTCTTAGGAAGTTAGGTATATTGCTTAGGGAGCCTGTCTTTTCTCACGTAATGTTATATGTCGCATTCTCGAGAGCCACTACTCTAAATTGTGTTCATGTTGCTGTTGAAGACAGCGACAAGCAAGGCAAATTAGTTGCTAGGCGTGAGAATGTGTCTATTCCAAATATTGTATTTCATGAAGTTTTACGTTAAACTCGAACAATATTTCAAATTTCGTTTTTTTCAATATTTTTTCCAAAAATATTGATTTGAAATTTTTCGTTTTTGCCACTTTTTAAAATTATTACATTAATTGATAATTTATATAAGGGGGGGGGGGGGGGGGGGGGGGGGTATGTGGAACAATTTTTTGATCAGCTTACCTCAAGGAATCGCGTGGTATACCGGAAGGTTTCTTGATCAGAATCACCCTTTTCCTTTTGTTTGTTTGTTTGTGGATTTTCCCTTTTATATTATTATTGTTAGATTATTTATTTTTGTAGATTTTATGATCACACATGTTGACTTTATTGTGCTCGCGTTTGTAGGTTTCTGCTTTCGGTTTGTATAGTTTTATTGGAGTATTTTTATGTGTGATTTTAATTATATTTTAATTGGTAACTTTTATATGTTCTATTTGTATATATACATATATATATATTTATTATTTTTCTTTTTATATAGTACTACTTAATTTTTTTTCAACACTGAATAAAGGGACTCTAGAAGTTCTTCAGTATGGTTATTTCCGACGTATCTACTCCTTAACATAATAGAGAGTAAGGATGAGTCAGCAAGTAATGAGATTCAACTATATTACATCTGAAATGGGTGGCTAGTTGGTTTCGCAAAGTTAAACCGTAGTATCTCCAACTAATGGACTTAACTATTGTACACAATCTCTCTATGGGTTTGCCTCTATTCTTGCATTGCGTGACACCTCTGGTTAATTTACTTAGTTTTATCGCATTAATTCCATTCCAATTCCACCTAACTTATCTAACTAATCTATCTGTCTAATTTTACACAATAGGGATTCGTTAAAACTAGTTTACACTTCAATTTTGACGATGCTCGGTTAACTTTCGATTGACTTGTATTTGTTTTCGGCTGGTGACGAGGTTAGAGTAAGTTTTGACGTATCCGGATTCTGCCATTCTATTACTTGGAGTACGTGTTGAGCGAAACTGAATGTTGTGAAGAAAGTTTCACAGCTAATACTGCTCGGGGAGTTTCTTCTATCATTCGGTTCCAATTAAGGTTGCCACAGTCCTTTCCAAAGATCGTTGACGCTTTGATAATCTGCTAGCAATCAGGCTGCTTATCCAAAAACGAATGGGAGGGCGCGATTTCATCATCCTTTGGCATAGTGTATAGACGATTTCATTTGCTTGCCTAAAAGAAAAGAAACTTACAGTATCGACAGTTTTAGTACTGGTATCAATACACTACACAAAGACAAATAAGAGGAATGTGATTCCTCCAACACGGACGACAAAACTTCCTCCAGGACCGTAACACTACGGTAGTGATTTACATTCATGACCCCCTCCTCCCCCGCAATGTGTACGAATTCGTTCCTGTTTGTGGACGCAGATTTGGCATAAGTCGAATCAGTTGAACCTAAACGGATGAGTTCTAATATTGTGTGTGTTTGTAGAGGTTTGTGTGTGTGTGGAATATTTGTGAAATTACTGAGGCCCCTACTTCATTTTGAAGTAGGGGGCTTGGCTAAGTCCGACCACCACCTCCGCGCGGTGCCAGGTGGAAACAAAGGTTTTAAATAATTTATCAACACTTTAGAAAACTTTTGGCTAACGGTGGCGGCAATATATTAAGTTGCATGGTCTATATGCCTCCTGGGGAACCTTCCATGAAAAAAATAGTAACGTGCTTTTGGGGACTCCTCTTGGGTAGTATGGAAGATCCTCATTTACTAAAAAACAAAAATCACAAAAAAACAATTTTATATGGTGCGGTAGTATTTTTATGGGTTATAGGTATTTCATTTTATGGATACTAACAAATAGGTCCATATGACTCCTTGATTATAATTACTCTTTTATCGAAAAAGGGGGGTTCGGGGTGTAACCCCCGTTACGCGAAAAGTTTTCCATTAAATACAGTGATTAGTGCTACTCGAAGTTAGCAAGTTAACGAGCATCCACATTCTTAAATTTTTTCATCCGTCCACTATAGGTATTAAAAAGATTTTATCATATGACTCCTTGATTATAATTACTTTCCATTAATTATAGTGATTAGCGCGACTCGAACTTAGCATTAAGGCAACGATCCGGACTTTTGAGCATTATTCGGGTAAAAACTTTCTTTCGATATTGTTACTGTTATACGACTCCACTCTTTTGTACATTGCTCCACACCCTGTTGACCGTTTCTCTTCATTCTTTTTGCACATGGTAGCCAACTGTCCCCTCTTCATAGGTAAGCATATTTCCCACACCCTTCCTCAGCTCTCCCTTTCCCAACACCACCATACCACCATACCATTCCAATCTACATAGATTTACATACAACTGTATATTCACCTCCATTCCTCTCATTTGTCCATTACTCCCTACCCCTCCCCTTCCACCATCCACCCTCCCCCCCCCACCATCCACCCTCACCCTCTACCACACTCTCACCACACCGCCACCCTCCTCCCTCCACCCTCCATCCTCCACCCTCCACCATCCATCCTCCACCTAACATCAAATTCCTACAATTTTACACTCCATACTGGAAAAATCACCAAAATTCTTCCACCACTCTTTCGTACATAACTTCTCTTTATTACAACCGATTTCCTTCATTCTTTCACCATATGGTTGCTAACTCATACCACCACACCACCCCATATCGTGGGCAAGCGTTTCATCCCCCCACCCCACTCCCACGCGCAGCAAAGCAAGCACACACCTAGTGCACCTAGCATAAAAAACCGACTTCATCAGGAAGATTGATCAATTACCATTCATGCCATCCTATGTCTCAAACAATGAATACTGCGAGAAATTTTATTAACTCATTCTTAGACTTGAGCAGCCCAAAATACCACTCCAAAAATAGCAGAATAATTACTGAAATACTTGAATCTAACAGCTTTCCCATAAACGTCATACGGTCACTTATAAAGGAAAATATAAAAAATACAACAGTGTGAGCAATAACAAACCTATCGATACAAATAACAGGCAACCAATAATTTACAAGGCAACTCGTTACATCGCCAGAGTCTCAGAAAAATTTAATAAAATGATCAAAAATTATAATCAGAACGTCAATTTAGCATTGGGTAATAATTTTAGTAAATTAAAAGACAGAATCGGGAAACACAAAATTTCTGACGTAGTATATAGAATTACATGTGCTGGTAATGATAACGTAGATTGCGACGCCTACTACATAGGTACTACTGGACAATTTTTGAAAAACCGAATATCGGGACATAAATTCTACATAAAGCATAATAAGAAAGATAGCACAGCTCTTTCAGCACATTGCTTATCAACAGGGCATGTACCTGACTTTATTGAAACAGAAATTTTTACAAGGCAACCAAACTGGCAAAAACGACACATTCTTGAGGCTCTACATATATATATAAAACTGATAACACCATTAATAGAAAGACAGACACAGACAATATTAATTTAAAATACTGTTCAATATTGGACAGCTGCCCTCGACGAAGATAGTTTCACGCAGAACAGACAAGAGGTTGGACGTTAACAAAAGGCTTACCTCGCAATTTAACTTAAAATAATTTTCGGTGTTTGTTGTTTAAAAAAATTTATTTTATTTTTAATATTTTGCTTGACGCCATTGTTATGGTAGCATGTTGAGTGATTGGCGTCGGACGCGAAGTCCAGACTGTCAGCATGAGCTGACAGATCACTCGGCGGACAGCGTTGACTGCAGGACGACACGCTAGCTCGCCTCGGCTATTGGCGGAGAGTGTGGGGAGGTTCCACGAAAAACCTGCGGCTGCCGCCTGCCATAATCAAAAACATGCGTGCCTATTTACCAAAACGCCGGCACACATTGAGTCCTGAAGGGACCTTTACGTCACTTACCTATCCACATTGAAGGCACAGATGGTATGCCTTCACTGCATGCCCCAACCACCCATCTGACTCCGAGGGCAGGCAGTTATTTTCAGAGTCCCTTTGTAGACCTGTAAAGAGAGACTAACGAGCGGACCTAGACGACCTTCATGCGAGAGGGCTCCGGGATAGTGAAGGGTGAAATAAAACGTTTAGCACTTCATGTATACGTTATAATTTGGGAGGTCCTAGACTACAATTCTTGCTTGAAATCTAATAATTTACAGCTTTTTCCAACAATTCAATTCTTAAGTGCCTGTACTTGCAAAATTTTACAATATTGTTATTACTACTAGTCCAACCGATTCATTTTTAAATTTTATGTTTCATGCCCGTGTGAATAGTAATTTATGCAAGTTTTTTTTTCTTTCTTATTTTATTCTAACCACTGATATATCGATATATTGCTCATCTCTTCAATGTACGCAAAAGTTTCAGAATAAAAATGTTTAACGTACTGGCGCCAGGTACGAACGCAATTTTCGTAAATTCTTAACATTTCAAAAAAATCATCACTTTCAATTTCAAATGAAACATGCACAAATCTTGAGAAAATTAATATTATGTGCAGCAAATTTTGATTCATGTACACAACCTATCGTAATAAAATAATTAAAAAGAATTTCAAATGGATAATGATCCAACTATTTCTCCAAAATAACGTCTTCATGAAAAAACTTTTGAAATATATTCAATTCTAGTGCATACACGTCAAAATCTTGTAGTATATTGTATGTTCCACATAAAGAAACTTTAATTCAAAGTATTTTTTGTCTCTATGCTCTATTTAAAAATCAATAAAAATTTTAAATTTAAATACAGGTTTAGGTACTTCCCCTTCAAGTAAGTATGTATGTATGCACACTAATAATGCAATTTACAAACTTAAATAATAATTTTCCTACTAGAAGAAAATTCTATATTCTATGGAACAAGCCCATCTTATAAGACACATCTGGATAAAAATCAAAGGAGCTTAAAACATTTTGATGCGACTAGTTCTATTCCGTGGCACTTGTTGAAATCTAATTGATGCTTGTTCCGTCAGCTGTAGACAGAGAAACTCTAAACTACTATTTATATCACCGATAGTGTTCTTTGAACTCTTATCTCTAATCGGGTTTAAGAAGCTACACTAAAAATGCTGGTTAAATTAGAATTTGTACTACTAACCGTGCGGGTTGATGTGGCCGCTACTGAATTTCCACTGGTGATATCATCTCTATTCCAGAAATTCTTCTGTTACTACTACTGTTCCAGCTGGTAAAATCTGGGTTAATGAAACTGCTGTGGACATAGACACTGATGATTTCATTAAACTTAATCTATGTTTCCCATCCACAATATTACTGGAACCACTACTGTTGTTTCCATTTTTATTGAAAATGAACAACTGTTGTTGTTATTTTTGTAATGTAATTATTACATACTGCGATTGTTGTGGATTTGATACGATCCCAATCAAATTATTGGAGTGTTTATGGTGCCGATATTGAGGTTTTTGCAACTGTTGCTGTTGCAGTAGCAGTTGTAGTAGTTGTTGCGGGCCTGTTTTCCCAGCATTAGAGAAATGTGGTTACGAGGAGCTTTAATATTTGTGGCAGGAATTATTATTGTATTGCAGGTACCTCCTGAGACATAATCTTGCTACGAACGTGAGGTGTCGGTGCTGTCGGATGCTATTTTGAGATAGGGTTAGTTTCCCGCCCGATGTTTTTGGACAAATCTTAATTTCCTTCCTTCCTTTTTCGCTGGGTGGCAAATTGTGTGCGGGGTAGATGAAAATAATTCTACTAATTGAAAATAGATCAGTATGAGGACTGAAAAATATTCTAAATCTACTTACAGGATTTATTTCCTTGCCGATGTCTTCGAAATCTTTTTGTTTTATTCACTCTGCGCTGTTGCTGACTGGACGATTTGACAAGAAGAGAAGATTGTCTTCTTCTTCTCCATCAACGACAAGCAAGATTTCTCCGAGCTAGGGTGCGTGCGACTGTCGGCATGGCAGTCGGCCGGTATACATGTTTCAGTAATTCTCTGTTTGCAATACGCTACGACCATAACAACATACAGCTAATAGCAGACGGGCTGCGCTTGCGCTATGACGCTACATTATGTAGTACACGAATGTTCAGATAAATAATCATTTTAAGAGGCACATATGTTTGAAATTTTGTACTGAAGCCTATCGCCATCTCGGAAAGCTTTTAAAATTTAAAATGAATAAAAACCAATTTTATCATTCATTTTTTATCGCGATAGAGGTTTACAAGTTGGTTTTTATAAAATAAACTACTTTCGGGATTAATCCAGTTTTTAGACCACTGAATAGAATCACCTCAATCTTCATTCTGGTGATAAAACAAACGTGTTGCAATAAATTTTATTCAAATTACAACATTATCCAACTTAATGTTATAAAAGTAATTATAACATGAGAAACATGAACAAATTTGGAAAAGCAGCTCCGGAAAACCTATGCACGAAAAATAATAAAAATTGTACTTGAAAAAGCTATTTGGGCGCGAAGAAAATAGCACGGTTTTTTTAGGTTTTTTGATTTTTTTTAAGAAACCCAACATCTTTTTCAAAAATCTAGGCCCGGTATTATTTGAACTGAAGAGTTTCTAATATGTTGCCAAAGGTTTCAAATCAATATCATAAAAATTGTGGAAAATAAAAAGGGGGAACAAAAAGATTACAAATTTATTCAGCCTTAAAATAAAAAATTAAAAAATTATTTCCTATATTTCGAAAGTGTATTTATTAAGTCCAACAACTTTTATATCAATACTTATACCTATACCTACAAAAAAAATTAGTAAACATAGCATTTTTTGGTAGCGCGCTAAGTAGACTAATCCCTTAAATCGTTCTAAAACTCAAGCAATTGGTTATACCATTAGACCAGAGAGAAGTTCACACCTGACATCGCAACAATAACCTTTATGGGTCAGTACATTCCTCTCTCTACAAAAGCTGTTAAAAACCTGGGTCTCCTCATGGATTCCAATCTCACTTGAAAGGCTCATATAAACCTGATGTGCACGCGAGTTTATCGTGGGCTGCGATCTCTTTACGCTCCCTCTCCGCATTTTGACGAAACCACGAGACTGAGGCTGTTCACTGCCCTGATTTTACCACACTTACTTTATGCAGATGTCGTACTATACTCAATTTCACAAACTGGTCTAACCAAACTACTGCGTGCAATCAAAACATGTGCCAGATATGTTTTTAATCTTAGACGTAGGGCACATTTCAGCCCACTGTTGGACATCCTGATACCTGGATCGTTGCAATGCATGTACGAACTAAGGCGTTGTCGTTTATACGTAGAACTAGACTTGGCCTTCTGCCTGGTTATGTCCGGAGCCGCTTCTGTTGGAGTAGGATGGACAATAGACGATTTATTTACCGGCGGGTATCACGTGCTGGTAAAGACTGACGGGTGAAATGAGGAAGATTGGCTCACCCAAATCAACTCATTACTGTATATAATTTGATAGATCCGAGAATCGGTATAAGGTCTATAATCTAATCTAGAATCTACACAATGTGTTTTCTTTGTTTTATTTAAGTCTAATTTCAATACTGATCATAATGCTATAATCTGTAATCTGTAGTCGGTAGTCGGTTTACTTGGTACATTCTAGTATCTCTCTAGATCGAGCTATATTAATTTATTTTATTTTAATTTAATATAATTCTCTCAATGCTGTAAGTAAATTAAACTAAATCGATAAATCAATAAGACTATATTGTTATGGTCGTAGCGTTCTGCCTATAGCAGCATGCTACATTGAGTACTACTGCAGCACGGATGCCGGCCGGCAGCCATATCGACAGTTCGCACTCACCCTAGCTCGGATCATACCTGGCGTTGACGGAGAAGAAGAAGAAATCTTCATTTCCTGTCACATCAACCGGCCAGCAATAGAACGAAGGATTACAATAAGTAGAATTCTGTAGACATCGGAAAGGAAATAAAAATTGTAAGTAAATTTAGAATATTTTCCATTTCTGGTATTGATCTATTATTAATTACTAGCAGTATTAATATCGAGAGCATCACGTTTTAACCCCCAAATTAAGGCAACATTTTTTGATTCAGCTAGGAAGATTCCGACGTTTCGGGCTTAATTGCAGAGTTCAGGCTATGGGCAATGTCTATTTTTGTCCCGAATGGGATAAAATATTCAGGCAGTCGAGAGAACCCGTGGATCTATGTCGTTAGAATTGACCAATCAATCAACAGCACCTCCACCGATGTCAAACAGCCACCGAAAACGTAATTGAAGAATTAGACCAAAGGGGTAATTTGTTTGTAATCAACATGAAAAATAGCCATTCCTAGAATGTCTTGAAACACTCTTCAAAAACTACAATTTAAGGTAGAGACTCATTTCATAAATAACTATTTTATCATAGTGTTTAAATGCCATAATTTAAGCGTTAGACAAGATGCCTTGGCATGAGAAAATTCAGATACAGATCATATTCTTTATCTTGATATCAGAAATCCCTTTTAATACATTTTTTGAATTGTTTTACGCAAAATTAACAAAAATTACATTATTTCTAAACAGTCTCAACTACTGATGATTATCAATTAAACTTTTATCAGTGTTTTAAACTATCACAAAAGTGAAACTTGCACATCATTAATTAATATTATAACTTTGGGAGAAAGGTATAAGAATAAGGAAACATGCGATCATTATAGGTACGTGCATTTGTCAATTAATTAGGCGACTATAACAACAATAGAAAACTATACAAAAAGTGAGTAGCATTACCTTTGAATGTAGCTATAACTATATCTGTACGGCCATAGAGCGCAAGATATTATAATAATATATATATATATACATTTATCTGCATATAAATTTAGCAAGGGGCGATCGCACTACAAAAAAAAACAAAGAAAAACAAAACAAGAAAAACCCTTTGCAATCGAATTCATAGAGACTGGATTTTTAAAATAATTGTTTCAATTCATATTACGTTGTATGGTTATCAATTTTTGTTTAAAGCAAACGGCTTAAATGTTTTCTTTGCCTTATACCTAGATATTATTACATTTAACTAGTAGATAATACATATTTACCTGTAGTAATTTATATATTTACATCTACTATATAACATATATTTATTTTTTAAATTTACCATTTAAGAGTTTTGTTCGTTCCCGGCATATTAACCATTGAAACTAAACGGGTTTATAATATTGAATATAGGAGAATTTCCGTAATATAGTTTATTGATAGGATTCTCCTTACGTTTTCTTGTCGGAAATATTCATATATGCATATGTGTAGCTACATATATAAACGGACTCAATTATATTTGCCAGTCTTAAGAGGAATCAGTACTCAGCAAAAGTTTCAATTTAGATACCAGCGAACCTGTAGGTAATAAAATCTACTATACGTAGGTTTGTGTCCTAAAAGTCAAAAATTCATATAAAATTAGCCTAGACCTAGACCACAGAGCACATTAGAGACATCTACCGCAAAACGCAGGAACCCAAGATCCGACAAAACCATATAATTTAAGACGAACAATGAAAATTTGCAGTTCACATAAATTCAAAATTTTTAACGAGAATTAACTCTCCTAAATTTTTTTTGCCCATAATAGTTAAATATGCTATTTTGCTTTGTATTTAAACAACTTTCAAATAAATATTGCAATTTCTAGTCGGTGAAATGTCGGGAGAAAAAACAAGTACTATTAGAGTCAAATAATTATAAAAGGCGCTACTAAAAATGAAAAAACTCGACGTTATCTGCAAGATGTAGGCCTTATCTTTTTAAAACAGTCACAATTACCATGTTTACATGCAGGGTTGAACCGTGGTTCAACTCGGGTTCAACTCCATGTATACGCGGTTCGAGTTGAAATTGGATCGACTCGACTCCTCGACTCGACCACGCTTGGCTGGCGTAGTCGAGTCGAAATGGTGTCCCTTAAACGCGGATTGAGTAGTCGAGTTGGCAGCTTACAGTTGGTATTTATTTTATTCATTCTTTACTCGTAAGTGTTGGTATGCTGTGTATTTATTGTGAGTTTATTTTGTTTATTTAAACAAAATTTATAACTTTTATATCTTCATCACAAAAAATACCATAAATAATATAATGTTTGACTGTCACTTCAACTATAGTTGGACCCGTTTTCAACTCAATATCTCAACCCTGCGTGCTCAAAAACACGAGTCGAGAACTCAACTCAATCTCGACTCGATCTTTCAATTCTGCATGTAAACGTGGTAAATTTGAAGAAATAAGATTACCTACCCAAAGGAATTTGATTTAAAAGACTTCAATTTTTACCATTTTTTACAAGTTTCCGAGCTAATATCTCCTTTCCAATATATTTTTTAAATTTTTGCCGACGTTATTTACTAGACTTCGTCATTACCTTTAATTTAAGATATAAATCATTATTCTGCTGTAAATAGTTTGCCAGAAATTTGCATTGAAAAATGTATGAGACTTGCAAATTTGGTACTGACTCCTCTTAACACCAAAACGAGTATGGATTCACAATATACATTACGGATAACTTTTAAATGGTTTACTATTAAAACTAGATATCTCATTTGGTGAAACTGAAATTTAGTAATTTTAAGTAGATATTCTATTCATCCGCCGATAGCTCATGTAAATAATTAAAGAGAGGCTGTTACTATTAAAACTAGATATCTCATTTGGTGAAACTGAAATTTAGTAATTTTAAGTAGATATTCTATTCATCCGCTGATAGCTCATGTAAATAATTAAAGAGAGGCTGTTACTATTAAAACTAGATATCTCAGTTGGTGAAACTGAAATTTAGTAATTTTAAGTAGATATTCTATTCATCCGGCGATAGCTCATGTAAATAATTAAAGAGAGGCTATTACTATTAAAACTAGATATCTCATTAGGTGAAACTGAAATTTAGTAATTTTAAGTAGATATTCTATTCATCCGCCGATAGCTCATGTAAAGAATTAAAGAGAGGTTGTTTATTTTATTATTAAATCACATTGTACACGGGAAAGATTATAACGTAATCATGAAATTCTAAAAGTTTTAATTCTCCTCTCACTCTCCTGGAGCCCTCGCACATGAAAGTCAACTAGGGACACTGTAAACTATCTGCCCTCAGTGTCAAATGGGTGGTTGGGGCATGCAGTAAGGCCGAAACATCTGCGCCTTCGAGGATAAATATAGGTAAGTGACGTAAGGGTCCCTTCAGGACTGGTGTGTGCCGATTGTGTTGATAGACACGATTTTTTTTTGATTATGGCTGACGGCAGCGGCAGGTTTTTTTGTGGAACCTCCCCACACTCTCCGCCAATAGCTGAGGCGAACTAGCGTGCCGCCCTGCAGTCAACGCTGCCCGTCGAGTGATCTGTCAGCTCATGCTGACAGTAGGGACTTTACGTCCCAAGCAAATCACTAACTATAGTTCCATAACAATATAAGCTGTTAATTTAATTTGATTTATTGTACATTTTGCTTTATAATTGTCTAAACTATATATATCGTAGAGCCCAACGTTATACGTTGCTTTAAGCAGGGGTTCATCAATAAATACACTTTCACTTTGAAATGAAATGTTGAAATTGCTTTTCTGTAAAATCTGTCGTAAGGAAATAAATTCAATTCCAGATTTTATGCTATTTTAATATTCTTTATTGTTGTGAATTTAACCATTTTGCAATTTAAAGAAATTTTTTTTTCCGTTCTAAAGAGATATATAAATGAAACACCGAATAAAATTCCATGCAATGCAACATATAACAAATGACCCAGAAGCGTTAGCGTTCTATAGAGCTAACCTTGTATTTGTTTTGAAGAGAAAAATTTCTGATTTGTTAATTGGCATCACTTCACCTTGTAGTGGGGCCCGCTTCTTCATCGTCGCTGGTTAAAATAAAATCAGAAGTAGAACTACCGTCAGATAAGGAATAATCAACTTATATGTTAACTTTGGCTCATACGAAAAGTATCCTTCCTCAGCTTTTATAGGATGTTGATAATCGCTTCTCCAGTTCTCCCCCATTATTTTTTTCAAGTTCTTCCGCTGCTAACGGCTTAACATTATATAATTTGTATTTCTGGAACCAACCCTGGATTTAATACGGTGATTAATGTAAAGTATGGGTTTCCCCTAACATTCCAAAAATGGACGGAGTCATATTTAGATAACAGAACATACCAAATCAATTTCCGCCATTCCTTCTCTAGAGTCTTGAAAGCTTCACGTACGCTCTCTCGCTAGGAGCACGGAGTGTGCTAGAATATAACATTAGTGCTATTTTTTCTCATGTACACGGAATTCTAGTACATTTAATTTTGTATTTTTGCAAAAATAAAGTAAAAAAATCAATGAACTGTGTGTTTTCTTCCTTATTGTAAATAGAAAGTAACGGTTATTTTGACACTTTGGTGCAGTTGAGGGGCAGCTCCAAATTATAAAAATTCACCAAAAATTGAAATTAGAAGTTATGAACTCAATAAGTAGTTAATGTTGTATACATATATATATTTTTCCATTTAGTGTTTACTTTTTAATACTAAGTCAAAGCCACAAATTTTTAAACAGTTTTTTTTAATTTGCCAAAAATTGTTAAAAATGGATCTGCCTCCCTTTAGCTGCAAGGTCCTCAATTGTCATCGCCAGAAAAAGAGTCTTGTCTTAGACGTTGCAGTGTTAACAAGCGAAAGTAATAAAGAAGCGAAAGTGTGTAATTAGATTGCGATAATTGAAAGTACAGTGTTAGCGATAATTAGAGTTGAATTGATTAATTAAAGAATTGTGTATTTTATATGATTAGAGGGAAATAAAGAACTTATATATTAATTATTTAATATTGTGTTTTAAATAACGAACCAAAGGCCACGCTCGCAACAATATTCACAATTTTTTTTTTTTTTTTGAATTTGTATATTGATTAAAAAGTAATCTTAATTAGATGGATTGTTTTCAATTTGAAAAAAACCTTTTCTAGTCCAAAAATTTTTAAAACAAATCCATTTGTAATTGTCCATTGCAATGCGGTGTGTTTCCTAGAAACAAGATTATCCCAAGCTAATAAAATCAGCAATAATACTCAGAAACTAAACTACTATTCAAAATTATGCACATATGTCCATACAGAATGTACCCAATTGATAACTTTAATTATTTTCTGAATACTTTCCGAATACACCTAGAGCAAAAAAACCGAGTATTTGCATGGATTACAAAACAAATACAAATTCCCAATCTCAAACAAATATGCAATATAAATGTGAAAAGAGAAAAAAATTCCAAATAATTTTCCGTCGGTTGATATTCTAAATAAATATTTTTCGTCTCTTTTTAACTAAACCATGAACCAAAAATATTGTCGCTTTTCTCTCATCGCATTCCTAATCTACTCCAACAACAAAGTTGCACATTGTTATGGTAGTATATTGGAGTGACTTGATATCGGACGTGAAGTCCAGACTGCCAGCATGAGCTGACAGATCACTGGAAGAATATCTAATAGTTTTGGATTAGGTGCAAATATGGTTGAGATTCCAGCAATGAATGTTGCATCTAACAATTTAATTGTGGACGTTTATGGAAACAATATAAATGATCTACCAGAAGAAGATTTAATCAATTCGGCTATTTTAAGTCCAAGAAATAATACCGTACTTGAATTAAATGAACAAATCCTTGAAAAAATTTCGGGAGACATTCAAACTTATTATAGTGCTGATTGTATTATTACTTCTGATGATCAAAATGAGAATCAGAATAATAATCAGCATAATGAGGATAATGACGAAAGTGATTTCTATCAAATAGATACAGTTTATGCTTTGACACCTTCTGGTATGCCACCGCATAAACTTAATTTAAAAGTTGGTGCGATTATTATGTTACTGCGTAATTTGAATATTATTGGAGGCTTATGTAATGGTACGAGGCTTATATTCAGACGATTGCTAACGAACGTTATTGATGCGGAAATTGCGACTGGGCCTAATAAAGGCGACCGTGTCTTTATACCTCGAATACATCTGATCCTAGGCTACCATGCCAATTTATCCGTTTACAATTTCCAAGATTAGCCTTTGCAATGACTATCAATAAGGCTCAGGGACAGAGTCTTAGGAAGTTAGGTATATTGCTTAGGGAGCCTGTCTTTTCTCACGTAATGTTGTATGGCGCATTCTCGAGAGCCACTACTCTAAATTGTGTTCATGTTGCTGTTGAAGACAGCGACAAGCAAGGCAAATTAGTTGCTAGGCGTGAGAATGTGTCTATTCCAAATATTGTATTTCATGAAGTTTTACGTTAAACTCGAACAATATTTCAAATTTCGTTTTTTTCAATATTTTTTCCAAAAATATTGATTTGAAATTTTTCGTTTTTGCCACTTTTTAAAATTATTACATTAATTGATAATTTATATAAGGGGGGGGGGGGGGGGGTATGTGGAACAATTTTTTGATCAGCTTACCTCAAGGAATCGCGTGGTATACCGGAAGGTTTCTTGATCAGAATCACCCTTTTCCTTTTGTTTGTTTGTTTGTTTGTGGATTTTCCCTTTTATATTATTATTGTTAGATTATTTATTTTTGTAGATTTTATGATCACACATGTTGACTTTATTGTGCTCGCGTTTGTAGGTTTCTGCTTTCGGTTTGTATAGTTTTATTGGAGTATTTTTATGTGTGATTTTAATTATATTTTAATTGGTAACTTTTATATGTTCTATTTGTATATATACATATATATATTTATTTATTTTTCTTTTTATATAGTACTACTTAATTTTTTTTCAACACTGAATAAAGGGACTCTAGAAGTTCTTCAGTATGGTTATTTCCGACGTATCTACTCCTTAACATAATAGAGAGTAAGGATGAGTCAGCAAGTAATGAGATTCAACTATATTACATCTGAAATGGGTGGCTAGTTGGTTTCGCAAAGTTAAACCGTAGTATCTCCAACTAATGGACTTAACTATTGTACACAATCTCTCTATGGGTTTGCCTCTATTCTTGCATTGCGTGACACCTCTGGTTAATTTACTTAGTTTTATCGCATTAATTCCATTCCAATTCCACCTAACTTATCTAACTAATCTATCTGTCTAATTTTACACAATAGGGATTCGTTAAAACTAGTTTACACTTCAATTTTGACGATGCTCGGTTAACTTTCGATTGACTTGTATTTGTTTTCGGCTGGTGACGAGGTTAGAGTAAGTTTTGACGTATCCGGATTCTGCCATTCTATTACTTGGAGTTCGTGTTGAGCGAAACTGAATGTTGTGAAGAAAGTTTCACAGCTAATACTGCTCGGGGAGTTTCTTCTATCATTCGGTTCCAATTAAGGTTGCCACAGTCCTTTCCAAAGATCGTTGACGCTTTAATAATCTGCTAGCAATCAGGCTGCTTATCCAAAAACGAATGGGAGGGCGCGATTTCATCATCCTTTGGCATAGTGTATAGACGATTTCATTTGCTTGCCTAAAAGAAAAGAAACTTACAGTATCGACAGTTTTAGTACTGGTATCAATACACTACACAAAGACAAATAAGAGGAATGTGATTCCTCCAACACGGACGACAAAACTTCCTCCAGGACCGTAACACTACGGTAGTGATTTACATTCATGACCCCCCTCCTCCCCCGCAATGTGTACGAATTCGTTCCTGTTTGTGGACGCAGATTTGGCATAAGTCGAATCAGTTGAACCTAAACGGATGAGTTCTAATATTGTGTGTGTTTGTAGAGGTTTGTGTGTGTGTGGAATATTTGTGAAATTACTGAGGCCCCTACTTCATTTTGAAGTAGGGGGCTTGGCTAAGTCCGACCACCACCTCCGCGCGGTGCCAGGTGGAAACAAAGGTTTTAAATAATTTATCAACACTTTAGAAAACTTTTGGCTAACGGTGGCGGCAATATATTAAGTTGCATGGTCTATATGCCTCCTGGGGAACCTTCCATGAAAAAAAGAGTAACGTGCTTTTGGGGACTCCTCTTGGGTAGTATGGAAGATCCTCATTTACTAAAAAACAAAAATCACAAAAAAACAATTTTATATGGTGCGGTAGTATTTTTATGGGTTATAGGTATTTCATTTTATGGATACTAACAAATAGGTCCATATGACTCCTTGATTATAATTACTCTTTTATCGAAAAAGGGGGGTTCGGGGTGTAACCCCCGTTACGCGAAAAGTTTTCCATTAAATACAGTGATTAGTGCTACTCGAAGTTAGCAAGTTAACGAGCATCCACATTCTTAAATTTTTTCATCCGTCCACTATAGGTATTAAAAAGATTTTATCATATGACTCCTTGATTATAATTACTTTCCATTAATTATAGTGATTAGCGCGACTCGAACTTAGCATTAAGGCAACGATCCGGACTTTTGAGCATTATTCGGGTAAAAACTTTCTTTCGATATTGTTACTGTTATACGACTCCACTCTTTTGTACATTGCTCCACACCCTGTTGACCGTTTCTCTTCATTCTTTTTGCACATGGTAGCCAACTGTCCCCTCTTCATAGGTAAGCATATTTCCCACACCCTTCCTCAGCTCTCCCTTTCCCAACCCCACCATACCACCATACCATTCCAATCTACATAGATTTACATACAACTGTATATTCACCTACATTCCTCTCATTTGTCCATTACTCCCTACCCCTCCTCTTCCACCATCCACCCTCCCCCCACCATCCACCCTCCACCACACTCCCACCACACCGCCACCCTCCACCCTCCACCATCCATCCTCCACCTAACATCACAATTCCTACAATTTTACACTCCATACTGGAAAAATCACCAAAATTCTTCCACCACTCTTTCGTACATAACTTCTCTTTATTACAACCGATTTCCTTCATTCTTTCACCATATGGTAGCTAACTCATCCCACCACCCCACCCCATATCGTGGGCAAGCGTTTCATCCCCCCACCCCACTCCCACGCGCAGCAAAGCAAGCACACACCTAGTGCACCTAGCATAAAAAACCGACTTCATCAGGAAGATTGATCAATTACCATTCATGCCATCCTATGTCTCAAACAATGAATACTGCAATTTTATTAACTCATTCTTAGACTTGAGCAGCCCAAAATACCACTCCAAAAATAGCAGAATAATTACTGAAATACTTGAATCTAACAGCTTTCCCATAAACGTCATACGGTCACTTATAAAGGAAAATATAAAAAATACAACAGTGTGAGCAATAACAAACCTATCGATACAAATAACAGGCAACCAATAATTTACAAGGCAACTCGTTACATCGCCAGAGTCTCAGAAAAATTTAATAAAATGATCAAAAATTATAATCAGAACGTCAATTTAGCATTGGGTAATAATTTTAGTAAATTAAAAGACAGAATCGGGAAACACAAAATTTCTGACGTAGTATATAGAATTACATGTGCTGGTAATGATAACGTAGATTGCGACGCCTGCTACATAGGTACTACTGGACAATTTTTGAAAAACCGAATATCGGGACATAAATTCTACATAAAGCATAATAAGAAAGATAGCACAGCTCTTTCAGCACATTGCTTATCAACAGGGCATGTACCTGACTTTATTGAAACAGAAATTTTTACAAGGCAACCAAACTGGCAAAAACGACACATTCTTGAGGCTCTACATATATATATAAAACTGATAACACCATTAATAGAAAGACAGACACAGACAATATTAATTTAAAATACTGTTCAATATTGGACAGCTGCCCTCGACGAAGATAGTTTCACGCAGAACAGACAAGAGGTTGGACGTTAACAAAAGGATTACCTCGCAATTTAACTTAAAATAATGTTCGGTGTTTGTTGTTTAAAAAAATTTATTTTATTTTTAATATTTTGCTTGACGCCATTGTTATGGTAGCATGTTGAGTGATTGGCATCGGACGCGAAGTCCAGACTGTCAGCATGAGCTGACAGATCACTCGGCGGACAGCGTTGACTGCAGGACGACACGCTAGCTCGCCTCGGCTATTGGCGGAGAGTGTGGGGAGGTTCCACGAAAAACCTGCGGCTGCAGCCTGCCATAATCAAAAACATGCGTGCCTATTTACCAAAACGCCGGCACACATTGAGTCCTGAAGGGACCTTTACGTCACTTACCTATCCACATTGAAGGCACAGATGGTATGCCTTCACTGCATGCCCCAACCACCCATCTGACTCCGAGGGCAGGCAGTTATTTTCAGAGTCCCTTTGTAGACCTGTAAAGAGAGACTAACGAGCGGACCTAGACGACCTTCATGCGAGAGGGCTCCGGGATAGTGAAGGGTGAAATAAAACGTTTAGCACTTCATGTATACGTTATAATTTGGGAGGTCCTAGACTACAATTCTTGCTTGAAATCTAATAATTTACAGCTTTTTCCAACAATTCAATTCTTAAGTGCCTGTACTTGCAAAATTTTACAATATTGTTATTACTACTAGTCCAACCGATTCATTTTTAAATTTTATGTTTCATGCCCGTGTGAATAGTAATGTATGCAAGTTTTTTTTTCTTTCTTATTTTATTCTAACCACTGATATATCGATATATTGCTCATCTCTTCAATGTACGCAAAAGTTTCAGAATAAAAATGTTTAACGTACTGGCGCCAGGTACGAACGCAATTTTCGTAAATTCTTAACATTTCAAAAAAATCATCACTTTCAATTTCAAATGAAACATGCACAAATCTTGAGAAAATTAATATTATGTGCAGCAAATTTTGATTCATGTACACAACCTATCGTAATAAAATAATTAAAAAGAATTTCAAATGGATAATGATCCAACTATTTCTCCAAAATAACGTCTTCATGAAAAAACTTTTGAAATATATTCAATTCTAGTGCATACACGTCAAAATCTTGTAGTATATTGTATGTTCCACATAAAGAAACTTTAATTCAAAGTATTTTTTGTCTTTATGCTCTATTTAAAAATCAATAAAAATTTTAAATTTAAATACAGGTTTAGGTACTTCCCCTTCAAGTATGTATGTATGTATGCACACTAATAATGCAATTTACAAACTTAAATAATAATTTTCCTACTAGAAGAAAATTCTATATTCTATGGAACAAGCCCATCTTATAAAACACATCTGGATAAAAATCAAAGGAGCTTAAAACATTTTAATGCGACTAGTTCTATTCCGTGGCACTTGTTGAAATCTAATTGATGCTTGTTCCGTCAGCTGTAGACAGAGAAACTCTAAACTACTATTTATATCACCGATAGTGTTCTTTGAACTCTTATCTCTAATCGGGTTTAAGAAGCTACACTAAAAATGCTGGTTAAATTAGAATTTGTACTACTAACCGTGCGGGTTGATGTGGCCGCTACTGAATTTCCACTGGTGATATCATCTCTATTCCAGAAATTCTTCTGTTACTACTACTGTTCCAGCTGGTAAAATCTGGGTTAATGAAACTGCTGTGGACATAGACACTGATGATTTCATTAAACTTAATCTATGTTTCCCGTCCACAATATTACTGGAACCACTACTGTTGTTTCCATTTTTATTGAAAATGAACAACTGTTGTTGTTATTTTTGTAATGTAATTATTACATACTGCGATTGTTGTGGATTTGATACGATCCCAATCAAATTATTGGAGTATCTATGGTGCCGATATTGAGGTTTTTGCAACTGTTGCTGTTGCAGTAGCAGTTGTAGTAGTTGTTGCGGGCCTGTTTTCCCAGCATTAGAGAAATGTGGTTACGAGGAGCTTTAATATTGGTAGCAGGAATTATTATTGTATTGCAGGTATCTCCTGAGACATAATCTTGCTACGAACGTGAGGTGTCGGTGCTGTCGGATGCTATTTTGAGATAGGGTTAGTTTCCCGCCCGATGTTTTTGGACAAATCTTAATTTCCTTCCTTCCTTTTTCGCTGGGTGGCAAATTGTGTGCGGGGTAGATGAAAATAATTCTACTAATTGAAAATAGATCAGTATGAGGACTGAAAAATATTCTAAATCTACTTACAGGATTTATTTCCTTGCCGATGTCTTCGAAATCTTTTTGTTTTATTCACTCTGCGCTGTTGCTGACTGGACGATTTGACAAGAAGAGAAGATTGTCTTCTTCTTCTCCATCAACGACAAGCAAGATTTCTCCGAGCTAGGGTGCGTGCGACTGTCGGCATGGCAGTCGGCCGGTATACATGTTTCAGTAATTCTCTGTTTGCAATACGCTACGACCATAACAACATACAGCTAATAGCAGACGGGCTGCGCTTGCGCTATGACGCTACATTTGTAGTACACGAATGTTCAGATAAATAATCATTTTAAGAGGCACATATGTTTGAAATTTTGTACTGAAGCCTATCGCCATCTCGGAAAGCTTTTGAAATTTAAAATGAATAAAAACCAATTTTATCATTCATTTTTTATCGCGATAGAGGTTTACAAGTTGGTTTTTATAAAATAAACTACTTTCGGGATTAATCCAGTTTTTAGACCACTGAATAGAATCACCTCAATCTTCATTCTGGTGATAAAACAAACGTGTTGCAATAAATTTTATTCAAATTACAACATTATCCAACTTAATGTTATAAAAGTAATTATAACATGAGAAACATGAACAAATTTGGAAAAGCAGCTCCGGAAAACCTATGCACGAAAAATAATAAAAATTGTACTTGAAAAAGCTATTTGGGGGCGAAGAAAATAGCACGGTTTTTTTAGGTTTTTTGATTTTTTTTTAAGAAACCCAACATCTTTTTCAAAAATCTAGGCCCGGTATTATTTGAACTGAAGAGTTTCTAATATGTTGCCAAAGGTTTCAAATCAATATCATAAAAATTGTGGAAAATAAAAAGGGGGAACAAAAAGATTACAAATTTATTCAGCCTTAAAATAAAAAATTAAAAAATTATTTCCTATATTTCGAAAGTGTATTTATTAAGTCCAACAACTTTTATATCAATACTTATACCTATACCTACAAAAAAAAATTAGTAAACATAGCATTTTTTGGTAGCGCGCTAAGTAGACTAATCCCTTAAATCGTTCTAAAACTCAAGCAATTGGTTATACCATTAGACCAGAGAGAAGTTCACACCTGACATCGCAACAATAACCTTTATGGGTCAGTACATTCCTCTCTCTACAAAAGCTGTTAAAAACCTGGGTCTCCTCATGGATTCCAATCTCACTTGAAAGGCTCATATAAACCTGATGTGCACGCGAGTTTATCGTGGGCTGCGATCTCTTTACGCTCCCTCTCCGCATTTTGACGAAACCACGAGACTGAGGCTGTTCACTGCCCTGATTTTACCACACTTACTTTATGCAGATGTCGTACTATACCCAATTTCACAAACTGGTCTAACCAAACTACTGCGTGCAATCAAAACATGTGCCAGATATGTTTTTAATCTTAGACGTAGGGCACATTTCAGCCCACTGTTGGACATCCTGATACCTGGATCGTTGCAATGCATGTACGAACTAAGGCGTTGTCGTTTATACGTAGAACTAGACTTGGCCTTCTGCCTGGTTATGTCCGGAGCCGCTTCTGTTGGAGTAGGATGGACAATAGACGATTTATTTACCGGCGGGTATCACGTGCTGGTAAAGACTGACGGGTGAAATGAGGAAGATTGGCTCACCCAAATCAACTCATTACTGTATATAATTTGATAGATCCGAGAATCGGTATAAGGTCTATAATCTAATCTAGAATCTACACAATGTGTTTTCTTTGTTTTATTTAAGTCTAATTTCAATACTGATCATAATGCTATAATCTGTAATCTGTAGTCGGTAGTCGGTTTACTTGGTACATTCTAGTATCTCTCTAGGTCGAGCTATATTAATTTATTTTATTTTAATTTAATATAATTCTCTCAATGCTGTAAGTAAATTAAACTAAATCGATAAATCAATAAGACTATATTGTTATGGTCGTAGCGTTCTGCCTATAGCAGCATGCTACATTGAGTACTACTGCAGCACGGATGCCGGCCGGCAGCCATATCGACAGTTCGCACTCACCCTAGCTCGGATCATACCTGGCGTTGACGGAGAAGAAGAAGAAATCTTCATTTCCTGTCACATCAACCGGCCAGCAATAGAACGAAGGATTACAATAAGTAGAATTCTGTAGACATCGGAAAGGAAATAAAAATTGTAAGTAAATTTAGAATATTTTCCATTTCTGGTATTGATCTATTATTAATTACTAGCAGTATTAATATCGAGAGCATCACGTTTTAACCCCCAAATTAAGGCAACATTTTTTGATTCAGCTAGGAAGATTCCGACGTTTCGGGCTTAATTGCAGAGTTCAGGCTATGGGCAATGTCTATTTTTGTCCCGAATGGGATAAAATATTCAGGCAGTCGAGAGAACCCGTGGATCTATGTCGTTAGAATTGACCAATCAATCAACAGCACCTCCACCGATGTCAAACAGCCACCGAAAACGTAATTGAAGAATTAGACCAAAGGGGTAATTTGTTTGTAATCAACATGAAAAATAGCCATTCCTAGAATGTCTTGAAACACTCTTCAAAAACTACAATTTAAGGTAGAGACTCATTTCATAAATAACTATTTTATCATAGTGTTTAAATGCCATAATTTAAGCGTTAGACAAGATGCCTTGGCATGAGAAAATTCAGATACAGATCATATTCTTTATCTTGATATCAGAAATCCCTTTTAATACATTTTTTGAATTGTTTTACGCAAAGTTAACAAAAATTACATTATTTCTAAACAGTCTCAACTACTGATGATTATCAATTAAACTTTTATCAGTGTTTTAAACTATCACAAAAGTGAAACTTGCACATCATTAATTAATATTATAACTTTGGGAGAAATGTATAAGAATAAGGAAACATGCGATGATTATAGGTACGTGCATTTGTCAATTAATTAGGCGACTATAACAACAATAGAAAACTACACAAAAAGTGAGTAGCATTACCTTTGAATGTAGCTATAACTATATCTGTACGGCCATAGAGCGCAAGATATTGTTACGTGCAATAGAAAGAGACAACTGGTGACATCTACTGGCAATAAACAACTTCAGGTTCGGAGAGTAAATGACTTCAGGTTCGGAGAATCGATTATGAAAGTTCAGGAATAGAACAAATAGAATAGTCAAGAAGCTTTTGGAATAGAACACTCCAGATTAATCTGGAGTGTTTCTAGGGTATAAATATAGCAGTTGTCATCGCCAGGAAAGAGTCTTGTTTTAGACGTTCCGTACGAGCAGTGTGAATAAACATGAGCACAACAATTTCGAAAAAACGCAAGTTTATTGCCGATGGCATGTTCAAAGCTGAACTTAACGAGTTCCTAACTCGTGAGCTTGCTGAAGATGGTTATTCTGGTGTTGAGGTGCGAGTTACTCCAGCCCGTACAGAAATTATCATTATGGCTACAAAAACCCAGCAAGTTCTGGGAGATAAGGGACACCTTCAAAGCGACTGCAGGAAACGCCGTCGAAAGGAACCAACAGAAAAGAAAGGGACAGAAGAACGTACAAGTTGGCGAGCTAGAGAGCAAACTATTCTTAGGGAGACTAGAATCCAACCTTATGACTTTGAGAGCAAACACAAAAAAGGACGTATCTATGGAAATGCAGAAGCCTTGGTACAACGTCAATGGAAACCTGAATGTAAGCATTATGGCTGGGAGAAAGGAAATGAGAAAACAGCTACTATACAGTTGGTATCCGTGGAACCATCTACAGGTTGGGACAACGAGGACCTGCGAACAGCACAACGAGAAGATCCGGACATTTCACCTATTCTTGCTTGGAAAGTAGACATAGAAAAACCAGAATGGAAGGATATTTCGAGGATGAGTGAAGAGCTGAAAAGCTACTGGACTCAATGGAATTCTCTTCATGTTGAATGCGGCATATTAAAACGCAAGTGGGAAGCACCTAACGGTAAATCGTTCCGAATGCAAATAGTCGTGCCGGCATCAAAGGTCAACGAGGTTCTAGGTAAAGTGCATCGTGGAGCATCTGGAGAACATTTGGGAGTGAATAAAACAATTTCTATAATACGAGAAAAGTTTTATTGACTACATATGCGGGAGGATGTAGAGAAGTGGTGTCGCAGATGCACTGTGTGTGCTTCTTACAAAGGGCCGCCACGTAGCAGCAGAAAGGAAATGTACAAGTGTAATGTCAGAGCCCCATTGAAACTGAGAGCTGATGTGCAAAGGGCCACGGGGGCGAAATTAGCAGTAAGTACCCATCGGATGAGGACACGTTATGACTTACGTGCGAATTCAGCAGGATTTATCGAAGGTGATCTTGTTTGGCTGTACAACCCGAAACGACGTAAGGGACGTTCTCCAAAATTGCAACAACACTGGGAAGGACCATATTCAGTAGTAACTAGAATTAATGACGTGGTATACAGGATTCAGCGTGGCACAAGAGGCAAGCACAAAATTGTTCATTTGGACCGCTTGTGTCAATACTACGAGCATCAAGACCGTGGACCACCTGTTGTTCGGGACGAACAAGTTTAAGAAGGGGGCAGTGTTACGTGCAATAGAAAGAGACAACTGGTGACATCTACTGGCAATAAACAACTTCAGGTTCGGAGAGTAAATGACTTCAGGTTCGGAGAATCGATTATGAAAGTTCAGGAATAGAACAAATAGAATAGTCAAGAAGCTTTTGGAATAGAACACTCCAGATTAATCTGGAGTGTTTCTAGGGTATAAATATAGCAGTTGTCATCGCCAGGAAAGAGTCTAGTTTTAGACGTTGCAGTGTTAAGAAGCGATAGTGTGTAATTAGATTGCGATTATTGAAAGTACAGTGTTAGCGATAATTAGAGTTGAGTTGATTAAATGAATGTTTGTGAATTTTATATGATTTAAGTGTAATAAAGAAGTTATATATTAATTATTTAATATTGTGTTTTAAATAACGAACCAAAGGCCACGCTCGCAACAATATTATAATAATATATATATATATACATTTATCTGCATATAAATTTAGCAAGGGGCGATCGCACTACAAAAAAAACAAAGAAAAACAAAACAAGAAAAACCCTTTGCAATCGAATTTATAGAGACTGGATTTTTAAAATAATTGTTTCGATTCATATTACGTTGCATGGTTATCAATTTTTGTTTAAAGCAAACGGCTTAAATGTTTTCTTTGCCTTATACCTAGATATTATTACATTTAACTAGTAGATAATACATATTTACCTGTAGTAAGTTATATATTTACATCTACTATATAACATATATTTATTTTTTAAATTTACCATTTAAGAGTTTTGTTCGTTCCCGGCATATTAACCATTGAAACTAAACGGGTTTATAATATTGAATATAGGAGAATTTCCGTAATATAGTTTATTGATAGGATTCTCCTTACGTTTTCTTGTCGGAAATATTCATATATGCATATGTGTAGCTACATATATAAACGGACTCAATTATATTTTTCAGTCTTAAGAGGAATCAGTACTCAGCAAAAGTTTCAATTTAGATACCAGCGAACCTGTAGGTAATAAAATCTACTATACGTAGGTTTGTGTCCTAAAAGTCAAAAATTCATATAAAATTAGCCTAGACCTAGACCACAGAGCACATTAGAGACATCTACCGCAAAACGCAGGAACCCAAGATCCGACAAAACCATATAATTTAAGACGAACAATAAAAATTTGCAGTTCACATAAATTCAAAATTTTTAACGATAATTAACTCTCCTAAATTTTTTTGCCCATAATAGTTAAATATGCTATTTTGCTTTGTATTTAAACAACTTTCAAATAAATATTGCAATTTCTAGTCGGTGAAATGTCGGGAGAAAAAACAAGTACTATTAGAGTCAAATAATTATAAAAGGCGCTACTAAAAATGAAAAAACTCGACGTTATCTGCAAGATGTAGGCCTTATCTTTTTAAAACAGTCACAATTACCATGTTTACATGCAGGGTTGAACCGTGGTTCAACTCGGGTTCAACTCCATGTATACGCGGCTCGAGTTGAAATTGGATCGACTCGACTCCTCGACTCGACCACGCTTGGCTGGCGTAGTCGAGTCGAAATGGTGTCCCATAAACGCGAATTGAGTAGTCGAGTTGGCAGCTTACAGTTGGTATTTATTTTATTCATTCTTTACTCGTAAGTGTTGGTATGCTGTGTATTTATTGTGAGTTTATTTTGTTTATTTAAACAAAATTTATAACTTTTATATCTTCATCACAAAAAATACCATAAATAATATAATGTTTGACTGTCACTTCAACTATAGTTGGACCCGTTTTCAACTCAATATCTCAACCCTGCGTGCTCAAAAACACGAGTCGAGAACTCAACTCAATCTCGACTCGATCTTTCAATTCTGCATGTAAACGTGGAAAATTTGAAGAAATAAGATTACCTACCCAAAGGAATTTGATTTAAAAGACTTCAATTTTTACCATTTTTTACAAGTTTCCGAGCTAATATCTCCTTTCCAATATTTTTTTTAAATTTTTGCCGACGTTATTTACTAGACTTCGTCATTACCTTTAATTTAAGATATAAATCATTATTCTGCTGTAAATAGTTTGCCAGAAATTTGCATTGAAAAATGTATGAGACTTGCAAATTTGGTACTGACTCCTCTTAACACCAAAACGAGTAAGGATTCACAATATACATTACGGATAACTTTTAAATGGTTTACTATTAAAACTAGATATCTCATTTGGTGAAACTGAAATTTAGTAATTTTAAGTAGATATTCTATTCATCCGCCGATAGCTCATGTAAATAATTAAAGAGAGGCTGTTACTATTAAAACTAGATATCTCATTTGGTGAAACTGAAATTTAGTAATTTTAAGTAGATATTCTATTCATCCGCTGATAGCTCATGTAAATAATTAAAGAGAGGCTGTTACTATTAAAACTAGATATCTCATTTGGTGAAACTGAAATTTAGTAATTTTAAGTAGATATTCTATTCATCCGGCGATAGCTCATGTAAATAATTAAAGAGAGGCTATTACTATTAAAACTAGATATCTCATTAGGTGAAACTGAAATTTAGTAATTTTAAGTAGATATTCTATTCATCCGCCGATAGCTCATGTAAAGAATTAAAGAGAGGTTGTTTATTTTATTATTAAATCACATTGTACACGGGAAAGATTATAACGTAATCATGAAATTCTAAAAGTTTTAATTCTCCTCTCACTCTCCTGGAGCCCTCGCACATGAAAGTCAACTAGGGACACTGTAAACTATCTGCCTCAGTGTCAAATGGGTGGTTGGGGCATGCAGTAAGGCCGAAACATCTGCGCCTTCGAGGATAAATATAGGTAAGTGACGTAAGGGTCCCTTCAGGACTGGTGTGTGCCGATTGTGTTGATAGACACGATTTTTTTTTTGATTATGGCTGACGGCAGCGGCAGGTTTTTTTGTGGAACCTCCCCACACTCTCCGCCAATAGCTGAGGCGAACTAGCGTGCCGCCCTGCAGTCAACGCTGCCCGTCGAGTGATCTGTCAGCTCATGCTGACAGTCGGGACTTTACGTCCCAAGCAAATCACTAACTATAGTTCCATAACAATATATGCTGTTAATTTAATTTGATTTATTGTACATTTTGCTTTATAATTGACTAAACTATATATATCGTAGAGCCCAACGTTATACGTTGCTTTAAGCAGGGGTTCATCAATAAATACACTTTCACTTTGAAATGAAATGTTGAAATTGCTTTTCTGTAAAATCTGTCGTAAGGAAATAAATTCAATTCCAGATTTTATGCTATTTTAATATTCTTTATTGTTGTGAATTTAACCATTTTGCAATTTAAAGAAATTTTTTTTTTGTTCTAAATAGATATATAAATGAAACACCGAATAAAATTCCATGCAATGCAACATATAACAAATGACCCAGAAGTGTTAGCGTTCTATAGAGCTAACCTTGTATTTGTTTTGAAGAGAAAAATTTCTGATTTGTTAATTGGCATCACTTCACCTTGTAGTGGGGCCCGCTTCTTCATCGTCACTGGTTAAAATGAAATCAGAAGTAGAACTACCGTCAGATAAGGAATAATCAACTTATATGTTAACATTGGCTAATACGAAAAGTATCCTTCCTCAGCTTTTATAGGATGTTGATAATCGCTTCTCCAGTTCTCCCCCATTATTTTTTTCAAGTTCTTCCGCTGCTAACGGCTTAACATTATATAATTTGTATTTCTGGAACCAACCCTGGATTTAATACGGTGATTAATGTAAAGTATGGGTTTCCCCTAACATTCCAAAAATGGACGGAGTCATATTTAGATAACAGAACATACCAAATCAATTTCCGCCATTCTTTCTCTAGAGTCTTGAAAGCTTCGTCCGGCGTACCTCAAGGGAGTCACCTGGGCCCGTTGCTCTTTATTCTATCTATTGACGACATTGTATCTGTTGTGAAGCACTGCAAAGTCTTGATTTATGCTGACGATATTAAACTTTTCGCTCAGATTAAATCTTTTAACGATTGTGAACTTGTACAGGGTGACCTCCACAAATTTTACGACTGGTGCAAAAGCAATAATTTGCTACTCAATATCGACAAATGTGGGGTTATGACTTTCCACAGGAATCTGAAACCAATCACTTATGATTATGAATTCTCGAATTCCTCGATTCGCCGTGTTAGTTCTGTTCGTGACTTGGGTGTCAAATGTGACCAAAGATTGAATTTCGTCTCCCATATAAACTTCATGGTATCAAAGAGTAGTTCTATGTTGGGCTTTATAAAACGTTGGTCTCGTGAGTTCTCGAATCCCACCATTACATTGCATTTGTACACTTGTTTTGTGAGACGCCTTCTTGAATACGCTAGCCAGGTCTGGGCTCCATTTTACGGTATACACATCGACCGTATCGAGTCTGTTCAGCGGAACTTCTTACGATTTGCTCTCAGGCACCTACCCTGGAATAATTCATTAATTCTTCCACCCTATAAGGATCGCTTGAAGCTTTTAAATATGCATTCGCTAGAGAAACGTCGTATGGTTGCCGATATAACGTTTGTGCATCAACTCTTAAACGGGAATATTAATTCTCCATTTTTAGTTAACAAAATCTCTTTCCGTGATAGTAGGCACAATTTAAGAAAGCTACCTTTGTTGCATGTTACTCCTCAAGGTCTAACTTTAGTAAGTATGAACCTGTTAATCGCTTGTGTATTACTGTTAATAATATGGCTGAGCATTTTGTTCTCGACGTTTCTAAGCATGTTTTAAAAAAACGTCTATATAATATTTAATCTATTTTGTTTAATGTTTTGTGCATGTAATTTCATCTGGTGTTTGGTTTATGTTTAGTGTAACATACTAATACTAACACCGACTAAGTGATGAATCGCATGTATTGTTGAGCCGTTTATTTATTAAATGTATCCATGCAGCGAGCTTGTGTTAAGCTGGTTCTGATAGTCGAAAAACTTCATACCCATAACTCCGAATGACAGTACGATGTATTTTAATCAAATTATACAACTGAGGCTTCAACATATTTTCCTCAAGTTGTATATTATTTTTCCTGAGCCATTGTTGCATTTCATTCTCTGATCGCAAAATTTTAGAGTGCGAGACGACTGCGCATCTAGGGAAATTATCAACTCTGTTGAAATGTACTCTACATGTGCTGCCAGCATTAGCCTAATAAGATTTCCAATAAGTAATTTTCACCTCATTTAAGATATTTATAGGCATGTTAACTATTAGTCTGAATTTAAAATCTAGATGATTGTGTATACATAGCTACAGTAATAGTTCCTGTTAGGTTTTCATATGTACGTGCTGTAGCGCATATACAAAGCGTCCCATATTTTGGCTGGGACCCGAAATTGAAGGGGGGGCTAACGGTTTCCGAGATAACGAGACTTAAAAATATTTTGTGTTTTTATAGACCACCATGTAATATCTGAACGTTACATCATAGATGATTTAAAACTTGTTAGATACATAATCGTTGGTCTATTAATTTGACCCCTCGCCGTTTTTAAAGTTATAGCTGAACGAAGTTAAATAACTTAAATAAAAAAAGCCAACTTGAAATTCCAAAATTTAGACTTTGTTCAGCCATAGCTTCAAAAAGGAGAGGACTAGGTGGAGAATTTATAGATCATGGGAAAAGTCCAGCGATTATCTATCTAAAGTTTAAATCATCAGAGGTTGGAACGTTCAGACGTTAAAGGCCAAATATTATTTAAATCCCATTATTCTTTAATGGACCTATTCTAGCAGCACCCCTCTTACCGACCCAATTTATACGCGCCACGTTACCAATTCAATAAGATCAAAATAATTTCCTTGTTTAAAATGTCTTCTTATTTACATTACGAAACTAAAAAAATACAAAGAATTTTAGGCTGTATCTGAGTCAAACTGTTATCACATTATTAATCACATGAACCATCTGGCCAACCATCTCTCCACCGCTGATTAACTTTCGAACAATCAAACAGGGGTTTACCTAGTTTTTTGTTTACAGTATTGTGAAGCTTACATAGCCAAAGAGAGAACGCTTTCTGTGATGTAGCATCCACAGGATATTTTTTAAGCCTTAGAGAAAAAAAGGTAATATTACACTGGAATGAATGCAACACTTTTAATTACTCTTTTCTCAAATCTTGAGCGCAGTATTCGCACGGGTACACTCTTGAAAGTATATCAAAAAACGTTTTTACATCTTTCCTTTGTTCTTCCGTTGGTCTGTCTGGATAAGTAGCCCCGATCGTATGAAGGAGTCCCCAAGTTGATCTACCTAGTTCAACTTTATCTAAAGGGCAGTCCTCTCGTTCCGGTTTTTCTTCGTTCTTCTCTATATTCTTTAATAAATATTTAAAATTATTCTATCCTGAAAATTAAAATGACTTACAGAATTTTTTTTTCCAGAGTAAAGAATTTCTCGTTGCCTCTGGGACCAAGATTTAAAGTCGTGGCAAGTCCTGCAATTTGGATCAGAACGATTATGATTATATGATGAACCGTAATCCGACATTATGAGATGCTTGCAATCCCAATTCTTTATTTAATTTTAAATATTTCGTAAGTCAGAATGACACTCGCTCTTCTTCTAATTTTGTCTGAATGCTAGAGCCCACGGGCCCTGGGCCCAGCAAGGTATATAAAAGAAAAGTTCCCATTAAAATGTTGACACATTGCAGCTGTTAGCCTATAGGCTGAAACAGATTACACTTTAGTGCGCGGCGCTACAACGCAGCAAAATGTTAGAGAAAATGTGTTTCCTATTGTGCATCACGCATTGAACGCGGCGCGACAGCGCGGCGAAAATTTTTGCCACGTAGTCATTGCTAATCCTAAATTTGCTGCTCACTTTCAGTGGTACCAACAAACAAATTATGTTATGGGTAGGCAACTACTCATGAAAATCTGTAGTACCAACATAAGAGCGCTGTATCTACACTGCTGCGTTCTTATTGCAATCATGTGAGACAGCGCGGCGGAACAATTTCACCGTTCATTTTGCCGCGATGTCGCGCCGCGCACTAAAGTGCAATCTGTTTCAGCCTTATGACGTAATTCTGTGACTAATGTATACATATTTTGTTAGGAAAGACATCGAGAGGAGATGGACGGTGATTCTGATCTTTTGTCGTACTTAAGTGTCAGAATATACGCCTAAAGGCCGCTACACACGCTCAAGCAAATCTTGCGACATATGCATGGTCCAGTCGTTTGATTTACATGAGCGTATGTAGCGAATGTCGGTCGGAACTTGTGTTGCGAGAGCATGACTGAAATCGGCCGAAACTATTGCGTACAGGGAAAACTTATCACTTTGCTATGGAATTGAACTAGACAAATCAGATGTTAAGTTTTGCCTCCACTCGCAACGAGTTTTGTTCAAACTTTAATTCATTCCTATATCAAAGTCATCAGATTTGCTTGCACACTTGCAGGCTTCAATCTCAACTCGCGGCCCAGTGGAATGATTTCCTTGAGCTTCTTCCTTTTATTGTTATTCAACTCATTCAGGTTGTGGTGAAGCAAGCAGGGGAAGATATTGGCACTTTTTATTTGCGTGAAGTATTCTGGGGGAGGAAAAATGCCGAAATGCCAAGTTTCGAACGGGAGTACTGGCAGCATCGTAACCCCCCGCAAGATACAAGCCATGAACAAAGTCGAAAAAAGAGCAGCGGGCTGGTCAGCAGCCAACATCCACAGTCTTCTTACCTTGCCTTACTCAAGGAGTTTTTCATATAAAAGTTGCTTGTATTTTGTTCAAACGCTATAATTTCCGTAAATTTGTTCTACATGCAGTTTTTTTTAACTATTAGAAAGAAAATGGTGCCTTCGCCGACTTCATGCGTAACCCCCGGAATATAATACAAGCCTTGAAGTCGCCGAAGGCACCGACACATTAAAAGGCCCGGGTACAGCATGCAGTAAGAGCTCACTCTCACTGCTTTTTGTATACTGGTCATGGAGGAAAAACTAAAATTTCATCTTGAACAGGTCCTAAAGCCCAAAATTGTCGCTGCCACAGCAAAATGAAGTTATATCAAATTGCAGCCAAATATGTTTTCTTTCTAATAATTTAAAAAAAACCTGCATGTAAAACAAATTTACGGAAGTTATAGCGTTTGAGCAAAATACAAGCAACTTTTATATGAAAAACTTCTTCAGTAAGACAAGGTAAGGAGACTGTGGATGCCGGCTGCTGACCGGCCCGCTGCTCTCTTTTTTCGACTTTGTTCATGGCTTGTACCTTGCGGGGGCTACGCTTCATGGCTTGTATTATATTCCGCCGGTTACGGCAGCATACCAATCCCACAGCAAGCCGGCCATTTAGAAATTGCGAAATTTCTGAATTTTCTCATCAGACGGCTGTACCCTAATCCCCGCAATATAATACAAGGAATACAACGGTTGCCACTTTGGGCAACTTATCGCCAATTCGGCTATCTTTTCATGGATGCTCGCGCTGAAAAAACTCCCCGAGTGGAAAGTAATTTTGGGAGATTTTGGCGACATCCATAGTTTCATATGCGAAGCGTTTGTTTTAACAAATCAGCTACTCCAAAAATTGCAGATCTATTCCTCTATCAGGAAAGTCCTTAGAATATAGAGCAAACAGGAATGGTTAAATCGTGTAAAATTCTTGTACATGAGTGTAATTTGTCAATAGCAAGAATCCCATAGGAGTAAGTGAGATGCTGGACTGAAGAGTTGTCAAAGCTGAGTGCAGGATTCTTATATGTGATTTTGCTTTGTGAACAGATTTATGTAATCTAAAATTCTTTTGTGAAATTTAACAAAAGTACCCAATCAATTCATTTCAAAACTAATTATCTTTTAAGTTTATTTAGTGTTAATTTTTCTAGTTCCACTAGTGCCTGTTAAAATCATCATATCAATTAAAAAACAGAAATGAAGTGTTTGGTCAGTGCTTGCAAATATAATAGGGAATCGTGTTTCAAGCAAATGCGCTATCTAAATTATCTTATTTGTTAATAGAAGCAAAGTTTTATATAATTTAAATATGTGAATTATTTCAAAATAAAGTCGAAAAAGAACATTTTTTAACACAAATGCTCCGCTGAAAACCTTTGTTTATTTTTTGCAAATTGACAAGATCTTTAGAATAGGGATGGCGTGTAAAAACATGTAAAAATGAACTACCAACACAACCAGAAGTGCATTACGCAAAATCTGGCTTATCACCATTCCACTGACTGAGCGATTTGGTATTTCATGTGGCACAAAAAATATTGTGTTTCTGTATATCACCGTTAGAGCACTCTTTAAAACGATTACATAAAAATCATGTAAATTTCAACTAATCAGATGACAATTTACACCCGTAAATCGAATTTAATTAAACAAATTTATTTTCTTGTGCCCAAGTGATATTTTAATCGCTTATAAGGAATTAAACTCATTCCGACTTTAATTTTCAAAAGTTATTCTTAACTGAATCCTACTAATGGGCAAGAGAGACGGAGCATGGTAAACACTATCTTTACCTTATTTCTTCTGCGTTGATTGCATCTGTAGCAAACATAAAAACATCAAATGGCATAAGCAACGTTCAAGAATGCAATATTTTGTGTTGGTAGCTCCAACTCTGCCATAGGGCGAAAGAGAGAACTATAAAACTTGTGCCATGCTTTCCTATAGGAAAATCACAGTACGCTCAGTCGTAACCCCCGCAAGATACAAGCCATGAACAAAGTCAAAAAAGAGAGCAGCGGGCCGGTCAGCAGGCGACATCCACAGTCTCGTAACCCACGCAAGATACAAGCCATGAACAAAGTCCAAAAAAGAGAGCAGCGGGCCGGTCAGCAGGCGACATCCACAGTCTTCTTACCTTGTCTTACTGAAGGACTTTTTCTTATAAAAGTTGCTTGTATTTTGTTCAAACGCTATAATTTCCGTAAATTTGTTCTACATGCTATATTTTTATAAAACTATTAGAAAGAAAACATATTTGGCTGCAATTTGTCTTAACTTCATTTTGCTGTAGGAGCGACAGTTTTGGGCTTTAGGACCTGTTCAAGATGAAATTTTAGTTTTTCCTCCATGACGAGTATACAAAAAGCAGTGAGAGTGAGCTCTTACTGCATGCTGTACCCGGGCCGTTAAGGCCTTTTAATGTGTCGGTGCCTTCGGCGACTTCATGGCTTGTATTATATTCCGGGGGTTACGACAGTCTTCTTGCCTTGTCTTACTGAAGGAGTTTTTTATATAAAAGTTGCTTGTATTTTGTTCAAACGCTATAATTTCCGTAAATTTGTTCTACATGCTATATTTTTCTAAAACTATTAGAAAGAAAACATATTTGGCTGCAATTTGTTTTAACTTCATTTTGCTGTATGAGCGACAGTTTTGGGCCTTAGGACCTGTTTAAAATGAAATTTTAGTTATTCCTGCATGACGAGTATACAAAAAGCAGTGAGAGTGAGTTCTTACTGCATGGGGTACCCGGCACGTTAAGGCCTTTTAATGTGTCGGTGGCTTCGGCGACTTCATGGCTTGTATTATATTCCGGGGATTACGGCTCAGTCCATTGTTATAAGTCAGTGCACCATTCCCGTAACCGCCGGAATATACAAGCCATGAACAAAGTCAAAATAAAAGAGCAGCAGCAGGCGACATCCACAACCTTCTTGCCTTGTCTTACTGTAGGAGTTTTTTATATAAAAGTTGCTTGTATTTTGATCAAACACTATAATTTTCATAAATTTGTTCTACATGCTATTTTTTTAACTATTAGAAAGAAAACATACTTGCCTGCAATTTGCTTTGACTTCATTTTGCTGTGGGAGCGACAGTTTTGGGCTTTAGGACCTGTTTAAAATGAAATTTTAGTTTGTCCTCTATAACTAGTATAAATAAACGAGTCAGAGTGAGCTCTTACTGCATGCTGTACCCGGCACGTTAAGGCCTTTTAATGGGTCTGTGCCGTAACCCCCGCAAGATACAAGCCATGAACAAAGTCCAAAAAAGAGGGCAGCGGGCCGGTCAGCAGGCGACATCCACAGTCTTCTTGCCTTGTCTTACTGAAGGAGTTTTTCATATAAAAGTTGCTTGTATTTTGTTCAAACACTATAATTTCCGTAAATTTGTTCTACATGCTATTTTTTTTTTAACTATTAGAAAGAAAACATATTTGGCTGCAATTTGTTTTAAATTCATTTTGCTGTGGGAGCGACAGTTTTGGGCTTTAGGACCTGTTTAAGATGAAATTTGTTTTTTTCCTCCATGACGAGTATACAAAATGCCGTGAGAGTGAGCTCTTACTGCATGCTGTACCCGGCACGTTAAGGCCTCTTAATGTGTCAGTGCCTTCGGAGACTTCATGGCTTGTATTATATTCCGGGGGTTACGGTCTGTGCGTAACCGCTGCAAGTTACTAGCCATGAATAAAGTTGAAAAAAGAGAGCAGCGGGCCGGTTAGCAGGCGACATCCACAGTCTTCTTGCCTTGTCTTACTGAAGGAGTTTTTCATATAAAAGTTGCTTGTATTTTGTTCAAACGCTAAAATTTCCGTAAATTTGTTCTACATGCTATTTTTTAAAAACCATTACAAAGAAAACATATTTGGCTGCAATTTGTGTTAACTTCATTTCGCTGTGGGAGCGACAGTTTTGGGCTTTAGGACCTGTTTAAGATGAAATTTTAGTTTGTCCTCCATGACTAGTATACATAAAGCAGTGAGAGTGAGCTCTTACTGCATGCTGTACCCGGCACGTTAAGGCCTTTTAATGTGTCGGTGCCTTCGGCGACTTCATGGCTTGTATTAAGTTATATTCCGGGGGTTACGGTCGGTGCCTTCGGCGACTTCATGGCTTGTATTATATTCCGGGGGTTACGGTCGGTGCCTTCGACGACTCCATGGCTTGTATTATATTCCAGGGGTTACGCCATTCCTGTTTGCTGTATATTCTAAAGGAAAGACAGATATTACGTCACCTAATGGTGGAACATGGTTCGTAATCGGAATATCTTGTTTCTATATACCTTCTATTGTCCCGCATTGTGTAAAAGCTTAAGGTACAAAATTAAAATGGCAAAGTGGTGTAAGTACGGAAAGAAATATAATAAAGGCTTGGAAATAATGCCTGAATTTAAAGAATGGTTGTCACAAAGTAAAAATAATCCTGATATGGTTTTTGTACCGCTTGCAAGGCGGAAACTAGAGCACATAAGCCTGAAGCCTAAGCACAGTACCACAAATAAACATAGGTTAAATTCTGTAAGAATTCAAACTACTACTAGTGCACCTTTAACAAATTTTGGTAATTATTTCCATAGGTATTATTATTAAAAAGCAAAATAATGCAAACAAGTAAAAAAGCTAATATTGGTTTAAAACCAATTCTTATGATACCCTAGATGAATGTTCGTATGAAATTTCATATGGGCACACATTTGAGCAATTTTGATTTTTGCAGTGGTTTTTCGCATATATTTCGTCGGACAGAAAAAATGGTTATAACCAATTCTATAGGATTTCATATTCTGAAGAAGTTTTTAGTACAATAAAAATGACTTGGACTGTTCGTTTTGACAGTATACGTAAAAAACCAAAATTTTTATATGGCAACACCAAGGAGTTGCCCGATTTAGTCCATTTTTGAAATTTTATTTGCTAGTAAAATGAAAACACCATGTACCAAATTTCAGCTCTCTACGTCGACGCGTTCTCAGGCAGTGTTCAAATATATAGGGAAAAACGAAATTTTTGTATGGCAACCCCACGAAGGTGTTGCCCGATTTGTCTCATTTTCGAACTTAATTCTTTTTTTTTTAAGTTAGTGTATAAAATTTCAGCTCTCTAAGTATACGAGTTCTCGATTTATCGTGCGCACGGACGGACGGACATGCAAAAATCAAAATAACTTTTAATATTATGCAATACAATACAATACAATACAAAAATATTTAGATCTACAGTAGTTTTTATACCCTAGATGAAATCTATAGGGTATACTAAGTTTGTCATTTCGTTTGTAACGCACAGAAATAATGATGGTAGAGCAAAATGGATTGGACACCCCCGCATAAAATTAAAAGTTATTTTGATTTTTGCATGTCCGTCTGGCCGTCCGTCCGTCCGTCCGTGCGCACGATAACTCGAGAACGCGTTCACTTAGAAAGCTGAAATTTTGTACACGGACATTAAAAAAAAAAGTAAAATTAAATTCGAAAATGAGACAAATCGGGCAACTCCTTCGTGGGGTTGCCATACAAAAATGTCATTTTCCACTATATATTTGGACACTACCTGAGAACACGTCGACATAGAAAGCTGAAATTTGGTACATTGTGTTTTCATACTAATAAAAAATAAAATTTCAAAAATGGACTAAATCGGACAACCCTTTCTTGGTGTTGCCTTATAAAATTTTTGGTTTTTGACATATAGTTTGAAAACGATCAGTCCTAGACATTTTTATTGTACTTAAACCATCTTCAGAATAAGAAATCCTATAAATTTGGTTTTAATCATTTTTTCTGTCCGACGAGCCGTTCTAGAAATATATGCGAGAAACCGATGCAAAAAATCAAAATTGCTCAGATGGGTGACCATACGAAATTTCATACGTGCATTCATCTAGGGTATCATGAGAATTGATCTTAGACCCATTCTAGCTTTTTCACTTGTTATATTAAATATAAGCATAAACTCTAGCAAACAATAAAAGTAATAAAAATAAAGTAAATACTGTAACACTTAAAGTGACTGAGCACAGGTACTAAAGAAGTTAGAACTGGACATTTCTTTTTATCACAATACGAAACCATAAACTTACAAGTTAAATCAGGTAACTCAATATTAAATATGAGCATAAACTCTAGCAAATAATCAAAATAATAAAAATAAAGTAAATAGTGTAACACTTAAAGTGAATGAGCACAGGTACTTTTTTTTTTGTGGTGTCCAATCCATTTTGCTCTACCATCATTATTTCGAGGTGTTACAAAAGGAATGACAAGCTTAGTATACCCCAAGGTATATAGAAAGACAAGTATTCCCGACTCGAACAACGTTCCGCCATTTTTGTTAAATTTTTTCTTCCTTTTTGCTTCATTCACTGAAGTACGTCACAGGGCATCAGCTGTAATGTGTCAAAATTCTTTACGCTTGTACTACCGTGGTTTTGATAGGTTTGTTTCGGTTTGTTAAGCTTGATTGACTTAAACTTTTATTTCTGTTAGTATAATCAACTTGCTTCAATTTGTGGCTAACTTCACATCGAGCTACGTGCACCAAGCTTTGCTTAGCAACCTCCCTAAGTATTTGTAAGGTTTTGCAAGTTGACGCGAAAAGGGGCACTTGAGAAAGTATGGAAAAGATTATGATTAATTTGTGTGAAGGCCTTAATTTGTGTGAAAAATAATAAAAAAAATAAACCTTTAGTCTAGTTGTCAAGTCGAAACCGACAAGACCAAGAAAATAGTCTCGGTTCAATAAGTAATTTTAATTATTAATATTTTGCTTATTCCCTTCGTTAATTTTTAATAAGTCCGTCCGAGTATAGAAATAATAAGTTTTATCGTCCGTCCGTGTCCTCCTAAATTTGTCATTTTTTAAAACCTGGTATTGTAAATAGCGGCCGTAGGTACAAAATAGTTATTGTTATATGACTCCCCAAACGAGTCTTATTATGTGTTATGACGTTAAAATATATTAAAATAACTTCAACTATTTGGTTTTATTATCGGAGCGTCCTAGTAAATGCATCAAAAAGATTAAGAGAGACGACATCCATCCAGGCGCCTCAGCGCATTCATATGCAATCAAGAGTTCCCCTCACCTGATAGAAGGAACTTGGACCAAGTACATTCAGAGACGTTTCATCGTCGATGAGGACGTACCGTGTGGAACACCACAGCATTAGCAACACCCAACCAAAACTGGTGACCCCGACAGAAAGAATAAGTAGCCGCAGCAACCTTCAGAGGACGTACACGACAAATTCTTTTAGTTACCCCCCACCAGTGGTAAGGTACTAAAAAGAGGCAGCAGAATTTTCAAGAGGCAGCAGAATTTTCAAGAGGCAGCAGAATATTCAAGAGGCAGCAGAATTTTCAAGAGGCAGCAGAATTTTCAAGAGGCAGCAGAATATTCAAGAGACAGCAGAATTTTCAAGAGGCAGCAGAATTTTCAAGAGGCAGCAGAATATTCAAGATCCAGCTGAACATTCAAGACGACAATTCACGTCTATCAGTACGGAAGTGTAAGGTTTGAGAAGTTAATTCAGCAATTGGTATTCTAGTAGTTCTCTTTTCTTTTATGTCTTAACACTAATTGATAATATTATTGTAAAAATATTGTGAAACCTTTTCCCATCCTCAAAGTGTTCCTTTTCGTTTGTCAATCTTTGCTTCGTCGAAATTACTTCTACTTACGTCGTTTCATTGTTTTGTTCCGTTGAGGTTGCTCACCAAAGATGCCGGACATTTACTCGTCAGCTGAGGATCTCTCAGGTGCCAGCTCAGGCCAGGACAATTCTTCTCCAGCAATTTCGCGTATTACATCAACAACTCCTGCACCGGAGATCACTCTCAATTCGGTCTCGGTGAAGGGCACGCCCTTTTGGAGGAGTAACCCGCAATTGTGGTTCCGCCAGTTGGACGCACAGTTTGCGTTGGCACGGATTACACAGCAACAAATAAGATTTTATCTTGCGCTAGCTTACCTCGACGAAAACAACGCTAAAATAGTAAGCGATATCATTGATAACCCTCCTGAAGGTATCGAGTACGATAGGTTAAAGGACACGTTGATCTCTAGGCTTACAGGTAGCGAGAACCGACGTCTAAAGCAGTTATTGACGGAATTGCCATTAGGTGATTCTAACCCTTCGCAATTACTTAGAGAGATGCGGAACTTGAACAACGGGAAGTTGTCTGAAGACGTTCTAAAATCACTCTGGCTTCAACGTTTGCCCGCACACATACAGGCCATCTTAGCCTGCAATACAGGAAGCTTAGAGACACTAGCTTCGTGCGCCGACACAATCATGGAAGTCAATGCTAATCCCCAGATGTATTCTATTGCCACGGGATCCGAAGGTCATAATTCCGCCCTTACACAGCTAGCCGTCGAAGTCCGAAATTTGGCGATACTTGTCACAAGCTCTTTAGCGCTCAATCGCAATCCACATCTTAGTGACCATTCGCAGTCCAGAGGTCAGTCCAGAAATAGATCTCCATCACCCCGTTTCCAGTCAAGCCAAAGGAATTCTGTTTGTTGGTACCACCAAAGGTACGCACACAAGGCAAGGAAATGCATTCCTCCTTGTTCTCTCGGGAAACAAAATTCACGTGCCAATTCGGCTATTACTTCACAACCTCCGACAAACTAAACAGCCCTCCGCCATTGACGACGGGTGGAAGAGGCTTCTTAAATAGTCGTCTCTACTTATATGACAGATCATCAAAGAAACATTTTTTAATCGACACTGGAGCTGATGTATCAGTCATTTCGCCAACTGCAACCGACCGGCGAAACAAATCTGATTTATGTCTTGTCGCGGCAAATTCCTCAACCAATTACACTTTCGGCAGAAAAATCCTTACTTCAGATTTAGGCCTCCGTCGCGCATTCCCGTGGCAGTTTATTTTGGCAAACGTACCTAGACCCATATTAGGAGCTGACTTCCTAGGTCACTACGGGTTGCTCGTCAACGTCAGGGACAGGACACACTTACTACACTGAAATCTTTTGGACAACGGGTAATTGGGCAAAATTCAGCACTATCAGTGCTCATCGATCCAGAGGTGGACAGTGAAATACAAAAGCTGTTACGTGAGCATCAGGCCATTACCGTAGAGACGGGCTTCATTAAACAGGTAACTCCCAAGGTAACCCACTGCATCATTACTAACGGACCACCCATCGTTTCAAAGGTACGACGGCTTTCTCCTGAGAAGCTGGCTGCTGCTAGAAAAGAGTTTGATTTTTTTCTTAAGCAGGGAATTTGTAGACCCTCAAGCAGTAGCTGGTCTTCACCTTTACACCTCGTCCCAAAAAATGGCGACTGGAGACCTTGCGGAGATTACAGGCGGTTGAATGCCATTACCGTTCCTGACCGCTACCCTATCCCGCTGATTCATGATTTCGTTTACCACCTGCAAGATTGCAAATATTTTTCGACGCTAGATCTGGCCAAGGCATATCACCAAATTCCTATTGAACCGGAAGACATTCCCAAGACTGCTATATGCACTCCATTTGGGCTCTTTGAATTCACTCGCATGACCTTTGGTCTCTGCAATGCAGCGCAAACCTTTCAAAGGTTTATACACACCGTGCTGCAGGAATTTACCTTTTGCTTCGTCTATTTGGACGACATTCTTATTGCCTCTCGATCTAAATCCGAACACATTACCCATTTGAAACAAATTTTCACTCGATTAAAAGAATATGGTCTCATCATAAACTTAGACAAATGCAAGTTTTTGCAAGCCCAGGTCAAATTCCTAGGACACCTTGTCACACCTCAAGGAATTAAACCATCTCCACAACATGTGTCAGTAATTTCGAACTTTTTAATCCCGAAAACTGTCAAAGAGCTGCGGCGTTTTCTAGGCATGGTAAACTTTTACCGCAGATTCCATCCTCATGCGGCCAGTCACCATGCCCTACTCAACCAATATTTAACCGGTCCTAAAAGGAAGGGATCACAAATTATCAACTGGTCTATAGAGGCCACCAATGCATTCACTCAAGTCAAAACCCAGCTGGCTGAAACAACTTCGCTAGCTTTTCCTCGTCTTTCAGCAGAGCTCGCGTTGCACGTTGACGCCTCAGACACGGCTATCGGCGCCGCACTTCACCAAAAGGTGGATAACTTGTGGCAACCTCTTGGTTTCTATTCAGTGAAGCTTAACAACGCCCAGCGTAATTATAGCGCTTATGACCGAGAGCTGCTCGCGGCCTACCTAGGCATCAAATACTTTCGGTTTCACCTGGAGGGACGTATTTTCACATTATACCAAGATCACAAAACGTTAACGTTCGCGTTTAAACAACAGTCAGAGAAAGCTTCACCTAGACAGTTGCGACATTTGGATTTCGTGGGCCAATTCACAACAGACATAAGGCATGTTGCAGGAAAGGACAATGTCGTTGCCGACACCTTGTCACGCATAGAAGACCCAGAGTTGCAAGAACTTTTACAAAGTTCAAAGTATAAATTCAAAAGAATTCCAGTCTTCGGCACAGAGAAACAATTGTATTGTGAAATTTCGCCTATTGGCATTAGGCATTTCATTCCGCCAAATTTTAGAAAGCAAGTGTTCGATTCCATTCACAATCTCGCTCATCCGGGTATTCGTACATCAAACAAGATGGTTACATCTCGTTATTTTTGGACTTCCATTAATAAGGATGTTACCTCTTGGGCACGGTCTTGCTTACCCTGCCAACAATTCAAGGTCTCACGTCATGTGAAAAGATCGCTAGGCACATTTCCTCCATCGTCACACCGTTTTCAGAAACTACACATCGACCTAATTGGTCCGCTGCCGCCTTCACAAAGCTTCAGGTATTGTCTTACCATTATAGACAGGTTCACAAGATGGCCACAGGCAATCCCTCTGTCAAGCATCGACGCTGGAACGGTCGCAGAAGCACTTTTCCAACAGTGGATATCGCGTTTTGGCGTACCGAAAACAATTGTCACCGACCAAGGACCACAATTTGAGACAGCCCTCTTTGAGGAACTCTCTAAATTGTTAGGCTTCCGGCGTATCCGAACCACTGCTTACCACCCTCAGCAAATGGTTTCCTAGAACGATGGCACCGGACTCTAAAAGCAGCGATCATGGCATATAAAGAAAGATCTTGGTCGAAAATCCTCCCGTTAGCCTTATTAGGGCTGCGGACTACTTTCAGAGAGGAGTTTCAAGCAACTCCAGCAGAATTGGTGTACGGCGAAAGTTTGCGTCTTCCTGCCGACTTCTTGATGGTTTCGAAAAACCACTCACCAAACGAATTTATTACTTTGCTGCGGAATGCCTTTGCTGAAATTAGACTTGTTCAAGCTTCGAACCACGCTCGACACTCACTGTTCAAATTCAAGGAGCTTACGGACTGCTCTCACGTCTTTATTCGTACGGACTCAGTTCGAGCTTCCCTTCAGCCACCTTACGAAGGCCCATATGAGGTCGTATGTCGTAAGGACAAATATTACACCCTCAAAGTCGGGAACAGAGAGTTAAATGTTTCAGTCGATAGGTTGAAACCTTATTTTAGCGAAAACAACATTGCCGTCCACCAAAGCCTACGCGTCGAACCCACTAGTCAAAATAACACCCCATCATCATTCTCACCATCAGACAACCCAGTACGATCTCAGCCAAATCCCGAAGTTTCACCACAGTCACGACCTGAAGACATATTAACTAATCAAGACGTTGATTACACAGATAATGAATCGGATAATTTTCGTGGCTTTGAAGACTCATCCCAACTAACACATACAAACACACCACCTAGTCCTCAGGTGTCACGGGCAGTCAGATTCATGCCAGACGGAAACACTGCGTTCCAGGAACAAACCACAAGGACTGGTCGAACCACACAACCGCCCGGTAGATTTACGGATCGCTAAACCAATGGTTACGCTGGCGGGGGAGTGTTGTGGCTAACTTCACATCGAGCTACGTGCACCAACCTTTGCTTAGCAACCTCCCTAAGCATTTGTAAGGTTTTGCAAGTTGACGCGAAAAGGGGCACTAAAGAAAGTATGGAAAAGATTATGATTAGGTAGGCCTTGATTTGTGTGAAAAATAATAAAAAAAAATAAACCTTTAGTCTAGTTGTCAAGTCGAAACCGACAAGACCAAGAAAATAGTCTCGGTTCAATAAGTAATTTTAATTATTAATATTTTGCTTATTCCCTTCGTTAATTTTTAATAAGTCCGTCCGAGTATAGAAATAATAAGTTTTATCGTCCGTCCGTGTCCTCCTAAATTTGTCATATTTTAAAACCTGGTATTGTAAATAGTGGCCGTAGGTACAAAATAGTTATTGTTATAAGACTCCCCAAACGAGTCTTATTATGTGTTATGACGTTAAAATATATTAAAATAATTTCAACTATTTGGTTTTATTATCGGAGCGTCCTAGTAAATGCATCAAAAAGATTAAGAGAGACGACATCCATCCAGGCGCCTCAGCGCATTCATATGGAATCAAGAGTTCCCCTCACCTGATAGAAGGAACTTGGACCAAGTACATTCAGAGACGTATATCGTCGATGAGGACGTACCGTGTGGAACACCACAGCATTAGCAACACCCAACCAAAAATTGTATGAGGAAAAAGACTGGTAAAGGAATTGCTGACCGGTTCTATTTGAATTTGTCATAAAGCTAAATTAAAAGCATTGACTTCTGCAGCTGGTATTTCTAATAAATTTTACAAGCAAGTGGACAGTTCCAATTATGATGAATTTGCATACAGCAAGTGTCAATTTTTACCGGGTACTAACTATAATTAAATATTTTCAAGTAATAGCTTCCTCTGCGCTATATTGGGCTGCTAAAAAAAAAGACAATCCAGTAAAAATCCGTGATGTGATTAATGTTGCACATATAACGCTCAAAAGAATAGAATTAGGGGAAGAATATTATTCCATGAGAGATGCTATCGTTCAAGCTGAGTTGTTGATTTCCAGAATGATAAAATTACAATTTAATTTTACACACCCACATAAAATACGCTCAGATTTACTTTATCCATAATTGTGTATTTCTATCGTTTGCTTTATGTTTTAGTATATGTTTTACTAGATGAAATATCGGCAAGATTGGTTTGGATCGAGTGTGTGGAATTCTTATCGATTGCAAAAACTGCTACAGCTTTTCTACAAGTGTGTGTGTTTTACATTTAAATTATCCACTTTTTATTTATCTCCCTTTACAAACGTTTCCGTATGTCTGTACCCCTGATTAGAGATGTTTGTCGAGTAAAAAACTCTTAAGAGTTATCAACATGGTTCCATAATCACTCTTGTCGTGCGCTCTAACCCTACCTATATACTGTGTCTGGAGGATAAGATTGGCTTACATAATTGGTAAACCACAGCTGGACGCTAGTGAGTTGGTGGACAGATCTCTTTGCGGGCTCTTAAACCTACTTGCTTTAAAGAGTTGGGAGGGTGAGCACAATGGCCTTCTCATCTTCCTCTTTAACAGCGGAGAATCAACATTCCCATTGAAGAAAAATTAAAAAGCTGTTTTTCAGATGCAGGATATATTTTAGAATTAAGCATTTGAATAAAAATTTGTTAAATAAGGAGCACAAGGAAAAGAGAAAAACAGTAAAAGAAATTATTGGGTGTTTCATTTTTTCACAATTCCAATCATTTTACAACAGCCTTTATTTTTTAAGGTTTACATGTAATCAATTTACTCAAACTCAAATGTGAAACGAAAGTGGTAAGTAATCATTTCAGCAATAAGTAAAATTATTCAATAACAAATAAAAAAGGTAAGATTGATGTAAGACCAATTCTTATGACACCCTAGGTGAATAAATTTCGTATGGTCCCTCATTTGAGCAATTTTGATTTTTGAAGTGGTTTTTCGCATTTATTTCTAGAATGGTTCGTCAGACAGAAAAAATTATTATAACCAATTTTGTAGAATTTCAGATTCTGAAGAAGTTTTTAGTACAATAGAAATGTGTAGGACTGATCGTTTTCACAATATACGTAAGAGATGGACGGATATCCAATCCATTTTGCTCTACCATAATAGATGTTCTTTTGAGTACCCTATTCTAGAGTTCCGATATACTGGAGAGAACAAATTGCTCTGTGGATTGAAGCGAACTATTTGTACTGTTCGCTTCATTTAAATCTTTCTATGTAAATTTATGAGGCGATCTTTTGTGTATCTTTTGTTCTGCGGACACAAAAGAACATGGCTAATTATTTTTAGGTCTTCCAAACGGAATGACAAACTTGTATACCCTTTAGATTTCATCTATGTAGGGTATAACAAACTTAATGAGATTTCCAATTTAATTCTATAGTATGCGCATGAGTGGCAAAGGTTTTGGAAATGTATAAAAATCCATCCAGGTGCCGTGGACTTATTTACCAAACGCCAAACTTCTATTTAGACAAAAAGATTCAAGACATGGCAATATTTACCCTTTCAATTCTAACTACTTAAAGCTATGCAATTCTATATATATATATTTTATCACTAATAAAACTTAGATGTGCAGACCTAGTAGTCCAAATTTAATACCAGAAAGCTTGTGTCCAGTTAAAAGTGCCCCTTCCGAGATTTCTCCAAATCTACGAGTACGTTTACCACCAGATGCAAATTGCTTGCAAACATTTGTTCCGATAGTTTCATCGTTTCTCCTAGAATACTACTTTGGATTGCTTTATAATTTGGACGTTTCCATTGCATTAAAAATAAAATATTCTTGAGGGAATATGTACTCCATGCTATTTGCTATTTGATGTTTGCTGAAATGTCTCAATTTACTTATACTGCACTTGTCAATGCTGCTGGGCATTCGTAGAGGTAATTTCAATTTCTTGAAGAATGGAAATTTATTTGTAGAAGTTAAGCGAAATAGATTCTATTTATGAAGTCTTCTGATCGTTGCATAAATGCTCCTGCACCCTTTTGAGTTTATCAGTAATCTATCATAACAGTAACCTTTCTTTAAAAAGGACTGCATGCCTAATCTCAACGTTTCCACCACTGTCGAATTCAATACAATGATTAAGATGCCAACAAACTATTATGAAGCAGCATTAAAGACTCAAGATAATTTAAACCTTGAATTAGCTAAGCAAAGTTCCACAAGTGAATGTGTAACTCTTTGGACTGTGTACATTTGCATATAAATTAAAAAGAACTTAAAAACGGCGAGATTTGAAAAAGTATGACGCAGTTGTAGGCTTTGCTATTGACTGTTTACCTATGGAACATTTTTTACAAATACTAGATATGTTTACAAAAAGAAATCCAATAAAACTTATGGCAGGCCGTGATTCAGGTAATAGATACTGTAGGCATACATAAAAAGATGCTCATGGCTATTCCCAATTCAACTGAAGCAATCAATAGAAAGAGTTAAATAAACAACAGGCAAATTCGAGCTCAGTAAACAGCAGAAAAAATTATTCATCCAGCCACAGCTGCAATATTGAAAACCAGACACACACTTCTGAAATGAATGTTATACAAATTACACATCACAAGAATTCAAAACCCTCAGACTGGACCTGTTAATTCCGCTGAGTATAGCCAATAACTGCAGAAACATCTTTAACCTTTTTCCTATCCGACAGGCGTTCAATTTACAAATGACGTTTCTTCTTACAGGGTACAAAGGACCGGAACCCAAAACTATGTTATTCAATTATTCTTCTTTATATTACCGTTCTCTTGAAAATAGTTCCAGTGAGCTTTTACTACACTGACTTCCTTAACACACGCGGACGGATAAATTACCACCAAATTTCGTAAATACTTACTTATATTGCTGAAAATAGAAATAATACATGTACTTCATGTTTTGCATTATCTTTTAAAAAAGATATTAAAAAATGGTTCGCGCTATTATGTCGAGATACCACTTAGAAACGCAAATTCTGGAAGAACCCTTTATCTTTACTAGCCCTTCTGTTCAAATTTTACTCTGGTCTGAAAACGTTCTGTTTTCGTTTTAACTGGATCCTTTAGGTCCTTGACATACACCTTTTAAAATGTAATATCTTGTACTGTGTAGCGTGTAGGCATGAAGTGATTATAGTTGAGATTCTTTAAGAATGGCTTAATCTTAGACTTCTTCAATTTCGCCTTGTCCATTTTCTTGGACACCTGTCAATCCCAGCTATGAGAGCATGTCCAAATTGCAACACGTAAGATTTTCCCCGTTTTCCTTATTTTCCTCATCGTGGAACTATAAAAAAAATAAAAATGAAATTATATTTTGATGAGTTATATATACAAATAAGAAAATATATTTCAGTAATTTTTTAATACTTTTCATTTCAACTTGCTTTAACAACAATAATTATTATGGTTTCACTATGTGCGATAAACAAAATCGAAGGTAATTGAGGTAATAAATGTAATGTTTTATAGAAAACACTAAATATTATATTGTTAAATATAATTCTTTATTAGACTTTATAGCTTCTTATAAATATTGTACTTAATCTATATGGCGTTTTACTTTGTCGATGTCTGGTACGTGAGTGCGGTATATGACAAGAGCTGTCTCTTTTGCCTTGTTTATAGAGCACGCTTATACCACAGATTATATATATACAGATATCCAGATTCAGCAAATTACCCAGTCATGGTTTTAAAAACCCTTGCTCTGGCACCACTACTCCATAAAATTTTTAGTTGCGTGACCCGTAACCCCCGGAATATAATACACGCCTTGAAGTCGCCGAAGCCACCGACACATTCAAAGGCCTTAACAGCATGCAGTAAGAGCTCACTCTCACTGCTTTTTGTATCTTGTCATGAAGGATAACTAAAATTTCATTCTAAACAGGTCGTAAGGCCCAAAACTGTCGCTCCTACAGCAAAATGAAGTTAAAACAAATTGCAGCCAAATATGTTTTCTTTCCAATAGTTTTAAAAAAATATAGCATCTCGAACAAATTTACGGAAATTATAGCTTTTGAACAAAATACAAGCAACTTTTATATGAAAAACTCCTTCAGTAAGACAAGGGAAGAAGACTATGGATGTCGCCTGCTGACCGGCCCGCTGCTCTCTTTTTTCGACTTTGTTCATGGCTTGTATCTTGCGGGGGTTACGCGTGACCATATTAAAATTAATGTGTGTGAAGAGTACAATTAGATATGCATGCTCCATTTTTCCTGCCAAAAATCAAGAATCCATTGAATAAATAACTAATAAGGAAACGGCATATCGGGTGAAAACGTAAGCATCTCGGCGAAATGTATTAGTGTGCTCTGTTTGTATTCGTTTCGTCATGGCAGTAGTGGAATCGTGCAATTTTGAAGGGGAACATTTTTTATAATCCAAATTCCTATGCAAAATAAACAAATTTTTAGTTCCCCCTTATTTTCAGGCAATATTTCTTGGCGTTGCCTTTGTATGACTGGAATAATTTATCTACCAATGACAATTCAATTGTAAACAAATAAACCGGCATTGGTAAAATGTTAAATCTTTTGCCATGGCTGTTTCTTTTTACAGATATTTCACTTTTATTTTGTTTAAAACAATATAATTAATTAGTAAAGCTATTAAGCTTACTTGAAGAATGCCTTTCCACGACAATAACGCCGTTTGTTCCTGCAGCACAGCACAGCGCACTTCATTATGCTAATTTAGGACTCCGGAGTCTCTATTACACAAAATGTCGTTCACAAAAGAAATATTCCGCACTTATTTCACACTACTATTACGTAAAAAACACGTTTAATTCTTTATTTTTCACAATATCGCGAATTCAAATCAATGAACTTATTTTCAAAATTATGAAATGTCAGAATATTGAACTGACACAAAATATCAACGACGCCCTCTTGTCATTCCCCCCCCCCGGACCATAGGTCACACTGTCATTGAAATGCTTAAACACGTACACTGTATTCACTGACTCATAACAATGGACTGAGCGATTTGCTATTTCATGTGGCACAAAAAATATTGTGTTTCTGTATATCACCGATAGAGCACCCTTTAAAACGATTACATAAAAAACATGTAAAACTCAACCAATCAGATGAAATTTTACACCCGTAAATCGAATTTAATTAAAAAAATATATTTTCTTGTGCCCAAGTGGTATTTTAATCGCTTATAAGGAATTAAACTCATTCCGACTTTAATTTTCAAAAGTTTTTCTTAACTGAATTCTGCTTATGGGCAAGAGAGACGGAGCATGGTAAACACTAGCTTTACCTTATTCCTTCTGCAGTGATTGCATCTGTAGCCAACATAAAAACATCAAATGGCATAGGCAAACGTTCCAGAATGCAATATTTTGTGTTGGTAGCTCCAACTCTGCCATAGGGCGAAAGAGAGAACTATAAAACTTGTGCCATGCTTTCCTATAGGAAAATAACAATACGCTCAGTCCATTGTTATAAGTCAGTGAGCCCGTTTAGACCGTGCCATTTAGGACTAGTATTACGTAGTACTAATATTAAGTGGTCTAAACATGCCGTATTACGAAAAACTAGTCCTACTTTAATTCGGTTTCTGATGCGGTATTGACCTACAAAAATTAGTCTTAAATGGAGACATTACGTCACATGCGAGGCTGTTTGTAAATAGTGACGCCTTTATACATAATTAATAAATAATTGTTGCAGATTATCTTATAATGTTTTGCCGTTAGCCTGAAAATTTGCATGTTTTATCTTGGGTATTTAGTAATATAAAGAGCAGTATTTCCTCATTCTGATTTTAAATTTTCTTCTATGCTGCATTTTCTTGTGCATGCGGTGTACAAACAAACTCAATATATTATTTTTCATTTTTCTCCTGAAATAGCAGGCAGATCTGACAATTTTGACAACTGTCAAAGCTTTAATACGAGCGGACTAAACAGCAGCAGGATTAGTACTACGTAATTCGACTTACGTAAAACTAGTCCTAAATAGCTGCGGTCTAAACGTACTCAGTGACTGTATTCGCATGATACCCCGCTTCCTTATTAGTTATTTATTCAATAGGTTTGTTCGCGTACTTCTCGTGCAAAAACTTTCTGGGTAAAAACTTACTCGTGTGGTGGGAGAAGAATGTAAAATGCATGAAAAAGTACGGGAACGCTTTTCATGCAACTTCGTGAAAAACAAGAAGAAGTGTGGCATAACATTTGAGAATAAGTATTGTTTTATTTTTTTTAACTTGTTGCAGTCTTGAAAAGTTTATGAGAGCATTGAATGCTTAAACTATCTTATTTCGACATTTTGATTGCGTTTTAAAAACTTTTCAGAAAATTAAAAAAATTAACTTTCCTATGACAGCTGTCAACCTTTCCTTGCAAGAAGTGTGCAGTAACTAAAAACTTCGGGTAAATTCATGCAAGAGGGGAAGCTGTGACGTATGCAAAACTCGTGTAAATTTGTGTGCACGAGAAAGTACGGGAACGGAAATTGGGTAAGTTCATGCAAATTCATTGCAATGCATTGTCCCAAAACTGAGTACGCGAACAGACCTAATGCAAGAATCACCTGCTACTGTCAAATTTAAAATAATTTTTTCTTTGCTCCTGTCAAGAATCACCTACTACTGTCAAAATTAAAAAGGTGTTTCTGTGACAGTTGTTAGACATTTACGTTGTCCTGAAATATTTTTGTGGCGTCTCCGCAATAAATATTAGAAATAGTTTTACAGTAACTGTAAATACAAAAATTGTTTAAAACCAGTCTAAAAGAGGTCATTCAAGTTATCCCCGTAGAAGACACAAGAACTTTACAACTATTATGAATCTATCAAATTTGCAAATGCATCTGGATAAACTTCACAAAATAAAAGGTAAAATAGGAGAGCAGCCGAAAGTAACAAAATTAAATTGTATTTTTTTTCCCAGACATTAATTGCAGTTATAATGAGGAATTTTCTTTACTAGTTTAAAGTATGTGTGTTAGCACTATCAAAAGGTGCACGCTGAGAAAATTTAAATGTGGAAAATGTGGAAAGCTTTTTCTTACAAAAGTTCCTTGAATGCTCATGCACAAAGTTTTTATCGGAAGACTCGCACCACCAAGAAAGAAAATTTGCACAAAATTGGAAAATAAGGGTGTTCAAATAGATTTCACTGCCGCCGCTCCATCCAACTTACCTGTTCGAAAAACATTTTCAAAACGCAAAATTGTTATCCATCAAGAAGTCTTCAAACGAAAAGCTGCCAACAAACAAAAATCACCTGTTTCGGATTAGACTGAAAACAATCAATCTCGCCTTGTATTTGATATGTTTGTGGAAACATGTGCAAACAGAGAAAATAATAAAAAGGACTTGAATAATCTCTGCTATGGTGAGGACACTATGAACAGTGCTTCGATTAGTTGGCGAACTCTTATATAGCTGTTGTCATATTAAGACACAGTTTTCCTCAGCTATTTTAGATCAAATATGTACTCCGACATGCACACACAAATTTACGATGAGTTTTTGTCAAATTGGGTTTAAACAATGTACCCAAACTTGCGATACACTTCTGGAGGAGCTTTTTGGTGCCCAGGAAAATGATTTGATTGGCCCCTTCAATCGACTCATACGCAAACTTGATGGTTTCAAAATTTTATGGACTATGATACTAGTAAGTTATTTTAGGCTCTTATTATAGTAGTTAAAGTTTACAATGAAAACGCTTTTCTTGCCCAAGGATTTGTACAGTGAATATGTTATAGCTGTAAAAATAAATAGTTTCTTGTTGAAAATTTTGAGTTTTTTTTATATTTAATATCAAACATTGCTTCTCGTAGCATTATCCGTTAGTTGTACGATGATGGTTCTTCCCATGGTTTTATCTCATCCAATCCTTGGTAGTTTTGAATGGAAATGGATTGGACACCCATGCATAAAATTGAAAGTTAGTTATTTTGATTTTTGCATGCCCGTCCTCACGATAACTCGATAGCGCGTGTACTTAGACAACTGAAATTTTGCACATGGGCTTTAAAAAAGAAAAGTAAAATTGAGTTCGAAAATTTCATTTTTCACTACATATTTGGAGACTACCTGAGAACGCGTCAACGTAGAGCATGTATTCTGTGGTAGAGCGTTGAAATTTTGTACGTAGTGTTTTCATAAAAATAGTAAATATAATTTCAAAAATGGGCATCAATAGTTTTTATGCGGATAAAACGTTTTGAGATAGAAAGCTTAGGCAAGGTTCCAACGATTTTCGAGGCCAAGCAATTTATATGACCCAGCCATGGAGCCAGGTGGAATTAAAAATAACTTTTAAGTTTCTTACTGCAACAAAATTTAGAACATTATTATTCAAATATAATTATGTTTATTATAAAATTCTGTGAATTAAAAGCATTGCATAGGAAATTGAAACGATCATTGATGTTTACCAATCTGAACCAGATTATCAATAATTCTGCACATCGCTTCTTCAATTAAGCCCAAACCCTTCTAGAGGTCATTTATATAAATGTAAATGGTAATTCGCAATCATGATTATGAGAGGCAGATTATTTGAAGGGTCAGGGGGGAAAACGATGGTAGTTCACTTTTTGTCAATTTCCAACTACGGTGCATGTGTAAGGTTCTAATAAGTACTATCACTGGGATAGATTGAGAAGATGGAAAAATAATATTGTCCACTCAAAAACGTATTGAAAGAAAGGCAGCACAATAACATCCCTGGGAGACTTGAAATTTCATTCTTTGACTGGCCTGAAATCTTAACAATTTGTTGCATTTAAGGTCTTTTCAACTGGAATATTCACTGATTCCTTCCAAGATTCGGGAAAACACCAGATTGTAATGTTAAATCTAACACATTTGGACACACTATATTGCTGCACTTTACTATGTCAGTAAAGTTTTTTATCATTTCATCTACTTGTACAATGTTGTTTATATTGTTCAATGATGTGCTATTTGATATCATTTATTTCGGCTGCAAGTAGGATTACATTGATGCTCTGAATCTTCGCCAATTAGCTTTGGCGAATTTTTATATTGATTCGAACAATTTTGGTTGTAGGGTGTAGTGCGGATGGTCTGAGGAGAGATAATGAATTATAGTAGACTGCGAAACTATATCAACACAGTGGGCTGAAAATGTTTCTGGGTTGGTTTTTGCAGCGGGCGCATTCACGAAAAATGGACTACGATAAAAATATGGCTCTACTGCAGAAAATTATATAAATTAGAAGATATATTATGAAAGTTATAGGGGACCATTATGCTAATTGTAAGAAACAACAGGAGGAAATTAGTTTGTTAGTGATAGAAGGATATGGATATGGAAGTGATATGGAGGAAGAAATAAAATGTTGTCCGTGCAACACTTGTAAGAGCGTGTTCCATTAGTAACTATAACTGAGAAAGTTTATTCGTCGGGCGTCTATGTAGGATCTGGAGCTAGCTATGTCCTGAGTAGTTTTACTAACAGAATTATATTTAGACAGAGTTTTAACAACAACGCATCCTTTCAACCACAAGAAAAGAAACAAAGTGGGCTCGAACTAATTTCATTGGTGCATAGCCTATTGATAGGAGTCGGTAAAGAAATCAGCGAGATATGGAGAGAAGCGAACTAAAAGGGAATTTCGATAATGCCACTAAAGATGTTAAAAATCTGATTAAAACGACATCAGATAATGATGTTGAATAGAATAGAATAGAATAGAATAGAATAGAATAGAAAACTCATTTATTTTCAACCCCGGCCACAAGGCCACGTCCTAGAACGTTGGGTATCTCGATATTACAAGATTTACATCGATAGATTCTTAATTTATAGAAAATTACAAAAATAAAAGGTGTAATTACGCAAACACCACAAAAAGTATAAAATTTTAGTTATGTATAGAGGGACGTTAGCTAGCCATACACGATGGGATTTGCGTGCGAGCAACGTTGAGATTTTCAATAGGACAACACGCCACTCCAGATGGCACAAGGTTATATGAAAAATGTGCAGTTCACGTGTTGCGAACGAAGAGCTTTTTAGCACACGTCACGTAATCGTACGAGTTTTCTGGAAGAAATCTTGGGCAAGACTGCTCGCAAATCCCTTCATGTATCTAGCTATTGTTATAGACTGTGAGAAAAAAGAACCTCAATATAAAAGATCTAAGCTTACCTTGTATAAATTAATACAGTTTATCACACATAATTTGCGGACAATCTAATCAGAACAACTATGCAAGTATGAATATCTGAGTATTGAGTAGAGAGTCTGTAATTGTGTATCCAACGCTAGAGAGTATAAAAGAATTTCACAATTTTTTCCATTAAACAATGGTGTGGTAGTTGCTGAGCAATTTAGTAATGTTCAGCCCTACCAGGGTATTCGATTCGATCTAGATCGATTTTTTGGAGCATTTTTATTACTAAAATTAATTTCATCAATTATTCTGCAGCGTCAATCAAAAATTACAATAGGAACAATTTTTTAGTAAATTTGGAAATCTCCGATTCAATTCTATTAAGCTTATTATGGTAGAAAATGCTCCTTGAAAAAAGACGATCTGATCTGATCGAATCGAATCGAATTCCCCAGTATGGCTGAACATCAAACAAACAGGAGCTCTAATAAATTGCTGAGCAACTGCCACACCATTGTTTAGTGGAAAAAATTGTGAAATTCTTTTATACTTTCTAGCGTGGGATACACAATTGCAGACTCTCGAGAAAAAAGCTTCGTTTTATACTATGTATGGTATGTTGAATCTGACATCATGGTTTATAGGCCTCCTGGGGAACCTACCATGTAAAAAACAAAGGTAACGGACTATCGGGAAATAAATATTTAAATAAATAATAATATATTTTAATTTTTCATATATGTATGTCCTGCTGGCTGGTGTAATAGTCTGGCTTTTAGTGCTTGGACAACAAGTTTTAGTTGGATCAGTTGGCAACGGAAGTGATCTCAAACTACAAGGAAAACAGTCGAAAATGGAACTACAAATAACAGTAATGTATTCCACCACAAACATTGTTCTGGAGGTGTTATCTCAAAACAACTCAGGAGACAGATAATCAAAGAAATGAAAAGCTGATATTGTCCTCTTTCTTCTCTCTGTAGCATATTTCTGACCGATTAAATTTTTTAACCAAGTTTGCCTTTCACTGACATCCTACCATCACAATTTTTCTCCATTTACGGGAAGAACGGGTCTTTGAAATTATTCTTCTATCATCACTAAATAGCATCAAACTGCAAACAAAATTAACCAACTGCATATTCGTAATTCACCATAATAAAATATATGTATTTTAATTGTCCCCCTTTTTTTTACTAGGCGGCGTTGTTGTACTCATCGGGGAGTCTTTCGTTGCCTAGCTCCAGCGTCAGGGAGAATACGAGGCGTTTCCGGGCGGATGACTTTCTTTAATTTCCCTCTTTTTTTTAAATTTTTTTTATAATTTGTGTGTGTAGTAACTTTAGGATAAGATAATGTAATACTAACCCATTTTTCTTTAATAAATTTTTTATATGCGATAGCATACTTGGTTGTATTCCTTTATTTTTCTTATTGCTGACTGTTTTGTTTACAGCTGAACATTGCAGATAGATTGGGTGAAAAATGAAAAAAAAAGTGAAATGGTGTCAAGGTTGGCCAGTAGACGAGAATTGTACTGAACTGATTGAAAATGAAGAGGAAAAATTAATTGAATAAAATAAAAAGCCGAGTTTGTTGCATTTTCGGTTTTTTAACAAAATTTGTGTTGCTGTTGATGCACTTTTCTAGAGCATTGTCTTAGTATTGATCTGGATTGGATCGCATATCTGTTGAGAAATTACAATCCCAGTTATTACATTTCGCTCTTAGACGTGGGTCCTAACAATAGCATTCGAAAGTCGGGTGAATGCGAGTGGAGCTGTTCACTTCATATCCATGATAGGGGTCCCGATTTTTGGCGAAAAATGAATAGTGAGCTTTATAAGATCTTCCAACATTATAAATAATTGAATTTTGTAGATGTAGATGGCTTAGAAAACGTTGCCACTATGTTCTATATCTAAAATAAATTTTAATGATGATTCAGGGGCTTTTTCAATTTTAAAAGTAACCAAAAATATTATTAAAAAAATTTATTTTTATTAAAACAATCGCTTTTTTCCTCAGTGCTTTTCTTAACAACATTTTGCTGGTGTAACATTACCAAATTTCATGTGTTTATTGTTTAATGTGTTGCAAGCAGGTATGCGAAATTAAAATTAAAACTTATTTTAGTTTTCCAATAATCCGATTATTCGAATCATGTCTAGGTACTAATTAAGAAATTTTTTTGCAACTTTCTTGAGAATAACTAAGCAATATTCGGAACCTTGCCCAGTTTTTCTGTGCACTCGTACAAGATCGTGTACCAACCTCTTTATAAAACACAAGAGGATAACTAGCATTAGGCACATATTTATTTTTACTTATTAGTAGATCAACAATTAGAAACGAATTTTATTAATTTTCTTTCTTTTAAACCCTGACAAAAAATTTCAAACTTTTCAGAACGTTTTTAGTTGGTAGGGCATTTAAAAAAAAAAAAAAAGTAAAATATGTGTTACGCACCAATTTATTGTTTTAGAGATAAAATTGTAAAGTTAAGATTTGAAACGGAAAGAGCAATCCTCCTTCAATGCTCCCATTATGCTCCATTCAACCAGTTACAAAACAGAGATAAAACACTTTTTGAAATAATTAACAAATAATTGTAATAACAAAAAGATAAAAAAAAATCCGAAACAAGGATTAGAAGCATCATGGAATGCAAAAGTTTTCACAAGGGGAATTAATTGTTGTACTTTCCTTGATACCGCAAGGACCTTTGATAATGTTTGTCTGAATAAAAAGTGCATTATAAAAGAGAGTCATTGACTCTACGACATTCGCGTAGAAACAGGGGATATGCTTAAAAAGTCGGGAAACTGCCACGCGAATAATTTACCATCAGAACTCAAATAGCTGCTCACATGAATGGGTTCATTGGAATTCTTTTGGCGGATGGTAATAAAAGAGCTGATAGAAAATCTTAAAAGTGGGCTTTAATACTCTAGACTTAAATGATATAGTTGCCACGGAAGTAAGTATGATTGCAAATAGTTCTCTTTTTGTCTGATTGGTTAGCAATGAAGAACTGATTATACATTATAGCATAACCAATAACATTCTCTTTATAAGGAGAATGGACCTTATATCAAAAAGGCTGTCAAGATCAGATCTAGCTATATACTTACAGAATGACTTCAATTATACACACAATAGAAAATGGTCAATGCCACAGATAATAACTGCCCCAATTTCTGTAATAAAGATGAATCTGTTGAGCGTGTTGATTTGAGAATGTGCAAGACTTGCTTACCAGGCTTCAAAGACTTAAGCTGACCCGCAAGAGGTCATGTATATATGTTAATTTGTCTCAATAAATCAATGCCATTGTAGATAGAATAAAAGATTTTGTAGAGGTTGGGAATATCAAGGATTTGCTCCCGATAGATCCACGAAGTCTGGGCTGTGGATTCTTTAAAAAACCATCAGGCATGACCATAAAGAGATCAAGATTTTCCTGAGAACGGCAAGCGGAATATAACAAAATATCTTGTATAGATCGCAACGGCCGCAGTTTACATTTTTAACAGTAAACATAATAATAATATACCAGCGAATTTGCTAAGCAATAACATTTAAGAAATCTTATTCTAAGTACTTAACAAATCTTCAAAACATGTGTATAAAATCATAACATACAATAAATAATAAACTTTTATTCATAGCTTTAATTTAGTGGTGTTAATTGATGTACATAGATAATTCCTAAAAAATAGAGGAATAAGAAGAGTGTTAGAAAATAATGTTAAGCTTAAAAAATAATAAGTTCATTTTAATGTGTATTAGACCGGACTCGTGTTAAATGCATGTGTAACGAGTATAAATGTTAGCCTAGCGGGGATTTTAATATCACAGAATCATCCCGGCTAGGGAATGCCTTTTTCTTTTAAATGTAATTGATGCACGTAAATTGAGTTAGGTAACTTTTTCTTTATCCTTGGTTCAAATGTAGTACAAAAGAACCACTGATTTTGTTATTAGTATTTCACCATCGTAGAAACTAGTTTCGATTGTTACATTGCCGCTAAAAGGGAAAAGACTTAAATGAGTATTTTTTTTTAAATTAAATTCTTGGAATTTAGATTTATAAACATGTTAGGCGAATACATATGCATTGCTAGCTTAAGACATAACTGCCTAAGTAGATCTACTATAGTATTATCGGACGTTCCGAATTTTAAGTTTCTAGAGGTCTAAACCTTTGTAAGGGAAGAAAAATAAAAAGTTATGATCCTAACAATTTTTGTAAAATTGATATGTAGTAATTTGCAGGGTCCTCAGCCATAGCCCCGAATACCAAAAATTATCATCATACCGAAAATTATCATTAATAAAATAAAAATGTTCAAGTTATATGTATTACCATCTGGAATTAAATTCTATTAAGATCTGATTTTCTTCATATTTGCACCAATTTAATGACTCGCACCCACCCACACACGTAACGATTGAAACTTAATTCCCAGCTCATGTCATGCTTGAGTAATATTTTTAAGCTAAGGTGACCCACTTACGAAAAATGAAAAAAAAAAATTCCACCACCTACTCACTTTAAAACTTTTGCAGGCATCATTTGAGATTCTGGAGCAGCTTCAATTGTTGACTGCCATGTGTTTGTTGTATTGAGGCTAACCCAACCCATTTCAAAAAACCATTCTTCCATTATTCGTCCTTTGAAGAGAACTTTTTGATCCAGGCGAAAATTTTCAATTGCTTCAATTGTACTGAAATTAATTTCTCGTGAAACTGCACGAAGATCAAGGATTTTCACCGGCACCCGCGCTTCATGTTCAATATCAGCCGATGCGAAATCTTTATTTTCTTGCCAAATTATATTTCCACTATCAGCCCACTATCAGCGTCACGAAGAATCATCCAATTTCTATTAAATTATGTGTGAAATTATTTCCAAAATATGAGATGATATTGAAAATTTTGTGAAAACCAACATTTGAAATCCTCGTTGAATTTTGTCGCCCTTGCTTAGATCTTCGGTACTCATTTTTTATAGGAACTATAATAGAACACTTATTTGCTTTTTACTGTAGTTTAATTACAAGCAATTAACATTTAATAGTTGGAGATAATTATAAGAATATTACCCCTTCGTGCTTTCTTACAATATTTTAGAAATTGTATAAATAATTAATTTATATGACAGCATTCACAATTGTCAAAATCATTTGAAAATATATGACTATGGGTGTGTTCAGCACAGCTCAACGGCTGACACTAATCACAAAACATGTTGAGTATGCTGGAAGTCAACCGTTGAGTTTCATCTGAACGTTTTGCTGACTGTAATCTGTTGCTGTCAAGTTTGGCTATATTGTTTTGAGCTTTTTGTTAGTAAAATGTCATATGATATTTATTTCACAGAAGATTTGACAGCGCTTACGAATTCAGCGTAAATAATCGCCGCTGCCTACTATACTCAACAGTTGAGAGTCAGCGGAAGGACAGCGGTTCGACTGAACTCCACCGCTTAGTCAGCAACTCAATAGTTGAGCTGAGCTGAACACAACCTATCTCTTTTTCCCGGTGATGGAATATCAATTAAATACCCTGCAAATAATCCGAGGGATATTAGTGCTGACATACAGGGGTAATTCAAAAATTGAAGTCGGAAATTTTTCAGTTGAGTGCTCCAAGCTGGATATCTGTATATATCTAAACTGTGCTTATACTTTGCAATATTCGTTGGTTTACACAACATTTCTACAACATCCCCTCTCTTTATAATCTCGTTCTGGTAAACTTTATAGTCTTGTAGATGTGCTGGTATCCTTGACACTCGACCGGATCTCGTTACAGTAGTCCTTGTCTCTGCATCACTAGAATGTAGCTTGTTACGACGCAAACTCAAGACCTCGTACAGCACGTTAACAGCCATGTGATATGCGATCACATTTCTTTTACATATTTCCAAAATAACCTTCGTCATCTCAATCGTTTATTTAAGTGGACAACGTCCCCAAAATTTTTGTTAAGTAAACAGATTATACTAACGTAGAGTCAAAAATATTATTTTATTGCTTCAACATGCAAACATTTTCTTTGCCTTACCGCGATGTGTCCAATTTCACTTTCCCTTTTCTGATGATTATGCGGTTTTATGCGTGAGAACGGTGCTGTACCGAGGCTTGGGGTTGAGCCTACATAATCGGAGTACATTTCAATCCACCGAACAGGAAAGAAGTTGACGGCATTTTACGCGTGTATTTGCAAGGTTTCCAAACCTAAAATTATGATCGTCATTGTAAATTTATAACGTATTTTAATAAAATAATAAAATAGTTTTTCATAATTAAACCCAAACAAAAAGGTGTTTTCTTTCTAATTTACCAGTGTAAATACGAGAAGTGTGCCCCCGCTCGCTGTGGTAATTGGGCGAGTGTAACAATAAACTGGCGGCAGCGGTAGTGAATCCACGTGATCCTACAGAACATCCACGCAATAGTTCTTTTAATAAAAATTTTTTTTTCTCCATCGACTTAGATCAAAAGGAAATGTATTTCTGGAACCATTCAACTACACTTCAGTACATACATATCTACATACTTGCACATGAGGGAAAAGTTCTGCTCAGCGACAAATCAGCTGTAATTCAACTGTATCCATTGCTAGTAACCAGCTATAATCAGCATTTCATTCCAAATTAATCAACTGTAATTCAACTTTATTCTAAACTAACCAGCTTTATTCGGGATTAACAAACTCTGGACGATGAAGTTATTGATGGCTAAATTTGCACTCACTACGTTTTTGGTGGATTTCCTGTAAGTTATTCCTTTTTTTTTACATTTAATCTAAATATTTGTAGTTTAATTTGTTCATTTATATAAAACAAAAAAAATGATGAAAGTATACTATACATACTGGTGAAAGTGTTAGTTTTATTAATATTTTAATGTTGATAGTGAAAAATAAATAAATAATAATACAATGATGATAAGAAGAATATACGGAATTAAGAGTGCAAAGAAATTTTTTCCATTTTTGTGTTATTTTTCGTTGTTAGGGGTGATTTGAGCACATATTGTATGTGAATTACGTGCCAGTACCGTGAAGTAATCATTTAATTTTTTTTTCTTCTTATTTTTCTTCTGAAATCCAAATTGATTTTTAATTGTGGTGTGCATACATAAGAGCTACATACGATCCATTAGTCTACACAAGCTCATACATTTTAAAATCCAAAATACAAAATCTAATAACGAATAAAAATTATTAAAGCCATAAAAAGTCTAGAAAACTAGTGAAGTTTGAGATAAATAATAAAAGTGCAAAAAAAAAATAAATATTTTTTTTTGAATGAAGCTCTAATGTATAAAGAAGTGTTCCTAAAATCACACCGAGATTCAAGATATCCATTTACCAATCACTGCTTTAGTTAAAGTGATCTTTATAAAGTATATCTATATATAAAGTTTATATATAAAGTATTTCTGGAGATTTATGAGCAATATTTTTTTTTTGGTTTTTGCATTTTTGCATACTTTAAATTAAATTTGAAGAAGTTAAAATATAAAATCTGTGTTCTTAATTTTATTTCTTCCTTGTCTCGTCTGTTTTGCCTCCTTGGCTGGACTAATGTCATATAATCTTAATCTGTGTGATGGCTCAAATGTTGAAAATCTGATATTAAATTAAATGTAGTGAATTTGATGTTATTCTTTTGTGATGCCCAATTTTCCTTGAATTTTTTTTTGCTATTGTGTTCGTGTTGAATCTTCTTAAAGTTCTTCGAGTGGGAAGCTAGTGTTCCTTATCTACCCCAACTGAGGTGGAATGACCGAGTGATAAGAGAACACATGTTCTCATTTAATCTTTCCTTAAGAGACGGGAAAAAAATTCCACGCGGAAACTGTAATCCGCGCGATTCTGATTCAGAAGAAAATCAGAGTGGCCCTACCGAAGCGGACTCAGACGAACATTCATTAGACCTGGCGAAAGATAACGTTTCTCCTAACGAATCTATCTCAACTTCGAAAGAAGGTCAGGTGTCTCACAAATCTAAATCGAAAGACAACGGAAAACTTTCTTCGCCAGAAATGGCAACCTCCTCATTCAGTTTAGCCAATGCTATTAAACTCGTGCCAGAATTCGATGGCAGTCCGGCAACGGTAGCCAGATTCCTTCAAATTGCTAAAATTCATTACTCTAAAGCTTCAACTGCAGAAGAGAAAATTGAATTTCTTGATCTCGTAAAATCAAAATTAACTGGTAAAGCCTATAATGTCCTCCTTAGGTATAATACCTATGACACTTGGAACGAATTGGAAGGAGCAATAACGAAAACTTTAATAAAATTTCGTTCTACACAAGTAATACAGGTCGAACTATTCACAGTCAAGCAGGGTATCCGTGAAACGGTATCTGAATACTCGGAAAAAATTGAAAAATTATTAGATGAGTTAAACATATCTAGTACCCAGAATGAAGGAAATGAAGGCAGTAAGGCCATCCGAAGTCTAAATGAAAAAACGGCTGTGAACAATTTTAAAAGAGGATTAAAATCACCATTAAAATTGATAGTAAAATCAACAAAGCATGACTCTTTAACTGCAGCCATTGACTATGCATTAGAAGAGGAACATATTGCAGAGAATGAGAACCAAAAGACTGACCTTAAGAGGTGTAGTTATTGTAAAAACATGGGACACACCACTAATGAATGCAGGAAGCTGCAAAACCGGAATAATTTCCACCAATCAAATAGTTATAAACGTCCCCCATGTCCTAAATTTCAAAATCAGCGCGTTAACACCATTGAAACTGAGCAACGTTGTCGATACTGCAAGAATTTAGGACATACAATTCAATAATGCAGAAAGCGCCAATTTAATAACTCTAGACGTGAAAATTCAACTTCCACTTATACTAGATCCCATCACAACGCTTCAAGTGTGCCTCAAACTAGACAAAACGACCAAAATACTCGACGCGCAAGTTCGGGAAACGGAGCAATGCCCAGCACCAGTGGCGCAATGGTGCGGGTACAGAATCTCAATTAGTGTGCCAAACCAAAAATTCCAATTGTTCAAATAAAATTTCTTCTCAACGCCAGAAGCAGAAAAGGTTAAACTCCACTAGTCTGAAAAGGCCAGACGGTAATAATATCTCAATCCCAATTCTAAATCTCAGCCCTCTCCAAACGTTTCAAACGGAAACTACCCTCAATATCCTTCAAGCAAAGAATCAAGAGAATACACTTCTCTTGGATACCGGAGCTTCAATTAGTTTAATTAAAGTTAGCTCACTTAAAGATGACGTTGAAGTTTATACTGACTGGGCGACACCACTTAGAGGCATTTCTGACCACACGATATCGACCAAAGAATCTGTTATCTGGACATTCAGCTATCCGAAACTGCTATACTTAATCATCCATTTCATGTGGTTCCCTCTGATTTTCCCATTAATTGCGAAGGAATTATTGGAGAAGATTTTTTTTTCCAAAACTGGTTCTGTGATCAATTATAAGTCCCAGATCTTTACATTTCAAACTCAAGATGGAGAAATTGAGTTTCCTTTTAAATACTCCAGAAAAAATATAAATATCCCTCCTAGAACGGAAACATTTTTCAAATTCGGTCCGGTACTCGAAAGCGAGGAAATCATATGTTTCCCTTCGGAGATAGCACCTCTAGTGTACACTTCAGGGTGTATAGCAAAACCTGAGGATGGATACATATACATATCCGTAGTAAATTCTTCCCAAGATGAAGCGGAAATAACTAATAAAATGCATTTACCTTTCCAAAGATTGGATGAATTCGACGTTTACAATCTTAAAAATGTCAAAAATAAGGACAAAGTAGAGCAACGCTTAGCGAAACTTTCTTCTCTCCTGGATCTCAATCATCTAAACGCGGAAGAAGAGCAGTCAGTTATAGACATCTGTCGTGAATATAATGATATTTTTCATCTCCAGGGGGATAAACTTACCTTCACTCCGGCAATTACGCACAATATTCCAGTCGATCCTACTCATTCTCCAGTAAATCTTCGACCGTATCGTTTACCTGAGATACACAAGCAGGAAATCAAGAAACAAGTGGATCAGATGCTCGACGAAGGCATAATCCGTCACAGCACAAGTCCTTGGAATGCGCCACTGTTGGTGGTGCCGAAAAAACCTGATGCGCAGGGTAATAAGAAATGGAGGGTTGTGGTGGATTTTCGCAAGCTAAATGAGCTTACTATAGCTGATGCACATCCACTACCCAACATAGATGACATCCTGAATCAACTGGGTGACTCGAAATATTTCTACACGCTAGATCTAGCAAACGGATATCATCAAATACAGGTGGCTGAGATGGATAAACCGAAAACGGCCTTCAGTACACCATACGGACATTTCGAGTTCAATCGCATGCCCTTCGGTCTTCGTAACGCACCGCCCACATTCCAGCGTCTTATGAATAGAGTCTTGACTGGTTTACTGGTTTTGTCTATCTGGACGACGTGGTCATCTATGGACGAGACCTGAATGCTCACAATACTAAGCTCCGAGAAGTGTTTGAATGTTTAAAGAATCACAGTTTGAAGCTCCAACCCAATAAATGCAAATTTCTATGCAGAGAGGTGAGTTATTTGGGGCATGTCATAACCGAAAGAGGTATAAAGCCCGATCCCCGCAAGGTGACAGCTGTAAAAACTGTACGCCCACCACAAAATGTAAAACAGCTTAAATCTTTCCTAGGTCTGGTAGGATATTACAGAAAGTTTATTCCACGGTTTTCCAAGCTTGCTAATCCATTGAATCAGCTACTCAAAAAAGACATTCCCTTTAATTGGGATGCTCATTACGATGAGTCTTTTAATTTGTTAAAAAAATCTATTACGCAAGCTCCAATTCTACAATACCCAAATTTCGAGAAACATTTTTTTGTCACAACCGACGCCAGTAATGCGGCGATTGGCGCGGTGCTTTCTCAAAGAAGTGAACTGGACGGTACGGACTTACCTATTGCATTTGCAAGCAGGGTCCTGAATAAGGCCGAAAAGAATTATTCAACTATCGAGAAGGAAGCACTTGCTGTCGTATGGGCGACCAAGCAATTCAGACCGTACGTCTATGGTAGAAAATTTACGGTGGTGACTGATCATAAACCTCTGGTCTGGATTTTTAATCTAAAGGACCCATCCTCCAGAATTATGCGCTGGAGAATTAAACTTGAGGAATATGATTTCAATGTTATCCATAAATCGGGACATCTGAACACCAATGCAGATGCTCTATCCCGATTGGAAACAGAGAATATCAACGTGATAACCAGATTCCAAAAACGGGAATTGCAGAAGCAAACAAATGTTCACAGTCCTAAGTCAAGCCTGATCAACAAGTCATTCCAAAATCATACAAATTCACGTAACAATAAAGGCAACGACCGCTAACCTCGAATGCACTCTAGTGAACAGTTTAAACCAAAATCAAATAATTTAACCAATGATCATACGCACAATGATCTAAACGTTGATTCAGAGCCAATTCAAAAGTCTACAGGAAATGCAAAAATAAATCCACCTGTAATTCTAACAGACAGAGAGAAAATCGCAGAAATTCTTCGCGAGTATCATAGTAATCCTATTGGTGGACACCAAGGAGTGGCCCGTACAATCAAAAGAATTAAACAAAAATATGTCTGGAAAAATTTATATAAAGACGTTAAAGCATTCATATCATCCTGCGATAGTTGCCAAAGGAGTAAGGTTACACAAAAGGTAAAAATCCCTATGAAAATTACGACGACCTCAAAGAAACCATTCGAACGCATCTCTTTAGATATTGTGGGACCTATTAATCCACCATCTGATAGTGGAAATCATTATATTCTTACCTTCCAAGACGACTTGACAAAATTTGTACAAGCAATCCCACTTCCAAATCAAGAAGCCAGCACTATAGCCGAGTCCTATGTCCGAAAAATAATTTGCGTTTTTGGCACCCCGCGATATTTATTAACCGACCAAGGTAGCAATTTCTTAAGCGAGTTATTTAAAAGAACTTGTAAGTTATTGAAAATACAAAAGATACAAACAACACCTTACCACCCTCAGTCAAATGGATCACTTGAGCGATACCACCGAAGCTTAAACGAATATCTTAGGAGTTATGCGAACAAAGATCCCAAAAACTGGGATACTTGGATCGATTATGCGGTATTCTGTTATAATACTACTCCGCATTCAGCAACAAACTACTCGCCGTACGAACTCTTATTTGGCTTGAAACCTGAAATCCCGTCTTCCGTCACTAGATCCGTTGAACCAATTTACAATTATGACGACTATGTCATAGAAATGAAAGCCAGGCTTCAGAATGGCTACCAAATGGCCCGCGAAAGTTTCGTAAAAACCAAAGAACGATCAAAACTTTACTACGACCGAGGAACTAAAGAAACAACTTTTACAATAGGAGACAAAGTTTTGTTAGAGAGTAAGGTAAAGAAAAATAAAAAACTCACAATGAAATACGAGGGGCCATACGAAATAATAGATATTCGCTCACCGGAAACTTCTCTAATACAAATCGGGAGAAAAACTAAGTTAATTCATAATAACTTACTTAAACCTTATATTGCTTAGGAGTCAAACCTCTAGCCACTAGCTTTGCGAGACACACTAAACTAAGCACTACGTATTTGCAGGATCCTGGTGATAACTTTCACCAAAACTCATGCTCAACCTGTTAAATCATACCATGTCAACACAGCAGTTGAGAATTCAAGTGGGATGTACTTCGAAAGTCTAGGAAGTTTGGCCAAATCGACTTCAGTATGGAAACTGGTGGTACACCTTGATTTCAATAAATTTGAAACAGAGGAAAAGCTGCTCCAACAAAGGTACACTATCCTTTCTAATTTTTGCAACGACCTAAAGGCTATCATGCTAACGGACCCATGTAAAGCATCCATTCAAGCTCTAAACTCGACATTAGATGAAGTAATCGAAAATAATGTCATCCTTAAGCAAACTTTTCATCGTAATACTAGAAAAAACTAGAGGAATTGTGAATGGGATAGGAAAACTATCAAAATTTTTATTCGGGACCATGGACGAGGACGATTGAAAGAAAATTGACGAGTCTATACGCACACTCCAAAATAATCAAGAAATTTTACATCAGGTAGTCTCAGATCAAACGTCTATTATGTCTAAAACAGTAGAAACTTTAAACAAATTTGAAAACTCGACGAATACTAAATTCAATTATATCCAATCAGTCGTAAATTCTCTGGCAGAACGCCTCAATAACAAAAGTAAAATTGAACAAACAATGCATATCTTTGATGAGTTATCCAATTTCATTACATTTTCACTCAACCGTTTTCTTAGTAAACAAGACGAACTCAATAATATAGTCTATGAAGCTAAACTAGGCAGACTAGACAAACACATATCAAATTCACGAACCTTCATTGAAGCTCTAAAAGAGATCCAGTTGGAACTTCCCCATGAACTTAAACTTCCAGTAAAGACGTCAATAGAAAACCATCCTTTAATCGCTCGAATTTCCAAGGTGGAACCGTTATACACCACCCAATTTTTAGTGTTTAATATTGAAATTCCGCTAATAAGCTACAAGTTCAAACTCTATAAGTTGACCACCACAGCCGCACTTTATAGAGATAATCTTTACTACTTTGTTAAAACAGATTCAGAATATATGGCAGTTAACGAAAACCTAAAGCAATACATTTTCCTAAAGCAGAATGAAATGGATCCATGTCAAAATGCAATCGAGAACTTATTCATATGTGCTCAGAACTACCTCACGTACAATCAGAATACGAATAATTGCGTAATAAGTCTATACTTAGGATACAACCTTACAAAGAATTGTGAAGTTAGAATTTTTAAAGTAAATCATGAAATATGGCATTCGTTAAATAAAGGTAATACTTGGTTATATGTAACCTCAAGTTTAAGCGATTTGAGAGTAAATTGTAACAATGACGGATATTCTATCCAAATTGCACAAACTGGTATCCTAGAATTAAATAATGGATGCAAAGCATCAACCAAGCAAATAAATATAGAAGCTACTAATGTAATTAAGACAACAAATGCTGTTATACAATTTTTCAATAACATAATCGTAGATAATATTACCGAAATTAATGAAAATTATGAAGAGAATATTTTTAAAAATTTTAAACAGACCCAATTTGAGGGATACAATTTAGATAAAATGAGTATAAGTTTAAATCATTTAAAAGATAGATTAAAATCGTATAAAAGTAATTCTGATCCTCAGCTTAAACCTCATTTACTGTTACCACTGTTTTACTATCAGTAGTAATCATGGCCTACGTAGCCTACTGCTTATATAAAAAATACCTAAAATGTAAAATTAAAATACAGAGTAGTAATAATATTAGTAGTGATAATAATTGATATAAATAAAATATGTAAACACGTACATAGAGAGAACAAAAACATTTTTTTTTTTAAAAAAATATCTATTTTTTATTATAATTGAAAAAAAAAATTATTTATACACAATCAAACAAATTATTATTTTTCACTTTTGTAAGGGGGAGGAGTGTTATGACGCAAGCTCAAGACCTCGTACAGCACGTTAACAGCCATGTGATATGCGATCACATTTCTTTTACATATTTCCAAAATAACCCTCGTCATCTCAATCGTTTATTTAAGTGGACAACGTCCCCAAAATTTTTGTTAAGTAAACAGATTATACTAACGTAGAGTCAAAAATATTATTTTATTGCTTCAACATGCAAACATTTTCTTTGCCTTATCGCGTTGTGTCCAATTTCACTTTCCCTTTTCTGATGATTATGCGGTTTTATGCGTGAGAACGGTACTGTACCGAGGCTTGGGGTTGAGTCTACATAATCGGAGTACATTTCAATCCACCGAACAGGAAAGACGTTGACGGCATTTTACGCGTGTATTTGCAAGGTTTCCAAACCTAAAATTATGATCGTCATTGTAAATTTATAACGTATTTTAATAAAATAATAAAATAGTTTTTCATAATTAAACCCAAACAAAAAGGTGTTTTCTTTCTAATTTACCAGTGTAAATACGAGAAGTGTGCCCCCGCTCGCTGCGGTAATTGGGCGAGTGTAACAAGCTGTTCCGTTTTTAAATCATAGTTAGGATGTTGAATCGCGTTTGATCTTGTATCCTGCTCTCTAGGCACAACTAAAGGTTCCGAGAATCTAACTTTCTTCGGGTTGGTACTCATAGTCCCGTTATTGTCAGTTTGTTGTTGACTCATTGAAGTCGTCGTTGATTTCTCTTGATTCTCCACTTCTTTTCCTTTGACTCGTGTTGTAATATCACATCTGTTTCTTCGGTACTCTCCGAAATTCGTATCTATATTGTAAGATCTATCCTTTACTTGACTGGTGATGACTCCTGGTTGTCTGTACTGATTCTTGTTCAGCCGTACAAATACTGGTGTCCCAATCTCTAGCTTCGGAAGAGTAGCTGATTTTTTATCATACCATTTTTTTTGTTTTGACGAATTCTTCTATTTACATCCTTTGATAATTTGTTTTGAAGAGCTTTCGGTAACATCGGAATATCAGGAACTCTTATGGAACGACAAAACATTCATTCCGCTGGACTCAAATTCATTCTGTTAGATGTGTTTCTCAGTTGCAGCAAAATCAGATCAAAATCCTCCCTGGACTCTTTAGATTTCACCAACAGTTGTTTTGCAACTTTTACAGTTGCTTCCGCTTTGCCATTTCCTTGTGGATGTATCTGATCGGAACATGAAATATCAAATTGCCAATCCTGTGCAAATTGTTTTACTTCTCTGCTAATAAATTGCTTCGCATTATCACAAATTAATTTTTTGGGTGGACCGAATCTAGCAAATATCTCTTTTAACATTACTATGATCGTTTCAGAAGGCATGTTATCAAGCTTTTTAACTTCAAAGAAATCGCTGTAGTGATCTACTACTATTGAATAATTTATCCTTTCGTCTGCATTTCGAATTTCGAATATATCCATGCTGTATATTTCTCCTGGATATTCTGGCACTTCTGTCGATTGCATTGGTAAATGTTTCGGATTACATTCATGTTTCCTGCAAATTTCTCTGATTTCACGGTTCATCGCTGGCCAAAATACTGTTCGGCGTGCAAATTTTAAAGTATAATTTTGTCCTAAATGTGAACGATGTAGTTTTTCTTTGTAAGCTCCTCGGTACTACAATTCTATCCTCTTTAATGATTAATTTATCATGCACAGCTAACAAATCTCGAATATTATAAAATAATTTTACTTCAGCTTGTTTAATATCTTTCCGTTCTGTTGGCCAACCTGAATTAATATAATGAATTAATTCTTGCATCATTGGATCCTTTTCCGTTTCTGTTCTTATTTCGCTTAACACTTTTTCACTTACCTCAATGTCTTCTAGAGGATTCAAATTTTCAATTTCATACACATATGTATCCGCAATGTCACTGTTTTCATCAATGCTAAACTCGCCTGGAAATCTTGATAGCATGTCTGCTAAGTACATCTCTCTGCCTGGCACATGTTTAATGTCAATAACGTAAGGGGCTAAGTTCAATAAAATGCACTGTAACCTCTTTGGTGCTTTTGTAATAGGCTTCTTCCAGATCATCTCTAGTGGCTTATGATCACTGTGAACTGTTGTTTTCTTGCCGCTGATAAATTGGTTGAATCTCGTGCATGCCTCTTTCTCAATTTGAGAATATTTAATCTCTGCTTTTGTCACAGTTCTGGATGCGTACATAACAGGCTTACCATCTTGAAGTAAAACTGCACCCAGACCAAAATCAGATGCATCACACTGTATGTGTGCTGTTTTGTCTACGTTAAAATAAGCTAATACTGGGGCTGGTTTTATAGCATCCTTCAATTTCGCGTATATTGCTTCATGATTTCTGGTCCACAATAACTCGGTATCCAGTTTCGTTAGATCGCGCAATGGTTTACTTAGGTTTGAAAGTTTTGGTAAATATCAAGCTAGATAAGTAATCATACCTAACAAAGTGCTTAATTCCTTTTTGTTCTTTGGTGTTTGCATTTTGTCAATCGCTTCTACTTTCTTTTCATCCGGCTTTACACCAGTATCAGTCAAAACATGTCCAAAATATCTCACTGATCTCTGAGCTAACTTCACTTTGTCAGGATTCAACTTTAAATGTACCTCACGTAGTCTAATAAATAATTTTCTGAGGCAGTTATGATCTATAATTGCTTCCTTCCTTGTCTCTCCCTTTCCGTACACTAGTATGTTAACTGCGATGGCTTCAACATTTGGTAAATCATCAATAATTTCGTGTATTACCTTATGAAAAATTTCCGGTGCAGGAGCTATTCCAAAAGGCATTCTTTTCCATCTGTAACGGCCAAAAGGTGTCCAAAAATAGTTAACTTACTACTCTCTTCGTCTAATTTAATTTACAAAAATCCTTTTCTCGCGTCGAAAGTGCTGAAAACTTTTGCTTGTTTTAGCTCAGGTAAGATTTCGTCGATTGTCGGCATAGGATATTCTTCCCGTTCTAGAGCCTGATTCAACTGAATTGGATCTAGACATAATCGTAATTTGTTATTTCTCTTAACTATTAACAGATTGCTAACTCAAGGTGTATGCTCATCTACTGAAAACTTTTTTCCACTCACTTTAATTGCACATATTTCCGCGAACATCTTTTTTCCTTCTGGTGCGCCCATGGAGTAAATTCCTTCAACTTCCAAAAGTTGATCATAATTATTTGTTTTTCTTCCAACGGAATTTGAATCTTGTATTTCACGTACATTACGTTTGTTCGAATTTGACTTGCATACTTTAGCAAAATGATGCTGTTTACCACAATTTCTGTGGCCTGCAATATGCCTATACCCGCAATATCTGCATTTGTCATCTTTATCGTGACTTGTATTACTTCTTGGTCTACTATTGCTCAACTCACGCCTTCTATATTCACTTCGTTTTTGTCTTATTTTGTTCACTTGACCTTACTCATTATCGCTCATTCTGATTGATCTTATCTGATTCTGTGCTGATTCATGTGATTTTATGTCCTGAATGACCTTTTCTAGTGTTAGTTTGCTATCCGACATAAATCTAGGTTTAAGTTCACTGCATTTCATCGATACCACCAGACGATCACGCAACAGTTCATTTTCCATTTCGCCATATTTGCAAGATTTGATTAATCCACGAAGTTTGTCGATGTACAATTCAGCAGAATCTCGTAATTCTGTTTAGCTTCATTGAATTGTGCTCTGGAATAAATAACATTATTCTCTGGTACTAAGCTCTTCTGTAATTTTGTAAAAATTTCATTGCAAGATTGCTTTTTATCGTCAGTCAGTTTAAAATTCTGTATAACGCGAAAGCAACGAGGTAAGAACTAAAGGAGATGCAAATGAGAAAATTTAACGTACCCATTTCTAACGCATTGACACTGATATTGTTTGTACATAAGCGCCGTAAAATTTGTACACCTGTACACAATTGTACAACCTGTTCGCAATTTTAATCGCTTTTATTGTCGCATACTTAAAAGTATTTACTGAATTTGCAAACATGAACATAAAAATGTTAATAATTAAGAAGAAAAGTTCAGTGATAAAAAGTTTTTGAGTAATATTTGCTTCATGCCCCTACGGTTATTTCATGAGTTTTCCTGCGTCAATGCGCCAAGCCCAAATCAAACCAAACCTATGTATGGATCTGACAGCGAAGACCAAAAATGGCGGAATGAAACATACACAAATGCAGGGCATTTTTGGGTACGCTCATGTACACGGATCGTACATATGATTGCATCTCCTTTAGTTATTACCTCGTTGCGCGAAAGCAATCTTCTCCTACCGCTGTCAAAAGTATGGCTGCCCTTTCGTGCTCTGAGATTTTTTAATTGAGCTGCAATTACATAATTTTCCCACGCCTCCTTGAAGAGTATTAGATCTGGATTCTTCAGATCTATTGATTTCGGTAATGGAACAAGCGTGCTTGTTGCTGAAGCCGCCTGAGAGGTTGTTACTGGATCTTTCTTTGCCAGCAATAACTTCATCTCCTCAAATTCCAATTTCAAATCGGCTAAATCCTGTTCCATCTTTATGGATGTTTACACTTGGCACCATGTAATGTTTTATAGAAAACACTAAATATTATATTGTTAAATATAATTCTTTAATAGACTTTATAGCTTCTTATAAATATTGTACTTAATCTATATGGCGTTTTACTTTGTCGATGCCTGGTACGTGAGTGCGGTATATGAGAAGAGCTGTCTCTTTTGCCTTGTTTATAGAGCACGCTTATACTTTGCAATATTCGTTGGTTTACACAACATTTCTACAAAAATAAATAATAATAAAGCAGTGCAGTGCAAATAATGTTCGAAAAAATTGTCTTCAATTTCACCAAATTCTTTCATATTTACAACAATTTGTATAATTGAAATTCGAAATTAATTTCAGAGCGCTTTTAAATTTCTGACCGATAGCACTCGATATTTAAAATACACTAGAAACTTTCGAAATTTCTTAATTACTTAAAAGAAGTAATTTTTTAGAAAAACTTTAATAGTGAATATTCTGTACTGTCACTGTCAGATTTACTTTTCCTTTTTTATTCATTCACTGAAGTACGTCACAGACTATCAGGAGTGTGTTCCAAAACATAGCTACAGTTGACTATAGCTGACTTCAATCGTTCCAAAACTCAGCAGTCAACTAAATTATGTCAGTTGAGTTGACTTTTGAGCGTCCCGAAACATCTGAAGTTGACTAAAATAGTCAACTATCCCTGACTGTGCTCTAAACTGCTAGTTATCTAATATATAAACCGTGACGTGAGCTGTCAATTGAAATATTTTATTTGGCGCGCTTTTACAACGTTTTGCGAAATTTATTTATTTATTTAATTTTCTCTGGCTCATTTCGGATTCACACACAGTAATAAAATACTAGTTTTAAGTATCAATAAAATTATACAGTCAGTATAAATGACAGTTCTAATACTTTTAGCTTACTCAGATCGTTCCAGAACCTCAAACAGTTAACTGCAGACAGCTTGACATGACATAGCTACAACTATAGCTGCAGTTGTGTTTACACTCCAGCTGTGATGTGTCAAAATTTAAATGGGCATACCTTCTTTCTATATAATTTGAGTATACCCTATAGATTTCATCTAGGGTATAAAAAAAGGAAATTAAGATATCACTACATGTGGCAATGCACTCCGCAATCAGGAGTGTCGATTATCTTGGGGATACTTTCAATAAACTACTCCATGAGGCAGCAGAAACTTCATCTTCTACATTGAACAAAATTCAATTACATCGAGCCAAGTGCATAGCCGTTATAAAAAATGTTATTGCACCATATTTTTTAGAAGAACTTGTTAACGACATTGGATATTCTAAATTTTCAATAATTGTTGATGAAAGCACTGATGTTGCAACTGAAAAATATCTTTGCATTTGTGTGCAATACTTTTCCATTGGCACTTTAAAAGTTTGTATTAATTTAATTTCCTAGGATTAGTTAAAGTTATTCAAACCACTTCAGTGGCTCTTTTTGAAGCAATTTGTAATTATTTAAAAGAAGTCAAACTTAAAAAATTTAATTGGTATTGCAACAGACGGTGCAAGCAATATGTGTGGAAATAAAAATTCGCTTTATACCGTAACCCCCGGAATATAATACAAGTCATGAAGTAGCAGAAGGCATGAGCGTAACCGGCGCAAGATACAAGCCATGAACAAAGTCGAAAAAAAGAGCAGCGCGCCGGTTAGCAGGCGACATCCACAGTCTTCTTGCCTTGTCTTACTGAAGAAGTTTTTCATATAAAAGTTGCTTGTATTTTGTTCAAACGCTATAATTTCCGTAAATTTGTTCTACATGCTATTTTTTTAAAAACCAGTACAAAGAAAACATATTTGGCTGCAATTTGCTTTAACTTCATTTTGCTGTGGGAGCGACAGTTTTGGGCTTTAGGACCTGTTTAAGATGAAATTTTAGTTTGTCCTCCATGACTAGTATACATAAAGCAGTGAGAGTGAGTTCTTACTGCATGCTGTACCCGGCACGTTAAGGCCTTTTAATGTGTCGGTGCCTTCGGCAACTTCATGGCTTGTATTAGTTATATTCCGTGGGTTACGGTGAAATGCATTTGCCATAGCTTGCACTTGTGTGCATCAAAAGCAGCTGAGTGTTTACCGAATGAAGTAGAGTTCCTAATTAAGGAATCCTGTAATTGGTTCTCTAATAGTAATTTAAGAAGAGAAAAATAAAGCAATATATCAGTTACTAAATTCCGAGAACGATAATCCCAGTAAATTAATTCGACTAAGGAATACTCTGGCTTTACAGGTGCAATGCTGTCGTAAAAATTATGAACCAATATTTAGAATTAGAAACACTCTTTTCTATGGCTGCTTTAAACGAAAAATGCCACTCGGCAAAAATATTAAGAGATATGTACAAAAATCTCTCAAATTATTTATACTTGAAGTTTCTAATACCTGTATTAAAAAACATGAATTCTTTGAATCTTTATTTCCAAGGGTATGAGGTAGATTTTTACAAAGCATACTCAGAAGTCTTAACGTTTATTTTTATATTGGTGAACAAATTTTTAAGGCCTGACATTTTCGTAACTATTGATAAAAATAACCTAGAAAGAATTGCTTTGGATTGACTTAAATGAGATAGACTTTGGTGCAGAATTTTCACAAAAAATGTTTGAAAGTAATATTTCAGATTCTGAAAAGCGATAAGATTAAACTGTAGGTTATTGTATTCTTCTAAAAGAACTTATAAAGCGCATGCTTCTCATTTAAATATATTTAGAAAAGCCTATATTCTAAGTTCAAAAGTAATTTTGAATCAATTAATAGAATCAAGGCCAAAATTTCAAGAATTACCTATACACTTCGTAAAAAAAGAAAATCACATTAATATTTAAATTGAATATAATAACTTATTATCAATGGACCTGGTACCAATTTTCCGAAAAGCATTCCAGACAATATAACAGAGTTTTGGCCCAAATTGGTCTTGAAAAATATATGTGAGATGGTATTTTGTATTTTAACTCTTCCAGCATCAAATGCATTTGTAGAAAGAAGCTTTATACCCTAGACACACAGCACGAACTAATGAATCATTTGTACTAACTATTCATTAAAATGCCGTGTGTCAAATAGTATATGTCATTATAGCTCGAAAATCAGATGATAATGAAGTGCATTAATGAAGTGTTTTCCTCCTTCATTATAGCTATAATGAGGAAAAATGTGCTAGATTTGACATATAATGTAAATCTGGAGCTCCGCTGTGCATCTGCCGATTTGAAAAATAAGAAGAAGAAATGCAAATCACAATTTATATTATTAATATTTTTTTTAAATAAAATGTGTTTCTCATTTGGAAATTGTTAAATTGAAAATAAAATAAATGAAAACAAAGTTTATCGCGTTAATTCGATCCATATTGCTTCTTTAATGTGATAAGTTCATCAAAACCAGTTTGACAGCACAACTTAATTAAAGAAATGGCTGTGTGTCCGCAGTTTATAATGAATCATTATAGACTAATGAGTCGTTAGTTATTTCTTCATTAAGAGTGCTGTGTGTCTAAGGCATTATACCCTAGACACACAGCACGAACTAATGAATCATTTGTACTAACTATTCATTAAAATGCCGTGTGTCAAATAGTATATGTCATTATAACTCGAAAATCAGAAAATAATGAAGTGTTTTCCTCCTTCATTATAGCTATAATGAGGAAAAATGTGCTAGATTTGACATATAATGTAAATCTGGAGCTCCGCTGTGCATCTGCCGATTTGAAAAATAAGAAGAAGAAATGCAAAGAAATGCAAATCACAAATTATATTATTAATATTTTTTTTAATATAATGTTTTTCTCATTTGTTAATTGTTAAATTCGAAAATAAAATAAATGAAAACAAAGTTTATCGCGTTAATTCGATTCATATTACTTCTTTAAGGTGATAAGTTTATCAAAACCAGTTTGACAGCTCAACTTAATTAAAGAAATGGCTGTGTGTCCGCAGTTTATAATGAATCATTATAGACTAACGAGTCGTTAGTTATTTCTTCATTAAGAGTGCTGTGTGTCTAAGGCATTAGTTACATGAATATAATTAAAACTAAAATCAGAAACAGATTACAATTGGATGCTCTTGACGCTTTAATGAGGATTCGTCTTCATTTACATTAAAAAAAAATTGCGCTGTAATAACTTTGAGGTGTCAGATGCAGTAAATAAAACCCTCGAGAATATTTCCGAAGCCATGAAAGAGAAATCTATATGTACGCGTTGTGAGTCCGTTTTCTAAAATGTTCTATATTGATACTTATGGAAAAGTGACAAACATTGACTTTATATATGCTATAGCCTAAACTACTATCCATACAGGAAAATAGTCTTCTAGTAATTTAAAGCTTGTTATGGAACTAGTGATTTCTTTTGGACGTGAAGTCCCAGCTGTCAGCATGAGCTGACAGATCACTCGGTGGACAGCGTTGACTGCAGGGCGGCACACTAGCACCTCGGCTCTTGCGGGAGAGTTATAGGGGGGGGGGGTTAACCAAAATCCTGCCGCTACCACCTGCCATAATAAAAAAAAATCCTCGTGCCTGACAAAAACCGTAGCACACACACACGACACTTGACAAATTTTCGTCCCAGTTTAGCACTAGTCTGCTGTTGGAAGTTGCTTTGGGCAAAATTCCGTCTGAATACTTCTTCACCCACTCTGAAAAAAACAGGTTTCGCCCTGAGATTATAGGCTCTTGAACCCTGTTCGAACGCATGGTGTAAGTTCTCCTGCACTCTCGCACGGATCAATCTCATTTTGTCTTCAGCATCTACTCTCAGAAGCTCATTAAGAGTCCCAAGGCTCCTCAAGATGGAATAGGAGCTGCCATGTTCAATCATTTGCTGACCGAAAAGTGTTCGATAAGGAGAAAAACCAGTTGCCTGATGGAAAGAGCTGCTGAGGGAACTAGCTATCTGGCTCAGCTTCTCATTCCACTTCGTATGTTCCCCCGGATGTGTGCTCTAATCCCTGACAATAGAGACCTGTTTACTCGCTCTGAGGTGCTTGCTTGCGGCGAGTAAACTGCCGTTCGGAAGTGCTTCACCCCTTACTTGTCCGGTAATCTGGTGAACTGAGCACATGGAACACTTCCGTTTCGATTAACTGGCACACATTGACTGTAGATGCTTTTCTCATAGGTTTGAGAATCGGGAACTTTGAAAAGTGGTCAAGAACTATTGGTATTTCCTTTTGCTGACCGAGGATATGGACCCAGAAAATCAATATACAGCTTTTGCCATGGTCGTTCTATCACAGACTGGAATCTCATAGATGTCATCAGAATAGTATTGGTGGCTTTAGTCTTTTTACACAAGTCACAGGCGCCTACGTAGTTTCTGACATCAACTGTCATTCGTGGCCAGTACAAGTGTCTTCTCAGACGTTCCAGTGTTTTCCCTATACCTCCGTGTGAAGCTAGTGGCGGATCATGCGCTCTTGAAATAACGTCGGAGACAAGCCCTTGTGGAATCCAAAGCTTCCAAGCTTCTTCTTCCTGAATCGGATCGCCTCTTCTCGGAACAGTCCGAATGTACACGAAGCCGTCCCTGACGCAAAGATCTGGTAGTTTGCCAGAAGTCGTTTTAACTTTATGCCTCAGTTCCTCATATTCCAACGAGTTTAAATATGGCGAATTAAGGTCAACTTCCGGGCCAGGATCTTCGTTTGTGGACAGGCTGTCGCAATGAATGCATGACAGCGCATCAGGCACGACATTCAGGTTTCCTTTTCGGTGCTCAATAGTGAAGTCGAAACCCTGAAGCTTCAAACTCCCCCTAGCAAGTCTACCGCTGAGGTTCTTTTGGGACATCAGCCATTTCAAGCTCGCATGATCAGTCACTATCTTAAACGGCATAAGTTCTATGAAGGGCCGGAACTTCTGTATACTTAAGATTGCAGCCAAGCATTCCTGCTATGTGGCTGTATAATTTCTTTGTGCTGAGTTCAACTTTTTCGAGACGTAGGATATTGGCTTCTCATGGCCATCGTCATCTAGTTGACGCAGCGCCTCACCAATACCTTGTTGGCTCGCATCGCACTGTATAACGAACGGCTTGGAGAAGTCTGGGCTCACTAGCAACGGAGCAGAAGTAAGTTTTTGTTTCAACAAATCAAGAGACGTCTGGGCTTCAGGTGTCCACTTGAACCTACTAGGGTTTTTCAACGTGTCTGTAATGGAGGCAGTTAAGTCAGCATAGTTCGGGATGAACCGTCAGTACCATCCCGCCATACTTAGTAGGCGCGGGGCTTGCCGAACAGTTTTAGGTGGCGGATAGTCAACTATGGCTGAAATCTTGTCAGGGTCAGTTCGTATACCTCCCTTTCCGACAATGAAACCCAAGTATTCGGTCTCTTTGATACAAAACTTACTCTTCTCGACGTTGATAGTGAGGCCAGCTTTCCTCAAACAATCCGCTACACGGGCTAGCAGCGTGAGATGAGTGTCGAAGTCTGAAGACACAATTAATAAATCGTCTAGATAGACGTGAACATTCTCACGAAGATCGAAGGGAATGACTTTATCCATGAGGCGGCACATCGTTTGTGGAGCGTTTCGTAGGCCGAATGGCATCACTGTGTACTGATAAAGAGGGTGACCAGGTACAGTAAAAGCGGTCTTCTCTCTGGAATCAGTGTCTAGTGCGATCTGCCAGAATGCGTCTTTCAGGTCTAGGCTTGTAACGTAGTGTGCCGGAGGAAGTCGACAAAGAAGCGCGTCTATCTGCGGTAGCGGATAGGTGTCCTTCTTCGTAATGGAGTTGACTTTCCTGGCATCAAAACAAAGCCGAACCTTTCCAGACTTCCTCGCCAAAACAACTGGAGAGCTCCAAGGACTCTGGCTCTCCTCTATCACACCCAGTGATAGCATTCGTTCTAATTCAGCATCCATCAAACTCTGTACGGCTGGTGAAATCGGATAAAAGCGTTGTTTTATCGGAGCTGCGTCATTCGTTTCGATCTTGTGAGTGACCAGAGATGTCTTTCCAAGGCCTAAAGAGGCGAAAGAAGGGAAAAGCTGCTTACGTAGTAGCTTCTAGACTAGATTGGAAAGAACATGGCGATCGGTGTCAGAGGTAGCAAATAGACTTGGAGTCACTTCTGCAACTATACATAGGGCATCTCGAGCCAACCCAAATAGACGCCAGAAGTGTATTCCTAGATACAGTGCTTGTGTGAGCCCAGGAACCACGTAAAAACGCACGTTTTGGGTCTTATCACGGAAAGTGATATCCAAGTTCATATGACCATGTACAGTCGTCATGGCACCATTCGCTACTTGTACCTATGTCCGATACCACTTCCATTCAACCTCTGCTTCTGCAAGCTTCTCTAGAGCTCCCTGGCCTAGAATACTGACAGTGGCACCACTATCAAGTAATCCAGTCGCAGTTCGCCCGAGTAGTCTTACTTCGGCGTACGGTCGAATGTCGTCTGACATCGACTCGGAAATCTGTGCCAGCTTTTTTCTTTCCAGTCGCATCCGTCGACAGTATTCCCGCCAACGAACGGTTGATCTTTTCTTTTTCGGTCTAATATCCAAGTCAGGAAACACGATTTCAGCTAACTCCGCTACTGAGGAGAAGATTCGGTCTCTTACTGCATTATAATTCTGCAGACGCGTGTGATACGGCGTCAGCGGATGTAAAACAGGCTCACGCCCACTCGTCATAACAGAGCTTGGTGGCCGTTTTCATACAAAAATGGCATGAGGCCAAATCTCCTGCTCAGTAGTCTTGTCAGCTAAAGGTGCTGTCGGTGTTATCGGGACATCTAAAATTAAATACTCTTCCAAAGAAGTGTCTAATAGTGTCATGGGCTCCCCAGAAGTGGAAATGGGAGCTTGAAGATCGGCGGAGAAGTCTATCAGGTTCTCCGTCTGTATCAGCGCAATATTTGTACTGTCAGGGGGTTTACTAATATCATCAGAATCACTGAATGATATCAGTGGACAATTCAGGGATTCGTCGTTAAGGTCTGCTTATGAAGCGGACCTTCCTCCTTGTTCAAGGCTTGAACTGGAGTGTTCGTTGCAGTTGGTGTTCATGACGTTGACACTGGTCGAGAAAAGGTGGTGGTATTTCCGATCCGTCTCAGGTTTTTCTGTCGACAATGACTGCAGTCAGGCTTCAAGATATTTTTGCGTTCGCATCCATAGCAGAACACGGCTTGTCTTTCCTGCCGGCAGTCTTGGTAAAAGTGACCGGGCTGGTCACAATTCCAGCAGCTAATGTTCTGAGATGTTGTTAGGGCATATAGTAGGACGCCATCCTCACTGCGTTCAGGTGATCTGTGCTGTTCGGCATCTGTTGGATAGCAATCATCCACCTCGCTGCTGTGTAGCCTGTATTTAAATCACGAGACTCCGTAGTTGGTGGATGGTATTAGTGGGATGAAAACAGATTTTCTGCTGAATGTCTGGAAGCAGATTAGCCTTCACGATCTCTAGAAACTCTCCGTCCACCAACGGACTTTGCAGTTGATCGCGCAGATGAACCAGGTGTAGCAAATGACTCCCCTGCTTTCTGTTTCCTCAACATCAGCTGGACCTTGACCTAAGATCATCCTTCGGTACTACCCATTCAGCTAACAGAGCTGTCTTTACATACTCCCACGAAGGCGTGGAGTTCTGCCTCAGGAGAGACCAGTACTAGTCCATCGCTGTTCCAGAAAGCAAGGTTGTCATGTGCCGTACTAAGAGATCAAAATCTCCGTCTAAGGCCGAGTAAGTCAATGCTTCCACTCTAAACACGAATTCGTCGACAGTAAGTCGAGAGCTGTCACCACTATAGGATAAATTCCATCTTCGGATGGGGCTGCCAGAACATCGTTGTCCTACGCTTGCCGGGATACGATGAGATGGAGCTGGTGGAGGTTGAACAAAGTTTGGTCCAGGCTGCCCAAAAGCTGAAGACGGTCTGTTAAACGGCTGCCTACGCACGTCGTGAAACTCTGCTGGTGGTCTCGGATCACCCATAGAAGGAGGAGGCCATGAAAAATCGACTGGTGGCATTGCAGCTGATATTTGCTGTCGGACACTATTTGCCAGTTCAGTCCGTAAGGTATTTAGGCTCTGCTCGAGGCCTTCTCGAACCAAATCCTGCATCTGCAGGCGCAGACCTGCCAGCAAGGCTTCAGTCGCTGCTGAGCTCTGTCCCTGAGCAGTAGGTAGCGGACTATTTCGCCGCGTGCTGGGATTTGAAAAAGCCATGGAACGCGGATCTAGCATTCCAGGTGATACGGATCCTGGACTAACTGGTGGGATCGTTAGTGGTGGTAAATCAAACACAGATGCTGCCGTTGGGGATCCTGACTAACAGGCCTCGTAAAAGCTTTTTTTGGAACAGCCCCTGTATATTCAGTAAAATCATACTGAGTGAGATGGAATCTGCAGCTCGGGCAGTTTGACTGCTGTCCCATCCACGTTTTAAGACATGCTTTGTGAAACACATGTCCACAGGCCGTCTTCACTGCCTTCCTCTTGCCTGACCAGTCTCCCTCCTGGCAGATGGAGCACTTTTCTGGCACCTGTATCGGTACATCAGTTGATGGCGGTGGTGTTCGCACGGTAGCCATTATATAATTTCAACCGATCAGTCGTAAAATCAATATTTTTATATATCCCAGGACTGCAGACTGGATAGTCTTCACCGTCCTAAAAAGGTTACGCAGTCCGAGCAAGGAAAAGACGGGTGTTGACCAAGCCGTACTCGAGACAACTGAAGTGTCAAGTAAAAAATTATTCCAAAAATTTGGAAGAGATTAAAATTTCCAGAAAAGATCACCAAAAGATCGGAGAAAATAACAAACCTTCCAACTAAAATCGAGATACCAGACAGATCAATTTGAAATTTCAAAAAAAATTTCCAAGAGTTCGAGCAAAAAAAAATCAAAAAACACCAAAAGTATGGAGGAATGCTAGCCGTAGTTACCAAAGTTTCAAATATATTTAAAGAGATACGAAATTTCCAGACTGGGAGTACTCTAATCTCAGAAATCACTACTGGTACTACCACAGTCGCGCAGTCGAAAAGATAAAAGTGCTAAGTGTATTTTAAAAAGATATAAATGCTAACTGTATTTGAAAAACTACAAAAATCTTAGCTCAGACGTTAAAAAAAATCCACAATAAAGATATTCACAACATTTCTCCCTCACTCTCCAGGAGCTAAGTCTCCAAACATAAAAGTCCTCCAGGTCGCTCTCTCTTCCAGGTCAGAAATAGAATGCAAGTAAGCGACGTGAATATGTGCATGAAGAAGAATTTGCGCTCTCACAGAAATCAGGGAAAAGTAGAGTTGGAGATGTCAAAGACTGAAAATGTTACTAGAGATTCTTCAGCCAAGCAGCTAGCAGTATGCTCACTCCTGATCACTGAAGGTCTCCAGCATCACATCCATCCTCTGACAACTGTTTCCTTCCCCTTCACCTGATCGTCGTATCTAGCTAGTCTTCTAGTCGGGCAAAGCCAAAAAGTCGTCTCAGAGACTCATGACTCTGTCCAGCCAGTTGGCCAACAAAGACATGCCTCCGTGAGAGCACACCTGCCATTTCCATGGCTGAAGGCCAGCGGGAAAGATCATTTCAAAACATTTCAAAAAAATCAATAACTTACAACTGTTCAGACTTGAGGCTTGACCAAAGTCAAACCTAAAGTCGAACTTACAAAAACTTTCAAAAAAAACTTTCAAAAACTTTCAAAAAGGCGTTACTTTACTTTAATACAAAAAAAATTTATTACAACAACACCAGTTAGACTCAGGTCCACCTGTAACTTCTACTAGATATGAGATTACCGAGTCAGACAATTAGATAAAAGCCAAATGTCCATATCTCCAAGTAATCCCAGTCTCCAGCATCCGTCACAATCAGACACCGAAGTCTAACTGAGGTGGCCCCACGTTGGGCGCCATTTTGTTATGGAACTATGTAGAGTGATTGACGACTGGACGTTAAGTCGCGACTGCCAGCATGAGCTGACAGATCACTCGGTGGACAGCGTTGACTGCAGGGCAGCACGCTAGCTCGTCTCGGCTATTGGCGGAGAGTGTGGGGAGGTTCCACGAAAAAGTCTGCCGCTGCCGCCTGCCATATATAAAAAAATTTCGCGTCTTTAACCAAAAACGCCGGCATTCAGTCCTGAAGGGACTTTTACGTCACTTACCTACATCCTCATTGAAGGCGCAGATGGTCTGCCTTCCTGCATGCCCCAACCACCGAACTGACTCAGAGGGCAGATATTTACAGAGTCCCTTGTAGACCTGTAAAGAGATAAACTAGCGGACCTAGACGACCTTCATGCAAGAGGGCTCCGGGAGAGAGAAAGGAGAAAATAAAAGCTTTCAACAATTCATCTCTACGTTATAATTGAAAGTATTTAGCAGTAATTCTCGTTTTAACATTATTTTTGGTGCTTTAAGAAATAATTTCGAAGAATACGCATAATCATGTACTTTTTCTAGACAAATAATGAAGTTGTTATGAATTGAATGTATATTTTAATAATCAAGGAAAATCTTCAAAGCATATTCGCAAAAGAAGGAATGGTGAACAAAAAGAAAAATCCCTACGGCGGAGATATACTAAACAAATCATTTGATAAGAAAAAGTGATCTGCATACACAATACATATAATCGCTGAGATATGTATTTAAATACCCTACATTTGACGTAGTAGAATGATGCAATATAATATAATGGAGACGAGCGAAAAATTTAATATTAAAATTAGTGCTAGTTCAACCAAAAATCTCGATAAAACACGAGTAAAACGTACTAACTAAGCCGTCTACCTATTATATAGAACTACTGATATATCGATATATCGCCCAGCTCAATTTCTTATTAAAATTTTAATTTAATTTTTGAAATTAACTAATTTATATCTTTAATTCACCTAGCTACTCTAAAATTTAAAAGTATGTCCATGCTGTATATATATGGAATATGTGTATGTATGCAAGTAATATTGGTAAAATTGGTTTTAATATCATTCTACTCGGTACCTGAGCACTTTATTTGCGTGTTTCATACTACGCTCCCAAACACATCAGGTAAAAATAATTATTTTGTGCTTACACAAAAATGTCCAACCTAAAAATTTCAAAACATTTTTTCTTCTGGCGAATCTCTCAAAGTGCCGATAACTTATAAAGTAGCAAAGTCGTGTGATATTTACATAATTTCATAATTCCAATAAAAGTAGCACTTTTCTTAAACAATTAAATGACAAAAAAAGAAAAAAATTCGATTATGAAAACTCGTAACGACCTCTTCTCTTAAACAAAACAAAAAATCCTTTGTTTACTTTTATCGATAATAGCACTAAATTAATTTCAATAAATTAATGAGGTAATTAGTGTCGACTCTCATGGCCACAAAAACTATTGGAAGAGATATAATAATAGGAAACACATCAAATTTAGATCCTGTACGCACTAAAGGTGGAAGAGAAGTCAGGCTGCCAGCCTACCTTCGAGATTATTCAACCTAAAAAGGGAGGTGTTGGCATCTTCAGACTGAACGCAAACGATTCATGACGTGGATACTGACTGACAGGTTTGAGTCCAACTTCACATATTGTACGCGCGTCTTGTCGGCTTCAGAGAACTATATAATTTTAGTAATACATGTAACCTTATTAATTAAATCATTAAGTCAGTAGTCGGTCACTCGGCATAAGCGTTGGGTACAGCAAATAAATATTTATGAACTTTTTGTGTTATAGTAATAAACGATATTTTTGTATGGCTACCTTACGAAGGAGTTACTAGATTTGTCCCATTTTCGAACTTAAATTTACTATGCCGTATTATGTATGTATGCAAGTTTTTTTTTATAAATATTAGTAAAAAGTTTCTCTCCTATATAGAAATTTCCTACACAATAAAAAAAAACAATAACAGGCTCCTATAGCAATCGCCTCTACCGACTGTCAGTAGCAGACTAATAGCGGAAACACATCCAGGCTTCCTCGAGGCGTTGTCAAAATTTCCAACACGGCTTTCTAAATGATGCAACACAAAACCAAGCCAGCAGCTAGCCTCAAGGCCTCGCCGCAAAGGGCGCTAGCTTGATGTTGGAAATTTTTCTCTCTGAGGCCTACTTTTGTCAACAGATGTACTATCAAAATTACAATGACAGCACCGAGCCCGGTGGTATCACTTTGTTTTCATTTCTCTGAGGCAATCCTTGAGGCGAGCTGCGAGGAAGCCTAAAAGAGGCCAGGCCTGAGTTTTGCTTGGATGTGTTTCTGCCTTAATTTATTTACAAATGGGAAAGCTTGTGAGCAAGATCTGTTTATCTGCCTGGGGTAAACTATTAGAAAACTCCACTCACACAGAAACCATTGCTAGACCACCTGATATTCTTAGTGGTGCTTCAGGTCTGTTATTGAACCGGGGCTCGATGCCGAATGTACATCGGAATATTAATCACTCCTCTTGCTCAGGCATCCAATATTGTCTCTGGAGGCTCAGATATAATGCACGACGGCATACATTTAACTCAGAATGTTAATCTGGATTATGAATACAACATGCCAAATTTCAGTCTGAATAATGTATCGGAGATGACGGTTGTAAATGCCTTCCTGCCAAAGATGCCCCCAATAAAATTCTACAAAATAATACTGCCTTATATCTTACCAGCAATTACTCATCTCATTAACAAGCTGTTGTCCAGCTCGAACTTCCGGGGCAGGTGGCAAGTTGGCCTGGTAACACCCATTCCCAAAACTGCGTCCCCGTAGAGCATTACGGAAAGGAGGCCGATCACCATTCTACCAGCAATATCCAAAGTGCTTGAATTCATTATTGCGGACAAGGTCACTGATTTTATTAGCATAAATGGTCTCCTTAATAACACGCAGTCGTGATTCAGATGCCTTCATTCTACCAGCACTGCTCTTCTGGGGTTCAGGGATCCCTCTGTCATTCATGTGCTTCTAGACTTTAGAAGAGCTTTTGACGCAGTCCGTCATGCGAAGATGATATTTAATCTCAGATCTCACTTTAGCTTCTCCCCTACTGCTTGCAAGATGATTAGCAGCTACCTGTCCGAAAGATTGTTTATAGTTAGGTCAGAGGAGAATCACTCGTCGTTGAGATCCTTGAGTGCGGGTGTTCCCCAGAGTGCTATCCTGGCTCCCCTGCTCTTTTCGTTATTCATTAGTGACGTTAGCGAGGCAGATGGTGTTATGGTCGTAGCATATTGCATGTAGCATAATGCTACACTGAGCTAGGTACACGTCTACGCGACCCGTAGCAGCATGATGTGTGTGCGAAATGCGTCTTATATGGATGGAGAGCGATACGCGCCGAACGCACCCCAAAAAAAAAAGAAGGAAGGTTGTGGGGTGTGAAGGGAGAAGAAGTGTGTTCTTGAAAAAAGGAAGAAGCTGAAAAAAGAAAAGTGGAAAAACGTGAAAAAGATCTGAATGATTTTAAGAAAAATCGTGGATAAGAAACTTTTAAACAAAATAAACAAGAAAAGTCAAGTGTTAGAAAACAGACCTAGTACAAGGTCAAAAGGAGGAAAAAGGTTACCAAAAACCAAAAAGGCCAGATTGAAAAGGAAGAAAGTCCGACACGAGGCAAAGGAAGGATTTTAATTCCCTCTGGAATTTCAAGGGAGTATTCTTTTAATACCATTATCACACTTGGAAAGTAGTAAAATTAGTATAAATCAAAAAGACGAAAACGGATGAAATGTAAAAACCATTGCGAGTAAGACGCATGCAACTAGTAGGTTAGGTACGACCTGGGGCCACATTTCTCTTTGAGAGGTCTGGCGAAGCAATCAATTTGTCCATATTTTTTCTATTGTGTGGCTATCGAAGCGATTGTATTCTGAAAGAAGACAGCCAGGGTCAGCCATATTAACGTCAAAGCTGAATGAAGGAGCGCTTAACCAGAAGATATCGAACATTTCACGGCATCACATAGTACCTGGAACAGGCAGGGGCAGCTCCACTTGTATCCTGAAAGGCCTTGCTAACGGTCCTCATAAAATCAGGTTCTGTTACCTTACACAGGGCTGCACCACTATTCGTAAGGATAAGGGGCTAAGACGACAAGAGGACGGCAAGAAAAATACCACATCGCGGCGTATTATAAATTATTGGTAGCATAATAGATTCTGTCCAATTGTCTTTCGACGTTCAAACTCATTTGTCACCTCACGCAACCTATAGTAGCATATCATAGCGTAAATGTAAATTTGAGATTAACCTTATTACTTGCATTAGGATATAACCAGGAGAACAAGTAGTGCTGAGGAACCTTTTCATTGGTTCATAAAAGCAACAACATATACCATATTTGAACAGCTAAATTTCAGTTCTTGTTCTCATTTATAGTAACTAAATTCAAGTTGTAATGTCTGCAAAACGACAAAAGTTCTTTTCAGGAATAGCACAACCGCCTCCAGGGCGCTCCTGCGAGGGAACCGGAAATATGTAAGTTGAAGCTGTGATACTGTCACTCTGATTGTATTTGATTATGTGGTTACTTATATATTTTTTTACATTGATACATATAGATTTTTCTTATTATCTGGCTATATCTATGCATATTTAACTATATTGTTGTATATATATATATATAAAATTGTTGTTCGTATTGTTGCTGTTATACCGCATACTATTCTGTCATATTTCCACATCGTGCGCTTATTTGATGTTAACGCGGTGATCCTATAGGTATCAGGATACATTGTTTGTTATGTCATTGAGTTATCGAAATAGTTTTTTTTTAGTTAAATGAATTACCGAAGTACATTTGCTGAACTAATTAGGGTCAGATGCACATATTTAGATTTCTTTTTGCGTAATAATGGTTATAATTATTAAACATGAATCAACTATAGTGGAATTAGTTAAGTTTGTAGGTACATAGCATTAGTTTCCTCGTATCATAATCTATAAAAGCACAGTTGGTGCTTGTGGAATCAGGGAAATCCAAGTATATAACACCCTTGCATTCGATTTGTGAAGTAGAGAACAAACCCCGTCCGGGTATATTAGCAGTGAAAATAGGGATTCTAAAGTCAAGCATTAGAACAGGTTGAGGTGAGGACGTACATCAATAAATGGAATCTTTTATAACGTTATAATGTGTTAAAAGTTTTATTTCTCCCTTCATTCTCCCGGAGCCCTCTTAGTATGAAGGTTGATTAGGTCCGCTCTCGTCTTCTCTTTTCAGGTCAATAGGGACACTGACAACTATCTGCCCTCAGTGTCGATTGGGTGGTTGGGGCGAGCAGAGAACAACCAAATATCTGTGCCTTCCCAATGGATTTAGGTAAGTGGTGTAAAGGTCCCTTAAGGACTGAATGTGTGCTACGGCCTTTTGGTATAGACAGGCACGAATTTATTTTGTATATGGCTGTTGGCAGCGGCAGGTTTTCGTGGAACCTCCCCACACTCTCCGCCAATATCCGAGGCGCTGTGCACCGAGTGATCTGTCAGCTCAAGCCAATCACTCAGCATAGTATCTTAACAATGGGTTGCAGGAATTGGTGTCAACCATCAATGGGGGAACCTTGCAGGGGTTCTGAACTGGGCTGCCTCAAACGAGTTGGCGTTAAGGGATTAGTCTACATTGCGGGCTACAAAAAAGGCTATTTTTTTAAATGTTTTTTTGGTAGTTTTTATTATAGGCATTGATATAAAAGTTATTGGACTTAATAAATACACTTTCGAAATATAGGAAAATATTTTAAAATTTTTTATTTTAAACACGCTTTATACATAAAAATGATAGACAAACGTAACGTTTCAAAAACTAGGTAAGTGAGTTGCGTGAGCCATATCTCTGGAACGAAATATCTGAAATAAAAAAATCACATGGAATTAGATTAAGTATAATAGTGAGTTCGTTCCAAAATACAATCATTAATTTTTATATATAATTAACAAAATGGCGGACTTATGTTGAAAAACAAAAAAATAGCCTCTTTTCTCAGTGATTTTTGCTATAAAAGAAATAGAAAAATTGAAATTTTGATATGATCGTAGTTCAGGACGAACTCACTGTTATACTTAATCTAATTCCATGTGATTTTTTTATTTAAGATAACTCGTTCCAGAGATATGGCTCACGCAACTCACTTGCGTTTGTCTATCATTTTTATGTATAAAGTGTTTGAGGCTGAATGGCAGAAAATAAAGATATCGGTTCCGAGCTTCCATTTAACTATGTAGTAGTAGCGTGAGCTTTCGTACAAAGCTTTCGATTTAGTGCCACACGCAGAAGCAGTACTCGCTGTATATACCTTGTTCTATTAGCAGTACATAATCAATGATAAATTGACATGACAAAATTTTATTCTTCTATATTTGCCTCTAGAAAACAATTCTGCTGTATTGAGGGTTATAGTATCTATTGTTGTTTGTCTTCGGAATTTAATTGCATAAATTGTTTTTGAAATTTTATTATTGCTTTCCATAGACTTTGGGATCTTTATATAGCATTTGTTGTCTTCTATGCACAGTAGATATGTACATATATACACAAGGGCTAAAACAAATTAGATTAAATATTTGGCATTATATTTTTTTTTTGAAATATATTGTCACAATTTTTTTTTTTTTGTGAATTTGTGTATTGATTAAAAATTAGATTAATTAGATGGATTGTTTTCAATTTGAAAAAACCTTTTCTAGTCCAAAAATTTTTAAAACAAATCCATTTGTAATTGTCGATTGCAATGCGGTGTGTTTCCTAGAAACAAAAGATTATCCCAAGCTAATAAAATCAGCAATAATACTCAGAAACTAAACTACTATTCAAAATTATGTCCATACAGAATGTACCCAATTGATAACCTTAATTATTTTCCGAATAATTTCTGCATACACCTAGAGCGAAAAAACCGAGTATTTGCATGGATTACAAAACAAATAAAAATTCCCAATCTCAAACAAATATGCAATAAAAATGTGAAAAGAGAAAAAAATTCCAAATAATTTTCCGTCGGCTGATATTCTAAATAAATATTTTTCGTCTCTTTTTAACTAAACCATGAACCAAAAATATTGACCAATCTTATCCCTTTTCTCCCATCGCATTCCTAATCTACTCCAACAACAAAGTTGCACATTGTTATGGTAGTATATTGGAGTGACTTGACATCGGACGTGAAGTCCAGACTGCCAGAATGAGCTGACAGATCACTGGAAGAATATCTAATAGTTTTGGATTAGGTGCAAATATGGTTGAGATTCCAGCAATGAATGTTGCATCTAACAATGTAATTGTGGACGTTTATGGAAACAATATAAATGATCTACCAGAAGAAGATTTAATCAATTCGGCTATTTTAAGTCCAAGAAATAATACCGTACTTGATGTAAATGAACAAATCCTTGAAAAACTTTCGGGAGACATTCAAACTTATTATAGTGCTGATTGTATTATTACTTCTGATGATCAGAATGAGAATCAGAATAATAGTCAGCATAATGAGGAGAATGACGAAAGTGATTTCTATCAAATAGATACAGTTTATGCTTTGACACCTTCTGGTATGCCACCGCATAAATTAATTTAAAAGTTGGTGCGATTATTATGTTACTCCGTAATTTGAATATTATTGGAGGCTTATGTAATGGTACGAGGCTTATAATCAGACGATTGCTAACGAACGTTATTGATGCGGAAATTGCGACTGGGCCCAATAAAGGAGACCGTGTCTTTATACCTCGAATGCAATTGACCACATCTGATCCTAGGCTACCATGCCAATTTATCCGTCGACAATTTCCGGTACGATTGGCTCAGGGACAGAGTCTTAGGAAGTTAGGTATATTGCTTAGGGAACCTGTCTTTTCTCACGGAATGTTGTATGTCGCATTCTCGAGAGCCACTACTCAAAATTGTGTTCATGTTGCTGTTGAAGACAGCGACAAGCAAGGAAAATTAGTTGCTAGACGTGAGAATGTGTTTACTCCAAATATTGTATTTCATGAAGTTTTACGTTAAACTCGAACAATATTTCAAATTTCGTTTTTTTCGATATTTTTTCCAAAAATATTGATTTGAAATTCTTCGTTTTTGCCACTTCATGGTAAAACTTTTTAAAATTATTACATTAATTGATAATTTATATAATTCAATTATACATTTTAAAAAGTATTAACGTAAAGAATCTTTGAAGATAAATTTTTTAAAGATTTTTTACGGATTACAACAAAAGTTGGGCTTTTTTTTTTCTTGAAAAAAAGAGTATTGTTTTCACAATTTTCCTTTTCCCCCCGCAATATGTACGAATTCGTTCCTGACATAATCTTGCTACGAACGTGAGGTGTCTGTGCTGTCGGATGCTATTTTGAGATAGGGTTAGTTTCCCGCCCGATGTTTTTGGACAAATCTTAATTTTCTTCCTTCACTTTTTCGCTGGGTGGCAGATTTTGTGCGGGGTAGATGAAAATAATTCTACTATTTGAAAATATATCAGTATGAGGACTGAAAAATATTCTAAATCTACTTACAGGATTTATTTCCTCGCCGATGTCTACGAAATCTTTTTGTTTTATTCACTCAGCGCTGTTGCTGACTGGACGATTTGACAAGAAGAGAAGATTGTCTTCTTCTTCTCCATCAACGACAAGCAAGAATTCTCCGAGCTAGGGTGCGTGCGACTGTCGGCATGGCAGTCGGCCGGTATACATGTTTCAGTAATTCTCCATGTAGCATATTGCTATATGCAATACGCTACGACCATAACAACATCCAGCTAATAGCAGACGGGCTGCGCTTGCACTATGACGCGCCGTAAATATACATTATGTAGTACACGTATGTTCAGATAAATAATCATTTTAAGAGGCACATAAGAAACATATGTTTGAAATTTCCAGTGCCTAGAGCGATCTCGGAAAGCTTTTGAGAATTAAAATGAATAAAAACCAATTTTATCATTCACTTTTTATCGCGATAGAGGTTTACAAGTTGGTTTTTATAAAATAAACTACTTTCGGTATTAATCCAGTTTTTAGACCACTGAATAGAATCACCTCAATCTTCATTCTGGTGATAAAACAAACGTGTTGCAATAAATTTTATTCAAATTACAACAGTATCAAACTTAATGTTACAAAAGTAATTATAACATGAGAAACATGAACAAATTTGGAAAAGCAGCTCCGGTAGCATTTACAAGTATTTTTGGAAAACCTATGTATGAAAAATAATAAAAATTCTACATGAAAAAGTTAATTGGGGGGCGAGGAAAACAACACGGTTTTTCGATTTTTTTTTAAAAACCCAACATCTTTTTCAAAAATCTAGGCCCGGTATTATTTGAACTGAAGAGTTTCTAATAAGTTGCCAAAGGTTTCAAATCAATATCATAAAAATTGTGGAAAATAAAAAGGGGGAACAAAAAGATTACAAATTTATTCAGCTTTAAATTAAAAATTTAAACAATTTTTTCCTATATTTCGAAAGTGTATTTATTAAATCCAACAACTTCTATATTAATACTTATACCTATACCTACAAAAAAATTAGTAAAAAAAAGCATTTTTTTGTAGCGCGCAAAGTAGACTAATCCCTTAAATTCTTCTAAAACTCCAGCAATTGGTTATACCATTAAACCAGAGAGAAGTTCACACCTGACATCGCAACAATAACCTTTATGGGTCAGTACATTCCTCTCTCTACAAAAGCTGTTAAAAACCTGGGTCTCCTCATGGATTCCAATCTCACTTGGAAGGCTCATATAAACCTGAGTTTATCATGGGCTGCGATCTCTTTACGCTGCCTCTCCGCATTTTGACGAAACCACGAGACTGAGGCTGTTCACTGCCCTGATTTTAATACACTTATTTTATGCAGATGTCGTACTATACCCAATTTCACAAACTGGACTAACCAAACTACTGCGTGCACTCAAAACATGTGCCAGATATGTTTTTAATCTTAGTCGTAGGGCACATTTCAGCCCACTGATGGACATCCTGATATCTGGATCGTTGCAATGCATGTACGAACTAAGGCGTTGTCGTTTATACGTAGAGAGTTTATCATGGGCTGCGATCTCTTTACGCTGCCTCTCCGCATTTTGACGAAACCACGAGACGGAGGCTGTTCACTGCCCTGATTTTGCCACACTTACTTTATGCAGATGTCGTACTATACCCAATTTCACAAACTGGTCTAACCAAACTACTGCGTGCACTCAAAAGATGTGCCAGATATGTTTTTAATCTTAGTCGTAGGGCACATTTCAGCCCACTGTTGGACATCCTGATATCTGGATCGTTGCAATGCATGTACGAACTAAGGCGTTGTCGTTTATACGTAGAACTAGACTTGGCCTTCTGCCATACATAACCAGTTCGGAGCCGCTACTGTTGGAGTAGGATGGACAATAGACGATTTATTTACCAGCGGGTGTCACGAGCTGGAAAGGACTGACGGGTGAAATGAGGGAGATTGGCTCACCCAAATCAACTCATTACTGTCTATAATTTGATAGATCCGAGAATCGGTATAACCGATAATCTAATCTAGAATCTACACAATGTGTTTTCTTTGTTTTATTTAAGTCTAATTTCAATACTGATCATAATGCTATAATCTGTAATCTGTAGTCGGTAGTCGGTTTACTTGGTACATTCTAGTATCTCTCTAGGTCGAGCTATATTAATTTATTTTATTTTAATTTAATATAATTCTCTCAATGCTGTAAGTAAATTAAACTAAATCGATAAATCGATAAGACTATATAAGCTGTTAATTTAATTTGATTTATTGTATATTTTGCTGTATAATTGACTAAACTATATATTATGGTAGAGCCCAACGTTATACGTTGCTTTAAGCAGGGGTTCATCAATAAATACACTTTCACTTTGAAATAAAATGTTGAAATTGCTTTTCTGTAAAATCTCTCGTAAAGAAATAAATTCAATTCCAGATTTTATGCTATTTTAACGGTTTCCAAGATAACGCGACTTAAAAATATTATGTGTTTTTATAGACCACCATAATATCTGAACGTTACATCATAGATGATTTAAAACTTGGTCTATTAATTTGACCCCTCGCCGTTTTTAAAGTTATAGCTGAACGCAGTTAAATAAAACAAGTGAAAAAGCTAGAATTGGTGTAAAACCAACTCTTATGATACCCTAGATGAATGCCCGTATGAAATTTCCTATGGTCACCCATTTGAGCAAGTTTGATTTTTTGCATTGCTTTCTCGCATATATTTCTAGAACGGCTAGTCGGACAGAAAAAATGATTATAACCTATTTTATAGGATTTCTTATTCTGAAGAAGTTGTTAGTACAATAAAAAGGATCGTTTTCAAAGTATATGTAAAAAACCAAAGTTTTTATATGGCAACACCAAGAACGAGTTGTCCGATTTAGTCCATTTTTAAAATTTTGTTTGCTATTACTATGAAAACACAATGTACGAAATTTCAGCTCGCTATGTCGACGTTTCTCAGGTAGTGTCCAAATATATAGTGGAAAACGAAATTTTTGTATGGCAACCCCACAAAGGAGTTGCCCGAATTGTCTCATTTTAATTTTACTCTTTTTTTTAATGTCCATGTACAAAATCTCAGCTATCGAAGTAAACGCGTTCTCGAGTTATCGTGCGCACGGACAGACGGACGGACGGACGGACAGCCGGACATGCAAAAATCAAAATAACTTTTAATTTTATACGGGCGTGTCCAATCCATTTTGCTCTACCATCATTATTTCTGTGCGTTACAAACGGAATGACAAACTTAGTATACCCTATAGATTTCATCTAGGGTTAAAGGCCAAATATATTTAAGTCCAATTATTCTTTAATGGACTCTAGCAGCCCCTCTTACCGACCCAATTATTTATACGCGCCACGTTACCAATTCAATAAGATCAAAATAATTTCATTGTTAAAATGTCTTCTTATTTAAATTACGAGTCTAAAGAAATGCAAAGAATTTTAGACTGTACCTGAGTCAAACTGTTATCACATTATTAATCACATGAACCATCTGGCCAACCATCTCTCCACCTCTGATTAACTTTCGAACAATCAAACAGGGGTTTACCTAGTTTTTTGTTTACAGTATTGTGAAGCTTACATAGCCAAAGAGAGAACGCTTTCTGTGATGTAGCATCCACAGGATATTTTTTAAGCCTTAGAGAAAAAAAGGTAATATTACACTGGAATGAATGCAACACTTTTACTTACTCTTTTCTAAACTTAACTATATACACCAAATGGGATGAATCATCCCTTACTAGAGGTAAACATTGAACATTTAGCTTGAACTAGTATTAGTATTAATCTGTGGCACCCAGGTCAGCCCAGGATCCATGAGCAAGCCCAGATTGAGCACCGCCTTCGCAGACAACTCGATATTGTGTCCTAATAAGTTCAATGCTGGAACGTCTGAAGAGTTAGACCCATTCGATGGACGAATGGAGTAAAAAATGGCTTGTGTTTTAGTGGGATTCAGAGATAGCCTGTTATTAGCTGACCATTCAGCAATCCCTGCCAGATTATTGACCATTGCTGCTTCACTGAGGTTGTCTCTAGGAGCACCACAGTAGATTTGAAGATCGTCTGCATAGATGTGGAAATGCACATCACTCAACACAGTGGTGATATCATCCATGAAGAGTGTAAACAGGAGTGGTGCCAAAACAGCCCCCTGAGGGACTCCTTCCATCACTGGCCTCATGGACAAGCATATATCATTGCTATTTACCATAAAATATCGGTTACTTAGGTAGTGGTCAATCAGTTTACATGCAGTGGCGGAGAACCCAAAACGGGAACGCAGCCTAGCAAGCAGCATAGAGTGTGGGACCGAGTCAAAGGCCTTCCAGAAGTCTAGTAGCTCATGAATTACGCCTTTGCCCCTAACACACAGGTCACGAATGCCCGCCGTCACCTCAAGAAGAGCTATACCCGTTGAGTGAAGCCTCCTGAAGCCTGATTGGAATTTTGAGAGTAGATTGTGAGAGCCTACATTTTCTGTGATCTGATCAGCAATGATAATCTCCAGGACCTTGGAGATAGTCGGTAATATGGCGATTGGTCTCCATTCAGAATATGGGATGGGGAGTTTACTTTGGGGATGGGAGTGATTAGACCTATCTTCCAGTGATCAGGAAAGTGTGAGGATGAAATTACTCTGTTAAGAAGATGCGTGATGATAGGTAGGATGAAGGGAAGAACCATTTCGTAAAACTTGAGAGGCACTGTTGCAATTAGCAACCGAAATAAGATTATATATAATAAAAAATATATAAATATATAAAAAAAAAAATACAAACAATATAGTTTGTAAAAATATAAACCAATATATAAATTTAAAAAATATATAAGAATGCATATACATACCTCCAGTGGACCAATCTGTGCCACTTTTCGAATTTTTACTTACAAGTAAAAAGTATATACGCAGCAGCCAGGCTGTTGAACATTCCTAACATTTACCATAAAGCTGTGAGGTGTTCCAGGTCTTACTATATTTAAACATAGCAGCATGTATACATATACACCAGTCTAATTGAAATCTCATGTAAGATTTCGAAAAAAAGACGACCTTTTAAGGAACACCTTGGTAAATTTGAATGTAAACATTCAGCCACTCAAAGATTTAAATTTTTGTCCACGCAAGGACTAGAATATGCTGTAAACACCAGCAAACATAGCTAAAAATTAAAAATTAAAACAAAATCACTAGTTTGACCAAACCAAAAGAAAACAACTTTTAAAAAAAGGAATCACTTAGCTTTTCATCTGCAATATCCAGTGCAGGGTTTTGTTGCAGGACGTATATGTCCTCACGAATAACCACAATACAATTCACTTGTACTTTTTATATGATAAAAAACAATAAATATAAACTTGAACGAAAACAAAACACATCACGAACAGAAATAAAATTTTCATTCAATGACAAATGTCAAAACCACAACATTTAAATTGTGGCGCCCCCGTCATCTCAAAATCGTAAAACTCCCACAGCGCCGTGGTGAACTTGCGCAAAGTTGGAAACAATAGCCAGCAACTAAGCGAATCCACAGAACAATGGGCGGCAGCTGGCCCCAACCATATAAAAAGGGGGCGATTTCAGAGGAAAAATCACTTGTTGCTCGGTATTTCACCAGTAGAGTCAGCTAGCTGGACCATTGCCACTAGCATTTTTTTCTGCCCACTTGTCCTCAAATTTTTTGTAGGGTTATTCCCACAACCATCTTCACACACAGGTAATAAAATAGAAATTTTTTTGGGATATTACCAGAAATTTTCTATTTAGTAAAAAACAACACCACTGAAATATAGAATAAATTCAAGATTTTGGGATATTACCAAATTAAGAATAGACTTCTATAATTTCAGATATTTTTTCGTCATAAAAAAGGGAAAATATTCTGGGATATTACCAGAGAATTTCTCATTTAAAAATTTTTTTTATACTGAGATTGGAGAGTTAATTCGCAGTTTTGGGATATTACCAAGCTAAGAATAAAATTCTGCAATCTAAGTTATTTTTGTCTCATCTTTTGTTGTAACTAACTATTCAACAAAGTTGATTTGGGAAATATCCAATTGACTAAGGTTAACGTACAAGGTTTCACAAAACATTTCATTTCGGGATATATCCAAGTGAAGTGTGGCAGGAAACTTAAGTCAATCGGGAAATCATTAGTATTGGGCGATTTCCATACTAATTAGAAATCCCGGTCAATATCTAGGCTAAGTCGGCGGCAAAATCCCTTGGGATATTTCCAGGGATTTTTTTTTGCTGATTTGGTTTCGGATTCAGGAAAGGGACAATATCTTTGTATTGAACCTTTTGGGAGATTTTCAAGGGTTCAATCCAGAAACCAGAATTAGGTCAAAAACAGGTACAGGGATTAGCTACAACATTCAGGGTTGAGTATACCACAGAAAATAAATAAGTATAAAACTTACTAACCTTTTTTTTGTTTCAAGAGGATATTAATTAACTCCTTTTTTATATATTGAATTTTCTGAAAGAATTTGAATTGCTATTCTTTTTTGCGCTTTATTAATTTGTTCATTTCTCTCATTGCAGATAATTAGCAATAAGTATAAATTAAGAGTAAAGTTAATAATTAAGATTTTTTGAATTACTTTATTTTTGTTAATTTTATTGTTTTTTATTTTCCTTGAATTTAATTATTTATTTGTTAAAATATTGTTAGGTTTAAGATCACGCAATAAACGTATTAAGAGCAGGTTAATCTTTCAATCAGCAATTTACCTAGTTTATTACTTCCATTTTTTATTTTACATTTAATTTTTTTATGTACAGCCATAGGAGCTGTAACATTGGTCCTTCGAGCCGGATAAACCGGTAGCATAATACGTTTATTGAGTGTTCAAACTATAACATAACAATATAAAAATATATAGCAATTCAAATTTTTCTTTGTATCTGGTGAAGGAAAACTAAATTAAAATGGAAGCACTTATAAAGAGACAAAGGGCTTTCAAAAAAGTTTTAACTCATGCTGTCTCTAATTATGAAGAGAGAGTAGGTTCAGGGCAACAGTTAACTAAAGGTTATCTGAAGCAAAGAGCCCGAAGCATTGAGGATTTGTGGGAACAATTTTTGACTAATCATCAAAAATTATTAGTAGAGTTTGAGGAAACAGCACTCAACGACTACGAAACTAGCCATGTTTTTGAGGAATGCGAAGGAGTATACTTCGGATTCTTAGGGGAGCTCCAAGAACAGCTATCAAAGCTTCAAGAGCTCCAAATGCCAAAGGTAACTAAACCAGAGGCAAGTGTAATCAATGACCACAAAACGGAAATAAAATTGCCTAGCATTGAAATTCCGAAATTTGATGGTGATTACACTAAGTGGAGATCTTTCCACGATATGTTTGAATCTTTGATTCACAAAGATTCTCAAATTCCCTTAGTACAAAAGTTGCACTATTTAAAGTCCAATCTATCTGGAGAACCAGAAAGGATATTGCGACAATACGATGTAACTAGTACTAATTATCAACCAGCTTGGGCAGAGTTGACACAAAGATACAATAATAAAAAGGTATTAGTGTTCACACAACTCAAAGCCTTATTTAATCAAGCTATAGTAAAAGGTGAACATGAAAGTAGCCTGAAAAATTTACATGATAAAACAAAGGAATGTTTACATGAATTGGAATCCCTTGGAATAGGTACAAAGACCTGGGATCCAATAATTATTTTTATAATAACACAAAAACTACCTATGGAAACTCGAACTCTATGGGAACAATCAATTTCCAAGAGTACAGAGATTCCAGAGTTAAAGGAAATGTTTTGTTTCCTAGAATCTCGCTTCCGAACTTTGGAAGCTATTAACCCTAGTAAGGTGAGTTATGTTGCCATGAACAAACATGGACAAAATAAGTCATTAAACTATCACGTCAACGAACAATATGGTTGCGTGGTATGTAAGGGAGACCATCGCATACAAAACTGCGATGATTTCCGACGGCATAATATTGACACTCGTCGGAAGATCCTGTTGAAGCATAATATTTGTTTTAACTGTCTACAAAGACATAATGGATCTTGTACGATGAGTAAAAGGTGCCCGGTGTGCAAAGGAGAACATACAATCCACAAATGCACACAATTTAAACAAAAGGGTTTTAATGCAAAACGTGTACTTGTGATAAAGAACAAGCTTTGCACAAATTGCTTAAAACCACACAACAAAGAAGCATGTCCAAATAAAAATGGATGTTTCAAGTGTGACAAGCGTCATCACACATGGCTTCATGAAGACAAAAACATGTCTTCAAACAAGCCAAGGGCTGTTGAGACCATACAATCAAGACAGTCAGAAAATTCTGTCCCATCAACTTCGGAAAATGCTTGTTCAAATAAACAGAAAGCCACACAAGCACTATTAGCTACGGCTATAGTACATGTTAGGGACAGAAGTGGGATAACAATTCCCATGCGGGCTTTGGTTGATCTAGGATCACAAAGTTCCTTTATAACCGAAGCGGCTGTTCAATCCTTACAACTGAAAGGCGTGTCAACGTCACTTCAAATTACCGGATTGGGATCTACACAAGTGGCAAAGGCAAACAAAGAAGTGTCTGTCCATGTGAGATCAGCCACCTCAGTTGATTTTGAAATCCCATTGCGGGCTTATGTTATTAAGAAGATAACTAATATATTCCCACCAACACACATAAGGTCTTCTGATTGGACTCATATAAAAGGCTTGCCTTTAGCAGACCCAGAGTTCCTAAAAGCAGGGAAAATAGACCTGTTGTTAGGTGTGAATACCTATGCAAAAATTCTATGCAAGGGAATTAAAAGTGGACCTGAAGGGACCCCCATAGCACAGAATACAAAGCTAGGGTGGATTCTTTTCGGAGAAACAACAGCACCACGAAATCAAGTGGACAAAAATGAAATTTTTTCTGCATTTACCACAAGTAGTGCTGATGACTTAGCACAGCTAAATATGCAAGTGCGGAAATTTTGGGAATGGGAAGAGCTCAACCCAAAACGTAAACTCACTAAAGAAGAAGAGCAATGTGAGCAATTCTTCAGTGAGAATCATAAACGCCTGGATAATGGCAGTTATGAAGTGAAGCTGCCATTCAAACCAGGCAAGCTTCCGAGCTTGGGGAATCAAAGATAATGGCGTTAAAAAGATTCGCTCAACTCGAGAAAAAATTCGAGCGAGCTGCCGACATACGAGCTGAATATCATAAATGTATTCAAGAATATTTAGACCGGGGGCATATGTGTAAGGTAAATAAAACCACACAAAATGCGAATACCCAGAGGTATTACTTACCCCATCATGCTGTTTTTAAGGACAGCACTACTACCAAATTAAGAGTAGTATTTGATGCTTCCGCAAAGTCATCAAACGGGAGAAGCCTCAACGAACAAATGTTGACAGGTCCCACATTACAACCAAAGTTGTACTCAACATTGCTAAAATGGCGTGTTCATAGATATGCAGTGACTGCCGATATAGAGAATATGTATCGAATGATTAAGATACATAAGGATGACCAAAAGTATCAGACAATACTTTGGCGAAGTAGTGAAGTTGAGCCAGTAGAAGAATACGAACTCAACACCGTAACATTCGGCACTACGGCAGCACCATATCTAGCAATAAAAACACTGCAGCAATTAGCCAAGGATGACAAAGAAGAGTATCCTAAGGCGTCAGAAATTGCAATGCAGGATTTCTATGTTGACGATCTGCTAACAGGTGGAAATACCATAGCAGAAGTCAAACAAACCCAAAAGGAGCTAATAAAGCTATTAAAGGGAGGAGGATTTAACCTCCGGAAATGGGCAGCTAATCATGATGAAATGCTTGATTGGTTACCTAAGGAAGAAATAGAGCTAGAGTTGCCATTAAAATTTGAAGATGACAACCAAGTCAAAGCTCTAGGAATCCAGTGGCATCCAGCCACCGACAATTTCATGTTTGCCTTCAAGGCTTCAGAATTTGAAGCAGAAGCCACAACAAAAAGAAAAATTTTGTCACAAGTAGCAAAGCTATTCGACCCTTTAGGTTGGATAGCTCCCTGTGTAGTTTTGGCAAAAATTATCATCCAGAAATTATGGATGCATGGATGTACCTGGGACGAAATAGTCCCAGAAGAATTCAGCGAGGAATGGAAGAAGTTCAAGATACAGCTGCCTCACATATTAAAAATAAAAATTCCTCGCTGGATACATACCAAGCAAGACAGAGACAACTGTCAACTGCATGGATTTTGCGACGCATCAAATTCAGCGTACGCAGCTGTCGTCTACATGAGAATTCAAGACAATGACGGCAAAATAAAAACAACATTGTCGTGTCAAAAACTCGAGTCGCTCCCGCAAAACCAATTACTCTGCCAAGACTTGAGTTAAGTGGAGCAGTATTGTTAACTAGACTACTAAGTCAAGTTCGAGCTGACATGCATATGAGTAAAGTCAGCAGTTTTTCATGGAGCGATTCAAAAATCGTATTGGCCTGGATATCAGGTCATCCAAATAGATGGAAAACATATGTGGCAAACAGAGTTACCGAGATACAAGAAGGTAACCTAAATAATACGTGGGGATATGTACCTACAAAGGATAATCCTGCTGACATGGCATCACGAGGTCTAATGCCAATGAGCATTCAAGACTGTGAGCCATGGTGGACAGGTCCTAATTGGTTAAGGCAGCCAAGCCAAGACTGGCCACAAGATAAGAGCCTTAGCAGAGAGACGTCTTACGAATTAAAGACAGTAAAAGCTCTTGCAATGCAAAAAAAACGAAGGGCTCGAAACAATAATTGAGCGATTCTCGTCATACAAACGATTGTTGCTTGTCACTGCACAATGTCTCCGATTCGTCCATAATTGTAGACATAAAGAAGAAAGGAGCATTGGCAGATTGACACCAGCTGACATAGAAACAGCCAAAATAAGAGTAATCCAGCAAACACAACAGCAAGAATTTGAAAATGAATTCAAGCAGTTAAAAGCTGGAGAAAATTTAAATAAAAATAGCAAAATAATAGGGCTTTGCCCATTTTTAGACAAAGATTCAGTCTTGAGAGTAGGTGGCAGGTTGCAAAATTCAGACCTGCCAATCTCAACATGACACCCAGTAATATTACCTAAAGATCATCATTTAACTAATTTAGTGATTGATCACTACCACAAAGAAACTTTGCATGGTGGACCACAACTGGTCCTAAATACCATACGAAGTCAGTTTTGGATCATTAATAGAATACACGCCGTTAAAAAAAGGATTCATCTCTGTGTAATATGTGTTAGACATCGCGCTGCAACACAACAGCAGCTCATGGGCAGTCTACCCAGTCCTCGAGTGTCACAGGCATACCCATTTGAGAATACGGGGTTAGACTATGCTGGTCCTATTGATGTCAGAACCACAAAATATCTGGGATCCAAAACTTATAAAGGATACCTATGTTTATTTGTGTGTATGGCAACAAAAGCCATACACATCGAAGTAGTCTCCGACTTAACGTCTGAAGCCTTTCTCGCAGCATTCAAAAGATTTGTTGCAAGAAGAGGTTTATGTGCTAACATATATTCCGATAATGGAACAAATTTTATTGGGGCAAACAAAATTCTTCAGCAAGAATATAAAAAAGCAATCGCTGAAGTAAGTGAACTAGCAGCTCACAGTACTGCAGCCATGGGGATCAAATGGCATTTTATACCTCCTGCAGCTCCACATCAAGGTGGACTTTGGGAGGCAGGTGTAAAAAGTATGAAACACCATTTGCGTCGAATTTTAGGTTCAACAACCTTAACAATAGAAGAATTAAATACATTAGTTATTCAAATAGAAGCATGTCTCAATTCCAGACCGCTGCACGCTATTACTGCGGATCCAGAACAACTGGAAATTCTCACTCCAGGTCACTTTCTAATAGGAAGACCCCTACTAGCTGTACCAGAGCCCACCCAAGAAGAGTCAAATATGCACCTTCTAAGACGATGGAAGCTGATTCAGCAACTACGCCAACAATTCTGGAAAAGATGGTCAGCAGAATACTTGACCGAATTGCAGAAAAGACAAAAGTGGAATACACCACAAAATAATATTAATATTGGTCAAGTTGTCGTCATTAAAGATGAAAAACAACCACCAACAAAATGGGTGTTGGGGCTCATTGAAGAGCTACACCCTGGTAAGGACGGCAGAGTTAGAGTGGTGTCTGTAAAAACAGCAAACAATATTTTGCAAAGACCCATTCAAAAAATTTGCCCCTTACCAGTCAATTTGCAATAAAGGTGTAAAGGAAGTAAGTTGTGATGTCCGTAAATGTTTGATGCATGTATGGGTCCTGGCCATATATTTCTATTTTTAAATATTAACCAAATAATACATAAAACTTTTCCGAAGTATTAAAATAGGTCAAAGAATGGAGATGGAAGACATCTTAGACGTAATGTACGATGGGCTGATGAACGAGCTTGAGACAACGTGGGCAGAATTGGCAGATACTGCAACAGTCGAATGGGTGATCACACCATTGCCTCCGACACCACCGCTGCCAAGTATGCCAGACCTCAACACGCCGCCTAGAGAGGCAGAGTTCCAGTTTAAGATGCCTCTGCCTCCGAAGCAACCAAGATCCAGCAGTCCAATTCACGTGGACAAAGTCATAAGCGACATAAAGGACTTGGACACCTCACCAAAATTGACCACACAGCTACCCCTCAAGACCCAAACTCCCAAAACATCGCTCGAGAAAAAGTATGATGTCTATATGAACGACGGGCAACACATACGCATCGAGTTCGAGGAATTGCAATCAATTCCGTGGGAACGCATCCGCAAATCGAAAAGGATGCGATATAATTTATTTTTAAAAGACGTCCATTAGACTACGATTGGTTAAAAACAAAGTCGTCTGGTACAATTATCATTGGCCGAAACCAAAGGTAAGCGCTCGTGCAATTTTTCAAACAAAACATGATCCAGTCATTTGGTTGATGCACAAGGAGTGCATCAACGGGGCCGGAAGTTGTTGCAATTAGCAACCGAAATAAGATTATATATAATAAAAAATATATAAATATATAAAAAAAAAAATACAAACAATATAGTTTGTAAAAATATAAACCAATATATAAATTTAAAAAATATATAAGAATGCATATACATACCTCCAGTGGACCAATCTGTGCCACTTTTCGAATTTTTACTTACAAGTAAAAAGTATATACGCAGCAGCCAGGCTGTTGAACATTCCTAACATTTACCATAAAGCTGTGAGGTGTTCCAGGTCTTACTATATTTAAACATAGCAGCATGTATACATATACACCAGTCTAATTGAAATCTCATGTAAGATTTCGAAAAAAAGACGACCTTTTAAGGAACACCTTGGTAAATTTGAATGTAAACATTCAGCCACTCAAAGATTTAAATTTTTGTCCACGCAAGGACTAGAATATGCTGTAAACACCAGCAAACATAGCTAAAAATTAAAACAAAATCACTAGTTTGACCAAACCAAAAGAAAACAACTTTTAAAAAAAGGAATCACTTAGCTTTTCATCTGCAATATCCAGTGCAGGGTTTTGTTGCAGGACGTATATGTCCTCACGAATAACCACAATACAATTCACTTGTACTTTTTATATGATAAAAAACAATAAATATAAACTTGAACGAAAACAAAACACATCACGAACAGAAATAAAATTTTCATTCAATGACAAATGTCAAAACCACAACATTTAAATTGTGGCGCCCCCGTCATCTCAAAATCGTAAAACTCCCACAGCGCCGTGGTGAACTTGCGCAAAGTTGGAAACAATAGCCAGCAACTAAGCGAATCCACAGAACAATGGGCGGCAGCTGGCCCCAACCATATAAAAAGGGGGCGATTTCAGAGGAAAAATCACTTGTTGCTCGGTATTTCACCAGTAGAGTCAGCTAGCTGGACCATTGCCACTAGCATTTTTTTCTGCCCACTTGTCCTCAAATTTTTTGTAGGGTTATTCCCACAACCATCTTCACACACAGGTAATAAAATAGAAATTTTTTTGGGATATTACCAGAAATTTTCTATTTAGTAAAAAACAACACCACTGAAATATAGAATAAATTCAAGATTTTGGGATATTACCAAATTAAGAATAGACTTCTATAATTTCAGATATTTTTTCGTCATAAAAAAGGGAAAATATTCTGGGATATTACCAGAGAATTTCTCATTTAAAAATTTTTTTTATACTGAGATTGGAGAGTTAATTCGCAGTTTTGGGATATTACCAAGCTAAGAATAAAATTCTGCAATCTAAGTTATTTTTGTCTCATCTTTTGTTGTAACTAACTATTCAACAAAGTTGATTTGGGAAATATCCAATTGACTAAGGTTAACGTACAAGGTTTCACAAAACATTTCATTTCGGGATATATCCAAGTGAAGTGTGGCAGGAAACTTAAGTCAATCGGGAAATCATTAGTATTGGGCGATTTCCATACTAATTAGAAATCCCGGTCAATATCTAGGCTAAGTCGGCGGCAAAATCCCTTGGGATATTTCCAGGGATTTTTTTTTTGCTGATTTGGTTTCGGATTCAGGAAAGGGACAATATCTTGGTATTGAACCTTTTGGGAGATTTTCAAGGGTTCAATCCAGAAACCAGAATTAGGTCAAAAACAGGTACAGGGATTAGCTACAACATTCAGGGTTGAGTATACCACAGAAAATAAATAAGTATAAAACTTACTAACCTTTTTTTTGTTTCAAGAGGATATTAATTAACTCCTTTTTTATATATTGAATTTTCTGAAAGAATTTGAATTGCTATTCTTTTTTGCGCTTTATTAATTTGTTCATTTCTCTCATTGTAGATAATTAGCAATAAGTAGAAATTAAGAGTAAAGTTAATAATTAAGATTTTTTGAATTACTTTATTTTTGTTAATTTTATTGTTTTTTATTTTCCTTGAATTTAATTATTTATTTGTTAAAATATTGTTAGGTTTAAGATCACGCAATAAACGTATTAAGAGCAGGTTAATCTTTCAATCAGCAATTTACCTAGTTTATTACTTCCATTTTTTATTTTACATTTAATTTTTTTATGTACAGCCATAGGAGCTGTAACAGGCACGTCATTGTATCCAGTAGCATTTGATTTAAGTCTGCGGAAGGCGTTCACAACCTCAACCTCAGACACATTTGAGAAGCTGAAGGCATCATCAGCAACAGTGGAGCGTGGATCAGTGAGAATATGTTGAACATTATCTAATCTCTCGCTTGTAACGTTTGGCAGCAGTAAGGGGCTGGGACAAAGAAAGTCAGCATATTCTTCAGGGTCAATAGTCGATTGAGCTCTAACTTTCGAGCCCAGGCCAAGATCGTTGACCTTACTCAAATTTATGACACTGCCCTCTCTAACGCCTTTCAATGTGTCTTCTCTCACCTGTGCTCTGATTAAGTAGTCAGCCTGACTACGCAAGCGACGAAATTTCACCAGATTCTGCACTGCTTTGTCATTTTTCCACTGCCTATAGGCAAGATCGCGAAGTCGACATTTGAGCAATATCTCAGGATGCTTAAAAATGATTTTTTTAACAGTGCAAACTTTGATGGTTTTCAGCGGGACTTGCCTCATGAATATGGAGCACAACGAGTCTGAAAATGTTGTGCAGCTAAGCCGGGGTCGGTATGGTTAAAAATGGGGGACCAGTCAGTCCTAGCGAGGTCCGCTTGAAGAGCGTCAGATTGTATTGCTGAAAAATTTCTGAAGGTTCACAATAGGTTAGAAGGAAGACAACGAAAGTTGAACGAGGCAAAGAGCAACTCATGATCAAAGATGCCGGGCCACTGACCAGAGAAGACCGGACGAAAATGTGAGAACGAGATGAGCAGATCAAGGGTTGTTGCAGAGCCGAGCCCATGACGCGTGGGCAGATTGTTGATGATTACAAGTCCTCTCTCACACAATTGGTCTTTCAGTGAGCGAGACAAAGGAGACAAGCTCCCAACATCTACATTAAAATCACCGCCAATCAGGACACGTGACGTGCGACTTGTAATTTGCTCGAGAGCATTGGACAAGACCGACATATCATTGTCCGGGTAAGTTGCTGCACATCTGTATATGACCGCTAAAGTCACAGGCTCCACATCATCATCACAGCCCTCCACCTGAAGAGCCAAGATCTCCCAGCCGTTGTCGATGAAACCAAAACAAACCTTGGACCTCATGGTGTCGACCACATAGACCGCGACACCCCCGCCTTTTTTGGCGAGTCTGTCGAGCCTATGCAGTCTATATGCAGGAATGTCAAGCATTCTAGAAGTGTGGTGCTTCTTAGCCCACGTCTCACACACCAGCAGAGCTCCGATATCTCCAAGCTCAGCCAGATGCGTGATGTTTTTTTCTGTTTTTGGAAGTGGATCTTGCGTTAAATGAAAGTATTCTTACGCGCCACAAAGTGATACAAGCGACATCTACTGGAAATGGAAACAACTTTAGGTTAGTGATATCCTAGTAAACTGGGTTTGGAGAATGGAATGTTCAGGAAGGTTCTAGGATAATTCGTAGAGTATAAATACGGCGCTACTCACATCCAGGAGGCGAGTCTTTTTTCAGACAGTGAAGTGAACGAAGCAAACTATTTGGATTGCGATCATTAGAAGTACAGTACTAGCGATAACTATAAAAAGTTGATTTGATAACTATTTGTGAATTTGTGAGAGTAAACAGTAAAGTTAAATAAAGAAAGAACTTTTGAATGATTATTGAAATATTGTGTTTTAAATAACGAACTAAGGCCACGCTCGTAACAACTGGTGTCGGAAATAAAATAAAATCGCGAAATAAAGTGGTGGCATTTGACTTTAAAATTCAAAGAGTGATTAATTGTGTGAAATCGTGTGTAAAAATTCAGAAAGATAATTTTATATTAAACTGTGAGTGAAGTATTAAAGTAATGGGGCGCAAACTAGAGGAGCTTCGCATACAGGAATTGAAAGTGGAGTTGGGGAAGCGGTCATTGCAAACGACAGGTCTAAAGAATGTTCTAGTGGAGCGACTTAGACAAGCTTTGATAGACGAAGAAAAGAATCCTGAGACATTTGTTTTCGAAGAAGAACCTGAAGTTGAAGGAGAGCCTGCGATGAACATAGAACAGCTTTTAAGTGCTTTAATGAGCAAAATGGAAGCCCGTTTTGATGAAGAAAAGAATTCTCTCCAGGATCAAAAGAATTTTCTCGAGGAACAAAAGAATTCTCTCGAGGAACACAAGAAATCTATGAAAACCCATTTGGACGAACAAAAGAATTCTCTTGAAGCCCGTTTGGATGAGCAGCAGAAAGCTAATGAGGATCAAAAGAATTCTCTGCAAGCATGTTAAGAAGAACAAAAGAATTCTCTAGAAGCTCGTTTGGATGAGCAGAAAAAAGCTAATGAGGATCAAAAGAATTCTCTGCAAGCATGTTTAGAAGAACAAAAGAGTTCTCTGGAAGCCCGTTGGGATGAACAAAAGAGTTCTTTGCAGAATTGTCTAGAAACCTGTTTGGAGGAACAGAAGAATTTTCTTAAAAATTCATTAGACGAACAAAATGTGAAAATTGAAGGAATCTAGCAGGAAGTGCTAGAAGTTCAACAACAAGTGTCGGAAGTTCAACAAAATGTTACGGAGAAGCTTGACAACTTTAAAGCAGATTTGGAGAAGATGAAGCATAGACAACCTCGACATGAAGAAACTGAAATATCCGGTGCAGGCAGAATGAAACCTCCAATATTTGATGGACAAAATTCTTGCCATATTTTCAAGAGACAATTCGAGACAGCTTCCGAAGTAAATGGATGGAATGATGCAGACAAAGCTACAGCTCTGGTATTAGCACTTCGAGGTCTTGTATCAGAGCTTTAACAAACTATATCGATAACGTGATTACACTTCATTAGTACAGGCGATGGAATTACGATATGGAGAAGAACACATGCAGCAAGTGGCTCCCTCCAATATTCTCGTATCAATTTTCTCGTGGAACATTTGCTCGTAAGTCAATTTACTCGTATCAATTTTCTCGTAAAGCCATTTTCTTGCATCAATTTTCCCGTAAAGCCATTTTCTCGTATCAATTTTCTCGTAAGTCAATTTGCTCGTATCAATTTTCTCGTATTCCAATTTGCTCGTGTAAAACTATGTTTTGAATTAAATAGTTCGCGCGCGCGAACTATTTAATTCAAAACATAGTTTTACACGAGCAAATTGGAATACGAGAAAACTCGCGCGCGCGAAAAAATTAGTTCAAAAGATAAGTTCACACGAGTTTTGGATTATTCGATGAGAATTTAATTTAAAACAGAAACAAATTATTTTATTTACATACTCGTATAAGAATTCTTTAATAAAGGAAATACTTCTTATACTTCAATTCAATTTACTGTTAACACAATACAAGACCTTGCTTTAGTATTTGTTGTTTGCAATTAAATACTCGTAGTAAAATGTTAGCAAGGTTGCATACGAGATAATTGTATACGAGCAAATTACTTTAAGAGCAAATTGATACGATCAAATTGACTTCCGAGAAAATGGCTTTACGAGAAAATTGTTACGAGAAAGATTAGCTTATCTTTCATACTCTAGCGTCAATGCAGAATTCCGTAATGAAGTGTCAACAGAAGTATTTGTGAATGCTATTGCAGATTAAAATTTACAACAAGCACTAAGGCTAGCAGGAAAGAAGTCAACAGCAGAAGCGCTAGCCTATTCATTAGCATATGAATCTGCTAGACAAGCTTCTCGGAGTGCAGTACTAGTGAGAGAAATTTCGGTGGAGGAATGTACCTGCAACAGAATGCAGTCATTAGAGAGCACTCCGTCACGTGGTATTCTTCGATTCTGGAGTTGTAATAGAGCCGGACACCTCCAAAGGGACTGCAGAAAACGCCGACGAATGAAGTCACAAGAAGAGGAGAACAGAAAAGTATGCCAGAGATGTAGAGCCAGGGAGCAAGCTATTCGTGGAGAGACTGGAAATGAAACAGCGACTAGTCACATCAGTTCTTCTGTTGGACAGTCGGAAAACATGTAAAAACCAACTTTGGAGGGCAGAAGTTGGTTGGTAGAGTCGGCAGCCCCGAGGTCATCATTCAGGTAGCCCAGTTGCAGAGAAATAATAGCAGTCTCGTTATATATGGAAGTGTAGGGAAAAATGGCTGCGCAATCACTATTGACACTGGGGCTTCGAGATCAATTAATAGAGCAAATCTCGTCAAAAACAAGTGGCTTCGCAACACTACCAAATATCTACTAAGAACAGCAACTGGAGCAGCAGCACAAGTTTTTGGAGAAATTACTTTGGATGTTCAACTAGGCGAACTACTATTTCGTCACACTTTCCTGGTGTCAGATATCTTGGAGTAGATTTCATGACTACATATATAATAAATCTAGATGTTGGCGAACGGATCCTTAAATATGGCAATATAGAAATTCCTATGAGACTAGGAGTAGGAGCAGATTATCCTTCCAAAATTAGGACGATGGTCTGTGAAAATATTATTCTCTCTGCCTGCTCCGAGACGCTACTATGGACAAAGCCTACTGATGACATCGGGACCTGCCGATTCTATCTGGTGGAGCCTAACCCTACAAAAGTAACATCGAACATCATCGTACCTCATTCCAGTACAACTAAAAGAAGGTGCTATAATTGGAAACTGTGAACCCGTTTATCAGATTGTTAATTTGGAAAATGGTAGTAATATTAAGGAGGCAATACTTATACCAGCTACTACTCAACAGGTTCAGAAACTTCTTTCATCTAGTGCCTTAAGTGAACAGCAATACAACAATGCCAAAGAGATGATCGATGAATTTTCGGAATTATTTGCAATGAATGATGATGATTTCGGCAAAAAAATCTAGTCCAGGGAATGTGTTTTACGAGGATTAACCTGGAAAACATGTCTTGTCTACTTAGTTGACATAATTGTGATCGGAAGAACATTCGAGGAACATAAAAAGAACTTACGGGACGTACTTCAAAGACTGAGAGATGCGAAACTGAAGCTCAGTACGAATAAATGCGCTCTATTCAAGAATGAAGTAAAATATTTGGGGCATATAGTTTCATCACAAGGAGTAAGAACTGATCCAGAGAAAAATTGGCCTGTTCCAAAGCACAAACATCAATTAAGGAGTTTTCTTAGATTAGCTACCTACTACAGGCGATTCGTAAAAGGTTTTGCAGATATAGCAAGGAGCCTACATCAACTTACAGAAAAAGGAAAGCCGTTCATATGGTCAGATAAATGTTACGAGAGTTTTGCAAATTTGAAGCAACACATCTGTGGAACTCCAGTGCTTCACTATCCAAAGCTGGGAAAAACTTTTATATTGGACACGAATGCCAGCAATGTAGGTATTGGTGCAGTGCTTTCACAGGAGGAGGATGGTCAAGAAGTGCCAGTGGCTTGTTTTAGCAAAGCATTTTCAAAATCAGAGAGAAATTATTGTGCTACAAGGAAAGAGCTACTTGCCATTGTAAACTCACCCAAGCATTTCCATAAATATCTCTACGGGCAGAAATTTGTCCTCTGCACTGACCATAGAGCGCTTAAAAGGCTTTTGCAGTTTAAGAACCCTCAGAGACAAGTGGCGAGATGGATAGAGCGACTCCAAGCTTATGACTTTGAAATCCAACACCGAAGAGGACATATCCATGGAAATGCAGACGCCCTTTCATGACGTCCATGCAAACTAGAATGCAAACATTGCATTCGGGTGGAAGAAAAAGAAACAAAGGCAACTATACAGCTGATAACGGTGGAACCATCGACGGGTTGGCACAACGAGAGCTTGCGAACAGCACAACGGGAAGACCCAGACATATCACCCATTGTTGTTCGGAAAGAAGACATGGAAAGACCACAATGGAAAGATATCTCGGAGAGGAGTGAGAAACTGAAGAGCTATTGGGCTAAATGGAATTCTCTTCACGTTAAATGTGGATGAAATGCAGATAGTCTTGCCAGCATCCCAGGTCAAAGATGTTCTAGAAGAAATGCACAGTGGATCATCTAGAGGACATTTGGGGGTGAATAAAACAATTTCCAAAATACGTGAAAGGTTTTATTGGTAACATCTGCGAGAGGATGTTGAGGAATGGTGCCGTAGATGCACTATCTGTGCTTCTTGCAAAGGACCACCACACAGAAGTAGAGGAGAAATGCATAAGTATAATGTAAGAGCCCCATTTGAAAGGATAGCCGTAGACATCGCTGGACCTTTTCCAGAAACAGATAACAGTAACCGTTATATATTAGTTGCCATTGACTATTTCAGTAAATGGCCTGAAGCTTATGCAATCCCTAATCAAGAGTCTACCACAGTAGCGGACCAAGTAATAATGAATTGGGTCAGTATATTTGGTGTTCCTCATGAATTTCATTCGGACCAAGAACGGAACTTCGAATCGCGGACTTTCCAAGAGATGTGTAAAATTCTGGGAATAAGAAAAACCAGAACAACTCCTCTGCATCCACAATCTTATGGCATGGTAGAGCGCTTCAGCAGAACATTGGTCGAGCATATAAAGAAAGTAGTCGACTATCACCAACGCGATTGGGATCGACATATTCCCATGTTCTTAATGGCCTATCGATCAGCTGCTCACAACACGACCGGACATACCTATTCGGAAAGGAGATGCGTTTACCTAGCGACCTCAAGTTTGGTACACCCAGAGGTGAACAAAAGTTACCAGACCATTATGTATCGGAGCTTAGACAACGATTAGCTGATGTGCACGAGGAAACGAGAGCAAAATTAGCAATAAATACCGATCGGATGAAGACCCGCTATGACTTACGTGCTAACTCAGCCGGATTTAATGAAGGTGACCTTGTTTGGCTGTACATCCCAAAACGACGAAAGGGACGTTCTCCCAAATTATAACAACACTGGGAAGGACCGTATTCAGTAGTGACTAGAATTAATGACGTAGTATATAGGATTCAGCGGGGTACAAGATGCAAACGGAAAATCTTTCATCTAGATCGTTTATGTCAATACTGCGAGCATCACGACCATGGATCACCTGTTGTTCGGGACGAACAATTTTAAGAAGCGGGCAGTGTTACGCGCCACAAAGTGATACAAGAGACATCTATTGGAAATGGAAACAACTTTAGGTTAGTGACATCCCAGTAAACTGGGTTTGGAGAATGGAATATTCAGGAAGGTTCTCGGATAATTCTTAGAGTATAAATATGGCGCTACTCACATCCAGGAGAAGGGTCTTTTTTCAGATAGTGAAGTGAATGAAGCAAACTATTTGGATTGCGATAATTGGAAGTACAGTACTAGCGATAACTATAAAGAGTTGATTTGATAAGTATTTGTGAATTTGTGAGAGTAAACAGTAAAGTTAAATAAAGAAAGAACTTTTGAATGATTATTGAAATATTGTGTTTTAAATAACGAACTAAGGCCACGCTCGTAACAGTATGTTAAAATTATTCGGCTGTAGGACATTGGACAGATCAGCCTGAGTTGATAGACTGTCATGCGGGATGTTAGTTATATTAGACATTGCAGGAGAGGGGGTAGATATGTTAGGTACTGCGGAGGATTTTGAGAGACGTTGCGCAAGTTCAATAATAAATCAAGCTGCAACTCGATTAGGTGCACACTCAGCCGACTTATGCAGAATGTATATTCTCCGGTTTCTAGTGTATACCTTTTCCACTAGTTTCGATTTCCTGAGGCGAATAGCAGTGTGCAAGAGGTATAGGTCCTGCGGCAATAGATCTTCGTTGATATATATTCTAGTGTTTGCTTCTTGAGGATAGATTACATTCAGGATGAGCGGTTTTGTTTTAAGTTTCACCAGATAGGCTCGGAAGAAAGCAGAGCAATCCTCCTCCCTATAGAATCTTAGGCTCTTAGGAAGGATAGGGGTAGGTGTACCCAGCTTCGGTTGGAACGGTGCAATGAGTTCACAAAAAGAGCTTTCCAGATCTATACCTCTACACAGTGCCGGAAACAGCACGTCCCTGAACCCTATCAAAAAACGTTTTTACATCTTTCCTTTGGTCTTCCGTTGGTCTGTCTGGATAAGTAGCCCCGATCGTATGAAGGAGTCCCCAAGTTGATCTACCTAGTTAACTTTATCTCAAGGGCATTCCTCTCGTCCGGTTTTTCTTCGTTCTTTTCTATATTCTTTAATAAATATTTAAAATATTCTATCCTGAAAATTAAAATGACTTACAGAATTTTTTTCCAGAGTAAAGAATTTCTCGTTGCCTCTGGGACCAAGATTTAAAGTCGTGGCAAGTCCTGCAATTTGGATCAGAATGATTATGATTATATGCTGAACCGTAATCCGACATTATGAAATGCTTGCAATCCCAATTCTTTATTTAATTTTAAATATTTCCTAAGTCAGAATGACACTCGCTCTTCTTCTAGTTTTGTCTGAATGCTACAGCCCACGGGCCCTGGGCCCAACGAGGTATATAAAAGACAAGAATTTCCATTAAAATGTTGACACGTTGAAGCTGATAGCCTGTGACGTAATTTTATGACTAATGTATACACATTTTTATAGGAAAGTCATCGAGAGGAGATGGAGGGTGATTCTGATCTTTTGTCGTACTTAAGTGTCAGAATATACGCCTAAAGGCCGCTACACACGCTCAAGCAAATATTGCGACTTATGCATGGTCCAGTCGTTTGATTTACATGAGCGTATGTAGCCAATGTCGGAACTTGAGTTGCGAGAGCATGACTGAAATCGGCCGAAACTATTGCGTACAAGGAAAGCTTATGACTTTGCTATGGAATTGAACTAGACAAATCAGATGTTAACTTTTGCCTCCACTCGCAACGAATTTTGTTCAAACTTCATTCCTATATTAAATCATCAGATTTGCTTGTACACTTTAGTTTCGTCAGATTTCATTCATGGCAGACTTCAATCACAACTCGCGGCCCAGTCGAATGATTTGCTTGAGCTTTTTCCTTTTATTGTTATTCAACTCATTCAGGTTGTGGTGAAGCAAACAGGGGAAGATATTGGCACTTTTTATGTGCGAGAAGTATTCGGGGGGAGGAAAAATGCCGAAATCGTAACCCCCGTACAAGCCATGAAAAAAGTCGATAAAAGAGAGCAGCGGGCCGGTCTGCAACCGACATCCACAGTCTTCTTGCCTTGTCTTACTGAAGGAGTTTTTCATATAAAAGTTGCTTGTATTTTGTTCAAACACTATAATTTCCGTAAATTTGTTCTACATGCAGTTTTTTTTAAACTATTAGAAAGAAAACATATTTGGCTCCAATTTGTTTTAACTTCATTTTGCTGTGGGAGCGCCAGTTTTGGGCTTTAGGACCTGTTCAATATGAAATTTTAGTTTTTCCTCCATGACGAGTATACAAATAGCAGTGAGAGTGAGCCTTTTAATGGGTCGGTGCCTTCGGCGACTTCATGCGTAACCCTGTTATGGTCGTAGCGTATTGCATATAGCAATATGCTACATTGAGATACTGCAGCATATACGCCGGCCTGCGGTTAAATGATAATCGTACGCACCCCAGGGATCGACAACGTCCAACGTCATTCCCAAACTAGAAAAGAAGAAGAAGACAATCTTCTCTAAACGTCAGATCATCTGCGAAACGACAGTGGCGGTGAATTTAAGTGAAGGAATTCGCAAACATCCGCGTGGAAATACAATCTGTAAGTAGATGTAGGATATTTTTCAGTTTATATACTGATATATTTTCAACCAATCTAATTAGTTTCATACCTCGCGCACGTCCAGCCGACAACAAAAAGAAAATTGCTGCAACTAGCCGGATTGGAAAATCCGAAATATTTCGACAGTGAGTATACTGAAAAGGACATCTGCAATCTGGGAGAATTGCTACACCATTAGCACAATTTCAGGCAAAACCCTGTTGAACTCATGGGTGCCTGTTTTATGGCGCTTCATGCACAAATTTCTACTGCTCGAAATGTTGGCAGCCGTAGTGTGAGCTGGATTACTTGTTCAAAATTCTCCCATGATTCTACAGCATCTAGTACAGTATATTCACCAGCAACAGCTGCAACAAATAAAACCGGTAGCAAAATCAGGATTTAAAAAAGTACTCGGACTAACATGCCATATATGTAGATGAAACAAAATATTCTCTACCTGGAGGTTCAAATAATCTCTTCTACCAAGAATCTCTAGAATGAGCAACAAAAATGTTAGGAAGTAAACGTCGAAATAATAGTGAAACTTCAGAACATCCCTTTATAGAGGGGTAAATTGTAGCGGCAACACAGCTAAGTATCATTAATAAGTAATTTAATAATAGAATAACACAAAGAAAGAAAAACAACAAAAGCACGGAACCAATTATTAAAATGTGCAGCTAAAATCATTTTAAATAATTATAGCTTAAGATTTTTTTTTTGGTAAATTATAGCAAATATGCAAAGAGCATTTTCGGGAATTAAAATTATCACTCTGCGTACGCAGGCTGCACTTGTTAGTATAAAGGAAAATAGACATACATACATTCATTGTCTCAAAATCAAGAAAATAATGAAAAGCTTTAAAGATTCTTCTTCATTTATATATGCATATTATGTATTATATTTAATCATTGAATACAGTAATGCTCACATGCAATACGTACATACGTACTTGTTAAATTAGATACTTACCTCAAAGTTAGATCATCTTACAATCAATTAAACTTAACTAAATTTTAATATTTAAGAGTGATTCCACACCCCCATACACAAAGCAAGCTAAGGTTAGGGATTTGTGCGCACAAGTTACTTCTTCTTTACTTACTTTGAATCTCTTAACAGTTAACAATATATTCTCAACAATTTTCCGTCTCGCATCGTACGTATATGTTAAATTATCACCTCACATCGCGGCATATTTTTGAGACTATGAAACTGGCATACACATTTTCAGTCTCTAGCTTCTCCAACCCGACTCTTCCCAGATTTCTGTGAGGACTCAATCATTTTTTTCAATGCACATATTCACGTCGCTTACTTGTATAAATTTTCTGACCTGAAAAGAGGGAGAGCGGCCTGAAGGGTTTTATGTTGAGAGTTAGCTCTTGGAAGTGAGGGAGAAATCGTATGATTGTTATTAAGAATTTTTGAAACGCTCGATTGTACATTTATGATCTTTTGGTTTTTCGCATTTTTGAACTATTAGAAGAAACTTTGTCATTCGAAGAATTTCCTATTGCTTCTGAACTTTTAATTTTTTTTTTCAACCAGTATTTATATTGTCTCGATTTGAGAAGACGTAGCTAACTTCCGAATCTCTGATTTTTTTTAATTTTTTTCAACTTCTCCGAACGTTTGGGAAAGATTTTTTCTGTTTGAAATTTTAGTATCCCGTCCCAACCTTCGACCTTAAATTGGTATTTCGTCATCCTCACATTGTGAAGAGCCTGTTATCTCTTCCGAACTTTCGAATTCTTTGGAATTTTCTGATATCTATTCCAAACCCGTGGTTTGAAGATTTTTTTTGCTTGAATTACGACTGATTATACAATGGCTACAGCGCGAACACCACAGCGAGCAACTGGGGTACCGATGCTGTTGCTAGACCCGTGCTCCGTCTGTCTAGAGAGCGACTGGTCAGGGCAGAGGAAGCCAGTAAAGACGGTCTGTGGACATGTGTTTCACAAAGCATGTCTGAAATCGTGGATTGGACAGCATTCAAACTGCCCGTTCTGCAGATCCCATCTCACTCAGTATGATTTCACTGATTATACTGGTGCTGTCCCGCAGATGACAAAGCCAGTAAAATCTGTCAGTCAAGATCCATTGCCTCCCACGCCGTCACTAGAGTTATCACCTTTGACAGTTCCACCACCTAGTCGACGATCTCTATCACCTGGAATGCCAGATCTACATTCCATGACCTTCACAAATACCAACTCGCGACGAAATAGCCCACTGCCTTCTGGCAGTGGACATACCTCAGCAGCTACGGATGCTTTGATGGCAGGCTTACGCATGCAAATGCAAGACCTAGTACGCGAAGGCTTCGAACAGAGCCTCAATGCCTTGCGGACTGAACTAGTAACTAGTGTCCGACAACAGATCTCAGCAGCAATGCCGCCCATGGATTTTTCACGACCACCTCCGTCCATGGGTGACCCAAGACCATCCCAAGAGTGTCACGACTCGCGTAGGCAGTCGTCAAATTGACCGCATTCACCTTTTGGTCAGCCTAGTAATCAGCCTAGACCAGATTTTGTCCCACCTCCACAACCACCACCTACTCGTAACCCTGCAGGCGTAGGACAACGACGCTCTGGCAGCACCATCCGCAGATGGAATATATCTTAAAGCGGTGATAGCTCACGTCTCACTGTCGACGAATTTGTATTTCGAGAAGCATTGACATATTCGGCCTTAGAAGGAGATTTCGAGCTTCCGGTAAGGCACATGACAACCTTGCTTTCTGGACCAGCTATGGACTGGTACTGGTCTCTCCTGAGGCAAAATTCCACGCCTTCATGGGAGTATGTAAAAACAGCTCTATTAGCTGTATGGGGAGTAACGAAAGATGACCTTAAGGTCAAAGTCCAGCTGATGTTGCGAAAACAGAAGGCAGGGGAGTCATTTGCTACGTACCATCAACACCTGGTACAGTTGCGCGATCAACTGCAAAGTCCCTTGGCGGACGAAGAATTCTTAGAGATCGTAAAGTCTAACCTGCTTCCAGACATTCAGCAAAAGGTCTGCCTACATCCCACTAAAAGTATACACCAACTACGGAGTCTCGTGACTCAAATACAGGCGACGCAGCAGCGAATCGCGACAGCGAGCAGCTGGAATACATATCGCAGCCAAAGAGTCAGCGAGGGGGATGAGTATCGTCCGACGGAGGCTGAACTGAATATGACACATGAACGCAGTGAGGAAGCAGTAGCGCTAGCTGCTATAACAACCCCTCAGAATGTAATCTGCTGAAACTGTGACCGGTCCGGTCACTTTTATCAAGATTGCCGGCAGGAGAGACAAGTTGTGTTCTGCTATGGATACGGACGCAAAAACATTTTCAAGTCAGATTGCAGCTATTGTCGATAGAAAAACCTGAGACGGGTCGGGAATACCAGCACCTCTTTCCGACCAGCGTCAACGTCGCGAGCGACAACTGCAACGAATACTCCAGTTCAAGCTTCGAACAAGGAGGAAGGTTCGCTCCATTAGCAGACTTCGACGAATCCCTGAATTGTCCACTGATATCATTCAGTGATTCTGATGATGTCAGCTGTCAGCAAAACACCTGATAGTACGAACATTTCATTGATAGGGACGGAGAACCTAATAGACTTCTCCGCAGATCTTCAAACTCCCATTTCCACTTCCCATGACATTATTAAACACTTCTTTGGAAGAGTCTTTAATTCGATGTCCCGATAAGAGCGACAGCACTTTTAGCTGACAAGGTTGCTGAGCAGGAGATTTGGCCTCATGGCATTTCTATATTATAACGGCCACCAAGCTCTGTTATGACGAGTGTGTTATGGTCGTAGTGTATTGCATATAGAAATATGCTACAAGTACTGGAGCGTGTATGTCAGCCGCTGTCCATAGCGGACAATGTGAACACACCCGGACCGAGAGAGTGCATGTCCTCACACTCAGGTGCCCGGTCGAAGTGACAAGGAAGAAGAAGAGTGCGGACATTTGTCTCGTATTCTTCAATTGAATTACACGATTGCCAAAGTGACAAGTCAGACGATAAAGAAATCTAAGATTTTCGGATAACATCGACCTCAAGATTGAAAACTTTCACCGAATTCGAGTTGGGCAAGAATCTTGGTGGATATTAGACTACACCATTAAACCGCATCCACGTTTTCAGCAAAAAGAAAAAGAAAAATTTGTAGCTAGTGTCTGTAGGAGAAATTTCACCCCAAGTGATAGAAGAGTGGACGGCTGGAAGCGAGTACAGAAAAATTATTCTGCTTCAGGCTTGTCTGGCAGAAGCTGGAAACCGTACATCCGCAACAGACGATCGCAGTTGTACAATTGTACCTGGCAACTGCTGCTGCATTCCGAGCGGATTGGTGCCTCACCCGTGCAGAAATTGATTTACTCTGCGATAGCACTCACGAATTGCTCAGCAGAACGGCCAACACCCCATACCTTATCTCAGGCATAAACTATCTCTGGGATATTTCGCATTCTGTGCCCGTAAACCCAGCATACTAGAAGTCGCCTTCTCCGCTGCCAACTATATCATCGTCCAGTCGTAACGTGACACGTAGACTCGTCATTATCTGTGCTAAGTGAGCACCGAGGATTCCGCCCGTATTAGAGCAAGGCATAGAAACAATAATGACCAACCCAGCGAGCAACTTAACACTCAGTCCATCGATCCACAGCAGAGTGCACTAGGAGATCCGTTCCCGGAAGAGATTTGATAAATAAAATAGTTCTAGCTAATGTGTTAATTTTTCAAATAATCCGCGACAGCCGGAATTAAGTCAGCAATCGTTGCACGTAGATTACAAACTACTCAATCACAAGGGAAGTGGCCAAAATAACGTGTAATTGGATAGACTAAAGTAAAATTTTTTTTTTCTTTTACAAACTTTCTAAACAGGTACAGATCGTGTAAGGACCATCCACGGAGGCGCCTCTGCGGGGGACTACGATCGAGAACAAGTACATGTGAGTTAAAGTTCTATACTTTTTTTTATATATGACCATATACAAGTATGACAAATAAGTAACGATAAATAATAGATAATGACGAATAATGGCTACGGATAAATATTGATTAGACAAGGCTATGTTTACAAATTCTAAACAAGGATCAAAGAGGAAGGCCGGAAATTTTGGTGAAGTGCCAATACTAGGGAATTGTGATTGAAGTAAAATAATTGAGTTTGTAACTGGGGTGCAACGTGAGCACCTATTATAAGTGAAATTCTTAAATCTTAACGTCAGAACTATGACTTTATTTGAGTATAGTAGATATATGTATAATTAATTATAATTCTTAAATCTTAATGTCAGAAATATTACTTTATCTGCCTATAGTAGATCCATATATAATTATTTGAAATTCTTGAATCTTAACGTCAGAACTATGACTTTATTTGCCTATAGTAGATATATATATATAATTAATTATAATTCTTAAATCTTAATGTCAGAAATATTACTTTATTTGCCTATAGTAGATCCATATATAATTATTTGAAATTCTTGAATCTTAACGTCAGAACTATGACTTTATTTGCCTATAGTAGATATATATATAATTAATTATAATTCTTAAATCTTAATGTCAGAAATATTAATTTATTTGCCTATAGTAGATCCATATATAATTATTTGAAATTCTTAAATCTTAACGTCAGAACGATGACTTTATTTGCCTATAGTATATATATATATATATATATATAATTATTTGATAATTCTGGAATTTTGGTGCCGGGAATATTACCTTAGTTGCCTATGGTATATAAATAACTAGTGATACTTCTCAGACTTTGGCAAAACTGGATTCTGTTCGTAAATTATGAATAAATAACGTTAAAGATATGTCCGTTTTCCTGCAACCTTAGCGCAGTTGATAGGTATAGCCATTTAACGATAGATTAAGTCGCGGTATTGGAGCTGTGTGACCATAAGTAAAAATTGTAAACAGCTAGCGATAGATGGTTCTAAGAAAATTTTGTCTTCAATCATGAAGATCGTTGACTATTTATGGTCGGGTAGCTATAAAGCTGTCTTTTTTCTTTTTTTTTGCTTCCAGACCTGAGACTATTTGAATTCATACTTTACAGTAGTTATAACAAGAGTACTAATGAGAGGTACCTGTTTTGTGCCCAAGATATTTACGTACAGTGTTAGAGGCGAACTAATATCGCTGAGTAGAGATAAGTAAGGCTGTACCATCTATATAATATACGATTGCCTTATAACGTGATGACGCAGTAAAGTTTTTTTTTGCACTCCTTCACATCCTGGAGCCCTCTCCTCTAGCATAGGGGTCGTCTAGGTCCGCTTACTCTCTTTCACAGGTCAGCCACGGGACTTTGCAAACAGTGCCCCGCAAGGTCAATGGGAGGATGGGGATTGGTACTGAAGGCCGAACATCTGCGCCTTCAACAGGAATTGGGTAAGTGACGTAAGGGTCCCTTCAGGACCGAGTGTGTGCTGGCTCGTTTGTGCAGGCATGAAGAATTTTTTTGATTATGGGTGATGACAGCGGCAGGTATTTTCGGGAACCTCCCCACACTCTCCGCCACCCTTAGTCGAGGTGCTAGCATGCCGCCCTGTGCCATCGCTGTCATCGAGTGATCTGTCAGCTCATGCTGGCAGTTTGGACTTCACGTCCTAACCAATCACTCTTCATACTACCATAACAAGTGGGCGTGAGCCTGTTTTACATCCGCTGACGCCGTATCATACCCGTCTGCAGAAATTCAACGCAGTAAGAGACCGGATCTTCTCCTCAGTAGCGGAGTTTGCTGAAATCGTGTTTCCTGACTTGGATATTAGACCGAAAAAAAAGATCAACCGTTCGTTGGCGGGAATACTGTCGACGGATGCGACTGGAAAGAAAAATACTGGCACAGATTTCCGTGTCGATGCCAGACGACATTCGACCGTACGCCGAAGTAAAGCTGCTCGGGCGAACTGAGACTGGATTACTTGATAATGGTGCCACTGTCAGTATTCTAGGCCAGGGAGATTTAGAGAAACTTGCAGAAGCAGAGGTTAAATGGAAGAGGTATCGTACACAGGTCCAAGTAGCAAATGGTGCTATGACGACTGTGCATGGTCATGTGGATTTGGATATCACTTTCCGTGGTAAGAGCCAAAACGTGCATTTTTACGTGGTTCCTGGGCTCACACAAGCCCTATATCTAGGAATAGACTTCTGGCGTCTATTTGGGTTGGCCCCACATGTCCTGGGTATAGTTGCAAAAGTGAATCCGAGCCTAGCAGCTACCTCTGACACCGATTGCCATATTCTTTGCAGTCTCGAACAACAACGCTTGGAAGCCACCAAACAGCTTTTCCCCTGTTTCGCCTCTTTAGGCCTGGGAAAAACATCGTTGGTCACTCATAAGATTGAAACGAATGACGCCGCCCCGATAATACAGCGCTTTTATCCGATATCGCCGGCAGTACAAAGTTTGATGGATGCTGAATTAGAGCAAATGCTATCACTGGGTGTGATAGAGGATAGCCAGAGCTCTTCAGTTGTTCTAGTAAGGAAGCCTCGAAAGGTTCGGCTTTGTTTTGACGCCAGGAAAGTCAACTCTGTTACGAAGAAGGATGCCTATCCGCTACCGCAGACAGACGCACTTCTGAGTCGACTTCCTCCGGCAAACTACATTACGAGCCTGGACCTGAAAGACGCTTCTGGCAGATCCCACTAGACGCTGATTCTAGAGAGAAGATCGCTTTTACTGTACAAGGTGATGCCATTCGGCCTATGCAGCGCTCCAGAAACGATGTGCCGCCTCATGGGTAAAGTCATTCGTTTCGATCTTCGTGAGAACGTTCTCGTCTATCTAGACGATTTATTAATTCTGTCTTCAGACTTCGACACTTATCTCACCTTGCTATCCCGTCTAGCGGAGTGTTTGAGAGGAAAGCTGGCCTCACTATCAATGTCGAGAAGAGTAAGTTTTGTATCAAGGAGACCATATACTTGGGTTTCATTGTCGGTAAAGGAGGAATTAGGACTGACCCAGACAAGATCTCAGCTATAGTTGACTATCCGTCACCTAAAAGCGTTCGGCAAGCCCGACGCCTACTAGGTATGGCGGGATGGTATACACTGTTCACGAACTATGCTGACTTAACTGCCTCCATTACAGACACCTTGAAAAACCCCAGTCAATTCAAATGGACACCTGAAGCCCAGACGTCTCTTTATCTACTAAAGTAAAAACATACTTCTGCTCCGTTGCTAGTGAGCCCAGACTTCACCAAGCCGTTCGTTATACAGTGCGATGCGAGCCAAAAAGGTAGAGTGCTGATTCAACTAGATGACGATGGCCACGAGAAGCTAATAGACTACGTCTCGAAAAAGTTGAACTCAGCACAAAGAAATTAGACCGTCACTGAGCAGGAATGCCTAGCTGCAATCTTAAGTGTACAGAAGTTCCGGCCTTTCATTGAACTTATGTCGTTTAAGATAGTGACGCATCACGCGAGCTTGAAATGGCTGATGTCTCAAAAGGACCTCAGCGGTAGACTTACTCGGTGGAGTTTGAAGCTTCAGAGTCTCGACTTCACTATTGAGCACCGAAAAGGAAGCCTGAATGTCGTCCCTGATGCGCTGTCACGCGTTCATTGCGACTGCTTGTCCACACCTGAAGATCGTGGCCCGGAAGTTGACCTTAGTTCGCCATATTTGAACTCGTTGGAATATGAAGAGCTGAGGCATAAAGTTAAAACGACTTCTGGCAAACTACCAGATCTTTGCGTCAGGGATGGCTTCGTTTACATTCGGACTGTTCCGAGAACAGGCGATCCGATTCAGGAAGAAGAAACTTGGAGGCTTTGGATTCCACGAGGGCTTTTCACCGACGTCATTTCGAGAGCTGATGATCCGCCACTAGCTTCTCACGGTGGTATAGGGAAAACACTGGAACGTCTGAGAAAACACTTGTACTGGCTACGAATGACAGTTGATGTCAGAAACTACGTAGGCGCCTGTGACGTGTGTAAAGAGATTAAAGCCCCCAATACCATTCTTGAACTGTTACATACATACCTCCACCCACAATTTTAAGAAAGCATTGTAACATATGTACATACCTATAACAATTATCAAAGAAATGCTAGCAACCGCAAGCCTACATATTTTCATCATTTTTCAATGAACATACATGCCTACATCATTTTCATTAAATTATAATTCCACTCGTTACTGACCTTCCCCAATTACTTAACAAGTAGAGGAAATAACTAAGGTAGAATTGAGTGACGCAATACCCTGCGCGCAAGAATTCGCACGTTGTAATACGATAACCTTGCGCCAGTGGTAGAACCCAGGTGACCAAATGATGGTTCACGAGTTGCATATGAAGAAAGTAATATGTATGTAAGTATGTATGTAAATCATGAATATCACGATGAACAAGCAACAAGCGGTTAGCGCTTGTCAAGATTTATGTATGTACGTATGTAACAACAAATGCGAAAATGTACTGACGAAACGCTCAGTACGATTATAGTCAGAAAAATATCTGTATGTATGTACGGAAGCGACGAGTGCCGCAATTTATTTGTAAACAGAAATAAATGAAGTGCAAATGACCTAACACTTTGTACTGTTATATACAAAGTGTTGGGTCGGAAGTATTTCATTTATTTCCGTATTAATAAGATTCTTCTGTATAAATAAGAAAAGAATTTGAAGAATAAATGTCAGTCGATTTGAGTCGAGTTAGAATACAGTAAACGGTTCGTTTCACTTGGGAGTTGTGCTTAAAACAAGCTACTCCAAAATAATATCAGGAGTTGTGCTTAAAACAAGCTACTCCAAAATAATATCAGGAGTTGTGCTTAAAACAAGCTACTCTAAAATAATATCAGGAGTTGTGCTTTAAACAAGCTACTCCACAATAATATCAGGAGTTGTGCTTTAACCAGCTACTCCACGCAACGACAGTCGCTGCCGGGAAAAGCAAAAATAAAATCAACAAATTAAGTCAAAACGGTTTCTTCGCAAAGAAACCACAACAAGTTTAAGTAGGATAGATTCATACTTAACATCCCCAAATTGATCTCGTATCCCCAAATCTCGAGATGAAAAACTTAATGTCAACTTAGAGGCTACGAGTCCGAGATGAAAAATAAGCGAACTCCAGCAACAAGATCAAAGTCCTATGCTATTTCCCTATGCTGGAGAGTGCTGAAAGTGATCTCGTATCCCTAAACTCGAGATGAAAAACTTAATGTCAACTTAGAGGCTACGAGTCCGAGATGAAAAATAAGCGAACTCCAGAAACAAAATCGAAATCCTATGTTAATTCCCTATGCTGGAGAGTGCTAAAAGTGGTCTCGTATCCCCAAAATGATCTCGTATCCCCAAAATTCGAGATGAAAAATAAGCGAACTCCAACAAAAAAATCGAAATCCTATGCTATTTCTCTATGCTGGAGAGTGCTGAAATTGATCTCGTATCCCCAAAGTGATCTCGTATCCCCAACATCCAAGACTCAATGGTGCACCCAAGACACAGTGGTGCATCCAAGGCACAATGGTGTATCCAAGGCACAAACCAAGGGTGCAGTCAAGATCAAATGATACATCCCGGTAGTACCGATTAATCCCGCTAGGGTGCAGTCGAGACTCAATGAAACCAAAAGCCTACATTTAGGCGGAACACATATCTATTTAAGAAAACCGTAATACGGGAGCATGCTGGTAGTACCGGTTAATGCCGCTAGGGTGCAGTCAAGATCAAATGATACATCCCGGTAGTACCGATTAATCCCGCTAGTCGAGACTCAATGGTGCACCCAAGACACAATGGTGCATCCAAGGCGCAATGGTGTATCCAAGACACAGACCAATACAACCAAGACACAAACCTACATTTAGCACGGACTCAAACTACCTAGCTACGGTGGCGCCATCTTTGGCGAAATCGTGGAAGCTAAAAGGGTGTCGCAGAACCGGCATAGAATAACTACTGATAGCCTACTACTTTAAACATGGTGCGAATGTTAAATGTACAAATTTTAGCAGTTCGAGTGACAGCCATCTCTATAAATAGGGAATGCTACAGGTACAATCTTTGGAAGTTTGAGTGTTAGCCTTTTACTTTAAACAGGGTACGAAGCTTGTAAATGGCATTTTTGCCAGTTCGAATGATAGCATTCTGCTTCGAACAGTACGCACCCTGATAAGGGTACAATTTTTGCAAGTTCGAGTCATAGCCTTCTACTTTAAACAGGGTGCGAATCTTACAGGTACAATTTCTGGAAGTTGGAGTGACAGCTTTGAAGGCTTTCACTTTAACTGCCAAAAATTGCATGTAAAGATTCGCACCCTGTTTACAGTAAAAGCCTATCGCTCGAAGTTTCGAAAATTCCACCTGTAACATTCGCACCCTATTTATAGTAGAAGGCTATGACTCGAACTTCCAAAAATTGTATCTGCAATATTTGCACGCCATTTAAAGTAGAAGGCTATCACGAACTTCCAAACAATATACCTGTAAAATTCTCACCCTGTTTAAAATAGAAATCCAGCACTCGAACTACCGAAAATCGCACCTGTAACATTCGCACCCTGTTTAAAGTAGAAGGGTATCACTCGAACTTCCAATAATTGTATCTGTAAAATTCGCACCTTGTTGAAAGCAGAAGGCTATCACTCGAACTGCCAAAAATTGCATGCGTAACATTCGCACCTTGTTTATAGTAGAAGGCTATCACTCGAACTGGCAAAAATTGTACCTGTAACATTTACGCCCTGTTAAAAGCAGAAGGCTATTACTTGAACTGCGAACATTACACGTATAAGATTCGCACTCTGTTTAAAGTAGAAGGTTGTCATTCGAACTACCGAAAATTGCATCTGTAAAATTCCCACCTTATTTAAAATAGAAGGCTATCACTCGAACTACGAAAAATTGCATGCATAAGATTCGCACCCTGTTTTAATTAAAAGCTATGCTCGAATTTTCAAACTTGCATCTGTGACATTCATACCCTGTTTAATTATAATGCTCTTATTTGTTTGTTCAGCCAGCATAACATACATACATACAACAACGCATTTATTCCATACAATAATTTCCATGTAATTTAGTCATAATATAATTTGTTCAATTTCTTCAATTCAAAGTCCATAATTTTGTATATTCAGCAATTATAAAAAATATTCCATTAATTGTAAATAAGGTCAATTCACTCGATTTGGAAATGTCAGCATTTTTTCGCGCAAATAAATTTTTAGCAGTATTAAATTTCGTCTGGAAATTCTTTCCGGCGCGACTAAAAATGTACAATCAATCGCTTATTTGTAATAATCAGCAAATTGATCATATAAAAAGCCGATAATGGAAGATAAAGCATGCATTAAGTTTTGATTCTCAATAGAAAATTGTGTTTTTACTATACGCCGTCTCTACTTCATACACCGCGCTAATTATAGGCAGTGTAATCAGCAGTTCAAACAGTGTAACGGTCCAAGAACACTTGCACAATTCCTCAAGGTACTGGTCCATGAGCCAGTGCCATATCTAAATTACGACAAGAGTCCAAGTCCAAGAACTTGTACTCTAGCGGAGAACAAAAGAGTTCCTTCGCTATATAAACATTCTTCTTTTAATAATTGCACCTGTGATATTCGCACCCTGCTTTAAATCCAAAGCCATAACTCACACCATGATAATTGCTCTTGTAAAATTCGCACACAGGTTAATCTTCTCAATTATAAGTTGAATTGCTTGAACCGTAACCCCCGGAATATAATACAAGCCACCAGGTGAAACTTGTAATTAAATTAAAGCTTCAACTGCTTGAACAAACCAGACCAGAAGTCCGGACTTCTGTTATTGAACTGAAGTTGGCCGCAGCCAACACCAACTTTGCACTTTGGTCAAAGTTTTGTTTCAGTTGCAGTCCCAGTCGAAGTCGAAGTTGCAATTGTATATTGCCCCATGCATTTACCATTTGGGCAAAGTCGTAGTCGACTGATCAGTCGTAATTGTAATTCAACCCTAAGAGCTCACTCTAACTGCTTTTTGTATACTCGTCATGGAGGAAAATCTAAAATTTCATTTTAAACAGGTCCTAGAGCCCAAAACTGTAGCTCTCACAGCAAAATGAAGTTACTAGAAATTTCAGCCAAATATGTTTTCTTTCTAATTGTTAAAAAAAATAGCATGTAGAACAAATTTATGGAAATTATAGCGTTTGAACAAAATACAAGCAACTTTTATATGAAAATCTCTTGCGGTAAGACAAGGCAAGAAGACTGTGGATGTCGCCTGCTGACCGGCCCGCTGCTCTCTTTTTTCGGCTTTGTTCATGGAGTAAGAAACTAAAGGAGAAGCTGTAACCACTGGAATATACAAGCCATCAACAAAGTCGAAAAAAGAGAGCAGCGGGCCGGTCAGCAGTCGATATCCACAGTCCTTTTGCCTTGTTGTTATGGTCGTAGCTTACTGCAGTTACCAATACGCTACCCGACAGCTAGCACACAGCGTAAGCCACACGTCGAACGAGCTACCGACGAGACTCGACCGGATGATTCAAGTCTGACTGGGACAAGTACCCAAGCGAACAAAAAAAAAAAAAAAGAGAAGAAGACGGAGGGTACCGAGCTCCGCCATGGAACTAAGTTTGCAGCAATCATCGAATCGGGAATAGTTACGAGTGCTTCTCATCGCATTCAAAAAAGGAAAGAACAGTCCAAAAAGTATTATAGTTCGTTTTACACCAAATCCGACAGTAAGGTAACAAATTCTGTGATGTAAAATTTAGGGTAATATTCAATGCTGATGATTTCCTAGAGCTAAGCCATAAGACGAAGAAATTTGTATGAGTTTAAACGAGAGCCGCAAGCCACTAATCACGACTCATATTGTGGTATACTCCTCTGTAAATTCGACCACCTGCAAGTAAAACTCGCGTAAGGGGTAACCATAGTCGAGCCAAAGAGAAAAAACAAAGAGGTACTAAACGCAGATGTAATAGCTTAATGTTATAGGCCTCGCCCCGCTCCCAAATAGCCAGCGTATCGTAATGCTAAACTCAGAGCCTCACAGAGATTTCCCAACGCCAGCTTTAGAAACGACGAGAGCATTCAAGCGTATTCGGTCGCAACAATTAGTATCTAATTTATGTGTTTAGGGATATATGAAACACACTGGAAACGAAATAGGATGTATGTAGGATTCACCCCACTATTGAGTGAAAACTGTACATGTGTATATATGGGTGGATGCGGTTGGGCTTAGTGAAGAATTGAAACTTGTATAGTCTGTGAAGCGATCAGCCCGGGGTAACAGGGATGAAGTTTTGGCTGGCATCTCTTGTAATCACTAATTATAATTCCACAATTACAGGAAATTCGTCGACACCACTCTGGAGGCGCCTCTATGTTGGAGCTGATGAAACTGTAAGTACATTGTTTTTTCAAACATTATATATATATATAGTAAAGTGAATAAAATAAGAATTATGAGAATATAAGACCCAAGAAACTTAAACGTTGCCACTCACAAAGTTTAACGTAACACATGCGATTTGAGTGCCCCGACTTAGAAAAGTAGAAAATATACCTGACGGGTCGTAACTTGCCGGAACCATCCAAAATAGGTAAAAATTATTTCGACGCAGCAATTTTTTTCTATCCTGCGTACGGGCTCTAGTTGTTTTTGGCTTGTAGCATGCCTGTTTACATGGATGTTTCATTGTCTTCGCCCTATATCAAGGAGTATCATCCCAAACCGTAGCTATATTCCCATACGTACACATACCCACTCTCCGGTTCAAGCAATTTAGGAGTTCTAAGAGTATATATATATCGTTATAATAAGTGTATGTACGTACATATTTAAGAGTGAACTCTTTCTGAACTGAGTTATCTCGGAGGCTTACAACTAGTATACATAAGTGACAGATACAAATAGTTCTTTTACATTCAAGACAACTTTTCTGATAATTGTCAGGTAACAAGCAAGGCATGTAAAACGGGGCCGGAGGTAGTACCTTAATTCTAATGATTAGGTAGGATCTGTTACTGCGATTAAGGGCGATACCTGTGGGCCTTTGTATAAATGTGCGTTCAGCACTGATTTTTGTGAATTGTCATTAAACTTGTCCATATTATCGTAACAATCCCGGGCACGACTACACTAATTATATCCTTGTTAATTTTAGAGCATTAAATATACATTTAGAGTAACCTAACAAATCTTAAGTTAACATTAGCCTGCAAAAAAGAAAAGAATTTTGTTGTGTGCAAACCTATATTTAATTTTGGAGCATTAAATATACATTTACAGTAACCTTACAAATCTTAAATTAATAGTAGCCTGCAAAGAAGTAAAGAATTTTGTTGTGTGCAAACCTATATTTAATTTTAGAGCATTAAATATACATTTAGAGTAACCTAACAAATCTTAAGTTTACATTAGCCTGCAAAGAAGAAAAGAATTTTGCTGTGTACAGTTATATCTAGATTTAGAGCGTAATTAGGAGTATGCTCATATTGTTATACCGTTGCCTAAATATATCATAAATGGAAAGTGTGATGTTAAGCGTATTTTAAGGAGGTTGTTGGGATGTCAGCATATCTAAATAATAGATAACTTAACACTATCATTTTTGGTCCGACTAGTGGTGTGCATGGAATGTATGAAGGGCTGCGGTCGCGGTCAATCCCTCTATAGTTCAAGATCAACAGCCAGGTCTATAAGCGCATTTGGTTAAAGGAAAGTAGAAATAAGAACACCTGTTCGCAGAGATAATACAAGTAATGATGTGCTATTAAGCATTTTATTCTCTCTCTCCCGGAGCTCTCTCTCCATGATGGGGTTTGAATAATTCCGCTCCTCCAGTTGTCTCCCAACAGGTCAACAAGGGACACTGTACAACATGACTGCTGCCCTCAGTGTCGTTGGGTGGATATGGGGCAATGCAGCGGACGGTAGAACATTTGCGCCTTCAATGAGGTAAGGGTAAGTGGTGTAATGGTCCCTTCAGGACCAAGTGTGTCCTTCTTTTTGGCTTTTGTTTGAAGGCATGAAATTTCTTTTGTATATGGCTGGTGGCACACCGGCAGGTTTTCGCGGAACCTCCCCACACTCTCCGCCAATAGCCGAGGCGAGCTAGCGTGCCGCCCTGCAGTCAGCACTGTCCACCGAGTGATCTGTCAGCTCATGCTGGCAGTCTGGTCTTCACGTCCAAGCCAATCACTCATCATAGTTCCATAACTAAAATGGCGCCCAACGTGGGGCCATCTCAGTTAGACTTCGGTGGTCTAATTGTGACTTTTGCTGGGGACTGAGACTTGTTGTGAGATGGTCATTTGGCAGTTTTCTAATTGACTGACCTCAAGCCTCATATCCAGTAGAAGTTACTTGCGGACCTAAGTCTGACTGGTTTTGGTTATCTGAATTGAGTTGAGTAAAGTAAAGTTTCGATTTTGGTAAAGTTTTCGCGAGTTTTTCAATTATGATTGAAGTAAAGTTTTTCGATTGTGATTTTCATTTGTTTTGGATTGTGATTTTAGTAACGTAGAGTTTTTGGTATTGTTTTCTTCTGCAGTTCAACTTTAGGTTTGACTTCGGTCAAGTCTCAAGTTGGAACAATTGTCGAGTTTCTTTGAATTTTTTTTTGAATCGATCTTTCCCGTTGGCCTTCTGCTATAGAAATAGTAGATGGCCTCACAAATTTTTGATCGTGTTCTCACGGAGGCATGGCTTTGTTGACCGACTGGCTGGATAGAGTCGTGAGTCTGTGAGATGACTTATGGGCTTTTAGCTAACTAGTTGGCCAGATTGTGCCCATCTGGAAGGTTAGCTAAGTATTGTAATCAGGCGAAGAGGAAGGAAAGAGTTGTTGGAGGATGGAAGTGATGCTGAAGACCTTCAGTAATCAGGAGTTGGCATACTGCTAACTGCCTGGCTGAAGAATCTCTAGTATCATTTTCAGTCTCTAGCTTCTCCAACCCGACCCTTCCCAGATTTCTGTGACGGCTCAAGATTTTTCATGCACACACTCATACTACTTATCCTTGCCGCATATTTCTGATCTGATTGGAGATAGAGTGGACCTGGAAGACTTTTGTGTTGGGATTAGCTCTTGGAGAGAGGAAGGAGATTTTTGTGATAAATTTGTTTTTCTGATTTCGTTTTTCCGAAAAGTTTGAGTTTAGCTCATAAAATCTTTTTGAATTTGTATTTCGTTTTTCCGAAAAGTTTGAGTTTAGCTCATAAATTTTTTTGAATTTGTATATCGTTTTTCCGAAAAGTTTGAGTTTGGCTCATAAATTTTTTGGTAAGTACTAGATCCGGCGTAGTTTATAGCATAATTTCGATGCGGTGAATTACATTTATTTTAGTTTTGAAGATCTTGTTTCTGCTATACGTTTGTAGACACACACAATCGACTCTCGTTCTCAGCTGGGCAACACAGACCTTCATTTCCACCTGCAGCACCTTTCGTTCCTCCAACATATCCACATTCTAACAATCGAGTCCAAAATACTCCTTGACGCAGACGGTCAGTCAGTCCTATCAGGAGATGGAACCTTTTCTATAATGGCAATAACTCCGAGCTATCAGTGGATGAGTTTATTTTTCGAGTCGAAGCACTCACGCACTCCGCTCTAGAAGGAGATTTTGACCTCCTTGTAAGGAACATGCTCACGTTATTGACAGTACCAGCGAAGGATTGGTACTGGTCTCTAGTCAGGCACAACCCTTTTCCAACTTGGCTTGAACCCGTATCGCCATCAGCGAGTGGGTGAAATCGAGGAAGCAGCAGATTTCTTCCTTGACATGCCCATGTTACTTAGATGTGACAGTAGTTTACAAGACTTATCAGCTATTACAAATAGACTCACGGCGATTTGCTAGAATTGTGATCAGCAAGGCCACTATTATCAAGACTGTTTACAGGAGAGACAGCAAGTGTTCTGGCATGGATGCGGACGCAAAAATTTCTTTAAACCAAATTGTAGGCACTGCTTGGCGAAAAACGAGGCTCGGGTCGGGAATCCCACCACCTTTTCTGGACCAGTTTCGACGTCTCAAAGAACAGCTCCAACAAATACAGTACAATCATTGAACAGGGAGGACGGTTTGCTTAATCAGCAGATATAAAAAACGAATCACTAGACTAGCCGTTAATATCACTCAGTGACTCTGGTGATATTGACCATCCATCTGACAGTCACGCGGCTTTTAACAATCCTTTAGTGAAAGCAGGGATCCTGATTGACTTCTCTGCAGATCTTCAAGCTCCCGTTTCCACCTGTAGGGATCCCACGATACTACTAGACACGCCTTTGGAAGAGTCTTTAATTTTCGACGTTCCGATAAAACCGACAGCACTTTTTGCTGGCAATGTTACTGAGCTGGAGATTCGGGCTCCTGTCGTTTCTATATTAAAACGGCCACCAAGCTCTGTTATCACGAGTGGGCGTGAGCCTGTTTTATACCCGCTGACGCCTTATCATACGCGTCTACAAAACTACAATGCAGGACGAGACCGTATCTTCTCCGCAGTAGCTGAGCTAGCTGATATTATATATACTGACCTGGACCTTAGACCAAGAAAGAAACGATCAACCGTTCGTTGGCAGGAATACTGTCGACGAATGAAACAGGAAAGAAAGAAACTGGCACATATTTCCGTGTCGATGCCAGACGACATTCGACCGTATGCCGAAGTAAGACCACTCGGGGGAACTGAGACTGGGTTACTTGATAGTGGTGCCACTGTCAGTATCCTAGGCCAAGGAGCCCTAGAGAAGTTAGCTGAAGCAGAGGTTGAATGGAAGAGGTATCGGATACAGGTACAAGTAGCTAATGATGCCATGATGACTGTTCATGGACATGTGAACTTGGACATCACTTTCCGTGGTAAGACCCAAAACGTGCGTTTTTACGTGGTTCCTGGGCTCACACAGGCATTATATCTAGGTATAGACTTCTGGCGTCTATTTGGGTTGGCTCCAGATGTCCTGGGTATAGTCGCAGAAGTGACACCAACCCTAATAGCTACCCCTGACACCAACTGTCATGTTCTTTGTGTTCTAGCTCACCAACGCCTTGAAGCGCCTAAATAACTCTTTCCGTCTTTCGCCTCGTTGAGCTTAGGAAAAACATCTTTTGTCAGTCATAGCATCGAAACGAATGACGCGACTCCGATTAAACAGAGGTTTTATACGATTTATTGACGGGAAAGGAGGAATCAGAACTGACCCAGATGATATCTCAGCCATAGTTGACTATCCGTCACCTAAAACTGTCGGGAAGCCGGACGCCTACTAGGTATAGCGGTATGGTACCGACGATTCATTCCGAACTATGCTGACTTAACGGCCTCCATAACTGATACTTTGAAGAATTCTAGTCAGTGCCAATGGACACTGGAAGCCCAGACGTCTTTGCTAAAGCAAAAACTTACTTCTGCTCCGTTGTTGGTGAGCCCAGATTTCACCAAGCCGTTCATTATACAGTCTGATGCAAGCCAACAAAGTATTGGCGGAGTGCTGCTTCAACTAGATGACCATGCCCTCGAGAAGCCGATAGCCTACGTCTCGAAAAAGTTGAATTCAGCATAGCGAAATTACACAGTCACAGAGCAGGAATGCTTAGCAGCAATCTTAAGTGTACAGAAGTTCCGGCCCTTCATAGAACTTACGCCGTTTAAGATAGTGACTGATCATGTGATCTTGAAATGGCTGATGTCTCAAAAGGACCTCAGCAGTAGACTTGTTCGGTGGAGTTTGAAGCTTCAAGGTTTCGACTTCACCATTGAGCACCGAAAAGGAATCCTGAACGTCGTTCCTGATGCGCTGGCATGGATTCATTGTGACAGCTTAGCAACACCTGAAGATCCTGGCCCGGAAGGAGGAAGAAGCTTGGAGGCTTTGGACTCCACGAGGGCTTGTCTACGACGTTATTTCAAGAGCGCATGATCCGCCACTAGCTTCTCACTGAGGTACAGGGAAAGCACAGGAACGTTTAAGAAGACACTTGTACTGGCCGGGAATGACAGTTGATGTCAGAAACTTCGTAGGCGCCTGTGACGTGTGTAAAGAAACCAAGGCCCCCAATACTATTCTGCGACCACCTATGGGAGTCCAGTCTGTGACAGAAAGACCATGACAAAAGCTGTACATCGATTTTCTAGGTCCACATCCTCGGTCAGTGAAAGGGAATGTCTGCATATTGATAGTTCTTGACCACTTTTCTAAGTTCCCGATTCTCAAACCTATGAAAAACGCATCTACCCTCAATGTATGTCTGTTCATCGAGACTGAAATATTTCACGTGTTCGGAGTTCCGGAAACGATAGTCTCTGACTATGGAGTCCAGTTTTGCTCAGCTCAGTTCTCCAGATTACTGGATAAGTATGGGGTGAAACACTTGCGAACGGCACTTTACTTGCAGCAAGCAAACGCCTCAGAGCGAGTGAACAGGGGCTGGATTCCGCAACTGTGAGGAATTTTCCAGTGTACACGATTTAAAAAACTCACCGGGAGGGAAAGTGTACACTTTTGAATTTCAAGCGATTCCGTAAGTATCTGTATACACTTAAGTGCTGAATTAAAATTTTGCTATGCTGAATGTTGTTTGAGTGAGAAAATAGTCTTTTTGGAGAAGTTAACGTTATAAGAAATGATTTACATGAATTCAATGGTATTATGGCGACTACGGCTTAGAGAAGGGTAAAATAAATAACATAACAAGTAATTCTGAAAATAATGCTTGACAAAAACTCACAGGTATCTATTCAAAATTCACGACCAAAATTGCCGTGAGAAAATATTAATTAAAGTGTACACAATTTAGACAGAAAAACTCATTTCCATTTTTGCGGAATCGGGACAAGGTGGTGTACACAAAATTTTGTGTACACGCGTAAACTCATAGTTGCGGAATCCAGCCCCAGGTCTCTATTTACAGGGATCAGGGCATACATACGGAAGGAACATACCAAGTGGGATGAGAAATTAAGCCATATAGCTAGCTCCCTTAGGAGTTCTTTCCACCAAGCAACTGGTTTCTCTCCCTACCGGACACTCTTCGGTCAACAGATGATCGGTCATGCGAGCTCCTATTCTATCCGTAGGAGCTTCGGAACTCTTAATGAGCCGCTGAGAGTAGATGCTGAAGACAAATTGAGATTGATCCGTGCGAAAGTGCAGGAGAACTTAAATTACACATTCGAACAGGGTTCAGTCTTATAATCGCAGAGCGAAGCCTGTTAATTTCAAAGTGCGTCAAGAAGTATTCGGACGGAATTCTGCCCAAAGCAATTTCCAGCAGCAGTGTTAAACTAGGTCGTAATTTGTTAAGTGTCGAATTAAAGCAAGAAAAGGAAACTCTCTCTACGAGCTTGAGGACCTGCAGGAAAATACATTGGGTGTAAATCGCGCAAAGGTCATCAAGCCCTGATCGAAACCAACTTTATTGGAATGACGGTTATACTCACCGCTGTTGATCTTGATCCTGGTAGCCCTAAGAAGGCACAGCCAGCTTAACTGGTAAATTATAGGATATCGCGAGGCCCTCCTATTGCCTCGTCAATAGTGGGTGATATACCTGTTGGAAGTCAACCTTGTCTACGGTCTTGATAAATTTATCAGGCCATGTCACTACCTCGACGACGCCTTGAGGGCACACCCTTGAACAAGCATTAGTCGGAGATCAGAGTGAGTTGTCAGGGGTGAGAGAGCTTTGACCAGCTGGTTAGGTTACTGATCGCGGAGTTATCTCAGCATCTCGCTGCAGGAAGGCAAAGGGGGGCTGACCGGCTGGGGTTTTGGGGTTACTAGCTTGTCAGCGCACCTCTGGTTCCCTACACGGAGAATGATTTCGAGGGCTGATCAACGACTGGCGTGCCTTCGGGGATGTGCCTCCCACTCATAGCACTCAGCACAATTCGAACAAGCTTTGAACGATCTTCTTCCTCAGTACAGCCTCCCTGTTGGAAATGCTGTCATGGGTCGTGGGTCGAGTAACACATTGGGCGCCCACAGCGATGAGGCCTATGTTTTAAGACCGGCTAGCTCAGACCACCATTTTTCGGTGTTATCTGAACCACAGGTGGACTAGACAACCCTGCCCTGTTATGGTCGTGGCGTACTGCAGGCAGCAATACGCTACCCTACAGCTAGCAGCAGCACACAGCGTAAACCACACGTCGAACGTGTTGCCGACGAGACTCGACCGGATGATTCAAGTCTGACTGGGACAAGTACCCAAGCGAACAACAAAAACAAAAAAGAAGAATACAGAGGGTACCGAGTTCCGCCATGGAACTAAGTTTGCAACAATCATAGAAAAATTACGCAAGCACGCGCACAAGATAGGGTTGAATAAACCGAGAAAAACGGTAAGAAAACAGATCCCATCGAGAATAGTTACGAGTGCCTCTCATCGCATTCAAAAAAGGAAAGAACAGGCCAAAAAGTATTATAGTTCGTTTTACACTAAATCCGACAGTAAGGTAACAAATTCTGTTATGTAAAATTTAGGTTAATATGCAATGCTGATGATTTCCTACAGCTAAGCCAGATTATCTCCACCGAGTTAAAATGAGAGCCGCAAGCCACTAATCACTTCTCATATTGTGCTATACTCCTCTGTAAATTTGAGCTTAGAGGCGGTGAAAAGGTGATGGTATCTGACCACCTGCAAGTAAAACTTGCGTAAGGGGTAACCATAGTCCAGCCAAAGAGAAAACACAAAGGAGGTACTAAAGGCAGATATAATAGCTTAATGTTATAGGCCTCGCCCCGCTCCTATCCTCATCGATTCCCTTTGATTTTTTTTTGAAATATCTCAGGTTTTCTGGGTTCATCAACAGAAATTCCTGAGTCTGGATTTGACTTGCCACATGGGAAAATGCGATGTCAGGTTTTAATGATTGGTTTGAATCCACCCGCATAGGAAAACATCTAATCTGTTGGATTTTCATATTGGGTATATTAAAAATGGGAAGTTTGATTCGAATTACCAATTTTTCTTGTAACAAGTGTGTCTTGATTTCTGCTGTTTGATACAGGACTGATAAACAGTTCTGCAGATTGGGACAAGTGGAGTGAGATTTGTGATAAATATCTAGCAAATGATTTGGGGAAATTAAAAGGGGATGAATTTGATTATTTCTACTGGACACTATTATGGCCAGTAGAGCTTGATGTCTAAATTCCAATTCTATCATTTGTAGTGTCAGACTAGAAACCATCTCTTGTCTTATTTGGTGGGCTATCAAATTGTCCGTTGTGTTCTGCAGATGGTTAATCTGATTGGTTATCTGATGTTGTCGTTCAGACATTGAGAATAGGAATTTTTGAATTTGTTCAAACGTGGTTTTTATTACGCTGATCTGTTGTTTTTCCAGGTCAGCTAAGGTTTGAGTATTTACCTCTAATTCGCTTAGTCGGCTGTACACCTCTTGTTCGTTTCCGCTATCCATAGTGCCAAAGAGATAGTGCATCGCATTACCTATCTCATCAAAGATGGATCGGGGCTTGCGTGATTTAGGCACTGCCTCTTTAATGACATTGGTGCGTCTTTTGATGTTTTCCATCAGGGCATGTACATGTTTGGTTTGTAGGGTACATAGATCTTGATCAAAAGATTTGTTACCACATAATTGATGAACGTCGTGTTCCGCGCGTTCCGCCAGTTTTGTCTGATTGTCCAACTCGGCCAGATCTAACTCAGTGATGATGCTCCAAGTGTCGTGGTAAACTGATAGGCTTCCACGAATAGTACTCCCGTATTATTTGGGGAGTGATTGAATAAGGTTCCTCCGCGTGGGCTCCTATCATGGTCAGCAACAGTCCATAGAAAATTATTGACCGCATTGTTATCTAGGAGAGGATAGGATAGGATATTAAAATGAGTTTTCTGTTGACTTTGTAGCTTACATGCTATTATATAGTATGTACCTTAGGATTACTTAGATTATATTGACACCATGTTATTCGTAGGAAGGTTTTAGACGGTTGTTAGGTACCGTCACCTCTCGTTTGCGAATTTTAATTGTTGTGTTTACTGAACTGGGGATGCCGGTTACCGTATAGGGTCCTACCCAAATCTGGGAAAGCTTATGTTTACGACTCTCGCTCTTGAGTAGAACCTTGTCTCCTCTGTGTAATGTTAGGGGACGTACAGCTCTGTCAAAGTTTTCGAGCGCTGTTTACTCATCAGAAGATTTTTTCGTGCCATGGCGTAAGACTTCTGAAGCTTATACCTGAGAACATGGTAGTAGCTCTCGTGGTTATACACGGGTTCGGGGTCTCGTCTTAAGTTGGATGGAACGTCCGCTGTAAGCCGTAAAGGCAGTCCGTGGGAGTTAATTTTGTCCCTTCGTGTACACTGTTATTGTACACGAAAGCAGCGGTTCGCAGCTAATTATCCCATGAGCTAGGATTTTCGTCCACTATAATAATAATAATAATAATTTATTGCTAGTATTTGTACACAAGATTTACAATCTTTTTCTTAGTACGAAATAATAAGTCGGTGCTAGATAAATTAGTGTTAAAAATAAGAACTGAGCTATAAATAAAATTAATCTGCATTGGGTTGATAGTTCAGAAAAAAAAATACATAAAAAAGTCGTTTCAAAGCAAAAAAGCATATAAATTAAGTATCTACTGCATTTTATAATTTAGTTCAAATTTAGTTTAAATATAATATAAGAATATTCTAAATAGTTTAAATAGTTTAAATACTGCCTCTTAGCCTAGAAGAGAATAGGAACTATTATCCTATAAAGGGGTTATTTTAAGTGAGTTCGAACTTGCATTCTAAACGCATTGACGGTGTTTGCGGTTTGTACAGTAACGGGTAAATTATTCCATAGTCTGATAGACTGGACGAGATAAGAACTCTCCATAACTGATCTATAGAATCGTGGCATTATCAGGTTTCTGTTCCGCTGAGATGAAGTAAACTGGAAAAGTTCCCTGAGATATTCCGGTTTATTGGACCGTAGTATGCCGAACAGTAGAAAGAGCACTCGATGTTTTAAAAAGGATTCCAGAGAACACCCAAGTAATTGAAGCGTATATGGGGAAACATGATCAAATCGTCGCAATCTAAAAATAAATCGGATACAGTCGTTGAATGCGACCTCCATTTTACGAGCACATATACTATCAAGTTTGGGAAACACAACGCTACCAAACGAGAAATGAGGCAGAATCAACGTCTTTACTAGGACCAGACGAGTGTTACGAGGCAATATATCGGCCGAGAGCCAAAGTCTACGCAGCCCAGCATAAATTTTACCCAATCTCGCCTTAATATAATCACAGCACTTCATACTGCTGTTTAATTCTATCCCAAGATTGGTAACCTTATTCAGCATGGGTAGTGGAGAATGGTTCAGGATCACTGGTGGGTCAGACACATCGAAAGCATTATTGTAAAAACTTATAGAAAGTGATTTTACTGGATTAAGTTGCAGACCATTATCCATAGACCAGGCATATATTCGATCCAGATCACTATTAATGCGTGATAAGCAATCCTCGAGAAGACCTATGGGCCGACTTAGATAAACCTGAACATCATCCGCATAGAGGTGTAATTCTACATCGCGAAAAACTTTGGGCAAGTCATTAATGAATAAGCTGAATAACAGCGGACCCAATATCGATCCTTGGGGAACTCCATACTGTAGAGGCAAAAATGCAGAATAGACATTGCCGACCCTGACCCGCTGGCGACGCTCACTCAGAAAGCTATCCAGCATGTGCGCTGCTGAACTGCCAAATTTAAAAGACGAACAGAGCTTCTGTATAAGAGTGCCATGATCTACACTATCAAAAGCCTTTGAAAAATCTAAAAGGACCAGCGTAGTGAATTTTTCACTATCCATCGCGCTTCTAATATCGGACGTTATCTTTAATAAGGCTGTTTCACAACTATGAAATGCTCGAAAGCCTGATTGCCATCGAGTTAAAAGATTATTTTTGTCCACATGTTCAAGTATTTGCTGGTACATTAATTTTTCTAGCACTTTCGACAAAAAACAAAGTATACTGATTGGACGAAAATCAGCCGGAGAATCTGGCGTTTTCTTTTTTGCTATTGCAAGAATGTTAGCTACCTTCCAGTTGGAGGGAAATGAAGTAAAAGTGAGGCATGAATTGATTATATGAAGGATATACGGACTAATAATAGGTAGTATTAGTTTGATAAATCGAGATGGTAAGTTGTCAGGTCCAGTTGCCTCGGATCGAATTGAATTACAAGACAATAGAAGCTCAGTAATGTCTACTCCATGAAACGAAAAACTATGAATCGAGCTACTCGGAGTAATCTCAGGACTGCGCAGCGGGTTAACTTGACGAATGTTGGTGGCAGTTGGAGCGGAAAGATTTGCAAGAGTAAACGATGCATTCAGCTCGTCTGGATCGAAGTTGCATTCAGTTTTATCCTTTCCATAAACTCCGATCGAACGTAGGTTCCGCCACAGCTTTTTTGGGTCGAGGTTATCGTCGATTTTAGAGGAATAATACTGTCGTTTGGCTTGCCTGATTGCCGCGGTAGCCTTATTACGGGCAGCTTTATACAATGTCCTTGCTTCAAATGTTCTAAGACGTTTGTAACGCTGATAGAGAAACTCACGCTCCGCGATAAGATTATGAACTCTCACTGTGAACCAGGGACAGCCATTACCAGTAGAAGATCTCGTTTTAGTTGGTACGTACTAATCAAATAAGTAAGAGATTGATGACGTTAGAAACTCGACTTTATCATCTACAGAAATACAATCAAAGATTCTCCACCATTCCAAGCCATGACATTCTTCAAACAAGGACTCTGTGCCTACGCTGTTATAATCGCGAAAAGAGAAACTAAGTAGGGGAGGATTCATGTTAAGTGACATGTCAAAGCTCAAGAGAAGTATATCATGGTCCAGATTACTAGGAGGGCTAATTTGATTGTGCGTTATTATTTTTTCTGCGTCGGTAACAAGGTTTAAATCAAGCATCGAATGATTAGAGGTATTGTAGAAGGTGGGCAGGGTATTAATCGTGTTAAGATGTAGTGATTGGAGTAAATGTGAAAACTGATCAGTAACAGCATCATGCCTATGCAAGTTAACATTAAAACAATTAGGGGGACAATATACAGAAGCAACCAAGCATTTATCAGTAGCGGAGCTTACCTCCACACATAATAATTCGATAGGCTGCACCACTGAGGCAGTAATTATTTTAGCTCTGAGCCAGTCCCTAACAAAAATTGTTACACCATCCCCCACACGGCCTTTGCGGTCATTACGGAAAATATTAAAACCTGGAATAGAAACTAAGGACGATGGTATTATATCGTTCAGCCACGTTTCGCTGACGAGAATAATGTGTAGATTGCTAATGGAGAAAATATACCTTAATTCATCAATCTTATTGCGAATACTTCTTGTATTTAGCGTACATACATTTAAGCCTGGGGATCGATTGCAAAATACGTTAAGTAGAATCCTTATAACGTCCAGCCCAGAACAGACTCTATCCATATTCGCAAGTACAAAGCACACCGACAATGCGTCTCACCAAAATAACTTCACTCAAAACAAAGAGGGATAAGATGACTTTACAAAATCGTCTTCGCAGTAGAAGCAGCATTTTAAGAATTAATAATTACTAAATGTAGGAAGAAAAAAGAAAATTTACACAAATTCAAAAGTAAAGATAACAAAAAAAAAATATATAAAAATAAAAGAAGAAAAATTTAGAAATATCAAAATTATCAACTAATTAGAGAAAAACAAAAGAACAAATGTGAATAGATCTGTACATAAACACAGATATCAGCTCCAGCAATGCTCCAATAAATACGTAAATATCAGCTGAGTTCCAGAAGTTTATAATGTGACGTTTTGCAGCTGTTCAATAGTAATAATTTTAGTCTCCAAATCTCCTTCACTTCTCTTAACATGAACTAGTCCACTTCTGGTTCGCACCGAGACAAGCCTCCCCAGTTTACGGAATTTTAATGCCTCTCGGAGAATGGAATTGTTGTGAGGTGTCAGGCTCTCATTGATGTGTGTCGGGCTAGGTGAAGAGAAGCCCTCAATATCGGATAGCCGGAAGCCTTTGTGTCTGCGAAATGCAGACAGAAAAGCCTTTTGCTCCAAGTTGGAGGAGAGTCTAATAACTATCGGCGTACTCAGCACCAGAGGTGGCGATGGAGACTTGGATACGACACGGAAGCATCAATATGTGGTGAAATAGGAAACCCAATTACAGCAGCAATTCTCTTAACCATATCAATTACATTCTCTTTAGCCAATTTAGGAATTCCCCTGACTACAACATCGCTCAGACGCTGCATACGGTGTAAGTTCTCGACATGTGATTGCAAAAAGCTGTTATTATGTTGTAATTGTAGTAGAGATTGTTCACAGGCGACCACTTTATTATTAAGAGAATGAATTGCATCGTCAATTTTAGCTGATATTCGACATTCAAATTGCTGCATAAGGCCGTTGATTTTCTCCAGAAGTCAGGACTCTAGAGACTCCATTAACTTGTCTAGACTGACACTAGCTGAACCCGATTCATACGTCTGCCCCTTACCAGTACTTCTCGTTGAAATGCTGATTTCATCAGTGTTTGAGGTTGATGGAGTCTTCTCTCTCCTATGCCCCTTGCCAGCCATAGTGTACGAGTTTATGGTGAATAGGACGAAAAAAATATATATATACGGTATGTACGAATGCGGTTATTATCAAAACAGAAATAGCGGGAGCCGATAAAATACACGTCTACTCTCTAACGATCATAGCACAGTTCGTAGTTCGTAGATATTCGATCAAAGGTCTATGTGCACGTTCGAGTGCTCCATTTGATTGGGGATGGTAAGCAGAGGTTTGCAGCTTATTTATCCTAAGGAGTTTGCATACCTTTTTGAATAGGTCAGGAAATTACTTCCCTGATCGGTGACTATTCTTTTGGGAATGCGGTAGCGCGAAGAAAATTTGCGCTACCGTTATAGCTTCCCCATTCGGTATGGCATACCAATCTACAAACTTCGTGAGGTTATCCTGAAACGTTAATATATATTTGTTTCCGGGCTCAGTTTCCTCTAGTGGGCCGACTATATCTGGATAGATTTTATCGAATGGTTGTTCCGCTACGTCTGTAATCACCATTGGCATTTTGTACTGTGGTGAGGCCTTCATGGTTTGACATTTGGCACACCGCTTAATGTGCTTTTTGATGTCACTAAGCATGTGCCTCCACCAGTACTTTCTTCGAATCCGTTTATAGGTTTTTGTCACTCCCTGATGGCCGCCAAAGGCCGAATCATGGTAATCTTTTGAGATTAATTGAATTTCGTTTGGGTTTGATATTACCTCAGGGGGACGACTTTCGTCTATGATTTGTGGATTGGTACTAGGACGACTGTCAAGGTCTCCGGCCTCTTCTGAATGATGAGTTTGTTCTTTTTGTTCTATTGCTTTGACCTGGCTGTCTGGATTTGTTCCGCTTTCCTGAATGTTTCGTGTCTGGGCTCTTGTTACTGCATTGCATTGCAGACACTCCTTAAGGCTCGATGAGTGTTTTCCCTCCTCTATGTCCGAGTCCATTTGGTGGTGGACTATAGCTTCTACCGTGAAGGTTGTAGTTTCCTTGTCTTTGTTATTATCCCGTGTAATACGGCTTAAAGCGTCGGCATTCATGTTGTACATTCCGGGCTTATACTCAATTTTATAATTGAACTCGGAAAGTTTATGGTTAAATCTCACCAGACGGGAAGTGGGGTCCTTAACATTGAAAACCCCCTTGAGCGGTTTGTGATCTGTGATCCGTGAACTCTCGGCCTTGCAGATAACACCTGAAATTTTTAGTCGCCCAAACTATAGCCAGTAACTCCTTCTTAATCGTGGAATACTTACGTTCGGCTTTGTTCAGGGTACGGCTGGCGTACGCAAATGGCTGGTTACTTCCTGCCTCTCCTTGAGAGAGAACTGCTCTAAGAGCCTCGCTGCTGGCGTCTGTGGTAATGTTAAAGGGTTTTGAAAAATCGGGATATATTAAGAGTGGAGGGGAGATTAAAGCGTTCTTAATGCTTTGAAATGCGTCTTGGCATTTCTTAGTCCACTTAAACTTTACATCCTTTCGGAGTAAGTTTGTAAGAGGACGTACTATTTTCGAAAAATCGGGTATGAATTTTCTGTAGTAATTGGCAAGGCCCAAGAATGATTGCACTTTCCCCACTGTCTTACGAGTGGGGCAAGTTTGGACGCATGCCGTTTTGCTAGGGTCAGGTAGTGCTCCTTGGTTAGAAGATTTGTGTCCTAGATACACTACCTCGCGCATGAGAAATTGACATTTCTCAGAAGTTTCAGGTTATTTTCTCTCAACTTGTCAAAGACTTTGCGAAGCTTTTCGTTGTGGTCTGCCAGACTTTTTCCATAGATGACGATGTCATCTAAGTAGACGAAACTTTCTAGGCCTTGTAGGGCAGTTAAAATGAAATTCATTAAATGCTGAAATGTGGCCGGGGCTCCTTTGAGCCCGAACGGCATGCGTTTGAATTCATAATGCCCGTAGTTATTGCTAAAAGCCGTTTTTGCTGGATCCTTCGGATCGACGAGTACCTGATGATAGACATTGGCTAGGTCTAGGGTGGTGAAGTATCTTGAATGGCCCAGTTGATCGAGGATATCCTCAATCCGTGGTAGCGGAAAGGCGTCGCCAATCGTTTTTTCGTTCAACTTACGGAAATCAACGACGACGCGCCACCTTTTCTCACCATCTGTTCCCGCTTTTTTGGGGACGACTAGCAGTGGCGAGTTCCATGGGCTTCTGCTGGGCTGGACAATATCGTTGTCCAGCATTTCTAGGAGTTGCTTATTTATGACATTTCGCTGTGTCTCTGGTAACCGGTACATCTTTTGGTTAATAGGTGCTTGGTCCTGCACCAGAGGGATGTCGTGGGTGATGGCATTGGTATGGGTAAGCCTGTCACCTTTTAAAAAGCATATGTCATCTTATTCGTAACAGAGATTTGTTATTGAGGCTTTTTCCACAGTATTTAAAGTTTCATACAGACTGAGTTCTTGCTGTTATCTGGTGAGGCGGGGCTGAATACTGGTGTCTTCTTGTTCGACATCGTTTGGGAACGAGTACCTTATATGTTGCAGGGTGGCTGCCTGATCGGCGCTTATTGCCCTGTTTTTATAACTCTTAATTCTAGACTTACTTAATGATTTTATATTATATATTTTACCTCTTAACCAACTTGTTTTATATATGAGAGGCGCTGGGCCAGATGGATCTGAGGGAGTTGCTATCGGCAGACCGTTTGTGTGCTGGCCAGTGCCTGACGGTGGGGTTTTCGTGAGGGACTAGCAAGCGTCTTGAAGCTGTTTCTTGTTAGTGCTTGGTTGACCTGGGCTCTTATGCCCTACTTTCTTAATCTTAGGTTTACATATAACATGATGCTCACCATCGCCGTCATTACGACTCATGGGATTCGACAGATGGGCCCTTGTACTATATTTATCCGGCTCTCCTTTTATGGGGATGACAGTGTAGTCTTTCATGGGAACCAGATTTAGGTTCACGCCGTTTAGGACTACTTGTGAACTGCGTGTGTTGAGGATTCCTATGGGGACTGCCTTTAACCCAGCTGAGAGAAAGCTGTTTGCTAGGAAGACTCCGTCATCTATTTCTTTCGACAGACTGAGCATTTCTTCCTGCAACTGCAACGGAACTTTTACTACGATCTGAGACCTAGCGGGTACGCACACAGGTTCATTTAAATTCACCTGATGCTGGCCAGTCTTACAAGCCAGATTTTTGGTAATCAACTCACCCTTATCGCGTTCTTGTTTATCACAGCCGACTTCTTCTGACTGAGAAGCTTTGAGAACACTTCAGGTAGAAGGTGTATCCCCGTCGGGTTTAATATCTTCTACCAGTGTCTCTTTGTTGAATTTGTTTTGTGAACACGGGTTATCCGATGCGGTTTCTAATGGAACAGCAAACTCTTCTGGATTGGTTTCCGTGCGAGGAAATCGCAGAACCTTGTTGGGTCCCTCAACATTACAGTTTTTGGCTAGGAAATCATTTCCTAGCAAGCCGTCGTCGGAAATACCTGGGATGTTTTTTACCACCTGGAAGTTGCAAGGTAATTTGCTTTTTAGCATGAAGTTTCCTTGGCAACTTCTTAAGGTTTTTCCGGTGCCAAAGGGGCTTTGAAGCGTTAATTTCTTGTTGCGATTTATTAGCTCGCGAAATTTGAGAGCTTTTTTCTTAATTATACTGATCTCAGCGCCGGTGTCCACTATTAGCTGGGCCTGACCATTTAGACCTATGTCTAGAGGAAGTCTGGCGGTGGGCACACTAAAGTCGGGCGGCTGAGAAGACCCTTGTTTATTGCTGGTAGGGTTTATATTCGAAAACTGTGCTGCTTGCAGCTTTTCCATATTTAACGCCTTTTGTATCAGCTGCTCTAGATCATTTTCTACTAGAGTGAGGAGGTACTGGCATTGGTGGGGATTGTTCACTCCACTTTTGAGGGGATTTTTGGCGAAGTCCGCCAACTGTGTCTTCACAGCTGGGGCTGCCGTTGCTCTGTACTTCAGTACCGCTTAAGATACTTCTAGCCAGCCACTAAGGAGATTTTCGGCCGTTGTTTCGTCAGAGGGATCACTACCTATGTCACTATCACTTTCAGCACTTACAACTACACTGGCTGAACTCTCATATAAACCTAGTGAACGTGAAAGCCCGGCGAATTCGATAAGCTCCTGTTTGAATCGCTCTGTATCTTTATTAAATTTTTCGATTTTTGTCAGCCTCTGCTCTCTGCCTTGACCTAATGTGTGGTCAAGAGCGTCGCAGTGCGTGAACAGTGAGCTTGTCGGATTCGCGTGCCTTCTCTAATAACTTATCTAAAAACTTATCTAGACTTACTTTATTTGCTACGGTGGGACCAGTTAAAATGATACCACTTCGAAGGCGAACTCCTGTTGTTTCTTGCTGTTGGGCTAAAGCTGAGTTGTGCTGGCTACTTGATTGTGTCGGGTTGTCTTATGGGGCGTTGTCGAGTGACATATGCGTCCCGCGTTGTCCAAAAGGGGGGCTTCCAGCTTTCTTGGAATATTCCCTTCTGGAGTGTTTTTTGCTACTAGGGGGGCTCCTGCCGTCTTAATTCCCTTGGCTGAGATTGAAAGGGGGGCTTTTGCCGATTTCGAGATCCCTTTCAATCCTGGAACGAAGTTTTGCTTTTATATCTTCTGTTTTCTGCCGGGGGGGGGGCCTAGGCCTACTTATTTCCCCTGAACCTGAATATTAGAGATGTTTAGACGAATATCTCGAGTTGGGTCACATGGAAGAAGTACTTCCTCCCAACGTAAATGAACCGCATTATTATATACCTCATCATGCTGTTGTTAAAGAAAGCACTATAACAAAGGTGAGAGTAGTATTTGATGCGTCAGCGAAATCCTCAAACGGCAATTCGCTCAACAAGTTCCTATTAAAGGGACCCGTACTACAACCAAAACTATTCGCCACGTTGCTCAACTGCCGTAAATATAAGATTGCAATGAATGCGGACATCGAAAAGATATATATATATATTGCATCCAGATCATCGGACGTTTCAGCGGATCATTTGGAGACATCCTAAAACCAAGGAGATCCAAGATTTTCAGCTAAACACGGTGACATTCGGAACAAATTCAGCGCCATATTTAGCCATCCAAACGCTTCAACAGTTTGCGAAGGATGAACAGCAAAGATGGCCTCTAGCGTCTAAAGTCACAACCACAGACTTTTACGTGGATGACCTGCACACCGGTTCGGACAGCATCCAAGAAGCGAAAGAACCTCCCCCAGTAAATTTAGTAGCGAAGTTTGAGAATAAGCTTAGTTCGAATCATAGAACACATACAACGTTTCGTATACAATTGTTGGCATCCTCAAGCTAAACGCCTACAATACTTCAATGTGAAAGAATGGAACCAGGCAGAACAAACCATACTCAAACTGGTACAACAAACTGCGTTCGCAGAAGAATACCAAAATATGTTGGACAAGAAGTCGTTGTCACAACATAGTAAATAAATAAAACTCAATCCCTTTATGGACGAGAATGCTTTGATACGATTGGGTGGTAGAGTATAGAACGCGTAAATCCCATATAATAGGCAGCACCCAATCATCCTACTACGTGATCATCACATCACATTAATTTTAATTGATAAATTACATTTAGAAACTCTTCATGGCGGTCCATCATTGGTTCTGAGCACTAGTCGTGACAGATTTTGGCTCATAGATGCACGACGCCGTAATACTAGCAGGCTTCACAGATGCGTTAGATGCTTCAAACATCGAACGATGACAAGAAGCCAATTAATGGGAAATTTGGCCACTTCCCGAGTTAATATAACAAAACCTTTTATGAAAGTAGGAATTGATTATGCCGTACCGGTAATAATAAAATCATCAAATCTACGAAATGCAAAATTGCAGAAAGCATATTTTTGCATATTTGTCTGTATGGCCACGAAGGCTGTGCATATTGAATTGGTGTCAGATCGCACATCTGAAGCATTCCTTGCCGCATTAAAACGATTTGTGGCTAGACGAGGATAATGTAGTGACATATATTCAGATTGTGGTACCAACTTCACTGGAGGAAAGTCCATTTTAGAAAAAGGTCTGCGAGAATCACTTCGCGATGCAACTCCAGTAGCAGCAAAATATCTTGGCTCTAAGCAAGTCAATTGGCATTTCAATCCTTCAGCCTCTCCACACTTTGGAGGGATATGGAAAGCTGGAGTGAAATCGATAAAGCATCGTTTAAGACGCACTTCACAACAATCCAAGTGCATATTTGAAGAATATTCGACGGTCTTAGCTCAGGTGGAAGCATGTCTAAATTCTAGACCGCTTTGATATGTGAGAAATGATCCAGAGGAGTTACTTATGCTCACACCCGGAAATTTTTTTATTGGCCAAGCACTTAATGCCATTCCAGAGCCAGACTACACTAACGAAGCGGTAGTACCTTCCAAACGATGGAAGTACACCCAGCAATTATACAAACGGTTTTGGGATAAATTTTCAAGGGATTACCTTAACCAACTTCAAAATCGGCCAAAATGGTATAAAAGACAACCTAATCTTCAGATTGGAAATGTTGTCCTTGTCAAACACGATTATATGCCACCCACTAATTAGGCCATGGGCATATTCGAGCAAGTGCATCCAGGCACAGATGAGCTGGCACGAGTAGTAAAAGTCAAAACGCAAAACGGTAGCTTTCTACGACCAAGTGCCAAAATTAGTCCTCTACCATTAGCAATAGATTAACTACCTGTTCTTAGTGTCGTCATTTGTCTGCCCATCTATGTGTTACTACTGGCTGAGGGTTGTTTTCATTCAGCTGCAGTAGACTAACAAGCTATTATTTCAGATGTCGTTTACGTACGAAGAGGACGATACACTTCATATTTTAGAAGATATACAGTTTAGCCCACCAGGAAGTCCAGAACTCAGGATGCTTCATGACCCAAGGTGTAATGTCTTCGGCATGCCTCGACCAGAATTGGCTCATGAATTAATACCACGGGACAGAGGAGAACCATCAACGAGCCGAGCATCAACGAGCCAAGAATCAACAAGCCAAGTCACGACGAGTCAAGCGACCAGGGTGACAAATCGACCGTTTGTAGGCCCGACTCCCTACACGGATCCAAATCCACAACAGACAGCGGTCGTCAAAGGCAGTCGAGTTTCTGCCTTGACAAGGCTTCTGCTGACCACAAACATCGAGGAATTCAAAATGAGAGCGAATAACAGCTTTCAAAGATTCCGAACTCGAGAAGGCATGGACATATATTTGCCTCGATACGTTTTGCAGCGCATTAATGTCAGGGCAATACAGCAGCGCCGAAACTGGGAGAAATTCATAAATTTACCGGACAAATATCAGGTCTGACTAAGAGTGAACAAGAATGGAAAGTTGCTCTTCCATCATTACCATAAAAGGGGTATTCGTAAACTAAAAGAGGCTTTGGTTGAACAAACTGTTCAACGGGGGGGAGTATGTTGAACACAGCTGAAAATAAAGGGAATCGATTAATATTTTTAAAAAACAGAGTACTTAATACTTCCCTGTAAATCCTCCAGTCCAATGTCCTCAGATGGTTCTCCGAATGTCAGGTAATCGTCTGGAAAGTAAAGATAAAAATACATTAGTTTACAAAGCAAAAATCATAATAAAACTACAAAATACAAGGAAATTACTTGCAAGACAGCCAAGAAATTGGATTTCTTGGCAGTACAACAACAATAACAAGGAAAAGATAAAAACTCTAATTTCTTTGCGAAATTCATATTCTCTGCACAATAAACATTTGCAAAATATGCATACATGTTTAAGTGTTACATGAATTCGCAACAGTATATATACAATAATTAATGAATTTCAACAATTTTCGCCATTGTTGACATTTAATAATCACTTTTCCAACATGAATAATTTCGCATAATTTGGATATATTATGGAATTTATTCATGCTGGAACTATTATTTAACACTTCAAAAGCAGTATTGTACACATACCTGGGTAATAATTCCAATGAATTATTCAAAAAATACTCACAACAAACGCACACTTTCACTTAAAAACATCGCGATCGCGACTGTCAAATTGACTCGAGAAGAGGTCAATTTGGTGAAATGAAATGCGTGCAACCTGTTGAGGAAGGTTAGAAAGTGCGAATTTGAATAAGTAAGAGATATTAAAGAAAATAGGTGAAATTAATTCCCATAATGAGTGGGAAAGAGAACGATTTCAGAACCGGACAGAAGAAATTAAAGAGAAAATTCACGTTCCATATTGGAAACTGACATAATTTCATTGGTATTTTTGCGAAAAATTGAAATATTTCAATAAATCGACAAAGAAAACTAGTAGTTACACTATGTTCATTCTGGATCACTTTTTTAGCTTCCAGGATTTCGCCACAGATGGCGCCACCGTCGCTAGGTGTTTGAGTCTATACTAAATGTAGGTTTGTGTCTTGGCTGTATTAGTTTGTGCCTTCGATACACCATTGTGTCTTGGGTGCACCATTGAGTCTCGACTGCGCCCTAGCGGGATTAATCGGTACTACCGGGATGTGTCATTTGGTCTTGACTGCACTCTAGCGGCATTAGCAGGTACTACCAGCATGCTCCGGTAGTACGGTTTTCTTAGATAGATATGTGGTGCACCTAAAGGTAGGCTTTTTATCATGATTTTTCTTGAGCGCCTGGTTTTCGAGATATTAGCGTATTAATAATTCAAGTTATTTCTGCTCATGGAAATGGATTCTTGGCGGTGTGGGGTGGGAACAAAATTTTCATCAGAAATCCTTTGGTTTTCGAGATATTAGGGACATTTGTTCGGGCGCAAACGCCATTTCTTGAGTAAGGTTACCTAGCGGCCTTAGCCGGAACTACCAGCATGCCTTGGTTTTGCTGTTTTCTTTTATTAGCGAGAGAGTTCAGCATCATTCGAATTTCACAACATGACATCACCATGAACAGATTCTAGAAGATGTCAGTGAGACATTAGCCGATACTGCCAGCATGTTCCGGTACTACGGCTTTCTTGGATGTGTGGTATGGTTCTCTTGGATATGTGAATTTTTTTGCTTCACTTTTGGCCCACACGTGGCAGCATGCTACGGTTTTGGGAAGTTTTTTGCTTCACATTTGCCCACATGTGGCAGCATGCTACGTTTTTTGTGCCCACACGTAGCAGCATTCTACGGTTTTTTTTTGGATGTGTGGTGCGCCTAAATGTAGGCTTCTGTTGTTTTCAAGTGTTGCGCCTGGTTTTGAATTAATATTAGTAATAATTGATTTTTCTTGAGCGCCTAAATGTGGGCTTTTGGTTTTGAACTAATAATTAAAGTTAATAGTAGGACATTTATGTTCATGCCAATGGATTCTAGATGGTGGGTATGTGGGGGGGATAATAATCATAGGGAGGGGGGTAATGGAATTTTTATCAGAAATCCTCTACTGGCTCTGGTTTTCGAGATATTAGCGTATTAGTATTTCAAGTTATTTTTGCTCATGGAAATGGATTCGTGGCAGTGTGGGGTGGGAGGGGGAACGAAATTTTCATCAGAAATCCTCTACGGGCTTTGGTTTTCGAGATATTAGCGACATTTGTTCAAACAATTATCTAATTGGCAATTATATAATTACTAATTGGCAATTAGCTAATTGGCAATTAGCAGCTTGGTTGGTAATTAGCTAATTGGCAATTCTTAACGTGTTGTCATGCGCTTTACTGAAATTCTCATAAAATAAACAAATTTAAGTAATATCAACACTTGCTGTAAATACGGGCTCTGGTTTTCGAGATATTAGCGTATTATGTAATAATTCAAGTTATTTTTGCTCATGGAAGTGGATTCTTGCCGGTGCGGGGTGGGAGGGGAAACGAAATTTTCATCAGAAATCCTTTGGTTTTCGAGATATTAGCGACATTTGTTCAAACAATTAGCTTATTGGCAATTATATAATTACTAATTGGCAATTAGCAGCTTGGTTGGTAATTAGCTAATTGGCAATTAGTAATGTGTTGTGATGCGCTTTACTGGAATTCTCATAAAATAAACAAATTTAAGTAATATCAACACTTGCTGTAAATATTTAATAGAAAACTTGAAGTTTAAGGTAAAAATATGGTTGCTGTGAGGTGTATTGATACAATTTCTTTTGCTGAAAATAATGTTGTCAAACCAAATTAAATTTCAATATTTATTTACATCAAATTAATTATTTATTCCTAAATCTTAAGTTATAAACTTTTTCCCTATGTTCTATATTCAAAATTGGTAGCAATTTAAGTGAAGTTCTATGAATCCTATGTTGGAAACGAAAGCGATCCAGAGCATAGGTCTCCCAAGGTCCTTTTCTGGGTTCATATTCAATTATATAAACTTGTGGAGCACTAGTACTAAACGTAACTTTCATTATCACTAATAATTTAGAAATATTAATAATAAAAACTGGTTTCACATTATTTATTTTTTTATTTAACGATTATAATAATTAATTGGATACAAATTAACATCATGGCGAATAAACTCTATTTTAAACGTTCGGCCGATAGGACCTCTATTTATAAGAAACAAATCTCCTGCAGTATTTATATCCAGTATAGTATCATCAGTAATTGTGCTGTACCGTGCAGGAAGGAAAAGTTGACAGTCCTCCAAGTCCAGGATGATGCGAGATCCAAATGCAGTCTTACATCTTCTGGCACCCAGAATCTTGTATTCCTTATTAAATTCCATTTCAGATGTCTTTAGAGAAGGTGGGTACTGGGGTACTGCTCCAGTTTCTTCAGTTCCTCCATTGCGTTTGCCATTACAGATTACTTTCTCCTTGGTTGTTTATCGTTTGAACTCCAAAGTGAAACTGATTGCAAATCTGATTCAGCTCCTCAATTTATAGTCATGATTCCAAAACAAGTTTAATCCTGCTTAAAGCAAATTTGCAATATCAGCACATTAAGCTGAATGATTCATGTAATTTGATACCACACTTCCTGTAAGCAACCCAATTCCAAGAATTTTACTGATCGAAACGTTTCATTGGAACTCGTAAACATCCTGTTGTAAACAAATTTAAGCAATATCAGCAAATAATTCATGTTTATTCTACTGATCGAAACGTTTCATTGGAATTCGTAAACAAATTTTCACATTCTGCTGTAAACAAATTTAAGCAATATCAGCAAATGATTCATGTTTATTCTTTTCATATAATTTGATACCACACTTCCTGCAGGCAGCCAAAAATTTTATTGTTTTAAGAATTTTCCCGGTCGAAACGTTTCATTGGAATGTAAACAAATTTTCACATTTTCATGTATGCATTCAAGTAAACAATCTTATTTGTAAATTCGACCAGCAGAATAAAGTAATCAAATTAATTTGAGTGATTTTCTTATCGTGTAATTCGATATCATCTCAGCCTGTAATCAAATTCGTTGGAATTCATCCTGTGCAATGATTATTGTAGCAGCAGGATCATTCATGTTTACAAGCCGTTGCTATAAACGCGCAAGCAAACTCTTGGGGAGCACCAGTCAATCTAAGTGATTCAAAGTGTTAGTGTTGAATAAAAAAAATTAAAAAAATGTCTATCACAGTAATAAATGAAAGTTTTTCATTAATTAAGAAATTGCGAGAAGATGTGTTGAAGTGTTTAAGTGATGCAAATTTTGTGAATAAAAACAATATTATTAAAGAGTGCAACAGAAACATTCGTAAATATCAAGCAGCATTTTGGAAGTGTAATAAGAATGCTAGAAAACGACATTTGGACAGCTGTATTGCTCAAATTAAATCGTTGATAGTGTTAATCAAAGCTCCCCATCGAGGTGGAGGAATTAATCAACGATTAATAAGAAGTGATTTTGTTAAGTGGGAAGAAATAAAAACAGCATTCGTAAGTAGAATTAGGGCAGGTGTTATCGTGAATATAAGCCACCTAGATCCTAAGTTATTTATGCAAGATGCCTCCAAATTACTTGCTTGCCGCATTAAGAATACATTAAAACAACAATATCATATTAAAGTTGCTACAACATTTTGCGGTGAGTTTATTAAAGAAACTGGTGATAATGAAGTTATTAAATACATTAAGTACTTCCAAGCAAGAACTGCCCCAATCAGTGTGGAGGATGATTTGAATGAGTGGTATAAATTAAATATATAGGACCCAATACTCACTCAACTAGAAGAGTTTCAAGAGAAAGATAGTGGTTGGGCACTGCATTCTATAATACATTTAGCGGTGCATATCAAGAAGTTTGAACCGATTCGGGGATCATTTTATATACCTCTACCGAAGGAGATTGCATCAAAGAAAGCTTGCATTAATTTGAAGAATAATGATGAAGCATGCTTCGCGTGGGCAATAGCATCAGCGCTATATCCTGCAAATGTTCACTCCGATAGGATTTCATCATATCCGCATTATTCTACTGTACTTAATTTAATTGGAATAACATTTCCCATGACGCTTAAGCAAATTACACAATTTGAAGGCCAGAACGATTTATCAATAAACGTATTCATCCTAGAGAAAGAGCGTTTCTTCACCACTGTTGAATCCGAGACATCAATTACTATAATTATATTTAGTTTCCTTAAAATTCTTTATCTAAATTTCAATTTATTTTGTTATAAATTCAATTCTTTATCTAAATTTCAATTTATTTTGTTATAAATTCATTTTTGTAAATTTTCTCACAGAAAAGTATATGCACAAGCAAAATAAATAAAATAATTTATCGCTATACAAAAAAAACATTGGTGACCCCGAAGTGATTAAGCTGCGGAGAAAATCTATTCGAAGCAACAGCTGCTGGATTGAACAATATTCACTAAGACGAGTCCTCGATCATTGGATAGTTACCATAGACTAGAGAAGACCAGTTCATCATGACGAACACAGAGGTGGATATTGAGGAGCTCACCGGAAGTCAATCAGACATCGGATCCAAGCTAGAAATAGTGTTGAGGAATTTCAAGAAGGATTCCGATACACGAAAAACAGAGGAATACCTCGACAAAAGATTAGCTCTAGTGGAATCGTATTAGCCAGACTTCAAGAAAGGTCATGAAAGGCTGATTCTGCTCCAAGAGATGAACCAGGAATATCTATACTTCAAGAATCAATATTACGAAAAGGTAGCGCAACTATATACTACTATAAGGGCAGCTCTGGTTGATGCCAAGGCCGATTGTCCACGTCAGACCACAACCACAACTATATCAACTACTACTCCTGCACCTACCACATCAGGCATTAATCCAGATACACAACGGCTCAAGGAGATCAAAATTCCAAATGACTTCAAACTGACTTATGAGCAAGAGTGTAACCAAGCACCAACCGATAAAGTAGAAAGAATGGTTCGCAAGCAAAGAGCATCTATGAAGAAGGTGACTTTTTTTTATCCAGGATATCGAATCTAAGGCCAATACAGAGCATGCAAAACCGTATTACGTATTGAAGATCAATGCATTACAGAAATATGAGGATGAATTGGCCCAGAATGATCAGCTCATCTGGGAATTCTCCACCGAGGAAAATCCCTATGGATATGAGGCTAATCTATACCAAGAACTAATTAGTTGGGTACAAGACACCATTGTCATGCTACAGCAGCAACTGCCAAGTTTAGACGAAAGTCTCAATAGCGCAAATATACAAACATCCATCAACCAAATAAAATTGCCCAAGATCGAATTGCCGAGAATAACGACTCAACAGCCAGCCCACTTCTTAGACACTACCACTTGGCATATTCCAAAAAATATTGAATTAGCCGATCCGGAATTCCATATTCCAAGCCAGATAGATCTGCTCATTGGAGCCGAAAATTACTTCCAGCTACTTTCAATCGGGCAGATTAAGTTAGGAGATAACCTACCCGCCTTGCAAAACACTGTACTTGGCTGGGTACTTGCGGGAAGGATTGAAAACTCAATGCCATCTGAAGCTATTTGCGGAATCTGTACTAAAGGAATCAAGCTTAATCAGCAAGTGGAAAAATTCTGGAAACTGGAAGAAGCTGAATCCGTTACGCCAAGGCTGACGGCTTCAGAGCTTAAGTGCGAAACACATTTTAACCAAACAGTACAGAGAAATGAGCAAGGAAGATTCATTGTAAAATTTCCATTTGCACAAGACCCGAACAATCTAGGAGAATCCAAGGATATTGCATTGAGCCGATTCTACTTCTTAGAACGAAAATTAAGTAAAAATCCAGATACAAGGAAGCAGTACATAGAGTTCATAAATGAATACATCGATTTGGGACACATGGAAGAAGTCAGCTTGAAGGATGTCTCAAAACCACATTACTTTCTGCCGCACCATTGCGTAATGAAACCCGAAAGTACCTCAACAAAACTCCGAGTGGTGTTTGATGCTTCAACGAGAACGTCATCAAACGTTTCATTGAATGAATTACTACAAACGGAACCAACACTTCAAGATGAGCTCTTTTCAATTCTGCTACGTTTCCGATTGCCACGGTTCGTCTTCACGGCGGACATAGAGAAAATGTATCGTCAGGTATTACTGAGCAAAGATGATAGGAAATACCAGATGATCTTGTGGAGAGATGATCCATGTAAACCTATAAGATACTGTCAGTTGTGTACTGTCACGTATGGAGTAACCACAGCTGCGTACTTGGCTATAAGGTGTCTTCAACGCTTGGCATCGCAAGCAAGCATGCAATTCCCTCTTGGTTCCACCTCGCTCAAAAGGGACTTCTATGTGGACGATGTAATGACTGGAGCAAACAGTCTAAGAGAGACTCTGGAACTTCAAGAACAGTTGAACAAAATGTTACAGACCGCTGGATTCAAGCTACGGAAATGGTGTGCCAATCACCCTGCACTAGTACAAGGCATTCCTACTGAAGACAGAGCCCCCCAACTAGAGCTCTCTGACAATAATGACTGTCATGTTAAAACGCTAGGATTAACATGGTTACCCAGGACAGATGAATTCTGCATCAAGACTCAGTGGAACGAAGAAGGGAAGGTGACCAAGAGAAGCGTATTATCGGATATTTCTCATCTATTTGATCCACTTGGCATCATGAGTCCGGTTGTGGTAAGCGCAAAAATCTTCTTGCAAAAATTATGGACATTAAAACTGGATTGGGACGCTGCTGTACCAATTGAACTACACACCAGCTGGAATAAGTTTCGTGAAGCTCTCAAGATTCTTAATGACATTAAGATACCAAGTTATGCTTTATTCCGGAAAACTACCTCGAAAAATTCAATTACACGCATTTTCCGATGCATCAGAAAAGGCTTATGGTGCTGCAATCTATGTGCGATCTATACTACAGGATGAAACAATAATCGTAAGACTACTCTGTGCTAAATCCAGAGTGGCACCTACAAAAAGCACAACTCTACCTCGACTAGAACTATGCGCTGCGAAGCTCTGTGCCCAGTTGATGCATAGAGTGAAAGAAGACTTAAAATGGGACCAACCATGTTATTACTGGACCGACTCAGAAATTGTCCTGGCATGGGTTAATTCAGCATCCGCATCATTTCATACCTTTGTGGCGAATCGTGTGGCCGCAATTCAAGAAGTATCTTCCGCCAACCAATGGCGCCATGTACCGTCAAGGGACAACCCAGCAGACGTTAGTCTCCAGAGGAATGCCACCAGAGAAGTTGAAAAATGGCAGTTTCTGGTTCTACGGACCCCTATTTCTGCATGGAGCAGAAGCGGCATGGCCCTGCAGACAAACCAAATTAGAAACGGAGCTAGAGAAACGAGCAAATGTCGTGTTGTTCGCCATTAGCAGGCCAACCAAGGTTATATAATCCATCGACCATCGGAACTCCTGCATGCATCTACAACGTATTTTAGCCTATGTTAATAGATTCGTTAGCAATTGCCGCCAGCATGATAATCACCCGAAGCAGACTTCACAGTTAACAGTAGCGGAACTAGAGGAAGCATTGGTAGTTATTGTCAAAGAAGCACAAGCACAAGAATTCAGCGAAGATTTAACAGATTTGCAAAAAGGTGGTCATGTAAAGGCTGATAGCTGCTTAATTACACTCAGCCCATTCCTAGATACCAATGGCATTATTAGAGTAGGAGGAAGATTAGAGAAAGCTCAACTTTCATATGATGCCAAACATCCCATGTTACTACCATATGCACACAACATTACTCGACTATTGATGACTCACCTTCACAACACCAATTCTCATGTAGGAGCGCAGGCACTGTTGTCCACTGAACGACAAAGATTCTGGCCTATAAAGGGGAAAACCATTGCACGATCAAATGTGCAAAATTGTGTCCGTTGTTCAAAGGCGAAGCCAAGACTCATGGGTCAATTCATGGGAAATCTACCGGCAGACAGGGTGCAACCAGCAAGGCCCTTCATTAATGCAGGAGTTGATTTCTGTGGACCATTCTGGACACATTTTAAAATTAGAGGGAAAAGGCCTCAGAAATCTTATGTTCCCATATTTTGCTGTTTCGCCACCAAGGCAGTGCACATTGAAGTAGTGAGTGATTTGACCACCGATGCCTTTATCGGAGCATTAAAACGCTTTGTTAGCAGAAGAGGTAATTGCCGCCGATTATATTGCGACAATGCAACGAATTTCGTAGGAGCAAACAATCAATTGCAAGAGCTCCAACAAGCAATCTACACTAAGGATTCAGAACAGACAATTGCTAAATTCTGAACTACTAAAGGCATCGACTTTCAGTTCATACCTCCTCGAGCACCGCATTTTGGGGGTCTATGGGAAGCAGCGGTGAAATCCGCCAAACATTTATTTCAACGAAGCGTGTCTGCTGCTTCACTCACCTACGAGGAACTAGGGACCGTGATGACGGAGATCGGAGCAATTCTGAACTCACGGCCTCTAACACCCTGCTCATCGGATCCCAACGATCTTGTCGCGCTTACACCAGGTCATCTTTTAATTTGTGAACCACTCACGAGTATTGTCGATCCTCATGCACAACCCTCCAAGGCCAGTTTAGTACAAAGTTGGAAACTGGTGGCTCACTTAAAGGATGAATTTTGGTATCGTTGGACCAAGGAATATCTAAGCGAACTTCAACATCGCTATAAATGGAAACAGCAATGCAACAACATTCAACCCGGAAGAATGGTGGTAATAAAAGACGATAATCTTCCTGTGATGAAATGGCAATTAGGAAGGATTATCCGAACCATAAAAGGTGATGATGGGTTAGTAAGAGTAGCTGACGGAAAGACAACTGCTGGTGCTTTAAGAAGGCCAATCCAAAAACTTGCACCTTTACCAATACCAATACCAGATCAGGGAAGAATCACCAAACTCCACCAAATCGATCACTGATCAGCAATGTAAGCCGAATACAAGGAAGGCCTCTGCTACCAGTTGCCCAATAACCAAGAACGACGAGGAAAGCGGAAACGTTGACCATAATCAGGGCCCTTCAAGTACAAAAAGGTGACGTTGCACAAATTCAGCCGTCAGTCTTTTCTTGTTGACTTGTTTGGCGCTGCCGATACTGGGTAATAACCAAATAGATATTATGCCATTCAAAACTCAACCCGGAATTTACTTCGAGGGAATGGGTGCTACCCATCTAGTTTCAACCGAATGGAGTTTAGTCATCTATTATGACATGAAGCCTTATTGGAAGGAATTCGAGAACATACGAGCTGGAATAGACAGTCTAACTAAAGTATGCAACACTCGGAAGGACAGGCAGCAAGAACAACATCTATGCACGCAAATTGTCTCACAGTTCCTCGCCATAATCGAAGAAATTAGAAACAACAATGAGTTGCTGTCAGATCACACTACATCTCGATCTAGAAGAGCCCCCCTTGATATAATTGGGAATATAGCCAACTCATTATTCGGAGTATTGGATTCTAATTATGCCGAGAAAATGTCAAAGGTTATAAACAGTTTAGAAGGTAACGAGCACCATCTATTGGCACTACTTAAAAACCAAACATCCCTCATCGATTCAACTACAAACATCTTGAAAAAATCCAGTGAGGCTGTAAATGGACAATTAGAAGAATTCGAAAAATATATCAACCAATCCATGATGAAGGTCAATGGTGTAGCTCAAGAACTACAGGACCAAATGGCAGCGGAAATGTTTATTTTTTTAGCAATACGTCTAATTTTGGCAATCACAACCTATCAGAAGACGCAAGCAATGCTACTTGATGTAATTATCGATACTCACCACGGTAAGGTCAACCCACTATTGTTGACACCGAAGCAGTTTAAGGCCCGGCTCATTCTCATTAAAGAAAACTTAGGACCAACTTTACGATTACCAGCAGAAAAAAACAACTTGCTAGAACTCTACAACCTCATGACGATTGAGGGTCGATTAGGAGAAGCACAAATTATCGTTCGCCTAAAGATGCCCTTGTTTTCTTATGACTCGTTCGAAATGCTGCGAGCCATACCGGTTCCAGTTCCAGTAAATGATACATTCCTGGTAGTTCAACCATCATCAAAGTTCATCATCATGGATCTCCACAAGGACCAATATTACCCAATCTCGGATCAAGATATGGCAATGTGTTCTACAATTGGACATTCAATCCACATGTGCAAGCAACGTTACCCCCTCACCGAAAGGGGTCTAACGTCAGTTTCTGTGAGCTAAGCTTCTTAGCTCAGACACCCTCGCCATCCTCTTGTAGAATTTCGAGAACTAATGACATATCTCCATGGATACAACCACTGGATCTATGTAATGAAGGAAGAAACTACCATTTACATTATATGCGGTAGCTCAGTCTCTCAAAGAACGCTTATGGGGTCTGGAATAATCAACATCACCAGCGGCTGCACCATAAAGGATGCGTCAACCACTATTCACGCTCACGATCTGTATCCTAGCTCACTCAGGACGTCTTTACTGCCAACAGCGAACCTTACCGATCTGTTGTCACCAGCAGAAGTTACCGATCTAGTGTATCAACCAATCTCACATAAAAACATCACAGAGGACATCTTGAAGTTGAAGATAGGAATAAAACAGCTACAAGACGCGGAAGTGATGTCCGCCAAGACTTATGATCAGGAAATTCACCAGTTCAGCATAGGATACATCAGCTTGGTTATTGCGATATTGTGTCCTATTATACCTGCTTTGGAGAGTTTTTTTATGAAAAACAAAAGTCGAAGACGTTGCATGTCCCAGTGCCTGCCCCAAGAAGATCAACATCAGAGTTCTGCATAAGCGCTGATCTGGAGATATAGTTGAACTATACGTTCAACGCGGGGGAGGATGTTGAATCCGAGACATCAATTACTATAATTATATTTAGTTTCCTTAAAATTCTTTATCTAAATTTCAATTTATTTTGTTATAAATTCAATTCTTTATCTAAATTTCAATTTATTTTGTTATAAATTCATTTTTGTAAATTTTCTCACAGAAAAGTATATGCACAAACAAAAGTCGCATTCCGTTTAAATCGTATCATATCACATTACGTCTGCTAATGAAACTAGACGCCCGCGAAAATAAAATTAAATGTGTGAAAAATGTCGTGAGAATTATTATTTTTCTCAGTTTAGAAAATTATTTATTTCTATTGACTAATCATTTTGAATCTATAAAATACAAATTGTTGAAAAATAAATCAGTTAGTTACGGTCATTCAATCGAGGTTTTTATTTCGTTGCGTTTATTCGATTGCATAGGTTTTGCATCTAGGCAATTTCCCAAAACACATTGCACATTGCACTTAGGCAACAGATAATCAGCGATAAATTGTGTAGGTATTGCACCTAGGCAACAACATTCAAGTACACTTGCATAGGTATTGGACCTAGGTAAGAATCAAGCGGTAAATAAAATAATTTATCGCTATACAAAAAAAACAACAACCACAGTTGCAGTTAGACTTACGAAACACAGGATGGAGCGACATGTAAATCTCTTAATGCTGCAAGATGACTATGACCAGGCTGATGATGATGATGATGAAGATCGTATGGATGATGATGATGATGCCAGCAGATATCATTTCTGTTGGATTAAAGGTCTTTCCCGACTCATATCGAAGCAAACTTCGAAAAATCATGCTAAAAGGCATATATGCGACAGATGTTTGCTCTACTTTTACTCTGAAGAAAAATTAGCATCACACACTCCTGAATGCGAGAAACAAAATGATTGCAGGATTATGTTTCGATCAGAGGAAAAGAAATGGCTGGAATATAAGAATTATAACCATAAGAATCCAGTCCCGTTTTGTGTATATGCTGATCTTGAGTCAATATTGAAGCCGATTCAGGGAAATCAAAATACACAGAGAATCCAGGAACATGAAGTTCATAGCATAGGATTCTATTTCCACTGCAAACATGATGCTAAGCTCTCATATTACAGGGCATATCGAGGCAAGGATTGTCAAAAATGGTTTGCATTAGAAATGCAAAAAATTGCATCCATAGCTGTACAGGAGAAGCTGAACATCAGGTCAATGCAGCCCCTGACTAAAGAGGAACGGCGTTCACATATGGAAAATACTTGCTGCCATATATGTGAAAAAACGTTTGCAGCTGATGAGGAACGAGTTCGGGATCATTGCCACTTAACTGGAAAATATCGAGGACCAGCGCATAATGCATGCAATCTCATGTATCAAGATTGCTCCATAGTTCAGTCATTTTTCACAATTTATCCGGATATGATGCTCACTTCATTATTAAGGATATAGCTATATCTTTCCCAGGAAAAGTTGATCTCTTGCCAATCAACAAGGAAAGATATATCTCGTTCACGAAGCACATAAAATTCAGATTCATCGATTCCTTCCGTTTTATGGCTGAATCTTTAGATAAGCTATCATCATTGCTGCCGATGGATAAATTAAACACTAGAAGATCGGTATGGCAGGGATTGAATGATGACACTATCAAACTTCTTACACGCAAAGGTGTCTTCCCATATGATTTTATTGATGACTGGGATAAATTGGATTTCCGGAACTTGCCAACACAGGAAGCGTTCTACAATAAACTGACTGACAGTGCTATATCTCCTGAAGACTATAATCATGCTGAAGAGGTCTGGCAAAAATTTGAAATACAAACACTTGGTGAATATTCAGATCTATACCTTAAGACTGATGTTTTCCTATTGGCTGATGTGTTTGAGAACTTTGGAGAAGTGTGCATGATGACATACAATTTAGATCCAGCACATTATTACACCATGCCAGGTAACATGGGATGCTATGCTAAAATACACTAATGTGAAATTAGAACTGATAACCGACGTAGATATACTGCTATTCATAAAGAGAGGCATTCGAGGTGGTATAAGTCATGTTCGAACAGATATAGTAAAGCCACTAATAAATATATGGATGATTTTAAGCCTGAGGAGAAAGAGAAATACTTGATGTATTATGATGTGAATAACCTTTATGGGTGGGCCATGTACAAGCATTTACGAACCGGAGGATTCAAATGGGTTGATGTTCCCAATATTGACGTTTCCGAAATTGCTGATGATTCTCCAACTGAATACATATTCGAAGTCGACTTGGATTATCCTCAACATCTGCATGATAAGCATAAGGACTTACCGTTTTGCTCTGAGCATGCAGCACAACCTGGAGCAAAATTAGAAAAGCTTTTGACAACATTACATCCAAAAACTAAATATGTTATACACTACCGAAATTTGAAGCAATGCTTATCACATGGACTCATCCTGAAAAAAGTGCACCGGGTACTTCAATGCGACCAATCAGCTTGGCTTAAACCGTATATTGACTTCAATACCACCAAACGGATGCAGGCTACAAGCGATCATGAGAAGGACAGTTATAAGAAGATGAATAATGCAGCTTTTGGTAAGACCATGGAAAATGTACGCAAGTATAGCGATATCAAGCTTTGCATGAAGTGGGAAGGTCGCTATGGTGCAAAAGCTCGGATTGCGGCACTCAACTTCCACAGTGCAACGATATTCGATGAGAATTTAGTTGCTGTGGAATTAAGGCGACTCAAAATGTTATTCAATAAGCCGCTCTATATAGGAATGACAGTTATGGAAATTTCGAAAATATGCCTCTCTGATACCAGCTTAACAGCTTTTAAAACAGGTCTGATAACAGCTTAACAGCTTTTAAACAGCTCTGGTAACAGCTTAACAGCTTTTAAAACAGCTCTGATAACAGCTTAACAGCTTTTCAAACAAGTCTGATAACAGGTGACCAGCTTTTCAAACAGGTCTGATAACGGGTGAGCAGCTTTAATCTACTCAGCAGGTCCACAGGATTCGGTGTGCTTTCGGCTGAGTTACAGCTTCGACTTATGAAGATTTCGCATGTTTCATCCTTTTATAGTAAAATGAAGGTATCAAATCCTTTACAGTAGCGAGCATTGAATGAGAAACATATTACTTACCATTAAATGTCTGTAGTACCCACTAATGCCACTAGGGAACCTTACTCAATAAATGGCATTATGTAGTACCGGCTAATGCCCCTAGGGAACCTTACTCAAGAAATGGTGTTTGCACTCGAAAGATCAATACACGCACCCCCTAAACCCAATAATAACAATAATAATTTTCTAAGAAAACACAAACCAAGGTGATGTCATGTTGTGAAATTCGAATGATGCTGATATCTACAACTTCCGCGCTAATAAAACTTATTTAGGTGCAGCACCTGAAAACAGCAAGAACCAATATGACGTCATACGTGATATCTACAACTTCCTCGCTAATAAAAGAAAACAGCAAAGCCAAGGCATGCTGGTAGTACCGACTAATGCCACTAGGAAACTTCACTCCAGAAATGGCGTTTGCACGCGAATCAAAATTATGGAATATGCTAAATTGTATCAGGGCATTGGATGGGAAACATATCACCTACCATTAAATGCCTGTAGTACTCACTAATGCCACTAGGGAACCTTACTCAAGAAATGGCGTTTGCACTCGAATCCTGTAAAAGCCTAGGCGCAACATTTAATGTTTGACACCCAGAACCATCACTGACATCTTCTAGAATATGTTTATGGTGATATCATGTTGTGAAATTCGAATGATGCTGATATCTACAACTTCCCTGCTAAGAAAACTTATTTAGGTGCAGCAAAACCATGATGACGTCATGCCAATATCTATAACTCTCCCGCTAATAAAAGAAAACAGCAAAACCAAGGCATGCTGGTAGTTCCGGCTAAGGCCGCTAGGGTACCTTACTCAAGAAATGGCGTTTGCGCCCGAACAAATGTCGCTAATATCTCGAAAACCAAAGCCCGTTGAGGATTTCTGATGAAAATTTCGTTCCCCCTCCCACCCCTCCCGGCAAGAATCCATTTCCATGAGCAAAAATAGCTCGAAATATTAATACGCTAATATCTCGAAAACCAGAGCCCGTGGAGGATTTATAATGAAAATTTCATTACCCCCCTCCCTTTCTTTATTATCCGCCCCACATACCCACCATCTAGAATCCATTGGCATGAACAAAAATTTCCTACTATTAACTTTAATTATTAGTTCAAAACCAAAAGCCTACATTTAGGCGCTCAAGAAAAATCAATTATTACTAATATTAATTCAAAACCAGGCGCAACACTTGAAAACAACAAAAGCCTACATTTCCTACACATCCAAAAAAAAAACCGTAGCATTCTGCTGCGTGTGGGCACAAAAACTGTACCATGCTGCCACGTGTGGGCAAAAGTGAAGCTAAAACTTCACAAAACCATAGTATGCTGCCACCTGTGGGCCAAAAGTGAAGCAAAAAACTTCACATATCCAAGAGAACCGTACCACACATCCAAGAAAGCCGTAGTACCGGAACATGCTGGCAGTATTGGTTAATGTCTTACTGACATCTTCTAGAATCTGTTCATGGTTGATGTCATGTTGTGAAATTCGAATGATGCTGAACTCTCCCGCTAATAAAAGAAAACAGCAGAACCAAGGCATGCTGGCAGTTCCGGCTAAGGCCGCTAGGGAACCTTACTCAAGAAATGGAGTTTGCGCCCGAACAAATGTCGCTAATATCTCGAAAACCAAAGGATTTCTGATGAAAATTTTGTTCCAACCCCCTCCCACCCACACCACCAAGAATCCATTTCCATGAGCAAAAATAACTTGAATTATTAATACGCTAATATCTCGAAAACCAGGCGCTCAAGAAAAATCATGATAAAAAACCTACATTTAGGTGCACCACATATCTATCTAAGAAAACCGTAGTACCGGAGCATGCTGGTAGTACCTGCGAATGCCGCTAGAGCGCAGTCAAGACCAAATGACACATCCCGGGAGTACCGATTAATCCCGCTAGGGCGCAGTCGAGACTCAATGGTGGACCCAAGACACAATGACGTATCCAAGGCGCAAACCAATTCATCCCAGACCCAAACCTACATTTAGTATGGACTCAAACCACCTAGAGACGGTGGCGCCATCTGTGTCGAAATCCTTGAAGCTAAAAAGTGGACCAGAATGAACATAGTATAACTACTAAAACTCATGGATAATAAAGAATAAATTAGATAACATATTTTAGCATATTTTGACATAGTTGCGCAAAGTGAGCAAACATGAAAAATATGTGGAAATTCCATATTTTTGTGTGGAATCCATCATAAAATGGCGGCTCCGAAACTATAAAAGGGCAGTGCTCCCTTAGATCATTCTCAGTCAGTGATAGTGATTTTACATGCCAGTTCGGTATAAAATCACAGTGATAAAAACCAAGCAAAAAATAAAAAGTGAACTTCAGGAAAATTTTAGGAGGATAAATAAACGAACAATAAGGTACATTATTCTCATGCTCTAAAATTAAAGGTGTTTAAGGAAAATTTGTGTGAAAAATTATTTTGTGGTAATCGGAATTTCAGGATAAGTATTTTTCATCTTCTTCTGAAATTAATTAATGTTGGTGACGGAAAATTTTTAGATTTAGGTTTTTTCACATAGCGGCTGAATTCATGCTAGCTTTGCATTTTCGACGCCTCATGTCGAAAAACAAATTAGTTTAATTAATATTAAGAGTGATATAAGTGAATTAAGTTAGTTAGTAATTTCAGAACAATAGATAGTGAAATTTGAAATAAAGGTGAAATTCGTGATAAATCTGAGGTATAATATTGAGCACGTGTCACGCTACAACACCTCAAGCACACATGCCTACAGATAATTAGTTAAGCTAAAATAATTACTTTTGAATTGGTAAAAATTACAACGAATTAAGAAGAACGTAACATAAAGAATTTTGTTTAATAAAACAACAGTAAACGCAAGCCCACTTATCTTCTTATTTTAACATACCGCTACACTAAACCACCCAAAATGCTGTAATATAGCTATGGTGCTCGCTTACAGCTACATTACAATACACTCGTAACAAGTGGTGTCAGAAGTGGGATAAATTCGCGAGAAAAGGGGTGGCATTTGACTTTGAAATTCAAAGAGTGATTAATTTTGTGAAATCGTGTCTGAAAATTCCGAAAGATAATTTTGTATTAAACTGTGAGTGAATTACAAAAGACGCAAGAATGGGACGCAAACTAGAGGAGCTTCGCATACAGGAATTGAAAGGAGTTGGGGAGCCGGTCATTGCAAACGACAGGTCTAAAGAATGTTCTAGTCGAGCGACTTAGACAAGCCTAGATAGAGGAAGAAAAGAATCCTGACACATATGTTTAGCGATTATCACATGGATCTTACGATATTGTTGTCATCAGGTTAAGCGATAGCATAGGAGTAGGGTTTCAGATAGTTATGTAAAGTTCGCCAACAGAAATAATAAATACGGTGGCACTATTAATTGGTTTTCAGCTAACCTGCGTTCAGCTCCGGAAGGCCTTCAAGGAATGGAACCAGGGTGAGTAATATTTATAAATTTTTCTATTTTCGTTTTGCCGCCCTATTGGGTGCACTAAGTCAGGTTCAGTGAAATTTGAAATTCTAACGAGGACAAAATTTTAGTATTATACAAAAACAAAAACCAAGTGATTAGTTAAAATTATGTCAAAATTGGCATAAATTAAAAACAAATATATATGTATAACGTAGTAAATATGTAAGTTTTTTGTATATATCTCTACATTATATAATGTAAGTTAGAAAGATGAAACAACGGTGATCGCTTCCAAAATTTTTACTGATTTTCAACTTGTTAATAGATGATACTTTTGTTTATATACATACTTTTTTTAGATATAATATTTGAAAAATAAAATATTTCCATTCAAAGTCTCAAAATTTGTCATCTTCCATCTTTTTCTTATACCTTTAGAAACATGTATGCATTCAAATGCATGCTTTTTCTTATAAAAAATCAAAAGCTACCGTAGGTTTTCAATATTTATAGGTATATAAATTAAAAGTAAGAAACAATTCCTTTGATAAATCTTTAAAGCAAGAGATCGCTCACAAATAATAGACTTATTGCAAATATAGAAAAAGGAGAAACAGACAAATATATACATAAAATAATAATAGAAAAAAGAAAAAAGGAAAATTATCTATTGCAATGTTATGTTAAAGCCATGATCCATTGTAAGAACCGAGAAGGCTGCAGTTAAATTTAAATAAATGAATTTTTATAACGTAGTTATGATGTGCTCATAGCATGTTTCCTCCTTCCCTTTCCTGGCGCCCTCTCTCCTTGTCAGTGGTTGAATAGGTTCGCTCCTCTTCTCATTTCAGGACATTAAAAGGGATACTGTATCATCTTGCCCACAGTATCCCAGGGTAGTTGGGGCAACGGCGGTGGAATCTGCGCTTCCAGATAAGTAAGTGGTAAGTAGTATAAAGGTCCCTTCAGGACTGGGTGTGTGCGATGGCCTTTGATTTGACAGGCACGAATTTTTTGTATATGGCTGGTGGCACAGCGGCAGATTTTCGTGGAACCTCCCCACTCTCTGCGCCAATAGCCAAGGCGAGCTGGCGTACCGCCCTGCAGTCAACGCTGTCCACCGAGTGATCTATCAGCTCATGCTGGCAGTTGGGACTTGAGGTCCAGTCTTCATCGCTTCATCGTAGTACCATAATAAAATGGCGCCCAACGTGGCCGCACCTCAGTTAGTCTTCGGTGGCCTAAGTGTAAATTTCACTGGGGACTGGGACTTGTTGCGAGATGATCATCTGGCATCTGCTAGTTGATTGACCCCAAGTCTCATATTCAGTGGAAGTTACATACAAACCTGAGTCTAACTGTTGTCGTTATCTAAAGTTTTTGTAGAATAAAGTTATAGTTTTTAAATTTTTGAGAAGAAAGTTTAGAGTTTTCGAATTTTTTCATTAAAGTAAAGTTTGAATTTTTCAAAGTTAAAAGTTTTTGTATTCTTGTATTACCGAAAGTTCGACTTTAGGTTTTACTTTGGTCTTAAAAGTTGTAATGTTTTAATTTTTGAAATTTTTGAATGGAAATCTTTCCCGCTAGCCTTCTGCTATGGAAATGGTAGGTGGCCTCACCCAACCCGACTTTTACAAGATCTCTGCGAGAATTTTATTCTTTTCATGCACACATCCACACTACTTGCCTTTACTGTATATTTCCTGACCTGAATTTTTGAGAGAGTGGACCTGGGAGACACTTGTCTTGAGAGTGGGCTCTTGGAGAGGTAGGGAAGGATTTTGTGAACATTTTTTTCTGTTTGTGTACCTTGAGTTCAGCTCATCGGAACTTCCGGATGAATTTTCGAATATTTATGAATGATTTGGAGTCTAGTTCTTAGTGTAGGTACGTTAGGATACCATATTTTGAATAGTCGCCGTTACTCTGGTCGTAGATCTCAGTCAGTGGACTACCTTGGAACTATATAATACAATTAATATTTTTTATTACCAATTTCGATTGTGAGCTTTGGCCGTTGCTGAAGTCCCGTCGATTTTGTTTTAGTATCGTCCAAGTCCAGCTTAGTATATCTTACTGGTACTCTTAAATGACCTTGTAGATTTTTATTATTGGCAAGAATTATTTGGTGAATTTTTTTTTCTTTTTCTCTCTTTCTCTCGGATTCTTGTCGAGAACTTAGAATAGATTTTAGGCATATAATCGGGGATTAAGGACCTTATTGATAGCATGATTAAGTTACAACATTGAACTTGCAACCCCATCCCTGGTTGCGTACCAACCCTCAATTGAGAAAAAAAAATTTTGTTAATTTTTAAATTGAAAGATTCGAGACTCTTAATTTAGCCTCGAAAACACCTGATTTTCTTTCCCGGACTACGTCGATATCTGTATGAGCGCTGATACTATCCAGCTTGAGCTCTCGTGAGCATTATAAGATTTTCTGGTTGTATTGAAATTGGAAGCTTAACCTAATGACGAACGTGCGAACACCACTTCTAGTAACTAACATTCCAACAACGTTGCCTTAACAGCGCACCATCTGTCAAAATGGAGACTGGTCAGTCAAACGGAAGCCAGTTTAGACTGTCTGTGGACATGTCTTTCACAAGGTGTGTCTGCGTGCGTGGATAGGGGAACAATCCAACTGTCCGAACTGCATATGTCGTCTCACCCAATATGATTTCACTGTCTATACAGGTGCTTTTCCGAAAAGGACTCTCACGGTACACAAAAATCAAGAGATTCGACCACCCGTATCAGCCTCCGATTTACCACGGACGAAGTAAACTATTTGGATTGTGATTATTAGAAGTACAGTACTAGCGATAACTAAAGAGTTGATTTGATAATTGTTTGTGAATTGTGATAGTAAACAGTAAAGTTAAACAAAGAAAGAACTTTTGAATTACATCTGAAATATTATGTTTAAAATAACCAATATAACCAATAACCAAGGCCACACTCGTAACAAGTGGTGTCAGAACTGGGATAAATTCGTGAGAAAAGGGGTGGCTTTTGACTTTGAAATTCAAAGAGTGATTAGTTTTGTGAAATCGTGTGTGAAAATTCCGAAAGATAATTTTATATTAAACTGTGAGTGAATTACAAAAGACGCAAGAATGGGACGCAAACTAGAGGAGCTTCGCATACAGGAATTGAAAGTGGAGTTGGGGAAGCGGTCGTTGCAAACGACAGGTCTAAAGAATGTTCTAGTCGAGTGACTTAGACAAGCCTTGATAGAGGAAGAAAAGAATCCGGAGACATTTGTTTTTGAAGAAGAAGCTAAAGCTGAAGAAGAGCCTGCGATGAACATAGAACAGCTTTTGGGTACCTTAATGACCAAAATGGAGATTTCAGCCCGTCAGATGAAGAATGCTCTTGAGGAACAAAAGCAATCTCTCTTGGAGGAACAAAAGAATGCTCTTGAGGAACAAAAGCAATCTTTCTTGGAGGAACAAAAGAATGCTCTTGAAGAACAAAAGAATTCTCTCGAATCCCGTTTAGATGGACAAAAGAAAGTTAATGAGGATCAAAAGAATTCTCTGCAAGCTCTAAATATGCTTGCGAAGAATTCTCTGCAAGCATGTTTAGAAGAACAAAAGAATTCTCTGGAAGCCCGTTGGGATGAACAAAAGAGTTCTTTGCAGAATTGTCTAGAAAGCTGCTTGGAGGAACAGAAGAATTTTCTTAAAAATAAATTAGACGAACAAAATATGAAATTTGAAGGAATCCTGCAGGAAGTGCTGGAAGTTCAACAACAAGCGTCAGAAGTACAGCAAAATGATTCTCCGTAACACGACAACTTTAAAGCAGATTTGGAGAGGTAAAACATCGACAACCTCGGCACGAAGGATCTGAAATATCCGGTGCAGGCAGAATGAAACCTCCAATATTTGATGGACAAATTTCGTGGTTTATTTTCAAGAGACAATTCGAAGCAGCCTCCGAAGTAAATGGTTGGAATGATGCAGACAAAGCTACAGCTCTGGTATTAGCACTTCGAGGTCCCGCGTCAGAGCTATCACAAACTATACCGATTGAAAGGCAACGTGATTACACTTCATTAGTACAGGCGATAGAATTACGTTATGGAGATGAACACATGCAGCAAGTATTTCGCTTGCAGTTACGCAACAGGATTCAGAAGCATGGCGAATCTCTACAACAACTGCAGGCTGATGTGGAGAGATTAGCTTATTTTTCATATTCTACCGTCAATGCAGAATTCCTTAATGAAGTGGCAAGAAAAGCATTTGTGAACGCTATTGCAGATCAAAATTTACAACAAGCAATAAGGCTAGCAGGAAAGAAGTCAACAGCAGAAGCGCTAGCCTATGCATTAATTAGCATACGAATCTGCTAGACAAGCTTCACGGAGTGCAGTACGAGTAAGAGAAATTTCGGTGGAGGAATGTACTTGCAACAGAATGCAGTCATTAGAGAGAACTCCGTCATGTGATATTCTCCGATGCTGGAATTGTAATAGACCCGGACACCTCCAAAGGGACCGCAGAAAACGCCGACGGATGGAATCACAAGAAGAGGATAACAGAAAGGTATGCCAAAGATGTGGAGCCAGGGATCAAGCAATTCGTGGAGACTAGTCGCATCAGCTCTCTTGTTGAGCAGTCGGAAAACATATAAAAACCAACTTTCGTGGGCAGAAGTTGGTAGAGTCGGCAGCCCCGAAGTCATCATTCAAGTAGCCCAGTTGCAAAGAAAATAATAGCAGTCTCGTTATATATGGAAATGTAGGGAAAAATGGCTGCGCAATCACTATCGACACTGGGGCTTCGAGATCAATTACTAGAACAGATCTCGTCAAAGATAAGTGGCTTAACAACACCACCAAATATTTAGTAAGAACAGCAACTGGAGCAGCAGCACAAGTTTTTGGAGAAATTACTTTGGATGTTCAACTAGGCGAACTACTATTTAGTCACTTTCTGGTGTCAGACATCATGGATGAATGCATTCCTGGAGTAGATTTTATAAAAAAATAAATAAAATAAATCTGGATGTCGGAGAACGAATCCTCAAATATGGCAACATAGAAATTCCTATGAGACTAGGAGTAAGAGCAGATTATCCTTCGCAAATTAGGACGATGGTCTGTGAAAATATTACTCTATCTGCATGCTCCGAGACACTAGGATGGACAAAGCCTACTGATGATACCGGGACCTGCCGATTCTATCTGGTGGAGCCTTACCCTACAAAAGTGACATCGAACATCATCGTTGGTAAGACTTTAGTGAAGGCAGAAGGTGCAACATTAATTCCAGTCAGAGTCCTCAACACATCCGAAAATGAGGTACAACTAAAAGAAGGTGCTATAATTGGAAATTGTGAGCCCATTTATCAGATTGTTAATTTGGATAGTGATATTAAGGAGGCAATACCTGTACCAGCTACTACTCAACAGGTTCAGAAACTTCTTTCATCTAGTGCCTTAAGTAAACAGCAATACAACGATGCCAAAGGGGTGATCGATGAATTTTCGGAATTATTTTCAATAAATGATGATTATTTCGGCAAAACAAATCTTGTCCAGCATCGGATCAATACAGGAGATTCTAGGCCCATTCAGCAGATAGCACGAAGACTACCATTAGCCAAACAACCAGAAGTTGCAGATATGATAAATTCCATGAAGGAACAAGGCATAATTGAGGAATTTAACAGTACTTGGACATCGCCAGTTGTTTTAGTTAGGAAAAAGGATGGCAGCACCCGATTCTGTGTAGACTACCACCAACTAAATAACGTGACGAGAAAGGATATCTATCCGTTACCAAGAATTGATGACACATTGGACACCCCTTTCCGAAGCGTAATGGTTTTCCACACTGGATTTGAAGAGCGGTTAGTGGCAAGTGGAAATACATCCCAAGCAACGAGACAAAACTGCTTTCTCAGTTGGAAGTGGCTTATGGCCCTTGAATGGCTTGCACCGATAATGATAACAGCTAAAATAATGCTGCAGGAACTCTGGATGGAAGGAAACTCATGGGATGAGAAAGTAAAAACATATGTATCTCAAAAATGGGAAAAAGAAGGAGCTCCCACAAATTGAGTCAATCTCCATTCCAAGATGATAAATCAAGAAATAGAACTACACGGGTTCTGTGATGCATCCGAGCGCATGGTGCGGCAGTCTACAGCAGAGCTATTAAGCAAGATGGAACAATTCAAACAACACTACTAATGGCTAAAACCAAAGTAGCACCCTTAAAACTTAAGAAAACACTTCCAAGGCTGGAATTATGCGGTGCAGCACTCTTGGCAAAATTGCTAAAAGTCACCATGCATTTTCAACACGTTACCACATACGCATGGACAGTGTAAAATATAATTTTTCTGGCATAGAATAAGTAAATCAGATCATGTTTAATTTTTAGTCATTAATTTCTCAATGCTACATCTTTACATACATTACGAGGTGAACGCACTCAGGGAAGCATCAAGTTTCCCAGTTCATTCATCAAGTAAATGTGCATGTTTGCATTTTTGCGCATTTTGTCATTCCTAACATACTTGCAATTACAATATGTTTTCTCTCATATTTCTACATTCCTATTTTGCAATGTAATCGTTGTATGGGTTCATTGTTTCATCGAACTCAATAAATGATATTGTTAGAATAAGCAATAATTTAATATAAATGTACGGACTCAATAAATTAGGAATATAGTTAATTTTCAACCATCGCATCGAAATAATCAGTGATTTTATTTACCTACTAATCAACTTGTTTTCAGCTAATTTGGTGTAGTGGTTTAAGAGCCGCTGCATCCCCATCAAAGGCCAAGGTGTAACACCTTGACTTAAATCAGCGAGAAGAGCAAAATAGTTCTTAACAGACAGACTCAACAATCCCATTAGCTTGGATCAAAGGAGGCCCAGAAAAATGGAAAACCTTTGTCGCAAATAAAGTAGCTGAAATCGTAGAGTTAACAACACCTACCATCTGGTATCACGTTCGGTCAGAGCACAACCCTGCAGATGTGGCACCTATAGGAATCAACCCATCAAGACTTCTTGGCTTAAATTTATGGTGGCATGGGCCTACACGGCTGATGGAACAAAGGAGCAACTGACCATCCCTTGCATCACCTCAACTATCAACAATGGAAGAAATGAAACGCCAAGTCACATGTGGAAACATATCAGAAAAGGACGCGTACCAAGATAAAATCTTCTTAAAATACAGCAGGTTACCTAAACTCTTACGAGTGTGGGCTTATTAGATTTATCAACGCTTGCAGAAGGAAACCAATAAGCAAAATGCACATTACAGCAGCAGAGGTAGTATTGAATGCTCTCACCAGCATAGTCCGTATCATTCAGAAAAATGAATTCACCTCTGACATCCACAACTTACGCAGAAATCGAAATTTAGAAAGGAAAAGTGCACTCTTATGACTCAATCCGTTTTTAGACTCAGAGGGACTCATCAGATTAGGAGGGCGCATCGGTAACTCCAACGTACCTTACGAAAAGTACCCAATAATCCTACCATCGAGTCATCACATAACCAAATTAATTGTTCAAAAATCCCACGAACGGACACTCCATGGATCAAATTAGACAACCTTAGCATTCATTCGCAGAAAGTTTTGGAAAGTTTTAAGACGCAAAACCCATCTCAGCAAATGGGAGCACTACCAACACCAAGGGTCACACCATCAAAGCCATTCAGCCACTCAGGAATAGACTACGCTGGGTCAATAAAAATCAGAGCATCTAAAGGCAGAGGAATCACAAGTTATAAAGGTTACATTGCAGTGTTTGTATGTCTGACCACTAAAGCAATACACTTAGAGATTGTAAGCGGCTTGACAACAGAGGATTTCCTCGCAGCCTACAAGCGATACAAGTGATACTGCCACAACCTTCATTAGTGCTAATAAAGTACTTAATAAAGAAAACGTGAAAAGCGCAGCTTCATATCTAGCAAATAAAGGAACCACATGACACTTTATTCCCCCGCAGCTCCTCACTTCGTAGGAATTTGGGAAGCCGGTGTTAAAGCAGTTAAGTATCATCTGAAGAGAATTATAGGGGAAATCACACTTACATATGAAGAAATGTCAACTTTACTCTGTCAAATTGAGGCTTGTCTCAATTCAAGACCCTGTGCCCAATGATGGACGATCCAACAGACATAAATACACTCACTCCAGGACATTTCCTTGTGGGAGAAGCACTAATTATGCCTCCAACATGGCAACATATCCAAAAGATGAGTAAAGATTTTTGGCAAGCGTGGACGAAGGACTACCTTAAGCAATTACAGCAACGGTCAAAATGGAAAAGCAAGACTAACAATTTTAAAATCGGACAAGTTGTACTTATAAAAGACGAGGGTACACCTCCCACAAATTGGCCACTTGCAAGAATCACAGCAGTACACCCAGGATCGGACAGCTTAGTGAGAGTAGTAACAATAAAGTACAAGGGTGATCATACCATAAAACGCCAAATAGCAAACATTTGTCCCTTGCCTGTGGAAGAACACGACGACAATAGTCTAACCCAGAGCTGCAAAAAGAGAAAAATAGCTACTCATTCAATGAGCACGCTAAGAAGGAGACAGCCAGCTCAAGATGTGCATGCAGACCAGAGGTCAGTTAAGAGAATGAAAGTAAGCAAAGTGAGCATGTCCTTCGCAAATCAGTCAGCCGGTGAAAACGAGATACTAGGAAACATAGCTTCATCAAAACCAACTCAAAAGTTCAACGTAGTAAGCAACGCATGCGTCAATGTCCCCGCACTACTAGCAACAAATGGAAATGAAACCAAAGGCCATTCAACAGCAGACAAGCAGGACAAAAGAGACATCTGCACAGACACGGCATCAAATTATAAGGAACAAGTACATAAATTTCGACGCGATCATATGCAACGTAAGCGTAATGGTGTTCGCATTTACCCTGTAATAACTGGGTACAAAAATTTAGTACCTATAGAAAAACAATTACAGGCAGTCAAGGCTTACGAAATGTGCTATAAAACACAGTTACCTAACTTCGCGAAAAGATACTATTCTGAAGAGTATAGAAGGCCGACTAATCGTGGATAACGGTGGACGACAATACACCCAACCATACTCTGTCTACTGCTACTCATATTTGTGAAAGTAGGGCACTGTTCCTACAACCTAACTCAACCGAAAGCAGGCTTGTACGTTGAGCAAATGGGCGATGTCCAAGTCAAGCGAGGCACCTTCAGAATTGAATTGAGCTTGTCCTCAGCAGAAATAAGAAATGATAGCAGCATGTTAAAACAGACAATGAATCAAATAGAAACACTCTGCGACGAGACATACAAAATATCCGACGAAACGCATTGCTAAGGGTTAATACATCATCTCGAGGAAATCCACACGGAAACCCAAAACCACATAGAAATGTTGTTATCCGAAACAAATAAAAGGGTAAAAAGAGGAATTCTGGGGAGGCTATTAGAGACGGTATTCGGAGCAACGATGAGGTGTATAAAAATATTGACGAACTAGATCATAACCAAAAGCTCCTACTTCAAACGATCAACCATCAAACGAACATCATGCTTCCAACTATCGCAACAGCCAACGAGACAGAAGCAAGAACAGTGAAAAAGCTAAACACTTTCACCGATAGGTTGAACCAGGGATTGACAGCAATTAAAAAGATGCAAGCACAATGGTTCGCAGGGCCCGATACAAACAAATTAAACATACACTTCCTCGCAGCATACCATGCTGCAGCTAATTACCTAGAGGAATTATTAGAAAAATATCACAAGATCACTAGGGTTTACTTCCATTATGGAAGCCTAATAGACTCCCTGAAACCTGCCCTAATATCAGAAATACGAACCAAAGCCAAAGGAAATCTGCCATCGAGTTTAGACATTCTGCCATTCCACAACGCCAAAATTGAGCTAGAATTCTCAGCAGAAGAGATTAAGGTATTAGTATACCTCAACATAGCCGAACTATCCCAGTACAATCTAATAAAATGTACAGCAATACCTAAAAAAAAAATCAGACAATCTTGCGACTCCTATTCTAGCCATATACGAAGCATCGAGAATCATCCGAGTTGCATCATATATGAACTATATCACCGACACGAAGGCAATGAATGTCAAATCCGACAATGCAAACTAACAAGCGTTCTATGGAAGCACCTTCACATGATCAACACCTGGTTAGTTGTTGCCAACAAACCCACCACAGCAGCAATACAGTGTAATGGAAATCATGAGGACATTTAAATGGCACTGGAATCATCAGAATTTCGCAAGGATGTACAATAAAAACGAAGCGCAATACACTCAAATCCGAATACTCATTGAAAACACCAGTCATCGCGTGCTTTATAAAACCTGTGCCAATCAATATCTCCCTACCAACAATTAGCAGCTTTACAATATCGACAGACATGGAACCAGTTATAAAGACGTCCGACCAAATCTACGAGGCATTGGAAGCTGAAGGCGACAATCTTGATGTTGAGGGAAGGTGGGAGATCATTCATCACCACATCACCGGTGCAAACTCACATCATCAGGTCCTGAGGCAACACCCATAGAGGACATGGAGAGAATGTCAGAGATCAATCGTCATCCAATCGCGTCCCCCGGCAGAATGTTCAAACTTGAACATAAAATAATAGAAATAACTGTAGATCTACATAATTGCAAAATTGTTCAGATTTGTATATAAGACAATAAATCTGACTGTATATATACGAAATTTCAAAAGGTCAAAAACCGCATAGCATAAAACAAATAAGCAATAATTGCTCGGAATAATTATTGAACTTTTGCGTACTGGGCAAATTGCGCAAAGTAAGAAATTGCTCCCAATAATTATATTGAATTCGAGACAAATATTGCTTACTACATAGCACCACACTAAGTTGCTTAGTTAGTAATTTTTGAGTATTATAAAAGCAGTAATAATGTAAGAAGTTGTTAAGTTTTAGTAAAGAACTTCCCAAGTAAAGAAGCCTGCCTTTTGCTTTACTACATTAGTATCCAGTACTTAAGCCCCCACCAGTGGTAAGCTTGAGTCAACATTAACGTTTATTTCCAGCTCTTGAGCCTAACCAGAGGTCCACTTCGCTACGCCGAATCCCAAGGACTCGAGCTAAAGAAAAACTCCTGTGCAAGTACAGCACTCGGTAAGTCTATAAATTAACGTAATAATTCATTGCAGGTATACTTTAGTGATAATTTAAATGATGTTCTGCCAGTTGGTTGGGTTGGTAATGTGTAATGGCTGCTGAGTAGTCACGCGAAATTTGGCTCCGACAATTTTTAATTATTTGCCAGTAGAATTTTTGAATTTCGTGAAATTCTAGTGCCGTGAATTATTATCTAGTATTGATATAATTGCCTGCAAGTTTTCTTTTCGGAGTTTTGTGTTATTTACGTCAATTGTGGATAATAACTATAATGGCTGGAAAAACACGTGCTGGCAGTGGCTCATCTGTCGAGGGCCCTGTGACATCCATCGAAACAAAACAACATATAGATGCTATTACGCAGGACATGGATTCTAAATTGAAGGCTTTTGAAGTTAAATTAACTGCAAAAATCGTTGATGCTTGTAAGGAATTCAGAGAAGATGTGGCTGGTATAATGAAGTGAGTAACTACTCTTGAGGAGCAAGTTTTAACTTTGGAGAAACAAGTAACAACCCTGGAAAAACAAGCGGCAATTCAAGAAACTCAAATTGTTAAATTAGAAAGAAAGTCCGGACACCTCCAAAGGGACCGCAGAAAACGCCGACGGATGGAATCACAAGAAGAGGATAACAGAAAGGTATGCCAAAGATGTGGAGCCAGGGATCAAGCAATTCGTGGAGACTAGTCGCATCAGCTCTCTTGTTGAGCAGTCGGAAAACATATAAAAACCAACTTTCGTGGGCAGAAGTTGGTAGAGTCGGCAGCCCCGAAGTCATCATTCAAGTAGCCCAGTTGCAAAGAAAATAATAGCAGTCTCGTTATATATGGAAATGTAGGGAAAAATGGCTGCGCAATCACTATCGACACTGGGGCTTCGAGATCAATTACTAGAACAGATCTCGTCAAAGATAAGTGGCTTAACAACACCACCAAATATTTAGTAAGAACAGCAACTGGAGCAGCAGCACAAGTTTTTGGAGAAATTACTTTGGATGTTCAACTAGGCGAACTACTATTTAGTCACTTTCTGGTGTCAGACATCATGGATGAATGCATTCCTGGAGTAGATTTTATAAAAAAATAAATAAAATAAATCTGGATGTCGGAGAACGAATCCTCAAATATGGCAACATAGAAATTCCTATGAGACTAGGAGTAAGAGCAGATTATCCTTCGCAAATTAGGACGATGGTCTGTGAAAATATTACTCTATCTGCATGCTCCGAGACACTAGGATGGACAAAGCCTACTGATGATACCGGGACCTGCCGATTCTATCTGGTGGAGCCTTACCCTACAAAAGTGACATCGAACATCATCGTTGGTAAGACTTTAGTGAAGGCAGAAGGTGCAACATTAATTCCAGTCAGAGTCCTCAACACATCCGAAAATGAGGTACAACTAAAAGAAGGTGCTATAATTGGAAATTGTGAGCCCATTTATCAGATTGTTAATTTGGATAGTGATATTAAGGAGGCAATACCTGTACCAGCTACTACTCAACAGGTTCAGAAACTTCTTTCATCTAGTGCCTTAAGTAAACAGCAATACAACGATGCCAAAGGGGTGATCGATGAATTTTCGGAATTATTTTCAATAAATGATGATTATTTCGGCAAAACAAATCTTGTCCAGCATCGGATCAATACAGGAGATTCTAGGCCCATTCAGCAGATAGCACGAAGACTACCATTAGCCAAACAACCAGAAGTTGCAGATATGATAAATTCCATGAAGGAACAAGGCATAATTGAGGAATTTAACAGTACTTGGACATCGCCAGTTGTTTTAGTTAGGAAAAAGGATGGCAGCACCCGATTCTGTGTAGACTACCACCAACTAAATAACGTGACGAGAAAGGATATCTATCCGTTACCAAGAATTGATGACACATTGGACACCCCTTTCCGAAGCGTAATGGTTTTCCACACTGGATTTGAAGAGCGGTTAGTGGCAAGTGGAAATACATCCCAAGCAACGAGACAAAACTGCTTTCTCAGTTGGAAGTGGCTTATGGCCCTTGAATGGCTTGCACCGATAATGATAACAGCTAAAATAATGCTGCAGGAACTCTGGATGGAAGGAAACTCATGGGATGAGAAAGTAAAAACATATGTATCTCAAAAATGGGAAAAAGAAGGAGCTCCCACAAATTGAGTCAATCTCCATTCCAAGATGATAAATCAAGAAATAGAACTACACGGGTTCTGTGATGCATCCGAGCGCATGGTGCGGCAGTCTACAGCAGAGCTATTAAGCAAGATGGAACAATTCAAACAACACTACTAATGGCTAAAACCAAAGTAGCACCCTTAAAACTTAAGAAAACACTTCCAAGGCTGGAATTATGCGGTGCAGCACTCTTGGCAAAATTGCTAAAAGTCACCATGCATTTTCAACACGTTACCACATACGCATGGACAGTGTAAAATATAATTTTTCTGGCATAGAATAAGTAAATCAGATCATGTTTAATTTTTAGTCATTAATTTCTCAATGCTACATCTTTACATACATTACGAGGTGAACGCACTCAGGGAAGCATCAAGTTTCCCAGTTCATTCATCAAGTAAATGTGCATGTTTGCATTTTTGCGCATTTTGTCATTCCTAACATACTTGCAATTACAATATGTTTTCTCTCATATTTCTACATTCCTATTTTGCAATGTAATCGTTGTATGGGTTCATTGTTTCATCGAACTCAATAAATGATATTGTTAGAATAAGCAATAATTTAATATAAATGTACGGACTCAATAAATTAGGAATATAGTTAATTTTCAACCATCGCATCGAAATAATCAGTGATTTTATTTACCTACTAATCAACTTGTTTTCAGCTAATTTGGTGTAGTGGTTTAAGAGCCGCTGCATCCCCATCAAAGGCCAAGGTGTAACACCTTGACTTAAATCAGCGAGAAGAGCAAAATAGTTCTTAACAGACAGACTCAACAATCCCATTAGCTTGGATCAAAGGAGGCCCAGAAAAATGGAAAACCTTTGTCGCAAATAAAGTAGCTGAAATCGTAGAGTTAACAACACCTACCATCTGGTATCACGTTCGGTCAGAGCACAACCCTGCAGATGTGGCACCTATAGGAATCAACCCATCAAGACTTCTTGGCTTAAATTTATGGTGGCATGGGCCTACACGGCTGATGGAACAAAGGAGCAACTGACCATCCCTTGCATCACCTCAACTATCAACAATGGAAGAAATGAAACGCCAAGTCACATGTGGAAACATATCAGAAAAGGACGCGTACCAAGATAAAATCTTCTTAAAATACAGCAGGTTACCTAAACTCTTACGAGTGTGGGCTTATTAGATTTATCAACGCTTGCAGAAGGAAACCAATAAGCAAAATGCACATTACAGCAGCAGAGGTAGTATTGAATGCTCTCACCAGCATAGTCCGTATCATTCAGAAAAATGAATTCACCTCTGACATCCACAACTTACGCAGAAATCGAAATTTAGAAAGGAAAAGTGCACTCTTATGACTCAATCCGTTTTTAGACTCAGAGGGACTCATCAGATTAGGAGGGCGCATCGGTAACTCCAACGTACCTTACGAAAAGTACCCAATAATCCTACCATCGAGTCATCACATAACCAAATTAATTGTTCAAAAATCCCACGAACGGACACTCCATGGATCAAATTAGACAACCTTAGCATTCATTCGCAGAAAGTTTTGGAAAGTTTTAAGACGCAAAACCCATCTCAGCAAATGGGAGCACTACCAACACCAAGGGTCACACCATCAAAGCCATTCAGCCACTCAGGAATAGACTACGCTGGGTCAATAAAAATCAGAGCATCTAAAGGCAGAGGAATCACAAGTTATAAAGGTTACATTGCAGTGTTTGTATGTCTGACCACTAAAGCAATACACTTAGAGATTGTAAGCGGCTTGACAACAGAGGATTTCCTCGCAGCCTACAAGCGATACAAGTGATACTGCCACAACCTTCATTAGTGCTAATAAAGTACTTAATAAAGAAAACGTGAAAAGCGCAGCTTCATATCTAGCAAATAAAGGAACCACATGACACTTTATTCCCCCGCAGCTCCTCACTTCGTAGGAATTTGGGAAGCCGGTGTTAAAGCAGTTAAGTATCATCTGAAGAGAATTATAGGGGAAATCACACTTACATATGAAGAAATGTCAACTTTACTCTGTCAAATTGAGGCTTGTCTCAATTCAAGACCCTGTGCCCAATGATGGACGATCCAACAGACATAAATACACTCACTCCAGGACATTTCCTTGTGGGAGAAGCACTAATTATGCCTCCAACATGGCAACATATCCAAAAGATGAGTAAAGATTTTTGGCAAGCGTGGACGAAGGACTACCTTAAGCAATTACAGCAACGGTCAAAATGGAAAAGCAAGACTAACAATTTTAAAATCGGACAAGTTGTACTTATAAAAGACGAGGGTACACCTCCCACAAATTGGCCACTTGCAAGAATCACAGCAGTACACCCAGGATCGGACAGCTTAGTGAGAGTAGTAACAATAAAGTACAAGGGTGATCATACCATAAAACGCCAAATAGCAAACATTTGTCCCTTGCCTGTGGAAGAACACGACGACAATAGTCTAACCCAGAGCTGCAAAAAGAGAAAAATAGCTACTCGTTCAATGAGCACGCTAAGAAGGAGACAGCCAGCTCAAGATGTGCATGCAGACCAGAGGTCAGTTAAGAGAATGAAAGTAAGCAAAGTGAGCATGTCCTTCGCAAATCAGTCAGCCGGTGAAAACGAGATACTAGGAAACATAGCTTCATCAAAACCAACTCAAAAGTTCAACGTAGTAAGCAACGCATGCGTCAATGTCCCCGCACTACTAGCAACAAATGGAAATGAAACCAAAGGCCATTCAACAGCAGACAAGCAGGACAAAAGAGACATCTGCACAGACACGGCATCAAATTATAAGGAACAAGTACATAAATTTCGACGCGATCATATGCAACGTAAGCGTAATGGTGTTCGCATTTACCCTGTAATAACTGGGTACAAAAATTTAGTACCTATAGAAAAACAATTACAGGCAGTCAAGGCTTACGAAATGTGCTATAAAACACAGTTACCTAACTTCGCGAAAAGATACTATTCTGAAGAGTATAGAAGGCCGACTAATCGTGGATAACGGTGGACGACAATACACCCAACCATACTCTGTCTACTGCTACTCATATTTGTGAAAGTAGGGCACTGTTCCTACAACCTAACTCAACCGAAAGCAGGCTTGTACGTTGAGCAAATGGGCGATGTCCAAGTCAAGCGAGGCACCTTCAGAATTGAATTGAGCTTGTCCTCAGCAGAAATAAGAAATGATAGCAGCATGTTAAAACAGACAATGAATCAAATAGAAACACTCTGCGACGAGACATACAAAATATCCGACGAAACGCATTGCTAAGGGTTAATACATCATCTCGAGGAAATCCACACGGAAACCCAAAACCACATAGAAATGTTGTTATCCGAAACAAATAAAAGGGTAAAAAGAGGAATTCTGGGGAGGCTATTAGAGACGGTATTCGGAGCAACGATGAGGTGTATAAAAATATTGACGAACTAGATCATAACCAAAAGCTCCTACTTCAAACGATCAACCATCAAACGAACATCATGCTTCCAACTATCGCAACAGCCAACGAGACAGAAGCAAGAACAGTGAAAAAGCTAAACACTTTCACCGATAGGTTGAACCAGGGATTGACAGCAATTAAAAAGATGCAAGCACAATGGTTCGCAGGGCCCGATACAAACAAATTAAACATACACTTCCTCGCAGCATACCATGCTGCAGCTAATTACCTAGAGGAATTATTAGAAAAATATCACAAGATCACTAGGGTTTACTTCCATTATGGAAGCCTAATAGACTCCCTGAAACCTGCCCTAATATCAGAAATACGAACCAAAGCCAAAGGAAATCTGCCATCGAGTTTAGACATTCTGCCATTCCACAACGCCAAAATTGAGCTAGAATTCTCAGCAGAAGAGATTAAGGTATTAGTATACCTCAACATAGCCGAACTATCCCAGTACAATCTAATAAAATGTACAGCAATACCTAAAAAAAAAATCAGACAATCTTGCGACTCCTATTCTAGCCATATACGAAGCATCGAGAATCATCCGAGTTGCATCATATATGAACTATATCACCGACACGAAGGCAATGAATGTCAAATCCGACAATGCAAACTAACAAGCGTTCTATGGAAGCACCTTCACATGATCAACACCTGGTTAGTTGTTGCCAACAAACCCACCACAGCAGCAATACAGTGTAATGGAAATCATGAGGACATTTAAATGGCACTGGAATCATCAGAATTTCGCAAGGATGTACAATAAAAACGAAGCGCAATACACTCAAATCCGAATACTCATTGAAAACACCAGTCATCGCGTGCTTTATAAAACCTGTGCCAATCAATATCTCCCTACCAACAATTAGCAGCTTTACAATATCGACAGACATGGAACCAGTTATAAAGACGTCCGACCAAATCTACGAGGCATTGGAAGCTGAAGGCGACAATCTTGATGTTGAGGGAAGGTGGGAGATCATTCATCACCACATCACCGGTGCAAACTCACATCATCAGGTCCTGAGGCAACACCCATAGAGGACATGGAGAGCATGTCAGAGATCAATCGTCATCCAATCGCGTCCCCCGGCAGAATGTTCAAACTTGAACATAAAATAATAGAAATAACTGTAGATCTACATAATTGCAAAATTGTTCAGATTTGTATATAAGACAATAAATCTGACTGTATATATACGAAATTTCAAAAGGTCAAAAACCGCATAGCATAAAACAAATAAGCAATAATTGCTCGGAATAATTATTGAACTTTTGCGTACTGGGCAAATTGCGCAAAGTAAGAAATTGCTCCCAATAATTATATTGAATTCGAGACAAATATTGCTTACTACATAGCACCACACTAAGTTGCTTAGTTAGTAATTTTTGAGTATTATAAAAGCAGTAATAATGTAAGAAGTTGTTAAGTTTTAGTAAAGAACTTCCCAAGTAAAGAAGCCTGCCTTTTGCTTTACTACATTAGTATCCAGTACTTAAGCCCCCACCAGTGGTAAGCTTGAGTCAACATTAACGTTTATTTCCAGCTCTTGAGCCTAACCAGAGGTCCACTTCGCTACGCCGAATCCCAAGGACTCGAGCTAAAGAAAAACTCCTGTGCAAGTACAGCACTCGGTAAGTCTATAAATTAACGTAATAATTCATTGCAGGTATACTTTAGTGATAATTTAAATGATGTTCTGCCAGTTGGTTGGGTTGGTAATGTGTAATGGCTGCTGAGTAGTCACGCGAAATTTGGCTCCGACAATTTTTAATTATTTGCCAGTAGAATTTTTGAATTTCGTGAAATTCTAGTGCCGTGAATTATTATCTAGTATTGATATAATTGCCTGCAAGTTTTCTTTTCGGAGTTTTGTGTTATTTACGTCAATTGTGGATAATAACTATAATGGCTGGAAAAACACGTGCTGGCAGTGGCTCATCTGTCGAGGGCCCTGTGACATCCATCGAAATAAAACAACATATAGATGCTATTACGCAGGACATGGATTCTAAATTGAAGGCTTTTGAAGTTAAATTAACTGCAAAAATCGTTGATGCTTGTAAGGAATTCAGAGAAGATGTGGCTGGTATAATGAAGTGAGTAACTACTCTTGAGGAGCAAGTTTTAACTTTGGAGAAACAAGTAACAACCCTGGAAAAACAAGCGGCAATTCAAGAAACTCAAATTGTTAAATTAGAAAGAAAGTCCAAGTCAACTGACGTGCTTATTCACCGAGTACCTCGAATGCATGGTGAGAATATTAATGATGTGATACAAAAATTGTCTGCAATCGTAAATTGTGAAATACCGTCTAGCACAATTGCATTCAGATTAAATAAATCGAATAGTGATAGGTCTGGTGCTTGTCTGATGTCACCACTTATCTTGAAATTTCGAAGTTCGCATGACAAAATCAAACTAATTCGAGCAGTACGTAAATCCAAGTCAAAGGCATCACAGCTTGTGTTTACGGGAGATAACAACATATATGTTAGTGAGTGCCTGGCAGCAGCTGATCAGAATATTTTTAAAGAGTGCATAAAACTGAAACGTAGCGGGTCCATAGTGTCTGTTTTCACTAATCATGGCATTGTTTACATCAGGCGAAGTCAACCAGAGGCCCCCTATAAGCTTACTTCTCCTCTACAGCTGGAGAAATTGGTGCAGTCATCTGGATCTGGTCAAATAGGCTGATTTTCGGAGTCTTTTTTCTTTTTTTATGTAAATTTTTCTTTTCTATTGTTTCTTTGAAGTGTCTTATGTTATTAATGTCAACTTTTTTCTTTTCTGAATATTTAATAGAAATTATGTTAAATTGTTTAAACTTTAGGATTAGGATCTTTAATTTTGCTGCGGAGCTTTGTCCTGTCAAATGAAGACTGTGTTAGGTTCTGCCATGTTAATGCCAGAAGCATTCTATCAAATCTAGATGAAATTAAATATGTTTTTTCAGATCAGCGACGATTATGTATGTTTGCCAGGTTTTAATTTGTATCGAAATGATCGTAGTTACTCCCGCGGAGGTGGTGTAGCTCTATATATACGTGACTGTTTTCAGTGCAGAATATTATGCACTTCAGATAGTAGTGTTCCTGGTCCTGAATATATATTGCTGGAAATGCTTGTGTCTGGACAAAAATGGCTTATAGGGTGTGTCTATAAGCCTCCTAGAATTTCACACATTGATCCTTTTTTTGATGAACTAATGCAGCTAATACGGGGCATATCACCTGAATTTAATTTGTGGTGACTTTAACATTAATATGTTATCCGATAGCTCAAGCAAAGAATACTTTACTGCTCAGCTGGGTTCTAGTGGCTTGCAAGTTATAAATACGAATTCAACATATTATTATGGTAATGGCTCAAGCTTGCTTGATTTAGTTATATGTAATAAGTCGGAACTAGTTAAATCTTAAACTGAGTTTCCATTGGCTGGTATTGGTGGTCACTTAGCTGTTTTTGTTCCGTGGTATGTCCATCTATTAAAAGAGCTGAGCATAGGACATTCAAAACCAGAAGCTTTCGTTCAATTGATGTCGAGAGTCTGCACCAGGAAGCGACATCTATTGAATGGGACTATATTTTCGCAACGAACAACTCCACTGACCAAGTAGAGTATTTTAATAGCGCTATTTTAAGTCTTTATAATGAATTCATTCCAGTACGAACTATTACAACTCGTTATTGCTCGCCATGGGATAAACAATAATGTTAAATCATTAATAATTGAGCGCAATCTTGCTTATAATCTCTGGAGGAGGTTTGGTGGCTCAGAGCTAGAAAGAAACTATAAAAGATTACGAAACATTACTACAGCTGAGATTCGGAAAGCGAAACCTAGGTATTTACGTCGAAAGTTGGATCCGTCTTTGCCATCTGGTACTGTGTGGAGAAATATAAAAGAAGCCGGAATTATCCGTAAATCTTACGACAGTAGTACCATTGGCCTAGACGAACTTACTACTTACTTTGTAAATAGTTCTCGTAATCCTGGCTTACCTAATGTAAACGTGTTCCCCAATACTGTGAATAATATATCCGACCAATTCTTTTTCAGGAATGTCACTATTATTGACACGATATTTGCTATAAAATATATCAAATCAAATGCAATAGGGTCGGATGATATTGATTTGCGGTTCCTTAAGCTCATCTTGCCTTTTATAATTAGACCAATAGTACATATTTTCAACACGGCTATTACAACATCATCATTTCCGACACAGTGGAAGATTGGAAAGGTTTATCCGATGAAGCAAATAAGTAAACCCTCTGTGCCACAAGACTTTAGACCTATAAGTATTCTTCCAGTACTATCTAAAGTTCTCGAGAGGTTACTCTATGAGCAGATTAGGACTTATACGGAGGCTCATTGTCTGATCGCAAAGCAGCAGTGTGGCTTTAGACATAAGCACAGTACTGCTACTGCCTTATTACATCTCAATGAATCTGTTAGACAAAATATTGAACTGCGAAGAGCCACAATACTATGCTTATTGGATTTTTCCAAGGCTTTCGATTCTGTCAATTTTCATATTCTTTATCAAAAATTGGTGACTCAGTTCAATTTTAATCAGTCTGCAGCAAACTTTATATGGTCATATTTAACTCACCGTAAGCAAGCTACTGTCTTGAATGCGTCCTCGTCAAAACTGTTACCTCTTCAATCAGGTGTCCCACAAGGGTCAATATTGGGTCCTTTCTTATTTATGTTGTATATTAATGATATCGTGATAGTTCCTAAGTACTCTTCCATGATACTGTATGCTGATGACGTACAGTTATTCCTGTCGTCATCTAAGACTAATGCTGCTATCGATATCTCTCACTTTAATGAGGATCTTTCTCTTATACATAACTGGTCACTCAGAAACAAGTTATCCTTGAACCCTAATAAAACTCAGAGCATAATTCTTTACAATCAGCCACTTGACGGTTCATCCTTTCCATATCTTTATCTAAATGGCACTCTTATTGAATATAAGACCGTGGTTAAGAATTTAGGTATGCTTATTGATAGTGATCTGGCAAAGTCATATCAATGCTACTGTGTCTAAGGTTTACTGCGGGTGGAGAAGCTTGTGGCGACATGCAGAGTATACCCCCAGACTGCTACGTGAACGACTCATTAAGGCTCTGATTGTCCCTATTATTACTTACGGAGTTTGTGTATACTGCAATATGGATAGCTCAGGTCGTAGGAAGCTAAATGTGGCATTCAATGCTTGCGCTAGATATATTTTTGGCCTCAGGAGATATGATCACGTGTCAGCTGTAACTAAGCAAATTTGTAGATGTAAGTTGGATCACTACTTGGACTACCTGTTATGCGTTATGATGCACAATATAATCAATAATAATTCTGCTTGCGGGTTCCTCGCCATTTTTTCCTATATAGTTCTCGCACCTTTTTCATCTATGGAGTCAGAGTCTGGAATAGTCTCCCTGTATATGTTCGGGCACTTCGGAGTCACCGAGGTTTCAGGATGGAGGCCTTAAGTTATTTTAATAAACTTTGAGTGAATACTTAACGCGTAAATAGCCCTTATTTTTTTTTTTCATTTTTACTTTTTTTTTTTATTACTCTTTTCTACTATATATAGCTTATTATTTTATTAGTTTTTATTTTTCTTATTTCATTTTGAATTTTATTTTTATTTTTTTAATTCTATTTCTTTTTTTTATATATTTTCTTATTTTTAACTTTTCTTTCTGTTTTAGTATTGTTTTTTTTTCTGAATTAAGTCATTATACGCATTATTTTTGTAAAACCTATGTACAAGAGTATGCACGTATTAATGAGTCATACGACTCAATTGTGCAATTAATAAAGCAAATTTATTTATTTATTTATTATATATCGGGAAAAGTAATAGGTACTATTCTTCATTTTCAGGTGCTCCTGTATAAGTGCAGCACTCGGTAGGTCTATAAATTAACGCAATAATTTTTTTAATGTAGGTATATTTTAAGAGTAATGTAAATGATATTTCGGCACGTTTCGCGAACATTAAGAACTTTCATTCATTTTCGGGTGCTGCTGTACAAGTAAAGCACTCGGTGAGTCTATGAATTAACGTAATAATGCATTAAATGTATATTTTAATGAGAATTTAAATGATATTCTGTCATATGTCGCGAAAAGTAATAATATTCTTAATTTTCTGGTGCTCCTACGACCTGACTGCATTCGGCGTTATGCCAGAACATATCTATGTGACTGGCTGTTTTACTTCATGAAATGTGAGGCTATCTCTCCTCTCTTCCTCTCATGAAGAAGAGTGCGGCGGCCGCAGGCGCTCTTTTGACAGATATCGCCTGTAAGTCTTTAGGCTACTATAGTTTTCACAGTTCAACTAATATGTTATGAATTATCAATTATAAACTAGGTTATTGATTAATAAATTAAATTAAATTTTATTTTGTGCCTTTTTCCTTTTGTTAATCTTCAATACTATATTGGAATTAAGCTTCAGTATTACTTATCTGGAGAAAATTTTTCCTTTTCCTTTACTGTTTTGTATTTGCAGGTTATCCTTACGCTGAACCGTCTTAGGGTACTTTCTTTTCCCTCTCTTCGGGGATCTTGGCTGATTCAAACTTTTGCTTTTTCTAGAGTTGATTGGTTTTTTTTCCTTTCTCGTTCTTAAATTTTTTTTCTTGCTTAATCAAAACTCTTAATGCGTTGTGGATGCTTTCGTTTTACCAAAAAAATCTTTTTGCACTTTTCGCTGCCTCTTCCACCAACTGCCCAAGACACAATCTCTCACCTCCTCTGTCCTACTTCCGGCATTTTCGTCGGCCCGATTCTCGAGTTTCCTCACATGGAGTGTATCGTTCCGCTGACAGCTCTGACGGCTAGAGGTCTGAGTGATTTCACATGAGCAGCCTGCCGTGGTTACACTTGGCATATCCTAGCTGCCGCAATGCCCACATACGACCATAACAACTCCAAACAGACAAGTGCCATTTCCTAAGAAAGGAAATTATGTATTTAGGGCACATTATAACTAAAATGGAGTCAAACCAGATGCAGCAGATAAAGTCAGTTCAGTTCTATCCCAGATCCAAGAAGGAAAAAGATATTAAAGCCTTCTTGGTTTCGTCGGCTACTATCGAGGCATTATACCAAATTTTCGAGGATAGCCAAAATCTTACAAATCTTTTGAAAAAAGATACGCCTTTCAAGTTCAATGCAATTTATGATGAAGCATTTTGCGAATTGCGAAATAAATTAATTTCAGCTCCGATTTCGATAAAGAGTTTTTCGTCACCTCTGATGCCAGTGACTACGCCATCGGAGTAGTACTTTCACAAGTTGATGGTCAAGGAGATCATCCAATCGCCTATGTGAGTCGATTTCTTAATGGTGCGGAACTCGATACTCAACAATAGAGAAAGAACTCTTAGCTATCGTGTTCGCAGTTGAGCAATTCAGACCATACGTTTGTGGTAGACAGTTTACAATTATAACTGACCATAAACCATTAGTATGGCTCATGAATCTGAAAGATCACTCCTCAAGATGATATAAAAAACGTCTTGAGGAATACGATTATAAAATAGTTCACAAATCAGGTAAGCTCAACACCAATGCAGACACTCTCAGTAGAGCTATCCCAGAATATTCCAAACATTTTGCAGAACCTTCCACCTGCGTGAATGTTGTAACTAGGAATCAAGCCAGAGCTCAGGCGAATTCGAATACTCCCAATGCAAGCATTACTCCAAACTCGACTCCTTCAACAGTAAACAGTCATAATAACTGAGACAAATTTCCCATTACTATCGACTAAAAATGCGAAACCTAAATTTTTCATCTTGCCAATGCAAGATACAGAACTTGAAAGACTGTTGGATTCGAAGCTAAAATTTTCAGATAAATCTCCACTTTCAGAAAATAAACTGATCAGACTAATCATTTCAAACATTAATTTACCTTGTCGAACCCCAAGAGATAGATCAGACCTTGAACAAATTTTAACTGAGATCTGCTCATACACGGAAGCAAATCAGTTAAATCAATTAAATATCTCCTTCCCAATTTTAAATCCACAGAATTTACTAATCGTTAAAAACATTTTTATGAAGGTCTTCGCTACTACACAAATAAACATTAAACTCCATCAAGATTCTATCAAATATTTATCCGACAGTAGTGATATCGAACAAGTTTTAAAAGATTTTCACTCATTACCAATGGGAGGCCATCAAGGAGTTTCCCGTACAGTCCGTCCGAGTAGACCAGACCAGACCAGAAGAGGTACAAGTAGAGCCAGGTCACCAGGAATCAGTCAGTTGCCTCCCAGCAATCAGACTGTCAAGAACTGTCGACTATCCCTGCTGTTTCTGCCTAAGACGTGCGTACGATTTTCGTATTGGTCTAGGACAGAATATTCGTACACTATTTTACCGTCTACCAGTCCCCGTGCTGTTTCTGCCTAAGACGTGCGTGCGTACGATTTTCGTATCGGTCTAGGACAGAATATCCGCACACAATTTCCCCGTCTATCCGTCCCCGTGCTGTTTCTGCCCAAAAACGTGCGTACGATTTTCGTATTGGTCTGGGTCAGAATATCCGCACAAAAACTTACCGCCTAACCGTCCCCGTGCTGTTTCTGCCTAAGACGTGCGTACGATTCTCATATTGGTCTAGGACAGAATATCCGTACACAATTCCCCGTCTATCCGTTTCCGTGCTGTTTCTGCCCCCCAAAGACGTGCGTACGATTTTCGTATTGCTCTGGGTCAGAATATTCGCACCCAGCTACCAGTTATCCGTCCCCGTGCAGTTTCTGCTTATGACATGCGTACGCCTTCGTATTGGTCTGAGCAAGAATATCCGCACTTATACTCATACCAAGGCATAAGACCTCGTTATATACCCGCTAGGGTATACTAAGTGTGATTAGAGTGTTGAAGTGCAATCCTGAATAACCTGCAAAGAACATATTAGATGGATTATATAGATTACAGTGACAATAGTGAACTAGATGTAGTAATAGAAATGTAGAAATAATAATGAATTATAACCTAGAATATATAAGTTTAACAAAATAAGACTTAGTGCTAAACTAGAATTGTTAGGGATAAGCAACAGTGAATAAAGAAGATATAAAAACACCCGAGTGTATTATTAGTAACACAAAGTCTAGGAACCCAACCCTGGACTACTCCCGAGCTGAAAAGCGGTCGGAATCTTATTACATACGCGTAAAGAGTAATAAAAAGTTGTAGGAATATATAGAATTTGTGTATTTCATTTGTTAGGGACACCGACAGGCCCTCAGACAACGATTAGCTGATGTGCATGAGACCACGAGAGAGAAATTAGCAGCAAACACTAATCAATCGGATGAAGACGCGCTATGATTTACGTGCTAATTCTGTAGGATTTAATTAAGGTGACCTTGTTGGCTGTATAACCCGAAACGCGGCGGTGCTCGAGTGAGTCGATATGACAAGTTATTGCCATATCGCCAATGAGCTTGAAGGCTCTCTTTTGGACAGTATCCAATGAAGCTAAGGCTGTGCGACCAGCCCCAGAGTATATATGGGGATTGTATTCCATTCTAGGTCGAATGTAGGACTTGTAGAGGAGCGCTAGATTTGACGGCCTGAAATATTTCTTATTTCTTTTCAGAAATCTTAGACATTTCGATACTTCTTTGGCAACAGAGAAGATCTAATCTGTCCAGCTTAGCTTGATGGAAATATTAATGCCAAGAATGCTAGTGACGGTGAATCAGAAATTAATGTTCCATCAAAAGAAACGAGAGTGGTTAAGTGATGGTCTTGTTTTAATGAGATGAGACAGCTTTGGGTCTTAGATGCATTGAATTCGACGCGATTCGCTTTGCCTACACGAAGATATTATCAAGACCGTTGTTAAACGATCTAATCATGGAATCTCGTTTAACACATGCAGCACTCCCCCTGGAGTCCGTAAGTGTTAAAGCAGCAACCGAAATCAAGGGTACTGTCATCAGCAAAACTCTGGATGGGATAATAGGGTCCTGGGGCACACAGCATTTATGAAATGAGGTTCACATGTAACGACATCTAATACAACACGTACTTGGCGACTAGATAGGAAACTTTCAATCCATGATAGAAGAGGAGGAGAGAGACCAAGTGCTTTAAGTTTGGCTAAAAGGGCTGGATGCCAGACTCTATCAAAGGCCTTTGAAATATCTAAGGCAACGATTTTAGACTCACAAAAATTGTGAAGACTACGGTTCCAACGTTCCGTAAGAAAGGTTAGCAAGTCTCCAGATTAGCGTCCAGCTCGGAAGCCATATTGGCGATCGTTGATGAGATGATTAGCTTCTAGATACTTCATTAATTTGGAGTTGATGATAGATTCGAAAACCTTTGAAAGAATAGAAGTGATTGCAATTGTCGATAATTTGAGGGATCGCTACCCTCTCCTTTCTTGAGAATAGGCTGAACGTGAGCTTTATTCCAAGCAGTTGGAAATTTTCCTGTAGAATAAGACAAGTAGAATAGTTTGCGCATAGGCTTAGACAAGAATATAACACAGCTTTTAATTAACAGGGGCGAGAAATCATCAGAACTTGCAGCTTTGGACACGTTGATCTCTTTAAGGACCTTGAGCACATCTCTCGTACGAATGTGTATTGGCTCTTGTACACATCCACACAGGAGATGCGAAACAGGTATCTATGAAGTGTGTGGAAGACGAGAATTTGCAGCGAATCTAGCAGCAAAAATATTAGCTTTATCCAGTGAGTCAACCATTATTAAATAGTGAAAGTATAGAGGAACTCATGAAGTTGTTCCTGATGGTTTTGACCAGTGACCAGAAACCCTTGCTACCTTTGCGGCTAACCAAGATTCTTTGTCTAATATTTTGGTCTAAAAGACATTTTCTCTAGATAACAGACTTACAGGTGTTCCGTGCAGTCTTGTAGACTTGTTTCAATTCCAGACATGGATGCAACTCCATGCTGCGAATCAAAGCAAAAAAAAAGAAGCAGAAGAGCCACATACAACAACACAAGTATTTGCGCACCACCAGCAGCAGAACGACACAGCTAGGTAAAATAACAACAAGAGTGTTATGCCTATTTGTTGCTTTCAGTACCTCAGAGTGTGCAGTTCAATGACCACAGCTGTTGTAACTCAGGTACCAATACCCCGAATCACAACCATAAGGGCAATACATCAATATGTTGTCCTATACAATACATTGATGTATCTAAAGTTGACCCTGAAAATTAATTTAAATTAATTCATTCAAAATTTGAAATGCATTCCCATGTTATAACAAAGTGCATAAATTGCATTTTGTTATCAGACACATTCCACTCACACGATATGTATACTTACCTACATACAGTGTCTTCTTACTTTTTTCCGTATGTACACTCTACATACATACAGTACTTATTTTTCCAATCTAATTGTATGTACATCATACAATTATCACAACTATTCGCGCCCTCTTAAAATTAATATTTCAAGACGGCCGCACTAGTGCATATAAGATTACAGTTTTGCATTGATGCATATAGCTTGCATCAAAACTTTTCTACATTTTCTCACGTACGATTTTTAAACGTCGTGAGAAAGTAACAAAAAGAATAAAAAGCTTTTCGAAGCTTTCATGGGTGCCTGGGTGCATTATCGCCGATCCTCGGGGAGTTTTTCTTAAAGATCCGTCGTGTAAAGTTCGAGTTGCGTGAACTTAATTTAATATTTAATATAACTATTAATTTGTGTGAAGATCAATTTAAAATATTGTTTTTTTTTTTTAGAATCCAACTAAGATCGAAAAATAATATAACTATTAATTTGTGTGAAGATCAATTTAAAATATTGTTGCTTTTTTTTGGAGAATTCGACGAGATTTGGAAATAAAAAGCCGAATAATTGTGAAAATTTAAAATCAAATATTGTGTTTTTTTGAACCTGAATCCAACATCGATATTAACAACTTCAACCGACCGCTTCTTCGCTTTTAACTGGGGAGTACGAGCGGCCGACGATAACACAGCTGGCAGGTTCTATAAGTGACTATAAGAATGAACTTATTGATTCCGGTCAACTAGGTTTATTAAAGTTTATTTTTGAGTCCAAACTTAAAGGATGGTTACTTAAAATAGTTATATTGCTGAGAATATTCCTCACAGCTACCATAAGTAATGTCAGTAGTGAGATAATCTTCTCTAAACTGAACTGATTCAAAATTATTTAAGATCTACAAAGTCCCCGTTGAGATTAATAAATCTAGCTATTTTGGCGATCGAACAAAAGATGCAAATTAATATTGACGAATGTATGGCATTGCGGCTCAGTAATAAGCTTGCAGGGTAGCAGCAGATTTTATCAATAGGCAGACAACACGCAGTAATGTAAACGCTGGTACATTATCCTTCATGGCCAAACAACCGAGGCTGGCACCTAGGCATATTCACGCAAATCGCAAATATATATATATATTCACTTAATCATAGTAGTTATACCGTTTATCATAGTACCTAATCAAGTATTGGAAATATAGGAGTACATGCGTAGCTTAGTCTAGCGTGGGGATGCCGATCACCCGTAACACTGTTATGGTCGTAGCGTATTGCATATAGCAATATGCTACATTGGACAACGTCCAACGTCATTCCCAAACTAGAAAAGAAGAAGAAGAAGACAATCTTCTCTTAACGTCAGATCATCTGAGAAACGACAGTGGCGGTGAATTTAAGTGAAGGAATTCGCAAACATCCGCGTGGAAATACAATCTGTAAGTAGATTACATACTGATATATTTTCAACCAATCTAATTAGTTTCATACCTCGTGCACTTTCAGCCGACAACAAAAAGAAAATTACTGCAACTAGCCGGATTGGAAAATCCGAAATATTTCGACAGTGAGTACACTGAAAAGGACATCGGCAATCTGGGCGAATTGCTACACCATTAGCACAACTTAAGGCAAAACCCTGTTGAACTCATGGGTGCCTATTTTATGGCGCTTCATGCACAAATTTCTACTGCTCGAAATGTTGGCAGCCGTAGTGTGAGCTGGATTACTTGTTCAAAATTCTCCCATGATTCTACACATCTAGTACAGTATATTCACCACCAACAGGTGCAATAATAAAACCGGTAGCAAAATCAGGATTTAAAATAGTACTCAGACTAACATGGCATATAGATGAAACAAAATATTCTCTACCTGGAGAATCAAATAATCTCTACTACCAAGAATCTCTAGAACAAGCAACAAAAATGTTAGGAAGTAAACGCCGAAATAGTAGTGAAACTTCAGAACATCCCTTTACAGAGGGGTAAATTGTAGCGGCAACACAGCTAAGTATCATTAATAAGTAATTTAATAATAGAATAACACAAAGAAAGAAAAACAACAAAAGCACGGAACCAATTATTAAAATGTGCAGCTAAAATCATTTTAAATAATTATAGCTTAAGATTTTTTTTTGGTAAATTATAGCAAATATGCAAATAGCATATTCGGGAATTAAAATTATCACTCTGCGTACGCAGGCTGCACTTGTTATTATAAAGGAAAATATATATACATGCATTCATTGTCTCAAAATCAAGAAAATAATGAAAAGCTTTAAAGATTCTTCTTCATTTATATATGCATATTATGTATTATATTTAATCATTGAATACAGTAATGCTCACATGCAATACGTACATACGTACTTGTTAAATTAGATACTTACCTCAAAGTTAGATCATCTTACAATCAATTAAACTTAACTAAATTTTAATATTTAAAAGTGATTCTACACCCACATACACAAAGCAAGCTAAGGTTAGGGATTTGTGCGCACAAGTTACTTCTTTACTTACTTTGAATCTCTTAACAGTTAACAATATATTCTCATTCATTTTCCGTCTCGCAGATTATCGCCTCACATCGCGGCATATTTTTGAGACTATGAAACTGGCATACACATTTATATAAATAATTTCTAAGATTTAATTTCTCTCGCTTAGTTTAGGGTAAATAGGTAGGAAAATGCATTATCATCCAAACATTTATGTACATACATTTCGAAACACTTCTTACAATCAATTAGTCTGAAATTAAAAGCCTAAATTTATGAAATATGGCTTCAGGGCAAGATCGAGATGTTTTTATATGGAATCATTTTTTTTAAATGATATATATCCTTACTCTATTATTATCCTAGGAAGTTCATTAATTTTAGCTTTATTTGTTTTAATGTGAAAAGCAAAATTAAACACATGTAATGAGTCTTGCCATGAACGTTGCGGCGATTTAAAATTAAAAATAATTATAGGAATCAGTAGCAATTTTTGTAAGAAGGAAACACTTGCTATTATAACGTGAACATGAATCTTTGAAAGTTTTAATTCTTCCTTCACTATGCTGGAGCCCTCTCGTATTAAGGTCATTCAGGTTCGCTCGTTTATTCTCTCTTTACAGGTCAACTAGGGACTCTGAAAAATCTTGCCCTCAGAGTCAGATGGGGCATGCAGGAAGGCAGAACATCTGCGCCTTCAACTATATGTATATAGGTAAGTGACGTAAGGGTCCCCTCAGGACCGAATGTGTGCCGGCTTTTAGTTTGTAGGCACGATTTTTTTTTTGATTATGGCTGACGGCAGCGGCAGGTTTTTTCGTGGAACCTCCCCACACTCTCCGCCAATAGCTGAGGCGAGCTAGCGTGCCGCCCTGCAGTCAACGCTGTCCGTCGAGTGATCTGTCAGCTCATGCTGGCAGTCTGGACTTTACGTCCAAAGCCAATCACTCACTATAGTACCATAACAACACGAACATTTTATATAAGTGACGGAGCTCTTCCGAGGAGCTTCCTCTACGTGGGACCACCAACAAGTTAATCGTCCAAACTCCAAATTATTGAAATTTTTCATTTTTCTTGTACACCTAGGATTCATAACTGAATGGGCTGATCAATCAGGCCTAAACAGAGCCTACACATGTGTAATTCTTTCGTGCGTTTTCGAAATCATTCATTTCTGAACCTTAGTGGACAGATGACTCGAGCCGAACTGAAAATTGGCACATTCTTTAATATATTTTTATTCTATCCCGCGGACTCCTCGAGAATAGGTCGAGTTAAAAAATATAAAGAGTCTAGCCTAATGTAAATACATTTTGAAGTTTGTTTTTCTTTACGATTAGAATTTTGATCATACGATTAATACTAGATATACGAGATGCTAAGTACAAATACTATAACAAATTGGATTGGTCTTTAGTAGATACTTTTTGAAATTGGTTTTGTTGTTTTACGATTGATTAGAATTTTGGGCCTACAATACTCGATATATGATATGCTAAGTGCAAATAAATTGTTTTAAACTAAACAGCTACACTTGTAATTCCCTCACTCTCTCGGGCCCTCTCGCAACTGCGATGGTTGACTAAGGTCCGCTCCTCCACTGTATTTCAGATCAACATAGGGACATTGCAAAAGCTTGCGCGCAATGTCATTGGGTAGATGGGGGTCTGCGTCGACTTTTGCGATCGGTACCCAGTGTTGCCTTTCATTTATTCCTACACATGAACCTACCTACATGGAACCGTTCTCGAGATAAGCCAGTTTTTATGACTCATTCAGTCATCGAATAAGGAAATATTTTCCAATTTTTTTACTTTGACGTCCTATGACTAGCGACTTGATGGGGGTGGAGTAATTGTTCGATGTTCGTTGGAAAGCTTAGATGGTTTACAATAGTCAAATTCACCTTCATAAGTTGTATAGAGAGGAAAATACCCACAATCTACATACCACCTACACACTGCATTTCCCGCCCGACCACCCTTACAATTTTTTGCTCCATAATGATTAGGAAGAATCGGGTATAGAGGAAAAGCCGAGTTCTGGGACACCCTGGATAGATTCTTTCGAAAATGTTTTTTGAGATGAATTCTTTGCAGGACCCAAAATATTAGACAACTTTATTTGCAAAAATTATCAATAGGTAGTTCATAGCTCAATAACATTATTTTTATCTTGTCACTTTAATTTTTTTATTTTCTTCAAGGAAATATACATATAAATTAATCAATAATATATATATAAAAAAAAAAACTATACAAGTTATGTAAAAACAAGGTATTTCCTATAAAAGATTTTTTTTCTAAATTGCTTTCTAATAACAATTTATGATATCAGTATCGTCAAACCTATTTTGATCTCTAAAGCACTATCTCATATAAGTATTTACTTAATCATAAAACTACAGCAACAAAAATTTAGATACAAACAATAAATGTAATAAAGTAATTTCTATGCCTAACTTTTAAGGGAAGCATTCTAAGCATTTGATTTAAGGATAAACATTTCTATGTGATCACCACGAAGAAACCCTGTTTCGTTACCGGAATTGAGGGAAAACCTGTTTAAAAAAATCTATATTTATTTATAATAACAACGTGTTCCCAAAGTTTTAGTCCATAGGAGAATCTAAGTGAGGTAGACGCACAATCAAAATATTTATGTATTGAATGGAATTGGTTCGACCCACTTGTATTAGTATGTTTTCAAAAAATTACACGATGTTGTAAAAAAAAAAGTAATAATTCATCAGAACTTTCTTAATTTGCAGAATGTCATTTTTTTATTTAAAAAGATCTATTTACTCTAAGCATTTATAACTAACTCATTATTGCGTGTGTACCAAACTAGTCACTAAATCAAGCGGTATTGACAGTGAATCATATCGATGATTGTCCTCTTCCATAATAATATACCTAGATCCTCGATACTGTTACCATTTTTACTATTTTTAGTTTTACCTTTAAAAAAATGTTAAGCAAGGAAATTCATCTTATGTTCCTACAAAATTCGTCTATTTAACCACTCATTTGTATTTTTTCTCCTATACTATAAATATTAGTGGATGAGTCTACTTAAAAAACCTTATCAATTATTAATTCTAATAATATCACTGACTTGGTTTTTATGGTATCCGTGGGTGCAATTTTTGTTTTCCGTTAAAATCAATTGACAACAATCACATATACCGGTAACGAAATGACTATCAGAATAATGCACGTTTTTCTTACCCTAGAAAATTCAACTACTAACACAACGTCAAATTTCAGTTCTTATGGCTTGTAGTTTAGAAGCTTAATCTGCCGAAATTTCAAAAATCATCAACGTCATTTAATAACTATCTTGGTGTAATTTTTCAGGAAGCTTAAGATGTACAAAAACGAACTTTAATAGTTACTCCCACCACATATTTGTAAACATAATACGTAAGTAAGTGAGTCTACCGCACTAGTTTCTTGTTTTTGTTTTTTAAAGCTTATTTAGCTATTAAGAATAGAACCAACACGATCAGAAAACGTCAAAGATTATCATCAAACAGTGCACGATGGTATTATATTTCTATGGGAACGAAATAAGCGATATATGCCCTGCTTTCACTGAAATAAATTCCAGTTATGGTTTTAGTCCCAAATTTAGTCCACTATTATTTTCTTCACCTCACATCACATAGAGGATTCTTTCGTGGCTATGATTGAAAATTGCATTAACACAAAGTTATAGGACGTTTCTCTTATAAATAAACTCATTTCAAGGTTTGAATATGACTATTTAATTGATTTTCGCCAATTAAAAAGGTTTGACTTACTATCGCCAATTAAACAGGAACATTTTCTAAATATCACCAAACTATTGTTCGGCTAGCGTTTGAAAGAAGAGAAAAACTTTTTCAACATCTCTATTGCCGTCAATAATATAAGTTTTCTATTCATTCTAAGAATTCACAATAACCGGACAAATGTTGTATGAAGGCGCATCGACGAGCAAAAAAATCTCAAACCTCCCTTGAGGTTTGTGGGCCCACAATATATCATCAGTTGGGATGTGCAGGTAAATGAAAGAATCAATCTGGATCTGATTGCACATTAGCTTGGAAACCACAAACTCATATCCGTCATATTACAACATCCATAATCTTTCGACAGTTAATTAACCCGATATAATTCAATTCATAAGTGCCAGAAAATAGGCAATTACCTTTTGGAATTGACCTTTTTCAGTCATATTCGCTGGATATATACATATGCTAAAGAAAACGTGCAAAAAACACGGAAAGGGTTACAGTTTGGGTAGAGAGGTCATTTTAAAGCTAAGCTTTTGAGCTTCTTAAATCCAGTATGAAAAATTGGTATTAAGGACGTGTTTTTTGGTAAAAATAGTAGTTAAATAAAAGAAAGCGAGAAAAAATTCCGAAATTTTAACTTTGTTGAGCCATAACTTCAAAACGAAGAGGAGGAGGGGAAAAATTTATAGAACTAAGGTCCAACGATTATCTATCTACCGAAGTTTAAATCATCATCATAGGGTGTAACGTTCCCAAAGTACAGGGTGATATATAAAAACATACCCAAATATCTTGGAAACCGTCTAAGCATGACCTATCCGTTGCTTTCGGATATTACACCACTTACGGGACACCCTGTATAGCGACCGTTTTCACACAAAGTGCTGTAGTACTAAAAGAGATTTTTTATGTTTCGAATATCCCATTTATCCCTCCTATGAGTATGGGTGAATTTGGAAATGTATCTCTGACGTATTTTCGCAAAATTACATGATGCTAAGATAAACGGATACGTATTTGTTTTTTAATTTACTCCTTAATTATATGTACGGTTCATGCTGTCCGTATATCTGTTCGCATAGTAGCTCGTACGATTTCAATTGATGAGCCGTTATAACGGATTTTACCTCAGCACGCATTGAAATTTTGAAAATCCATCGAAAAGTTCTTAGACTTTGAACAAATTTTCTTATTTTATTTTGAATTGCGAACCTAGAAAATACAACTGCCATTTTTACTGACCTCAAGGATATTTCCAATGTCTGCTAAAATTAGTCTAGCACAATGAAGTTGAATTTAAATTTTCTACCTACAAATGAGTTTTGGAAGTTGCTGAAGTAGACAAAGTTGAGGTTGGCATAGTTATACCAATTTTGAAATATGCGGATTAACCAGTGTTTCCCACTTGATAAAACTTAATAATGAAATTGAAATCGCTGTGAAAGCAAGTACTTCCGTTTTAGTGAGGAAGGCCGCTTGTGTGTATGTATGTAAATAAAAAGTGTTGCGGAGAATTGAGATATTTTGTTTTTAATGTGAAATAATCCACATCATCGATGGTTCTTATTATGTATATGTGCCCTTTATGAAATCTTAGAGAATACTAAGCTTGGTACTGTCAGCTTGTCTGTCAGCATGATAACTTAAGAGCATTTTATGAACATTTTTTAACTGTACAGTATAACGGCCAGTACCTCACATTTTTAATGTACTGAATTTTCAAAACGCAATAGTGACTAATTTACGGGCATTTAATGAACCTTCAATAAGACTTGCGCAATTGTAATGTAATTTTTAAAGGAACAAAAAGTACAAAAGAATATTGGTAGGTATATGTTTGTTCAATGTCAAGTTAAAAATGGTAAGAAAATCTGAGTGATGGAGATAAAATCACAACCGTCACCAGACCGTTTTAATAAATTTCATTTAAAAATATGTCAACCACCTGTAAATAAAATTCCATCGCAACGATTCATAACTTATTAAGAACAAAAATTGCTTTATGACAAACTATTCTGTGAGTTACCAGCAGTTATTCGCACTCTTTAGCATGAGTAAAATCTTTGAAGATACAAACGAAATTAGTCTTTTGACAGTAATCGCTCATCTCCAGTGAGAGATTAAACATTATCCAACCACACACCATGTTGCTGAGAACAAGAGAACATATATATATATATATATGTATGTATGTATATGCGCCCTAGGTATTTTTAATTATAGCTGTAAAGAAATATTGTATGATTAATTTACGAAATCGGTAGAAACTAATTTGGTATACAAGTTTTGTTCATTTTCTTCAATTAAATATGTAAAACAATTTTGATTCTGAAAGCATACACAATACACTACGTACACCTCACAGACAAAATCGTTCCATAAAAGTATGCAATACGAACATTCTGTTTAATCTATCCTCTGTCACCAATGTAAAAAATGTATTCATGCAACAAAAAATTAAAAATGATTTCTATAATCGCAGTAGCGTGTTCAGTAAACAATTTAGGCCTACCAAGTAGTGATGGGTCGGTCGCGAACGATTCATTCATTTTGACCGGCTCAGTACACTGACTCAAAAGACCGAGTCACTGTTTCCATACCATATCGGTCAATCGTTCACTCAAGGAACTGATACTTTGAGCTTTTCTTGGCTGATTTTTTAAAGTCATATAAATGATTTAACTTCAAAACCTTAATGTAGTTTCAACTTCCAAGCCTTTATGAATACTTATACCATAGTAAAAAGAAAAAAAGGAATGATAATTGTTCACCCGCAACCCTGTTTCGGCTGCGTAAGTTTTGGTATTTATCTCCATTCGGCACATGCACAACTGTGCAAAAGGATTCCAATGCAAGCATTTAAGGGACATGATTGTATAGTTTAAAATATTTACATACATATTATATATTTCCTCGTGCTCTACCTGTGACTATCGACTTTATGCACCCACACATACTTAATGCGAACTAATTTGGAGTTATGCTAGATTTGTAATTTTCATTTCCTTAGAACGGATTTTTTATAAGTTATTTCTATGGAAGTAAGGACTAATTTCTGCAGCACTGAAGACTGATTTACTCAGGAGGCAGCCGTTTTTCTCCTTTGGTAAATGCTTACCTTGATAGCAACCGGACTGAGCATGTCACAGATCAGCAGCAGATGAACAGGCAAAATTTTGATATTGCTTAACACGCAGTACGAATTTTTGAAAAACTAAGTGGAACTTTAATTTTGAATATTAACGATTGGTTGATGAGGTAATTTTAGCGTCTTACATCGGGTTTGTCTTAACAGTAACACTATCTGCCAAAAGTCCAGTGTGGACCACCTGGACGCTGCTGGTTTCTTGTTTCTTCATCAAGGCATTTCTGGCAAGCCAGATATGTTAACAGTAGACCGATTTTTTTTTAGGACAGAAAAATGACATTTGTGAAAAGAAAATGGCAGATTTGAAACTAAAAAATTGCGACATTGTTAAGTTAATAAATTTTTATCGGAAACGAGAAAGTCTTTGGAACTTGAACGCCAAGTGCTACAAACGCCTTGATCTCAAAGTGAGAACCGTAACGTGTTGGCGACATGTAACGACCAATGAACTACCTTGACAGAATCTGCTCACTGCAATATCAGGCTGACATTGTTATCGTCCTCTTGGCAGCAGAAAACCCTGTGTAGACCCGGTGTTAGATGATTATCCCTAACTGACCCAAATGACCGAATCTTTAATATAAGTCACTTATACCAAATGACTCGTATGACCTGAGTCACCAAAATGACCGATTTTGCTCATCACTACTACCAAGCACATATCGTAAATATGTAATTTGAATTTATCAGAAATTTTCATACCCGTCTATCTAAGGTACATAGCCCACTGACGCATATAGATGGACTGATTATCCTGTCAAAGATTAGAAGCAGCAGGCTCTAATCTTGTGCCTGCATTCCTCCCCAGATGGCCCCTTCATAACAAGTAAATAAACTCATTAAAAAAACGCCTTTGCGTTTCCATAATTTTTCACATCTCAATTAGTTTTCGCTTTATTATTTTAAAAAAATCGCAATTGGCTTACCATTTCAGGTAAAAGTTCCAAGAAAAGTAAATGCCATACACGTGAAACAAGCAGTCCATTTATACATGTTATCAGTGATAAAAACCCGGGAAAATATCTATGGAATCAATTTTAATGCATCGAAACGATTTGTTATTCCCAAATATAAGATTCTCGATACGAGAAATCAAATATGGGCCCTGCGACCAGCTCATGGTATGTCGATATTACAAGACGAAAGCACCAGCTTCCGTCGAAAATTTCCCCAGATTTCTTAATTATGGATTCCCGATTTTCCACTACGGGACGGGGTGTATTTTTTGCATTTTTATTTTATACGTACAAGTTTATGCTACTTTCAAATGAATTTTCATTGTGTAAATGTAAAAAAAAATACAAAAAAAAAATATACGGAATAAATCGGAGCAACAACTGAAAATACCCCATGGAAATTGATATTAATCAGAAAGAGGTCAGTAAAGAGAGGTGACTAATGCAATGCATGTAGAAATCCTTATTAACTTCTAGTGACTTCACTTTTAATATTTTTTTGAATTGACACTGAAAAGTCTTCGCGTTGGATTAATTTTAGTAGTAGTTAGTAAAAAATATTGGAAAAATTTCAATTCGATCTAAATCCAATTGCAAGTTCGTACATGATTATAGAAGTTGAGTCCATTCATTCAACTCGAAATTCCACGACAATTCCAACTATCAGAAAAATAATGGGTAAGACTTCGTGGATATTTAGTGCCTAAAATGTATGCAAGAGGTAATAAATAATGTTTCTGAAATTCTCCAAGTTGGATAAACTTAAAAGTCTAGCTTTAGAAGCAATATCTTTTCTATGTACTACTACCGATTAAAGTGATGAATGTTCTAGCTTCGTTACCAACAGTTACTTACAGTTTCAGACTTGGGACAATTATGTCGTACCCAAATTAGAGCTAAAGGATGAAGAAGGACATGGGAACTGAGGACATTATAACTAAAACAAAATTTAGCTTCAATTTTAATTTTTCCTAGTTCTCCTTTGTCTAAGACAAAAACTCATCCATAGAATTAGGATTGAACTTGTCAAATAATACAACACAAAGTTTAATTTAACTAGTTTAGCTTAACTTCACATATGTTTCAAGGACCTTTATGGATTCAAAACGAATTAATCCACTCGTTAATTAGGTTCCTAAAAACATGTCGATTTGTATTTGAAAAAATAAATAGATTGGCGAAATATGTGCCCGTAATAAATAAAAAGGAAAAACTGTCAACAATTAGCGGGCAAATAATAAGTTACACCCACAATAATTATGTGTGCTCTACTTTTCAATTTTTCAAATAAATTGTGAAAACAACTAGCGATAACGTAAAAATGTACACATCAAAAGAGAGCAAATGATAAAAAACAAACCTACCATGCCAGTATAGAAAAATGGTCTGTGTATCTAGTTATACCCTTTATTTTAATATCTCTGTATATTAATTTTTCATGGTATTGACAAAAGTGAATATAACAACAATTCAAGAAATAAATTGAATTTAAGATATATCCAGAAATAATCTAAAATTGTCCATACAATAATGTCACACTGACACAGAAGTATGTTAATTGTTTTCACTGAAAATGTATATTTGGAATATTAATTCATATAGTTAACCATGCCAGGGGTATCTGAAGTGTATTTACGTACGAAAAACACATCCAGAAGAAATATTTAAAAATGAACAAACTAAACACCGCGTTTAAACAAGGAACATAAGAACTAAATCAAAGGGCCCAAAAATGTGAAACAAAACACATATCTGAGTGTATTATCTTTGATTGCATTTATTACACAGATCATTTATTATTATTTTATATTATTATAAACTTATGTATTACTCAATAGAATTGCAATAGAAAAACACTAAAAGTATGTACTGAATTAGCGATTTTAAATAACATTGCAAAATCCTCATCAATTTTCATAATAAAAGCTATCAAAGATCTTGAACCCATTTAAGTGTTTTACTTCAATATATTTATAAATATATATAGGTAGGTAGCGTAATCAATTATAGGAAATGCTGTGTATGTGTGTGTATTTTGTGTATACATTTAACAAGGATATAACAAGGAATGCTTGACAAAAAAAAATTTGGTCTAGTTAAGCTTTCAGGTTTCGTTGGTTACTTTTCTTTTCTTAAATTCTGTTCGGACGGTCGTGACTTTCTCCCTCCTCATCTTTTTGTGCTCCGCGCTGGAATAAAAAGTAAATCAAATGCTTAGAAGGCAAAGTTCTTAAAACTAGGAACAAATTGTCGAAAATAGGTGTGTGGAAATGAGAAATATATTGATAAAATAACATGAAAAAAAATAGTAAGTTGACATGTGGTTGTGTACCTACTTAATGTTTTAACGAGGTTTAAATATGACTTAAAAAAAGCAAAAAAATCCATTTTTTTTTCTATATATAGTATATTTCTGTTATTTTTCTAAATTTGTTTCTGTTTTTGTTATATAAATTTACTTCAAATTTACCGCTCGTGGAGGCATTTTGAAGTTTGCTGCTGCTTGTAATTGAATTTGATAAGCTAAACTATGAATCTTAAATCCATAAAGTCTGTAAAAACCGAACACAATAATAAGATTTGATTAGTTTTAATATGCTTTATAAAATATATATATACACAATAATATAGGAATATTATTTACCGTGGAACGAATTGATTTGTGGGTCGTTTAGGGCGATACTCCGGATGAACCATGAAAAGCATATGTGGGAAACCTGTACCAAAGTACGCCCCATCTGTGTGATGATGTCTTGATGATTTTGGTGTATAAACGTCAATACATTTGGGGCAATACGTTTTAACCATAGCTTCGCCTGGTATATCGGATAATCCTTTTAACATAAATGAGATAAGAATTTGTTGTTTTTTTTAATATATTAGTCTTACTTATTTCTAGTATACTACTCATAAGTATATACTACCTATTTACTTACCTAGTGGTAGCATTGGCTGACTTTCACAGTAAACACGTGGACAGTGTCCAAAATCTCCTGTTTGATATTTTTCTATCATTTGGGCAATACCACGATTTGTTAAAATATATCTAGCATGGATTAAACCATACAGCATTTCAGCAGCTTGTTCTGTCATATCTGATTGATGTGGGTTATCTTCTAATTCATCCTCTGAAATTAAAGTATAAAATGTCAGTTTCATTGCAGAACTTTCATATGATATTCTTCTAAGTAAGTAATACAACTGTGATATTCGTTACGCCTTTTCAGGGTAACGGAACACACTAAAGAAAAGAGCTGTAATAGGCTTCAAAAGTTAGCTTAATTTTTGTTTTAATTTTCTTTTTTCCCCAGTCTGTGTGGGATTTTTCACTGTTAACAATTTCACTCTTAACTTTTTATTGTTTTACTTACAACTGTCTTAATTGTTTTAGGTCCCACTTATGAGGCATTACCTTTGGTGGGAGACTCTCCTAGTTGACTAAAGAATACTCTCTGATTCCCTAGTCCAACCATCATCATATTTATATAATCGATTTACACGGGGATGATACTCCCCTCCACAAACTTCCTAAAAACTACCTAATATTCAGCAATTTTCTGAAGGAAAATTGATGATCGCTCAATTTTCTGTTTTGAATAACAAAATCTGGAAATTTGAGCGGAAATAATAAAATACCAAAAATCAAACGGAAATAAGTTCGGTGATCTATTCCATGCATAACAATTTTTCAGGTTCATCGTGATTTCAAGAATTTTCATGTCACCTTATATGCAACGAAGTGCAGACAGAACACCTGTTGGGTAATTTTGCCAGTCTCAGATCGGTCAGTGACGTATTCACGTATTTGGGCTTAATTGCCTGGTGACGATTTTCTTCATTCGCTTTCATGAATGAATCATTTTTACTACGCTGAGTATCGAATGCTAGTGCCGGATCATATTGCATTTGTTTTGTTTCTTTCGTGTTGAAGAAATTAGAAATTATGATCATTTCAGGCACGCGCCAAATGGGATAGAATTTCGAACACTTGATAGTCGTTATTTATTGTTTGTGGAAGTGCAGCAGGGGTCTCAGGCACCTTGCTCTATGCATATATGTTATTGTATTCACTTTGGTGTGTTAAGAATTCGAAATTTGAGATTTGTAATTAGTTTCTTGAATTTTTTTGAAATGCATTTTGACGTAAAATGATGATAAAATGTTAGGCATTATGAATGCAGAATTAGGTTTTTGTTTTATGTTTACTGGATGAAATGCATTTAAGATTCATTTAAAGATTTCTTTTGATTGATTGATTGATTGATTTATTTAGTTAATTACTATGTTTTTACAATATCATGACATTATTATCTAAAAACTATTTTTAACAAATTCTATGGTGTTTTTTTACAATTTTAGTATTTGTTTCTGTTTTAACATTTGATGGTAACGTGTTAAATAACTGAAAACCTCTATACACTAAACTATTTTGGGCTAATCTATTCCTAAATAATGGCAATCGAAAGTCATTTGCATTTCTTAACAAGTATGGCTGTATATCTCTAACATAATTAATTAGGCATGTTAAATATTTAGGCATACATCTTCTTCTAATTTTGTCAAAAAAGAATAAAACATTCATAACTACACGCTGTTTGACACTTAACCAACACAATGCACCTAACATATCTGAAATTCTTGTGTACCTGCTGCACTTCAGTATAGCTCTCATAGCTTTGTTTTGCAACCTTTGTAGCCTCGTGACCGCACTTTCATCACACATATACAACACAGTTGAACAATATTCAAAATGGGGCTTGATAATTACATTGTAAACATTTATTGCTTGTAATGTATCTAATCTATTTCTTATTCTTTTAAAAAAACCTATTTTTTTCGCAACATAATTCACATGGATTTTAAATTTAAGTCTACAATCCAAAATTACACCACTGTTTATGGTTAAGTTAACACTACATTGGCGTTTAAAGACCATACACTTAGATTTATTTATATTAAGCTTTAATTGATTATACTGAAACTCAATCTAACCAGATCTCCTTGAACTTTTTCTTCGCACGCACAAATGTCATTACCGGATAGAAACAACCGGGCATCATCAGCAAAGAGGACTATCTTGCAATGTTTAAGAACCTTGTTAATATCATTTATATATATAATAAATAATAATGGCCCCAATATAGAACCATGCAGAACGCCTACAGTCGTAGTCTTGCTCTCTGACATGTTTTCGTTGATAGCAGTCAACTGTGATCTACCTTGGAGGTATGACTGAAACCACTGATATTCCGTAGATAGAACTCCATAACTATAAAGTTTCTTCAAAAGAACACTTCTATCAATAGTTTCAAATGCCCTCTTTAAGTCGAGGAACACAGCAATAACACTATTTCCAGTAGATATTTCATCATTCCAATCAATAATTACTTGATTCAGCACACTTTCACATGAGTGTTGACTCCTAAAGCCTGACTGGCTCTCAATGAAAAGATTGTGCTCATTGAAGTATTCATCAAGCTGCATCTGAACGATTTTTTCCAATATTTTTTCATAAGTTGGTAGAGCATTAATTGGGCGGAAGTCTTCAGTTATCTGCTCCAGTAACCTTCGCTATAGGTGTAACTACTGACTTCTTCCATTTATCCGGAAAGCAATCTGATCTCAGTGACGTATTTATCAAGTGAACAAAACAGTCCAAAAGCATCTTGACACCAACAAAATTAAAGTTTTTTTTTTTTTGCTTATGGATCTCATTGCTTTTCTTATATCCAATTGCTCTATAAGTCTGAATTTAAAGATCGATTGTACATTTTCTATTAAGTTCACAAATGGCACACTTGTAATGGAATGATTTATTGCTTCAATACTATCAACGAAGTAATTATTAAATTTATTAGCTATGTTTTTTACACCATTCACACTCACACCATTGAATTTTATATTTCTAAAAAAATTTCACAATCTTCAATATATATCTTTTTAAATTCCTCCACTCCACATACTTTTTTGATCATTAGATCCAAGCAACTTATTTTTAATATATTCATTTTTCCCCCTTTAAGTTCTTTGTTATCATTATTACGCACCCTCCTACAGTTAACCCAGTCCGTTCTTGTATTTAAGTGCAATGCTCTTTGGTACATTACAATTTTTTCAGTTCTTAATTGTCTTAAAGTGATATTATACCACTACAAAGAATTATTTCTTTTTACACGGTTGCGTACGTGACTATTTGTAATTCGTAGCAACTCACTTGATATTAGATTTGGGGATGGCGTTTTAGGTTGACGGTATGAATCCGAGATTAGGTAGTTTGGTGTGATTGGTTTAGTGGATGCATAACACAACAGATGAGTAAAACCGTACAGGGCACAAGCACTAGATATCGTACACGCAATACCAATATATACAAATTTTATATGGCTGGCGGCCCATTCCTCAATGGAACAGAACATAAGATATAATAGATACGTCTAGTTATTCATATATTCTCGCATCTACCGTATTGAGGGAGTTGATCAAATGTATACAAAAATCCTAATTTCCATTTAGGAAGGGTTTTTTAAAAATTAATTTTAGTCCACTCTTATAAGAAACTGATTTTATTTCCAGATTTATGATAAAAAAGCTCTCCTTGCAAATAATACATATGTATTGCCTCGCTTTCGGCTAATATCAAACAGAGTTATCTTCTCTGATAGTAACGGATCCTATTATTCTGTCAGCCCAGCTTGGGTTCAGATACTTCCACGTACAGCATGCGCCGATGGCTGCGTGGCTGTGGGAGTGCTCAGTCGCTAGTATGTGAACTTTGAATACCAGGCATCCTCCAGTTTCAATTAGCCTTCCTGTAGTAATGCAGAGCTTTCTCGCGCAACTCGTTGGATCATATACGGAACCTTCTTAAGATAATACCACTTCAATGTGTGTAAAAGATTCATAGGTGTCTGAGGAATCCGAGGATTTAATCCTTGAGATATCAACATCTATGGTAAATCTCTTGTTGCAGGGGAATTCGGCACGGTTGGGCTCGCTGGAGTTGACCCTACAGTGTCGAAAGGCGCTGATGGTAGGGACCGAAGTGGATCTTCCCGCGGCAGGAATCTCTGTGACGTAGAGAAAATGAAAAGGAGATGGCAAATGTTGTCCCTGGGCCTTCTCCGTCCATATGCGCAAGTGGTGGGTGGTTCGGCTAGGCAGGTAGTGGATAGTGGTAGAAATCCTCCTGGCATCTGGTAAACTGAGCTGTGGGATGGGGGCGTAGAGAAGTAATCCACATGGCGGCACTTTTCTTCGCAATAATCGCAAATCTTCAACACAGCAACTAGAGCGCTATCTTGCTGATTTGAGTACAAAGCCCCAACAGCAAAAAATGGTGCCCGTGCAGGTTCGGAAAGACGATATCTGCGGTCTATTGGAGGCGCAAGGAGCTCAAATTTTGTATGATACCGTTTGCTCTACCCCATTTATTGTTGCGACGAAAAACGTTGTTGTGACCTTTTTGTCTCATCTGTGCAACAGGGGCACCACATCGATCAAACTCTCCTTCAAGAAGGATGGAGTCAATAGGGAACTCTTTATTGTCTCACCATATTTTCCGTATGACTCTTCTGCTACCCCTCCGACTGATAGAGTAAGGCAATCGGTTGAGTATGCGGCTTGGTATCCTGCTTGGTAGTGATGTCAACGCTCATTGTCTGGGGCAGCTCAGACATTAATCTTCAGGGTGAGCAGCTGCTGGAGTTCAAAACTTCAGCTTCCTGGTTCTATTGAGTCAGGGCATCGAACCAGCCTTTGATACTAGTCAAAGAAAAGATGTCATTGATGTGATGATTTGCATCTTCTGGCGCTTTTTATTTTTGGGGAGATACCACAGGGAATTAACTTCCACACTCGCTTCCCCGGCTGGACGAATCAGGAGTATTGCTACCTTGGAGAAGGCAGTAGAAGTCCCGGGTTCAGATGGAATTCTTCCTGTCCTTCTTAAGGCTGAGAACGTTGTGCTGGCTCCTTACTTTGATTACATTTTCAGGGCATGTATCGCTTTTGGATATGTCCCTGAGGTATGGAGGAAGGTGAGGGTTCCCTTCGTACAGATGCCTGGTAATGCCTCATATATGAACCCGAAGGTTTTTCGGATAAGCCTCTCCTCATTCCTTTTGAAATGCCTGGAGCGGCTCGTCGATGAATATATCAAGGAAGTAGCTCTAAAAGCCTCTTCCTTAAATAACTCCCAATAGATCTAATGAGACGGCTTTCCATTCAATGGTTACTGTCAGTGAACCGAGTCTGGATCGTGGATTGTTTACCTTGGAAGCCTTTCTGGACATCGAGGAGGCTTTTGACAGGGCAAACCCCGAGTTGCTGCGTAAGGCAGCTCTGGGCAGTGTTGACCGCACTGTCGTGCAATGGATAGACCAAATGCGAAGACGACAATACTTAACCGTGGAGTTGGGTGGCCGAACCTCTCTCAGTGTGCTGGTGGAGACAGGCTGCGAGCAGGGTGACGTGCTCCCCCAGTACTCAGGTATATGTTGGTTGACTCACTCATTAAGGCCGAAACACAATGATGCCGACACGGCAATTACGACGACACTGTCGTCGTAAATGTCGCCGAATTAACACAATGATCAAGCATTGAATAAATAACTAATAAGGAAACGGGGTATCGTGCGAATACAGTGTACGTGTTTAAGCAATTCAATGACAGTGTGATCTATGGTCGGGGGGAGGGGGATGACAAGAGGGCATGCTGCCTATTTTGTGTCAATTCAACATTTCTGACATTTCATATTATTTGAAAATAAGTTTCGGATTTGAGTTCGCGATATTGTGAAAAATAATTAATTAAACGTAATTTTTATGAATAGTAGTGTGAAATAAGTGCGGAATATTTCTTTTGTAAACGACATTTTGTGTAATAGAGACTCCGGAGTCTTAAAAAACAGTAATGAAGTGCGCTGAGCTGTGCTGCAGGAACAAACGGCGTTATTGTCGTGGAAAAGCATTCTTCAAGTAAGCTTAATAGCTTTACTAATTAATTATTGTGTTTAAAATAAAATAAAAGTGAAATATTAATAAAAATAAATAGCCATGGCAGAAAAATTAACAATTTTCCAATGCCGGTTTGTTTGTTTACAATTGATTTGTAATTGCTGCCTAAATTATGTCAGTCATACAAAGGCAACGCCAAGAAATATTTTCTGAAAATAAGGGGGAGCTAAAAATTTGTTTATTTTACATAGGAATTTGGATTATAAAAAATGTTCCCCTTCAGAATGTCAGAATTTCATTACTTCCATGACGAAATGAATACAAACAGAGCACACTAATACATTTCGCCGAGATGCTTACGTTTTCACCCGATATGCCGTTTCCATATTAGTTATTTATTCAATGTGATCAAGTCGCAGTGTTGCGAGGCTAACGCCTATACACCCCTTCACAAATCTAATCTAACACAATGACACCGACATTCTTATGTTCGTTGGTATATCAAAATATGTACGTGGTAAAATTATTTGTTGAAATTTATTAACAAAATGAGAAAGATATAAAAAAAAAATTGTAAAGGTGTAATAGACAGTGATCAACGCCGCGTTTATGTGGATTACAAAATATCATCTACCGCTTATTTTCAACTTTTCTTCTTTATTTTTTTTCTTTTAAATATGTATTTCGATATTGAGGATTTCTTTTTGATGAAAATACTTCATTTCCCTCACTAAATTAATTAATTGCTTCTCTAAAGAAATTACTCTCATTACTCTCAGCTGTCAAAATCAAATTACGACGACAACGACGACAAAAGTTGAATTATTCCCAACTCTGGTTACGGCGACAAAATCGGTCGGCGCCATTGTGTATAGCAACATGGTATTTCTATTAGGTTAACATTTAATTTGTCGTCGTAAATGTCGTGTCGGCATCATTGTATTTCGGCCTTTACGGTGCTGAAAAATGCTGGGTTCTCATGTGAAAGCGTATGCGGATGGCATCCCTCTCCAGGTGCTACATTTTTTCCTTAAGAGCACTAACTATAACAAAGAATTTCAAAATTTTAATGCTGTGCTCAACACACAAAGAAAAAAAAGTTTAGTTATTTGGAAAAATTTAAGAAAAACGAGAAAAAGATTTTTTCAAAGAGTGAATAATTTTTTTAATTATTTTTATCTAATATTGAAAAATTTTCCTCAAGGAGATTTTCAAAGTTGAATTTTTTTTTTATTATTTTATTCAATAGTGTATAAATTTCCTTTTTTTACCGAACAAAGTTAATATTTCCTTTATAAATCAATTTTTTTTATTATTCTTTCATTGAATATTGCAAAGAGATTTTCAGAGCCCGGATTCTGCAACACGGAGAATTGTGGAATTTGGGAAATGAGAGTTGTTTTGACAGTTAATTCTTCCACTCGGAATTCTGTAATTCGGCGAATTAAGGCGAAAACCCAATGAACGCGGCAGGCGTCGCGTCGCTTTGACAGTTCAATAGAATATACGTGCTTAAGTTCGTGCTGGACAAATGGCTGCCGCGCTTGCCGGATTCGACGCGAAAGTAGAGCAATGTTCTACTTCTAACGCGCGGCAGACGCCTTGACAGTTCTTTTGATTGATTTTAAACTGTTTATATGTTTGGTAAGCTGCAAATTCAAGAACTGCCACATCTAATAACTCTGATATATCCACTATTTCACTTTTAAATAATAACTCAAGCTTTTCTATTACTTTTTCTTTTTATAAATAAATCTTAAGAGTACCAATGCGACGCGTCCATTGGGCCTTGCTCAAATCCTACACGCGTCTGCCGCGGAGAACTGTCAAAGCGACGCGACGCCTGCCGCGTTCATTGCGTTTTCACCTTAAAGTTTTGAGAATTCCCAAATTCTCTACTCCACTTGTGTAAATTCTCTGGTGTTTTAGTTGTGGAAAAGTAAGAAGAAGAATTTCCGACTGACAGTTTTGTCTGTTTTCGTTGTGATTTATGTGGTTACAGGAGAATTTGCAAATCAAATGCAGAGATAGGAATTAAATTAAATGAATTTTGATTATACGAAGAGTGCGAAAAGTTTTGAAAATGAAACTCAGATTTAGAGAAGTAAAAAGCAAAAGACGATTATAGATTCGAGAAACTAATTTGGATTTAACACAAAAATAGATGCGACCATCAATTGTGGTAAGTGAAGAAAATGTTATTTATTCGGTATAATGGTTGTAATAACTTCTTTCAAGGTACTTATTTCAGGGACTTACACATCGGTTTACTATCTTCCCATTGGAGACACCCATGAAGATTATGGAAAAGACCAAAAAATTAAAACGAAACCCGCATCTATTATGGTTCCTCCGAATTAAGGCGGTAAAGGTATTTTCATTGACGACAAGTTAAGTGGAATTATAGCTCAATCAGTTCTAATTGAGCAAGGATCGTAAAAAAAAGGATCCATTTCTATTACATGTAGCAACAAAGAACTATGACAGAACCACCATTATGATCACAGCAAAGAAGAGTTATTTCTGCAAAAGGTTAAGGTATGATTAGCTTCTCATATTCATGATTTTGCTAATTATATAAATTGCGTTCTTCAGACAATCCGGGAATGATGTTAAAGTTCCCGACGTACCTGGGATGTTTACATCAATCGTTCTCAATTTGCGGATACGGAGCATTACATAAGAATTATGGGCTATGACAATGATGAAAGTAATATCACAACGAACGATACAGATGTAAAGATTTTAAAGTCAAAATATCTAGAAAATATATATGTATTATGATACCTAAATTAAATCACATTAAACATTGTTTCTTGGTTGTGTTGAATCTATTTCATATGCCATTAGCCACTAGGTCTTGAGCTCTTTAAAAATTTGTGACGAAGTATAGTTTGATGTACTTAATATTCTGTAAAAACTAACTTAACCTTATATATATATAAATAAACTTTGAATTTGAGTTTGTTCAATTTAAGTCATATCTCAGTCCAAATTATCTTACTTTCCGCTTTATTTTTAAATTTTAATAGCATTTGTTCGCAAATGTTGCAACGAACTGACTATTGTTTTATGGTTTTTGACTATAATTCAAAATCGAGACTATGTTAGTTAATGAAGACAACATAGTGCAAGATAGATATGAAAGTAATTAGAAAAATCAAATAAAACTAGAATGGGCCACTGTTCACCCAATCCGAATGTAAAATTCTGCTCGGCTCGTTCCACTCGTTATGCAAAACTCACTGAAACATCGGAGAAGAAATGAACTTGTAATTGTCCATGTTGAGCCTTTTAGCAACCTTTTACATTTTTACTAAATCTGATATGTTTAATTAATTTAATTAATGCAGAGATGTTGATTCTCCCAAACGGACTAATCAGTAAAAAGGTCAATAAATCTTTTGCTAAAACTAAACGTATTAAGGCTCAATAGATGAACATAATAAGTATTAATACGTTTAGTTTCTTGACCTTTTTACTGATAACTCTGCTGGAGAGGATCAACATCTCTGCATTAGCTCAGATTTGATTGTTATTTCGATATAGTTGGTGTATAGTAATCGGTATCCATTCGGAGATATCAGCAGGGGAATTACTTTTGGGGATAGAAGTGATCAGACCCACCTTCCAGTGGTCTGGAAATTGTGTCGAAGACAACAGTCAAATCATCAAATATGTGATAATCAGCAGAATGAATGGTAAAATAATCTTGTAGAATTTAAGAGGTAGGTCATTACATCCAGTAACATTTGATTTAATTCAACTTATTAGACATTACTGAAGCTAAATACATCGTTGGTGGGGGATGCACGGGCGTCATTAAGAACCGATCCATAGGGGCACATAGTTTTAAGCCTTCTATACTATTGGTATAAAAGGTAACGTCCGAAGATTAATTTCTTTATTACTGGAGAGAACTAGATATGTATTTAAGAGGTAAGAAGAAGAATTCTCAACTGACAGTATTGTCTGTTTGTATAGTAGCAGAGGATTTCGCAAATTAAATTATGGATTCACCAAAAGTAAGTATAGAAGAATAGAAAATAATTTATTAAAGAACCACAGCTTGCGCTACGTTACAACGTGAGGTACATCGAGTAAGAAATAGATAGTTGGGATTATTGATAAAATACAAAGTTGTTTAGCAAACTAACAAAGGTACAATGAACAGACTCATTGCGCCAGAAAGTAATATTAGCACTATAGTTTGGATAGTCAGTAGATTACAAAAATTGCTAAAATTACTAGCGAGTTAATACGGAACTGTGAACAGGATCACTGCAACTGAAAGTTATAGTGTTGCTATAATTAAAGATAATAATAAACAATGAACAATAGAGAGTTTAATTCGAAGCCAAAATATTGCTTCCTCTAGCTTCCTATGAAAGACCGAGGATACAAACATCTTCATCGGATACCTTAAGGGACATTTATATAGGCATGTTCTTGGGATGAAGCAATTAAAGCTTTTTCTTGTACTTCCTCCTAAACTATCTAAAAAAGTTTTGCTAATTTACCTTAGCATTTGGGAATGTTTTTGCCTAAGCTTAGCGAAAATGTGCAAAGTTTATACGTATTTCACCCAAGCAATATGCACAAAGATTTGTCTAAGGCATTTGAGTAATTTACCCAAGAATTTTGAGCAGTTTTATACTCACAGCTCAGGCAGTTCACCCTAGTAAGTGTACAAATATTTCTCCCCAATTTGTATTTCAAAAGAACTTTTATAGAAAAATTTTAAATAATTTTCAAAAAGATTTTGTAGTAAAAATATCACAATTTGTATATTTTAGTATATGTCAAATTTCATTATTTAAATTTTCAATAGCAATATAGCAACAATGCAAGCATTTATTATTTTTTTCCAGTTTCGCACAAGTACTTCGGCAATTTATCAAAGTCGGAGGGCTATTCCGAGCTTGCATGAGCACTAAGGCAAACTTATACTTCGGCTAGGGAAACTAGCCCTAGTGCTGATGTAAATTGCCTAAATGCTTAGATAATTTATACATCGGAATTGTATGTAATATCGCAAAAATTCAATTTTATATGTTAGGGTCTCGTATATTTACTTGGCTGCTGCTACATTTATTCGGGCTAGGCATTGCTTTGTGACTATTCAAAAGAAACAGACTCGGACAGTCAAACGTGCTCAGTAAAAATATTAAAGACAAATCTTCCGTGTAGTTCAAATTTTATTAAGGTTTGCTTTGTGGTTTCAATAAATTTGGGGTTTTTGGTTAAAGAGTGCTGATATCATTATTAGGAATTCGGTAAAACATAAACTGTGATCATTATATGGTATACAATATTGCAAATGAACTGTTAAAAAGAAGTGAGCACTGTTGTAAATTTTAACATTTACGTGGAAGCAAATTAATTTGTTACATAACAGGTAAGATTTTATTGGGTTTTAGAATATTAACATGATATATCTTAGTAATTTTCATATAAATTTGTTTCGATTATAATATTGCATAATCTTTTTCAAATAACCGAAGTCAATTATTTGTAAAACTTTTGATGTTTATATGCTTTGGTTTTCGTGTTTGAAATTCGTTGACGAATTATAACTTTAATAAATTGGTATCTAAGTGAATTCCATGGAGGCACATGACTGAATTTTCTACTGACAACAGAGTTTGCAATAATTAAGTGGCGTTTAGAGCCCAACTAAAACGGTTGGTGCAACTGTAATTTTTGTTATGAAACGGGTGAACTTGCGATTATGACACTATTCATGAGTAAATAATTTCTTTAGTTCTTAGTACAGTTAAGGTGTACTAAATCTTATTATTTATTCTTGCAGAAATGGTTTTATGTGGTATTTGTGAAAGCCATTTTGAGCATGCGCACATTTGGATAAAGTTATTCATGGCTATGATAAAAACAGCTTTTACGACTGTTATGAAGATGGCTGTCAACAAAGTTTCCAAAATTCTTCAGCATTCAGAAAGCATTTAATTAAAATTCACTCTGCCAAAAGTAATACAGAAAAACAAATTGGATCAATCCTCTCACAAAATGAGTACGAGGATATCAGTACTAATAAATGCGAAAACACGAAGCCTCCAGCTATTAGCTCTAAGCAAAACATTAATTTGGAAGCTGAAACGAGTTCTATTTGCGATATTGGGCAAAAACCTCTTACATATTTACTTCAGTTTTCACTTTTATTGCACAATAACGACAATTTTACCCAGGACAAACAACATGAGTTGCTGATCTTATCAATTTTGAATTATTTAGAAGCCCTCTCAATAAAATTTTTTAATGGAGATCGCCATAAAATTAATTCATTTATAGATACATATAAAGAGCTCTATTCTGAGATTAATACGGAGCACAAGTTAAAATAATAAAATAATAATAAAATACTTATCGGATAAAGATTTGTGGAGTAAACCTAATGATTTTTTTATAAATAGGGACATTTCTAATGTCCATAAGAATGGCGTGCTAGTACTTAGCGAGAAAGTGAATAAAGGTATAATAATGCCGCTGGAATTCCAATTTCGGAAAGTATTTGAGAAAGAGAATGTTCTAATAGAATGTCTTGAGTTTATAGAAAAACTGAACAGCTAAAGTTTTGAGCTGAAACATTTTGTACAAGGAAAAGAAATCATCATTATATAGTGGAAAAACTGTTATTCCCTACTTTTTATATATATATATTAAAATCTGTAGATGTTAAGAGTTATGGCAATGATTTAACGATGTATACCTTAATTCAAAATATTATTTCCTTAGAAGTCAATGGAATACCCTTTAAAATTAATGGAACTGATTACAAAATACATTTCATTTTGGGACTTATTCTTGGCGACAATTTGGGACTAACTCAATTATTAGACTTCAGCAAATCATTCTCTGCTAAGTATTATTGTCGATTTTGTACAGATAGTAAGGAAATTACAACAACATCCTCATTTGAAAATAAAACATCTCTGCGAAATGAGGAAAATTATGAAATTAGTGTGAAAATATCGGATCCTTCCTTAACCGGATTTGAAAAAAAATTCACTTTTAAACCAGATTCCTTCGTTCCATGTTACAAAAAATCTAGCTGTAGATGTTATGCACGATATTTTTGAAGGAGTTGCTCCTTACAAGCTTACACATATTTTAACAGATTGCATTAAGAGAACATTTTTTACACTAGAAGATTTTAACGACCTCAAAAGAAATTTTTCGTATGGTGAATCTGAAATTGGAAATATTTCAAACGATATATCAGTAGCTCACATAAAAAAAAGAAAATAAATGCAACAGCAAGAGAGATGTGGACACTGGTATACCATTTTCCATTAATAATTGGTCGTTTAATTCCAGCAACCGATGAAGTGTGGCTGTTAACTATTTTTTATACCCTAGATGAAATCTATAGGGTATACTAAGTTTGTCATTCCGTTTGTAACACCTCGAAATAATGATGGTAGAGCAAAATGGATTGGACACCCACGCATAATATTAAAAGTTATTTTGATTTTTGCATGTCCGTCCGTCCGTCCGTCTGTGCGCACGATAACTCGAGAACGCGTCTACTTACAGAGCTGAAATTTTGTACACGGACTTTAAAAAAAAAAAGTAAAATTAAGTTCGAAAATGAGACAAAAATTTCGTTTTCCATTATATATTTGAACACTGCCTGAGAACGCGTCGATGTAGAGAGCTGAAATTTGGTACGTGGTGTTTTCATTGTACTAGGAAATAAAATTCAAAAAATGGACTAAATCGGGCAACCCATTCTTGGTGTTGCCATATAAAAATTTAGGTTTTTTATGTATACTGTGAAAACGATCAGCCCAAGACATTTTTATTGTACTAAAAACTTCTTCAGAATATAAAATCCTATAAAATTGGTTATAATCATTTTTTCTGTCCGACGAACCGTTCTAGAAATATATGCTAAAAACCACTGCAAAAATCAAAATTGCTGAAATGGGTACCCATACGAAATTTCATACGGACATTCATCTAGGGTATCATAAGAATTGGTCTTAGACCAATATTAGCTTTTTGACTTGTTTTTTATTAAAATTGTTGATTTGTTGCTCGTGCCTAGTTTTACTGAAGAGATACTTCTTGAATTAAGAGTATTTTATTAGAGAGCATAATGAATTATACGTGAAACTTTTTGATGATACTCTTAAACCGAAGCATCATATTCTGCTTCACTATCCTCGAATAATAAGATATTCAGGGCCTCCAAAATTTTTTTGGTGTTTTATTTTTGAAGCAAAACACCTCGAATTAAAAACGTATGCAAGAGTAATAACAAGCAGAACAAATATTTCAGCAAGTATTGCTACAAAATGTCAGCTTAAATTTGCAGCAAACTTAATTGATGAAAAAATAAACTATATAATTTGTGATGAATCAAAAAAGTTGTAAGTGAAAACAATGTAAGAAGTTCCTTGAAAATAAACATAAGCTATTTTTCCACATTTTCACAAATATTATATAAAGGTATTCTATTCTGTACAAAGCCGATTTATTTTTTCACATACATCTGGAAAATGTACGAATTTTTATAAAATGTTAAAAATTCTACTGGTATTTGAGAAGAATGTGCATGTTATATGTTCCTTGATCCCGTCTTATTTCAATGAACATTACTTATCATACGAAATATCGACTCAAAAGAATAACGATATTTCCGTTTTACCAATTACACGCTTTGATGGACCTCCAGTATCTAAGATCTAAGTTTTATTTCAACAATTTATAAATCGATCGTAGAAGAAAGAAAATGTTTTCTTTAGGCGAAAATTTTCGATTATTTCGTACATATCTACATAATAGAGGAATAAAATGGCAGGCCAAACTACGGGATATTCTACAATTTTTACGGATAATCCAGTTATATTCATTTTGGAAAGCAACTGTACATTAACTTTTTCAGAAGAAATAAATATTAGTGCAAACACGTCAACTGCAGACGTGTTTATTGTTGAGTCGAATTCATTATTATCCAAGACACCTAGTTCTTAATTACAGAATGATATCCTAAGAAGATATGATTGCCCATCTTTAGAAACCCTCCTACGTAAATGGAATCTGTACGAAGAACTTTACGAACTTCTTATTTGTAAGTTACAAAAAATAAGATGGACCATTATCTGACTTTTTTAACATTGAAAAAATAGCGAAAGGAATTACTTTGGATGGTCTCAAGTATATGAAGGAAAGACATTTAGATGAACTGTTTCTGCGTGCGAGCTTAAACACCAAAATTATATTTGAACACAATCTTGCTATTTGGCAGAATGAATATGTAGGTAAAAATAATTTGTAATTTTGTTTAAAATACATAACTACTTTTATTTTAGGGCATATACAACCTAAAACCCAACTGTGATATGGATACTCTACAAATTACCTCCTCTGCCGAATCTTGGATGAAGAATATACAATCTCCTGCTACGAGTAATAGAAGCAATGTAAACTCACCATCTACAATACGTAGTAGGAACTCAGAAGACGTAAGATTTTTATTTACACTATAGCTCACTTAGATATCTTAAATAGAACAGAACAGGGCAAAATACTTTTCAAAAGATATAATGAACAAGGTTTTCTTTGTCCGGATGCCCGGACAGAGCTTGTTCATAAAATAATACAATATTTTATAGAAAAGAACATCTCCATATATGTTTCGTAGTGTGCAAGTCTGGCAGAACAAATTATAAGATCATTTCCCTCTGAGCAAATGGTATAATTATCGAAAGATCGTTTTAATATAATAAGTATATTGAGGCATTCCGTTGGAAATCGATTTGGATTGGATTTCAACCCGACTATCCTGGAAAAATGGAGGAAAACTGTAAAGTATAGACGTGAGAAGCTGACTTCTGATGTAACTCTCCAAGAGATTTTTCAAAACTGGCCTCTCTATAAATATGCTCAAGCTCCAGACCTGGTAAGTCATTTTTATTGTAAAACTCGAAATGCTTTAATTGTTTTCTTACAGATTGAAATTGATTATCAGTATATTCATCCCAACAAAGTATTTTCTTTTTTACAATGGGAAAAATTCTGCCAAATTTTCAAGTCTTTGTTTGAGGAGAATATTAAAGACGTCACTGCGAAAACCATGTTAAAGAAATTCATTGAAAGAAAAGTGGAGCTGAATATCGGTGAAAAATACATGAAGACTTTTATTTATAATATACAGGGTGATTCTGATCGAGATACCTTCCGGTATACCACGCGATTCCTTGAGGTAAGCTGATCAAAAAATTGCCCCCCCCCCCCCAGAAACCTTCCTTCAGGAAGGGGGGGGGGGGTATATGGAACAATTTTTTGATCAGCTTACCTCAAGGAATCGCGTGGTATACCGGAAGGTATCTCGATCAGAATCACCCTGTAATAATATATAATTTTAACACTTTAGATAATAGAAATATTTTGTATTTTCAACTTCTCCATGCTGTTTTGGTGCCAGTTTCACGAATAGTATCAGGAAAAAGGGTTAAGTTTACTATTCGAGACTCTCAGGATGCTTTTACACTGCTTTTATCTGAGAGTAGTGAAGTTACTAAGAAGTTGACAGAAAAAAGACTGGACCATTTAAGATCTAGAGCAACGTTACAGCCGCTCATAATTGCAACAGGAAATGAATTTGAATACGATAATTTTTTTGTTGAGGTAGATAGTCAAAAGTACCAATTTAAGTCCTATTTAGAAGCAGTTCAATATTTCTTTAAATTAATGTTTGTCTTAAATTTAAGATATCCAAATGAATGTATTTTAGTTTGGATTTTTGTACAAAAATATCTCTTTTCAATAGATGAAGTACTAAAAGAATTCCCGGTAGTAGAAACATTTATCGCAGATCTTAATAATATAATATCAAGAAATACGGTTCAATAACAACAATCCTGTTGTTAATGTTATACACATTTATATTTATATAGGAACGTATAAACACTTGTATTCTTTTAATTTTATATATATTAGGTAATTAAATACTCAACATGTAACATTTCGCCAGCTGAATGGAAATTGTGTTAACTATACATGTAGACGTTTTCTAATTAATCTTTTATTAGATTTTCATACTTGAACGGTAAACATACAGCTATACTAATAAGTGTTTTACAAAACATGTTTAATCAGTCAATAATGGAGTAATTAATTTAATGTTAAACATACTTTTGTTTTTTTTTTATATACACTCTGAATTGTCATAATTTTAAATAAATCATTAAATGATAGATTGGTCTCTTACTCTCAGCTATTAGGAACAAACAGTGCTTTCGGCTTCTAACAATAGTTTGTTCCTTTATAGGGTTCGGTACCTCAAGGGAAAATACGAAACCCTTATAAGATCTCTCTTGCGTCCGCTTGTCTTTCTGTCTTATCGAAAATGACGTGAAATTTGAAAATGTTACTTACTTCGATAGTCAAAAATTATGAAATATTTTTTAATTTGTAATGCAAGTGAGTTGAACTCCTTCAAAAATATTTTTTTTTGTATGATTGTATGATTTTCGTAAAATTGTTGGTAAATTTACTACAAGTTGTTGAAGGGTTTGCATATTTCCAATTGGGAATATGCCCAAACCGTAGCAACAATTTATCTTAGTACTTTGTAATATTTTGACGAGGTCTTGTGAACAACAAACGTAGCTACGGTAAAAAATGGGTAAGTTTCCAAAGTAGATTAATAATTTTCTTAAATCTTGCTGTATTTATGCCTAAAATAAGAAAATTTCGAGATGCGCCTTAGACATTGCTTGTGTAAAAGCTTTTCGCAAGTTACCAAAGACATTTAGAAAATTTTCCTAAATATTGTTGTATGAATTGCCTAAAAATTAGGAAATTGACACACGCGACTTTATGAGCTGCTTTAGAAATTTCTAACTTCCTGACGAAAATTTGGCAGAAGCAAACATTGCTGGGGTAAAAGACTTTGGCATGTTACCAAAGATGCTTAGAAAATTTTCCTAAATAGATTTGTGTGAATTGCCTAAAATTTTTGCAATTTACACACGCGGCTTGTGTGAGCTGCCTTAGAAATTTCTAACTTCTTGTCGAACACTTGGGACAAGTAGACATTGCTTGGGTGAAAGACTTGGGCAATTTTCAAAAGATGCTTAGATAATTTTCCTAAATGCTGTTGTGTGAATTGCCTAAAAATTAGGAAATTCACACACGCGGCTTATGTGAGCTGGCTTAGAAATTTCTAACTTCTTGCCGAACACTTTGGAAAAGTAGACATTGCTTGAGTGGATGATTTGCGCAAGCTACACAGAGAACTAGTGTGAATTGACCATATTACTATTGGGCATTTTACCCAAGATTTTGTTAATTTATCGAATGTTTTAACCCCAAGCTTCGATTAAGTTTTTCTGGCTGTATTACTCAAAAACTTGGCAGGCTGGAAAATGCCGTACAAATCGTACAATTTACATTCGGTTATTTAACAAATTTACATAAGTTTTTCTCTGAGTGTAGGACTGGGAAAACGTACCACAAAATTTGCAGGACTATGTGGCCATTTCATTGTACAAATATTTACTAAGCTGCATACAAAAAATCAGCTGGCTATTAATAATTTTTATGACGTCGTTATTTGGAAATATTCGGATTGCTCCAGTCAAACCATCCATTTTGTAGGAGAAATGTTTTTCAGAGTTTATTATCCAATTATCTCAATATTCAAATAAAAAACTTACTGTTATTCAGACAATTTTCGACACTCCACCGAATCGACGTTTTATACTTGCGCACTACAGTAGCTACCTCTATCGAGAATTTTCAGAGGAAAAACTTGGCGTCTCGTCGAACCGAACCTACTCACGAAGATTTAGCATGTTATTATTCATTTAAAAAAAACAGGCGGTGGCTGCTTGATGAACACACTCCTGCTCCCGACTTTATGAACGATTTTAGCCATTGCCAGCTTCAGAAATGTCATCATTAGAGTATGAGTTACATTTCATGTTAATATACAAAAAACAATTTATTACCTGCTGCGTCTACATATTAAATCAATAAATGACTCTCCATGCTCATTCATATAAATGGTTACATTTTCCATTATTACAATAATATTTCTTTTCTTTTCTGTTATTTAAAATAACAACAAACAAAAATGTCAAACGTAATACGTTTGTGTTAGTTAGCTATGTTGAGTAGCACTCTTAAGTCGGTACCGGTGTTGTGACTCAGGTACCTTTGCCCCAAATCACAACTATAATACCAATACATCAATATATCGTCCAATACGATATATTGATGTACCATTAATTGACCCTGAAAAAACATTTCAATTTAAATTTCATTCAAAATTTCATATAAAAATTCAAAATGCATTTAGAAATGCATTCCCACATTATAACAAAATGCAATTTAGCATAAATTGCATTTTGTTATCAGACACACATTCCACTTACACGGTATGCATACTTACCTACATACAGTGTCTTATCACTTTTTTTTCCGTATGTACTATGTACATACGGACATACAATTATCAGAATTATTCGCGCCCTCTTAAAATTAATATTTCAAGACGGGCGCACAAGTGCATATCGGATTACAGTTTTGCATGGATGCATATAGCTTGCATCAAAACTTTTGTGCATTTTCTCACGTACGTTTTTTCAACGTCGTGAGAAAACAATAAAAAGAAAAAAGAGCTTTTGAAGCGATCACGGGTACCTGGGTGCAATTTTTGCCCAAACCTCGGGGAGTCGTTTTTTTCAACCGCCGAGGAAACAAGTCAAATCGCGATTTTGTGAAAAAATTAAAAAAAGATCTTGTGTGATCAGTTGAAGCCCCACATTTTATATAATATACAAATTAAACTAAGTCAAATCGCGATTTTTGTGAAAACATTATTCAACTTTTGTGATTTTAATAAAGAATAATCCAACAACTAAAAATACTTTAAGAGTTTTCTTGTGCTAAGTTTTAACAATATCTTGTCAAAAAGGAACTCTGTGTGCTCTCTGGTGGTAGCGGTGTTTTGTGATCCTCACCCCAAACTCCATCGTTGCTTCAAATGTAATAGACTGGGGCATACTGCATCAAGTTGCCCAGTCATACAACGCACCACGCAAAATTTCAATGCAGTTCCAAAGCTTAATAAAATTAAATATCCATCACAATCTCCTTCTTGTCGATATTGCCATCGGATGGGCCATTCTATTGAAGAATGCAGGACAAGAGCTGTAAATAATTCCCGATTTAACGACAATCAAGGAAATCGGAATAATTTCCAAAAAGTAAACACAGCTCCGCAAACAAGAACGGCTGATAGACAGCCACAAAACAGGAACTGGCAGCAGCCAGTAATCCGACAAAGTCGAACTTCACCGCCGAGATATAATAATGCCAATATCTCTGCAAGATCACCTTCTCCAAATAGGAAGAATAATAGAACTTCATCGGCACCCAGGCAGGGAAACTAGATGCAGCAGGGGGTCAATTTCGGCAACCCCTCGCACATACAAACAGAAGCACAAATTCACAGGAATCCCGAAACAATATCGACACAGTCAGAACAAAATTGATACGTATCCCCATCCAAGTAAATAAAAATTCTTTAACTCTTTCCTTGCCTGTTGACATCTGCTCTGCTCTAAAGCTTACATTTTTAATTGATACTGGAGCAGAGATCAGCCTAATAAAACTACATCGACTGAAACTAGACAGTATCTGCTACAGAGATGCTGTCTGCAATATTAATACATTATTTACCGAGTCCACTTGTACAGAAGGACTCATATTTGCAAAATTGAATTTGAAATCTACCAAATTTAACTCCATCCTAGAGCACCCATTTCAAATTGTGGGAAATAACTCCATCCTCTCATACGATGGACTACTTGGTCATGACTTTTTATCTCGATACAATGCGAGTATCGACTATAAAAATAAATTCATTTCTCTGGAAGTGAATGAATCTGATTCATCTTATCCGTACGAAGAATAGTATTCCAATTATCCATACGTTTATTTGAAAAGCGAAGACCCAGAAAAGAGGTCTCAAACAAAGTGTATGTTATATACAGGGATAACAGTCTCCAATAAAGATATTAATACAAATCTATCTCCATCAATTGCTTCGAAAAGCAATGCAAATCGATCGCCAGCACATGCTTCACAAGAAATGAAGCATAAAGGTAAAAATCTATCTCCATCTATAGCCACACAAGAGGCTGAATTAAATAAAATTCTATCTCCATCCAAAGCTTCACAAGATATGAAGCAAGAACGTAAAAGTATATCTTCATCTACAGCCGCACAAAAGGCTGCATCTAGTAAAATTCTATGTCCTTCATCAATAGATTCACAAAAAGTGAATTCCAAGATAAAATTGAAGAAGTCAAAGAATTTCAATAAAGTTTTATCTCCTTCAAATTCTATCGAGTCAGAATCATCGTATAACTCCTTCCAAATTCCACAAAAGTTGTAATCTTATCTCCTTCCTTTTAAATTAAATTAAATAAAATTAAAATTCCGGCTCGATCAGAATTCATCATTGAAATTCCAACTCCTTCTATTCAAAATCAATCGGTCTGTTTCAAGAATGAAATAAGGCCAGGGTTGTTTCTTGGAAATTCGATAGTGGAACCAGTCAACGGTATGGCAAAAGTCCTAATCTCCAACACAAATGAGGAGGACGCCGATCTGGCACCTTACGAGGTGAATCCAGTTTACCAAGACTTGGACGACTTTGTGGTCATTTCCACAGACTCTGACAGAGATCCAATTAAGGGCAGAATAAATAAACTGCAAAACCTTATCAAATTGGATCACTGTAATTCAGAGGAATCTGAGTGTTCGCAATATCTGTAGGGAATTCAACGATCTCTTCTTCATAGAAGGGGATTTCCTTTCATATACAGATGCGATTACCCACAAAATCGAGACCCTCCAAGACCAACCGCCAATTTATACCAAGCCTTATAGACTTCCTGAGGCAAGCCGAACGGAAATAAATCGGCAAATACAAGAAATGCTTGAGTCAGACATCATCAGACCTTCACATAGTCCCTGGAATTCTCCACTTCTCCTGGTTCCTAAAAAAACAGATGACAATGGAAACAAAAAGTGGCGAGTAGTGGTAGACTTCGTGGTATTAACGACATTACTATTGGCGATGCGTACCCACTGCCTAATATCACTGATATATTAGACCAGTTGGGGAAGTCGAAATATTTTACCACACTCGACTTAGCCAGTGGATTCCACCAGATAAAAATGGACTCGAAGGACAGGGAGGAAACTGCCTTTAGCACACCCTATGGCCACTACGAATACAATCGTATGCCATTTGGTTTAAAAGGAACCCCTGCTACTTTTCAACGAGCCATGAATAATGTCTTATCTGGCCTTCAAGGCATCTATTGCTTCGTATACATGGACGATATTGTAGTCCATGGATACAATCTCAAAGACCACAATTCCAGACTCACAGCAGTATTTAGCCGCCTTTGTGATTTCAACCTCAAACTTCAACCCGACAAGTGCCATTTCCTAAGAAAGGAAATTATGTATTTAGGGCACATAATTACAGAAAATGGAGTCAAACCAGACCCTGCAAAAATAAAATTAGTTCAGTCATATCCAAGACCCAAGAAGGAAAAAGATATCAAAGCCTTCCTTGGTTTCGTCGGCTACTATCGCCGCTTCATCCCAAATTTTTCGAAGATAGCCAAACCACTCACAATCTTTTGAAAAAAAGATACGCCATTCAAGTTCGACGCAATCTGCGACGAGGCATTTTGCGAATTACGCAATAAACTTATTTCAGCACCAATTCTGTCATATCCTGATTTTGACAAAGAATTTTTTGTCACCTCCGGAGCAGTTCTTTCTCAAGTTGATGATCAAGGAGATCACCCAATCGCCTATGTGAGTCGAGTTCTCAATGGTGCAGAGACTAGTTACTCAACAATAAAAAGGAGCTGTTAGCTATCGTTTTCGCAGTTAAGCAATTCAGACCATACGTTTATGGCAGACAGTTTACAATTATAACTGACCATAAGCCATTAGTATGGCTCATGAATCTGAAAGACCACTCCTCAAGACTGATGAGATGGAGAATACGTCTTGAGGAATATGACTACAAAATAGTCCATAAAGCAGGCAAGCTCAATACAAATGCAGACGCTCTCAGTAGAGCTATCCCAGAATATTCCAAACATTTTGCAGAACCTTCAACCTGCGTAAATGTTGTAACTAGGAATCAAGCCAGAGCTCAGGTCAATTCGGATACTCCCAATGCAAGCATTACTCCAAACAAAACTCCATCGTCATCAAACAATTCCTCAGTCATAATAACTGAGACTAATTTTCCTCTTTTACTGACTAAAAATGCGAATCCTAAATTCTTCATCTTGCCAATGCAAGATACATAGCTTGAAAGAGTGTTGGTTTCGAAACTAAAATTTTCAGATAAATCCCCACTTTCTGACACTGAACTGAACTTCTTCAAAAGAAAAGACTCCATAATAATTATTTCCAAAACTAATTTACCTTGTCGATCCCAAAGAGATAGATCAGACCTCGAAAAGATTTTAACTGAGATCTGCTCATACACAGAAGCAAATCAGTTAAAACAAATAAATATCACCTTGCCCATATTAGATCCACAGAATCTAATAATTATTAAAAACATTTTTACCAACTGCTAAACAAATAAACATTAAACTCCATCAAGATTCTATTAAATATTTATCCGACATTAATGACATCGAACAAGTTTTGAAGGATTTTCATTCATTACCGACGGGAGGCCATCAAGGCGTTTCCCGTACAATTAAAAGATTTAAAAAGCAATTTTACTGGCCTGGCATGTCAAACGATATTATCAAATACGTAAGGAAATGTAAACTTTGTCAGGTGAACAAAGTATCCAGAAACCCTAAAATTCCAATGAAAATCTCGAGCAAACCTTTCGAAAGAGTGTACCTAGATGTTGTAGGACCTCTCCCAATTTCTCATTCTGGAAACAAATATCTCCTTACATTCCAAGACGATCTCTCAAAATTTTCTGAGGCTATTCCCATAGTCGAAACCGAGTCTAAGGCATTAGCGGAAGCCTTCACGACAACGATAGTTTGTCGACATGGTATTCCAGAAAGTATCCTCACAGATCAGGGCTCTAACCTCATAAGTGGCATGTTCGCCGAGGTATCTAAATTGTTGAGAATAAAACGACTTAAAACTACTCCATATCACCCTCAAACGAATGGTGCATTGGAGAGAAGCCACAGAACCTTAGCAGAATATCTCCGATCTTATGTAGCAAAAGATCCACAAGACTGAGATACATGGATTCCTTATGCCATGTTTGTATATAATACAACCCCTCATTCGAGTACTACTTATACTCCACGCGAACTCCTTTACGGATTCCCAGCCGAAATTCCAAACAATCTAAAATCATCTCCAGCCGTTTGCTATAATTATGACAATTATGCAAACGAGTCTTCAAAATAGCTAAGGACATAGCCATGGCAAACAAAGAAAGGTCAAAATTGCAATACGATAAGAACTCCGTCCAAAAGTCTTTTATGGTAGGCGATAAAGTCCTACTTAAGAGCAGAGTTCGAGAGAACAAATTCTCACCACTATGGTCAGGTCGGTATGAGATAATGGAGATTAATTCCCCCGACAATTCCACTATTAAAATCAATAATAAAAACAAAAGGCTCAGGAATAGAGGTAAAGCAGCTAAATGCTACTGCAGGCATTTATTTTGAGGAAATTGGCAGAGCCAATTTCTACACCAACGAGTGGAAATTAGTGATATTCTACGACCTGGAAAATTTTAAAACAGAATTCAACAACATCCAGTTCATAGCCCAACAAATTACAGCGACCTGCTGGAAACTGGACAAACACTCAGCCATGAGCCACAGTTGTAACGGTACGTTGTTACAAATAAATCTTATATTAGCAAACATAGAATATAAAAATATGTTACTTATGACCCAAAATAGAAAACAAAGAGCACTTTTCAATGCTATAGGCTCAATCTCTAAAGCTCTTTTCGGCACATTAGACGAAGATGATGCCAAGATTTATGACGAGCAAATCCGTAACCTCACCCTTAACCAAAACTCCCACCTATCACTTATGAAAAGCCAAACAGCGATAGTCGAAGCAACCGCATATGTTTTCAATAAAACTAAAGCCGCAATTGAAAAGGAATTCATGGTCATGCATAAAAAACTAATATCAGTGCAGATAGCCACATCATTGATGGAAAATAGGTCACTTGATAACAAAATATCAATTGAACTGGAATCACTCATTTCACTAGTCTCACTAATGGCATTCAGATACCAAAATACCCAGGCAGAATTAATAGAGCGTCTAACGGATTCAAGGCATGGAAAATTTCATCCTACACAAATAACTCCTAGAAAAATAGAAGAATTGTTATCAAATATCAGGCAAGAAATACCAAATACAACGATGCTTCTCATAAATCCCAGAGGAAATACATTATCACAAATTTATAAATTAAGTACAATCTCTGCGAATATTTTCAACAAGAAAATAATTATAGAACTCAGACTCCCCATTCCTTTCAAGGAACCATATCAAATCTTTAAAACAATACCATTGCCTACTATCCTTAAAAAGGAATATATACTAATCGACTACAATCGCGAACACTTTTACTGCCAGATCACATCCCCAATCTTAAATGCAAATACTACGGTAAATCAATGCGAGACAAGTTTATTAAAAAAGGAGCCGATTACATCCGATTGTAAAATTTTAACATTAAAACAAGATTGCTTTTGGACGCAATTATCGCAGCAGAACGCTTGGCTTTTCTCCCTAAAAGATTCCATCCACGTAGATATTATTTGCGAAAATTGCATTAGCTCACAAGCTCTGCAAGGAACAGGAACAATATATATCTATCCAAATTGCTATGTACGAAGCAAAGAATTCATCTTGCACGGACATAGCGTAAAAGTTTCTAAATTTAATTCTTATTTTATCCCAACAATAAACATTTCCACTATAATATGGAATATGACGTCTTCTCCAAAGGAAACGCATATAGAAACAGATCCCTTAAAGATTATATCCAACGCGGATCTAAAGAAAGTGCTAGAATCAATTCATTCGCAAAAAGAGCAGGAATTAATTCCCTTCAATCCAATCAACAATCACCATATCCACCATTACACACTGTCATATTTAACAGTAGCTTCTATCATCTTTATAGTCTGTGCTTATCTGTATATTAAATACAAACCGAAAGTACGCGAATCGAAAGAAATACTTCCTGAACATAAACAGGAGAATGTGCCTACTCCGGCACCGAGAGAATCAAAATTCAAAATAACTCCTGCTCCAAAAAGAAAAACCACAGAAAACGTTTAACTTACAGACAATGACAAAAGGAAACGGTAACCCTCGCTTCCCAATTTTTATCCTCCTTTATCAATCTCCATCCAAACAAAACACTACTAAAGAATTGAGGAGGAAAATAATATATCACGTTTTTTTTTTTTTTTTTGATAAATATATACATATGTAGTTTTTTTTATATAAAGAAAAATAAATAACTATTAATGAAAAAAAAAAAAGATCTCTAAGTGTAAATAAAATAAATAAATAAATAGGGTAAATGTGAGTAGCTATAGGACTACCGAACATATAGGTATAATTCAATCTAAACATTATTCACTTTCTTTTATATTATCTTAGAAGCTTTAAATAAAACAAACAAAAAGTATTATAAGAAGGCAAAGAAAAACAAAAAATAAAATAAAAGTAAAACAAATGATGCCAGGAAATAAATTACCTTTTAAAATGAGTAGTAATTTCAATAGAAATAAATAAAAAAAAAGGGGAAGAAAATTAATCATAATGTATATAAAATTTAATGTAATACTTAATACAATAACTTTTTTTTTCTCTCTAGTTTTACACTAATTATCAAATATGTATATATCAATATGTAGATATCATTCATTGCAAAATGATATGTAGTACTAATCAACAATAATAAATAATTCACAAGAAAATATGTATCTGCATATAAATAAAAATTGTAACAAAATAATTTAATTTTTCTCTATTAGAAATTAAAATATATATGTGTATTAGTTTTTACTGTATTTTATAATTTTGTAGTTATTTACAGTTGACTAGTTATATACCAGTTCTTTATATATGCAAATATATGTACGCATTCTAGTTTACTACATATGAAAGAAAGTTTTCTTCACAGGAGCAATAAAACTTTCTTTTCCCCAGGGGGGAGGGATGTTGTGACTCAGGTACCTTTGCCCCAAATCACAACTATAATACCAATACATCAATATATCGTCCAATACGATATATTGATGTACCATTAATTGACCCTGAAAAATCATTTCAATTTAAATTTCATTCAAAATTTCATATAAAAATTCAAAATTCATTTAGAAATGCATTCCCACATTATAACAAAATGCAATTTAGCATAAATTGCATTTTGTTATCAGACACACATTCCACTTACACGGTATGCATACTTACCTACATACAGTGTCTTCTCACTTTTTTTCCGTATGTACTATGTACATACGGACATCATACAATTATCAGAATTATTCGCGCCCTCTTAAAATTAATATTTCAAGACGAGCGCACAAGTGCATATCGGATTACAGTTTTGCATAGATACATATAGCTTGCATCAAAACTTTTGTGCATTTTCTCACGTTTTTTCAACAACAATAAAAAGAAAAAAGAGCTTTTGAAGCGATCACGGGTACCTGGGTGCAATTTTTGCCCAAACCTCGGGGAGTCGTTTTTTTCAACCGCCGAGGAAACAAGTCAAATCGCGATTTTGTGAAAAAATTAAAAAAAGATCTTGTGTGATCAGTTGAAGCCCCACATTTTATATAATATACAAATTAAACTAAGTCAAATCGCGATTTTTGTGAAACATTATTCAACTTTCGTGATTTTAATAAAGAATAATCCAACAACTAAAAATACTTTAAGAGTTTTCTTGTGCTAAGTTTTAACAATATCTTGTCAAAAAGAGACTCTGTGTGCTCTCTGTCCGGAGCACGGCACACAGCATACAACACCGGCTGCAGTCGACTAACACCTGTAACAAAAAGATTGAGACAAAAGTAACACTGTTTTTTTCATGGTTATAAGAATTTCTTATTTATTTTGATTTTTAAATTTGAAATTATTAAATAAACAGATTTCAGAAAAAAATTTAAATAATAATGGCCCATTGTCCTCAATTTTTCCCAATTTATATCTGACTTTACTCAACACAGCCTGGATGACACTGACGTCAACTTTTTTTAGTGAAAAGTTGATTCGCCGACGCAACTGCTTTTCATTATTTGCTTGCCATCCATCTTTGTACACTTGAGCACTAAGTAATGCCCAAAAATCCTCTATAGGCCGTGGATTATCCTCTTTCGGTACGAATTTAATGTTCTTCGCATTGAGCCATTCGGTTGTCTTTTTAGCATAATGACAAGATGCTAGGTCCGGCCAAAATATTGCATCATCTGTAGAATGTTTCTCCTCGATATAACGGTCCGCGTTTGGCGCTTGCCCTCGAACAGTGCCAATAAAAGTTCTCGAAACACCAGCTTCGGAAATTGCACACCACACTAAGATTTTCGGCTCAAATTTTGCAACGCCCCTATATTTTATGTTGGGTGGAGATGAGGCAAAATCATCGGTGTAAAAACCTCCCGCCAAGGTTGTGTTCCCAAAAGTAAAATATTTTTCGTCGTCCATAACGATTCTTCTTCCAGTTTTGAAATGCTTCAACCGCAAGTTGCTTTTGGGAGTAGTTTGGTGCCTTCTTTCTCTTTCTATACAGGACATTATTTTTCTTTAAGCAACGTTGAATAGTCATGTGCGATACATGTAATTTTTTGCTCATTGTTCGCATGGACACATCAATCTTGTTTTTCATTTTGTTTATCACTTAAAACTCTTGGTCTTCCAGTGGACTTCTTATTTTCGCACTTATCACCACTTTTACAAGCTTTTATAGCACGATATATTGTTGCACGACTTATAATCTTGTCTTTAAACTTTTCACAAATTTCCGAATTTGACAACGTTCCAACCAAACAAAAAACTTCAGGCAATTTTAGCTTTTCATTCATTTTTAGATTTTGTCTCAAGCACAGGTTACATAGAACTAAGCATTAAGACTGTTGGCATGTCATAGCAAAAAACGTAGGCACAGGCAACGTGATTACACATGACTTTTGCATGATAGAAGTTTGTCTCAACCTTTTTGTTACAGGTGTTACGAGTCCGGCTACTATGATTTTCTGAACGCTAGGAACTGTCATTTAGCCAAGTCAAAAAACTGGCTATTGCATTTCCGAACGACGATAGCCACATCTACAGCTACCATAGCCGGCTGCAGCCTACTTTATGAAAGTGCTCCATGAAGTCGGCTGCAGCCACAGCCGCAGCCAGTCATAGCTATCTCGTATCCAGGCATAGATGCGTGTAGCTGTCCCTGACTTTATGAACGATATTAGCCATTGTCAGCTTAAGAAATGTCATCATTGGAGTATGAGTTAATTTCATGTAAATACAGGGTGTCCCGAATTAGGATGGCCATATGAAAGGAGGTGATAGATCTCGGTAAGAAACGAAGAAAAATGTATGGGAGGGGGGGGGGGGGTCTAACTTCACCCCCCTGGGAGCTGCGGGGGCTTGAAGTTTTTTCCCAGTGTTGAGTAAGTGCTTCAACATGTTTCCCAATATCTTCTAGGTTTTTTAAAATATCGGAATGAGTCTTTTCCTAATCGATGGCTAATCAATTGCCCATTAAGGAGGTTTGAAATTCTTTTTCCTGTTTAATGTCTTCGAAGTTATAGCCCTTCAAAGTCAAAATTTTGAGTCAACAAATTCATTTTTTCGGATTCAAATGAAATTATCTGAACATTTTACCCTATAATTTTTCTATTTTTTTCGGCTTGGAAGTAAGCCCAATCGGTGCTCTATAAGTTAGTCTTCACAGCACACAAAAATATTTGACCGTTCTCAAATCATAACGTAAAATGTCGTGGTCTTACCTGAATTCCATTTTATAAATTTAAGGTTTTCACCAGTGCAGTGTAGCATTGCAAGAAAAATGTAACACTTTTGCTAGAAACGTGGTCAATGGAAATCGGTATAAGGCCTCAATCAGCAACAAAGTTCAAGTAACAGTTCTCAAGTGCAAAATGTTTATGTCGATTTCGATGGGACTTTAGCACAACAACAGTGTTACACTTTTCTAGCAGTGTAGGACTGAAAATGTTTGATGGGACAACTTTTATAGGAGAAGTGCAACAACAGGTTTGCACTGAATATTTTTTCGGTGTTACAAATACATATTAAAGTTGAATTGTCATCTGCTCTGTCAAAGCCGGATGTCACGAATATTTGTGGAATTGTGAAGTTCAATGAATTAAAAGATTTTATTTGGGTGCCCACAGATAAAGGAATATGACAAAAATATGTTCGATGGACTTCAGTGCTCCACTGTCAGAAAAAGTTCAACACTGAAATGGTCCCACATCGAAATCGGCAATATTGTAAGTTGGGGTAGCCATAGGTTTTTCAAAACACAACATAGTGTAGCCCCATGAAACAAAGATTAACAAGGTATGGTCGAATTATCTATCAATTGGTTGCTTGCTTCCTTTACGACAATTGACAACAATTTTTTTCGTCTCAATTTGAATCGTCCTTATCAAAGTGAAAAAAAAATTTCTATTTGGAAATTTGTTTCCATTTTCACTAACACATAATTACATTTCCCGAAGTGATTTAAACAGAAACCAATGTTTTGTTAAATATTTTAATATATTCAAAACGTATTTCAGTCAATAAAAACGAAAAACTCCAAACAAATTCGCTGGAAATGACATTGTCACCTCATGACGTAGCAACACAATGCTCTGAATGTAGTACAGTTTGGAGACCATGATATAATGCATCCGAGTGAGATTGCACATAACTTCAATACGTACTTTGTCGAAAGCTTTAAGCATATAAACATCTCTATACCAGTGGAGTGGTGGACTTTGCAACAGAGAGTACATTCAAATTTAGTTTTTGTAGTGAGAAAACACTCTATGACACATTAAAGAGGTGCAATAATAAAAAGGATGTCATTGGCATGAGCTGCGATATGACTTTTCCATCCATAGAGCCAATATGTCATATATTAATGAAGTTAATAAATCTAAGCCACCAAAATGTAACATTTCCTTGCTGGAAAGAAACTATCGTTATTCCGATCCAAAAGATTCCCAATACAACGAAATGTGATGAATTCCGTCCAATTAACATGTTGCCTAGCTGTTAAGAAAATAATGGCAGGTTTCCTAGACTTCAAACGAGCGTTTGAAATTATAGATAAGACATATGGAATAAGAGGAACTGAACAAAAGTCCCTCTAAACATTTGAGAGTGTACACCAAAAGTGAAAAGAAAACGTAAGCTTTACGAACACCTTTAACATTACAATCACAGCGAACCAAAAATGTACTGAAAACGTACCTCTGGATTTATTGACGTGTGTGTCATAGAAACTATAGCAGTTGTTTTGAGCATGTTATTTTGTTTGTGAGACTCTGATAACAAAACGCCGCGGTAATATTTATTTATTAAAATATTGAAGTGTAAATTGTGTTATTCGATATACTTATATTATTATTATTGCACTTTTGTTAGTTTACTAAGCAATTTTGTACTCTATTGATATCTACCTATTTCCTATTCGATGTAACGTAAGCTGAAGTTGTTTAATAAACGATTTTTTATTTCTTATTAAGATTTGTGATGCTAATAAATTAAAATAGAAAAAATTGTTGTTTTCTTCAAAAGTCATCTCTCCACATGGAAAACGTTTCGTAAACTTCACGTAATTTTCATTTCGAAAACGAAACATTTTAGAGTACAGTTTGCTAAATATAATGTCAACTACCACTATACTGACAGTCTACGTTTTTCAGTTTCACTTCTCTTTGGCCTGATGATTCGTTTCTGATTCGCATTCACAACACCAAAACGCTTCTTTTGCGTACACTTCTATGCAAGCATGTTTACATTTTCGTTACGTTTTTGTTTCGCCTTGTTGAAGGGGTGGTTCAACTCATATCTTTCAAACAGAACACAACAAACGATGGTAAATGGTATGATGTCTGATCCAATAGATTTGGAATCGGGAGTTCCCCAAGGTTCAGTACTGGGCGTCACATTGTTTCTTCTGTATATAAATGATATAAAATCAGTAATAAAATACAGTCAATTGGCGTTATTTGCAGATGACACATTAATATATGTAGATCGTCGTGACCAAGCAGTAACATAAAGAAATACCTTGAGAGCATTTACAACTGGCTTAAAATGAATATACTTAAATTGAATGTTGAAAAAACTAAAGCAATGTGCTTTAATGTCATTGATCAAGAAGATATCTACCTTGGCAATGAAAAAATTGAATATGTGACAAAATTGAAATACCTTGGTGTAATAGTTGATAATAAATTAAAATTTCATCATTCAATTGGCATCATTTAGCAAAAATCTTCAAATCGTATTTCAAAAATAACGGTTTTTGGCGTCAAATCGACCAAAAAGTGGGGTGGAATAAAGAAGTAAGTTATTTTCTGTAATGTACTCGCCGAGACGTTTCCAAAAAGTACCCGCATGCCGGGGTACGGTAGAAAGTAAAAATCGCGAGTTTTTCATGCAAAATGCTAAAATTTGCAAATTTTCGCGGGAGTTACCGCAGTTAAATTGGCGTAGAATGTGAACGAAAACAGCAAATTCGTTCAGATAAAGTGCAAGGGATAGAGGAGATATGTAGTTATTTAACTGTGTAACTGGTATGCCCGTGAGTTGTGAGGGACCACCGGTAAGTGGCGCTGAGTGGGCATGCAAAATTTGAATAGTTTTTATTTTTTTTAAATGGGTAAATGAAATCCAGTCTTTCTGAAATTTATTATCAATAATCTTCTAATAGGTGCGCATTCATAAAAAAATAAAAAATTGGATTATTCAACAATTCGTTTAATTAAGTTTCGAAATGTATATTTCAGACCGAAATTTTGGCAACGTAATCGGGAGGGTAATGCAAATATGCTCAAAAAAAACAGAAAAACATCACAAAAAATATGCAGAAATAATTTTGCAAATCGGATGATTTAGACTATTTTTGGGTGGAGGGTGCAAGTATTAATGTAATCCAGTTAGTATATAGTGGTGTAGAAGGCGAAGCAAGTTTGATAATGAAAGCTACTTCACATATGAATGTAGGTGTGATACATACAAAGCTAGTGTAGGATAGCCGCCTTCCATTTCACATCACTTTACTCCATTTGATCCCTCGCACCCCCTCCCTCTATGAAGAGATTGTGAAAAAAGTTAAATTTCCATATGTATTGAGAATTCCGATTATCTAGTTGGTGAATTTTTTGCCGAATAATTTATTCAGAGTGGACCGTTAGTCTTAATTGATGTTTGTTTGTAATTTGATGTACTATTTAGTGATGCTAAAATAATAAAAAAATAAATGTTAATTATTACGTCATTTTATATACGCGTTCTTCTCAAGTAGCTCGTGTAAATTGAGACAAATGGTGATGGTATGATGTTGGTTAAAGGCAAAGTTGGTTAAAAAAATTTAATCAAACAGAAGTATGCTGTTCATGGAAGAAAGAAGATGATAGCAGCTTTTCATTTCACTGATCATTTATCTCCTAGGTTGGTTTAAGGTAACAACTCCAGAACAGCGAAATCCCGAATTGAGAAATTTTGACGAATATCGCTAAATGAATGTATTGACTTAAAAAACAATTTTCTCTGATAATTTGTTCATAATGGATTCTATCTGTGAATACGATGTTATTAGAAATTTTATGTAGTATTTAATTATGGGAAAAAAAATTGTTAAAAAAGAGTTAGTAATTGTATTTAGTTGGTATCCGTAATTCCCGGACAATATGAAATTTTAAAATTACAATCATTTTGGTTAATAACTGCTAGATTATTAAGATAATTGAATATAGAAAATTTTTGAATATCACCTATATGCAGCTTAATTCGTGAAAAGTGAGAAAAATGAAAAAAAAATTCATGTAATATTTGTTAGATGGAGTTGTATGGTCAAACCGGGTATCGGTATATAAAAATGAATTTTAAAAATAATATTCGCAGACGGATTTCATAAAATTTTATACAAACATTCTGCAGGAAAGGTAGATTATTAGAAAAATACTCCCACCCCCCGCGAGGTAAATTTTTTATACCATTTAATTTTTTTTATATTAATATATGAAGTTGGGTCACAACTCTGGAGCCCGTCATCCCACGTATCTCCTAGTAGTCTCAAAAAATCATAAAAAAATCACAATGGATTTAGCAAAAAGAATTAGAATTTGGTTGAGAAATAACGTTAATGTGTTTTCGTAATTCCGGGCTGAACTGAATTTAGTGTGATTTGGTCGTTTTATTGTCGCGAATAAGTATGCAATAAAACACTTTCTACCTGGAAGAAGGGGGGTGTATAAAAGCATTCTAGAGGATGTATAGAAAGCGTTTTTGAAAGTTTTATCCCGATTGGAAGTATGGTTTAGAAATAAAAAGCGCGAGTTTCAAAAGAGGCGAAAAGTGGGTGGCGAGTGGGAAAATTCCGAACAAAAATTGATTTCACTATTGTGGGGAAAGTGGAGTGCGGGGGGATGTTGTTTGGGGCTATGATGTGCAGGCTAAAGTAGGGTAGGGATAATTTTGCGGGGAAGTGTAACGGGAGTCGGGGAAGAACAATCATTTTTTTTTGCAGTTTTTCTTCTAGGAAATTCTTCCCCTTACCCCGGGGCACGGGAAAAGTACACCAAACGATGGGAGAGGGCAGCATACATAGGATACGTGGAAAAAAAACTTCGAAGGTAGTGTGAAAATTTTAGGAGAAAAATCGAAAACCGGTTTTGGCATGATAAATTTGGGAGTAAATTCATTTGTCCCCCGCTTTTCCCCCTAAAGTTGGAAAATGCGAATTTTTTTTCCAGATTCTTAAAATAGAGACTGTAAGCTTTCCATAGAGTACCCCCGTGTTGAAGGAAAATACTAATATCGAAGGGTGAAAAAAAGTGAATTTTTTTCGAAAATCATAGATTTAGTACTGAAAATTATCGAAAATTAAAATTTTTGGTATGCAGAAAGTTGCGGAGTATAAATGAGCATATTACTACAAAGTTGCAAGTCTCCCAGCATAGAATCGAAAAATGTATACAGGATTTTGTGATTTTGAATTTTCGAAGTTCAAGCGTTTGTAACTTTTTTCAATAAAACTTTCGCTGATAACATGCAGTATGAAAAAGGTGCAGATTAACAGGATCTAGAGAATAGTGCAGAAGAAAATGCCCTAAAATGAAATTAGGTATGAAATTTTGAACAAATAAAGAAAAATTGTTGAAAATTTTCAAATTTCGAATAGTTAATGAGAATTTCGAAAATCGAAAAATGCAAAAAGTTGTATATTCATAAATCCCGCACACATACCAAATTTCATAAAAATCCACTCGAAACTACCCGAGCTATGACGAAAATTAAGTTGAAAATTGACCATTTTCGAAATGGAATTGCCAGTCTCACAGATCAAATTTGAAATATGTTATTTTCTTAAAAAAATTTTACATCGTCTTAAAAAAAAAAAATTGTCAAAAAATGTGCACACAAATTCAGGAAATCGAGTCAAACTTGCCTCTCTAGATCTTCGAAAATGTTCGAAATGCGAAATCGAAAAGTATCATATGGAACGCTTTATTAAGTTATGAATCCATTGGTATAAAAATCATAGTTGTGAATTAAAAACTGTAGGAAGAGATAGGTTTCTACGAAAACACGAAGTCAACTCTTTATATTCTATGGAGGCAGGCGATGTCTACTTCCCAGCCTTTGTATGTTTTTTAGTTTGGCTTACGGCTTATCCCTTGCGCCCCTTTTCCTACTTCAGTTGCACAGTTTTACTTTTAGCCAAGTGTGAGAAAAACTCAAATAATAAGTATGTATATATGTATATCTACCATGAAAAAACAGCGCTTTTAGACAACAATCGTTCAGGCAATTTTAAAGGCCTTACGGCTTATCCCTTGAACCCCTTGTCCATACTGCAGTTGCAGAACTTTTAGCGACTGAGCGCGAGCAAAACAGTTCAAAATGGTATTATAAGTCGAACCATCTGACATTATAACAAGGAAGCATTTCTGCAACCACTATATAATTCTATACATAAGGATATTATTTAAATCGAAGAGTACATATTATTCTTTCCTGATCGTATGATGCTTAATTTTGCCGCGCTGTATGAGGTAGGATATGGTAGGAATAAAACGAATAGGTATTATACGCCATACACGAATACGCATTTCTTGACAGTTTCTTTTAAGAGAATGAGTACGCGCTCTAAGCCTTAAATTTTGGCAAGCAGCAACGCCAGTAGATGTAGCTATGTACTATATGTATGTATAGGACGCATTTTCAGGTAAAAGCCCTGCCTGGCGTCGAATGTAATTAAGACAAGAAATCTCGTCTTCCAGTAACTAAGGGTTAGTGTATCGGCACCTCAAGAGATGAAAGAAAATATTCTCCAAACAGTATGAATGTTGCTTGAATAGGTTTATTGCCGGCAATTAGGATTAGACTAAGTGCGTTTGTTGTGTGAAGGTAAAGTGAGTTTTAGGTTCCAAGAGAAACATCCCTGAGCATGGTTACGGGTTGACTAAATCAAGATAATATCTTGTACTTGGAAACGCGATTTAATATTTTCAAGCGTGGGTTGATCTTCACGAGTTTTAATTAATTAATTTTATATTGTTTTGTAATACTTGTGTTGAGGGAAAAGTGAAGTGAGCGATAGACACATACGGATCTAAAAGGAAAATTAAGTGTTAAGAAATAAACACAGTGTTAAGTGTTAAAAGAAGAGTAACAAACAGAGGATTACCAGTGAGATTGATAAGTAAAATTAACAGAGAAAGAAAATGAGCACTAACGAAGATGGAAATGATACCCAAGCGGTGGTACAGCTAGGTGGAGACGAAGAAGGTGCAGGAACGGTAGGTCCAATGTCTGAAATTGAGTTATTGAGGTGGGAAAATGCGCTATTAAGACGGGAAAAGGAGTTATATGAACGTGAGAGCTCAAGCAACTTATCTCAAGGAAGTCCTGTGAGTAACATTAGATCACACGATTCAGGCCAGTTTAAAATAGGAATTAGTGAAGTAAGTAAACTAATTAAAAGATTTAATCCAGCCAATAAGAGGATAAATGGAGAAAATTGGAGCCGATCTGTTGAAGGTCTACAAAATGTTTATGGATGGGACGATCGAAGTACCATATTTTACGCTACTTTACGTTTAAGTGGTTCAGCGAATTACTGGTACCAGGCTGAACAGGACTCAATTAAAACATTTGAAGAATTCAAAGATTTCTAACGAGTTTCCCTAGTGGGCAAGATAGTGCCTCTGTTCTCGTCGAAATTATGGATAGAAAAAGACTTCCAGGAGAACCTATAGAATATTATCTGTACCACGTAGTTGTGATGGCATAAAAAAGTAAATCTCGACGAATCTTCCAACGATTGGATACGTAATTTCAGGTCTGTCCGACCAGAGTTTAATAAACGTCTTAACAGCGTCACAGTGCACCAGAATTCCTGAATTATTAATTCAAATTAAGAATTTCGAAGAAATTCAAGAACAACCGAGGTATGAGAGACGTAAAAATTATCCTGGGAATAGCAGTCATGAATATAAGCCATATAATGATGTACAAAAAAAATACCAGACGAGAAGATCATTGGATGAAATTTCGAACTTTGAACGGTTATAGCGGGGGGAGATGTCGGATCGGGAAGTTTGATGGCTTTAAATGAAAGCTATACGTGGTAGAATTACTCCAGGGGGAAGGGGGAGATTCTGTGGGGGCCGAAAATCACGATTTTTCGCTCCATAGAAACGTCTTAAATTGGGGGACCCTTTTTGACCCTTTAGATTTGATCGGAAAGAATTCTCCTCTTACACACTCAAAGATATTTTAATTCCGGGTGCATTAGAGTACTACGTTTTTTTTTAATTTTTTTTCGGGGAGGGGGAATTTAACTAGTTTCAAAGTTAAATACGCTATAACTTTCTTATTTGACCTCGCAGCATAGTCATGTGCAAACTTTATGAAAAAATCAGGGGTTTTTAAAACTGATTTCCTTTCTTGAAATTGTACTAGAACAAAAATACTTAATCGGCCCCTCCCCCCATAAGCATGTGGAATTTTTCGGAACCTCTTAAAAAACAGTCTTACCCCTCCTATATCGATTCGCATTTACACTTTTGCTCTACTTCTAAATTTTGAATTTCCCTACTGTACTACTAGATGCAAAAAACATACCTGCATAGCTTCCGTAAATTCAGTCCGATCGAAGAACGGTTTTCACCGTTACCACTAGACGACCAACAGCTACAATTCGTAGAAGAACTTTTTTTTCCATTGGCGTCATTTTTACATGGGGGGGGCACATGTTGTATATCAATTTAATGCTCTCGGTGAGTACTATCTCATGGTATGGTTTTTTTCTCGAGCAACTTTATTTTAATCCCTTTTTTGACATTTTTCCCTAAGCCACTGAAAATGTTTACCTACCTTGGGTCACATATACCCCAAATACTATGTTTGTTTTACATTTGACATCAATTATATGTACTAGGGAAATTATCTACACATATTGGCCTTTCATATGCAAGAAGTCTATATGCTACATAGATCGGGAGTAATAGCCGTTACAAGTTGCACCTATAATGTGAAATTTTCAATCTTCCATCAGCAGTTTAGTACAAATTTAATGATGCATTTTTATCTTAATTTATTGCTTTTACCTTTTTCTCCATAGGTCGGTCAAATATTAACCGATTTCAATGACTCAACGGTTTATTTGAGGTAGGCTACGATGGTCCATCGAATGGTGTACTACGTTTTTCGATATAATCACCCCTTCCGAGGAGGAGGGGAAATATCGTTTTTCGATAATAAATTGGTATAGGGGTGTCCGATCGGGAAACTGAGTATGCAGTTCTACTCATCTAATTAGTAGCTATCTTTTATGGAAGAACACTTTTTTCCCCGGGGGCACTTTGGGGTAGGGGTAAGTACCCTCGGAGGGGGATGCAGTTCTACTCATCTAATTAGTAGCTATATTTTTATGGAAGAACATTTTTTCCCTGGGGGTACTTTAGGGTATGGGGTAAGTACCCTCGGAGGGGGATAAGATCCACTATATCATGTCGCATATCATATGAAAGGTATTAACGAGTACTATTGAACTGTGTACTTCGTTTTCCAATTTAGTAAACTTTGTTCTAACAAATTTCTCAAATTACATGTCTGTACATATATAGGATCATGTGATTCTATATTATTCCCCCACACCATAGGTTAGCATTTCTTACTTTTATGGAAAAAGGGGGTTCGGGGGTGTAACCCCCCGTTTCGCGAAAGGCTTTCCATTAAATATAATGATTAGCGCGACTTTAATTTAGCATTACGGCAACGATCCATACTTTTAAGAAGCATTATTCGGTTAAAAATTTTCTTTCGATAGCGTTTGTGTTATACGATACGACTCCACTCTTTACACCTACTTGACCGTTTCTCTTCATTCCTTTTGTACATGGTAGACAACTGTCATGCCTTCATAGGTAAGAATGTATCCAGCACCTCTCCTCACCCCTACCTTCCCCCACCACACCATATCATACCAATCGACAGTTTACATACTACTGTAAATTCACCTCTATGCCTCCACTCTTTTGTCCATTATCCTTCACCTTCTTGACCGTTTCTCTTCATTCTTTCTGCATATGGTAGCCAACCCTCCTGTCTTCATAGGAAAGTGTGTCCCCACTCCTCCTCTCCCACCCCCACCTCCCACCTTTATCTCCTACCAATTTACATATTGAAAAATTGACCAACATGCCTTCACTCTTTCTTCCATAACTCCTCACTCTTTCCACCGATTTCCTTCATTCTTTTTGCATATGGTAGCTAACTCCCTCCACCCTCCATAGACAAATATGCCGCCACAGTCCAACTATAGGGGATGCGAAGCGAAATTTCCTCGAAAGCAAATGAGAATTTTCGTATACTCTGAATAGGCTAATGAGCATGGCCCATCAGAAAACTTATTTTATGTCACCAAGGGACCGTAATAAAAGCCACTCAAATAAACCCTAAAATGAATAATTTTTGTGGTATGAATCCCGCTTGAAAGAGTATTGAATATTATTTTATGAAACTCTCTAGATACATCATTGAGTTACATAGGGTTGTATAAGCTACCAAATTAAAAAGAAAAATTATTAGAAATTTTGAGTAAATCGCACCCAAAGTAAGGCCGTTTGCACATCGAAAAACGAAAACGAAAACACTAAACTTAAACAACTAAACTTAATCTAACAGAAATTTGCCGGAATGCATTCAATAAAATATTGAATATTTATTCTAATTATAGTTTCGATAAAAAAATATCCATATTTAAAACTTTATTTGAATTAAAACACATTCTTATGTTTATTCGTACGAGAAACAAATTTTCGTTCCGAACTGTAAAGTAAATTTTTGTTCCATACTACGTTCCACACACGAACGAATATTCTTTTCGTTCCTACATAACCTCATTTCCGTTTATTTACATTTGATAAAACCCAACCCAACTTTTATTCGTTCGTTTTTGATATGTAAGCATAAACGAGTTTTCGGGGTGGAACCGTTTATTCGTTCGTTTTCGTTTTTCGATGTGTAAGCGGCCTAAGAAATTTGTAAAACAAAAGACGCAAATCCCATTGTGACATTTTTTTATTTCGAAACTATCTGAATGAAGTATACTGAATGAATGGGCAATGTGTTTTCTTAAAGTGAAAGATATTGTAAGTTAAACAAAATTTATTTCAGTTTTCTACGCCATATCCTTCTTGAGATATGCATTAAAATTCAAAAGTCTACACTTTCCGGTACACAAAACAGTGTTGCCAGCATAACTCGGAAACAACGCAACGTGGGGCAAAACTTTATAAGGATTTTTTTTTAGCTCGGTCCCAGCTTCCTAAGTTTAGCGTATGTAACCATACTTTTGCTACACGCTGTATATCATGCATTTTGGCGGGAAAATCGTTAGGATTTGAAAAAATTAGGATCTTTTTTTCCAATTAATTTTTTGCGTTTGGCGTCCTACAACATCCGACAGAAGGTGACATAAGGACATTCATTGGTGTATATTGGTGTATATCAAGAAAGTTACAGGGTTAAAGTGGAAGAAGTACCAACAATCTTAAACCCCCTACCACCGAAACGACACGTCTTACCCCACTTTAACTTATAATTTTTTGCTTGTCTCTTCAAACCCTTGAGCTAGGTGCACCAATTATGAAACACCCTCTATATTTCGACACTGCTTGAGAACGCGTCAACGTGGAGAGTTGAAATTTTGTACACGGTGTAATAATAAGAGTAATAGTAAATATAATTTCAAAAATGGGCTACATCACCCAACCCCTTCTTGGTGTTGCCATATAAAAATTTAGGTTTTTCTACTTATACTGTGAAAACGATTAGTCCTAGACCTTTTTATTGTACTGATGGTTTCATCATAGGAATTGGTCTTAGATCCATTCTAGCTTTTTAACTTATTATTTACTACATAATGGGCACGAAGACAAAAGTGTACAGTGGACGTATATTGGGATTTTTTATACATGTAGATGTAGTTTGGACCTTTACCAAGAGATTGGTATACAACATTCGTATATACAAATCGGGTAGTTCTACCTTTCCCGCCTTTAAAGTAAAGTCTGCTAAAAAGGTAGAACTACCCGTCCCGCCGTTTAGCATCAGTCAGGCGCGCGGGTAGAACTATCTTTCCCGTACATAAAGTGTTAAGTGATATTATGGTAGTAGATAATAGTGCGCAGACATTTTCCATGATAATAGGACAACATTTTATGAATCGACCCGATATTCAAATCATTAAACGTTGGGGGACTTTTGAGATTATCAGCATTAAAGGCAACAAGGATGTTAATACGAACAAACGCGATGTATGTGAGAAGGCGATATTGCAAGAAGATATTTCATTTGGTAGAGGTATAAATAAAAATGAGAAAACTTTATTATTAAATTCAACCAGTAGCTTTCGCGACTGTTTCGCAAAAAACTTTAGAGAACTAGGGAAGACAGATTTAGTGCAGGTAAAAATAGAATTAAAAGACAATACAGTGATCAGATATCATCCGTATAAAGTCGCGTATGGACTTAAGTCCGTTCTAAGGAAAAGTATCGACGAATTGCTGGAACAAGACATAATTCAACAATCTTCTTCAGAATACGCCAGCCCCGTTTTGTTAGTATCCAAAAGGGATGGAAAATATCGAATGTGTGTGGATTATAGAAGATTGAATTCCGTCACAAAACGCGAAACATTCCCCGTTCCGAATATTGAGGAAACTCTAAACTCGCTTGCAAACAAACGGATATTCACCACATTAGATCTCTTGAGCGGATATCACCAGGTGCCTATAGAAGATGAGTCAGCATTTAACAACATTTATTACACCTGAAGGACATTTCGAGTTCAAAAGAGTTCCCTTTGGACTCACGAATTCACCTGCAACATTTATGAAACTTATGGCAAAAGTTATTCAACCAATTGACAGAAATAAAATTATTATTTACATGGATGATATTTTGATTACATCGTAACCATAGCAGAAAATTTGGAAACTCTAAGAGAATTTCTAACGGAAATACGAAAGGCCGGCTAGACACTAAACCTAGCGAAGTGTACTTTTTTCCAAAAGGAAATTGAATTCTAATATAAATAAAATTAAAGCAGTGAAGGAGTACAAACGACCTAAAAACGTGCGTAACTGGATACTTTCGACGTTTTATACCAGATTTTTCAGACATTGCACAACCACTAAATCAGCTTCTCCGAAAAGATGTCGAGTTTAAATGGAGTGAGGATACAGAGACTGCTTTTAATTGTCTAAGAGAACTACTAAGTCAATGACCTATATTGGCTCTTTACGATGAAGGCGCCAAACAGGAAGTGCACACGGATGCTAGCTCTCACGGGATAGCCGGAATTCTTATGCAAGAAAAAGGTGGAGACCTAAAGCCAGTATCCTACTTCAGCCGTGCAACAACATCAACGGAATCCAAATATCACAGCTACGAGCTGGATGCTTTAGCTGTCGTCGAATCGTTAGAGCACTTCAAGCATTACCTTCTTCACAGGGGATGTAAGGTGGTAACCGATTGTCCGTCAAACGCAAGAAAAGAAAGATCTAGTGCCTAGGATAGCCAGGTGATGGCTTAAGATATCGGAATTCGACTTTGAGCTAGTTTTCCGACCAGCAAATAAAATCTGTCATGCGGATGCATTAAGCCGTTGTCCAGTAGATAAAGGGCGAAAAATAGAAAATGTTACAGATAAAGTCTTTATTATCGGAGTTATGGACGAAGATTGGTTGGCCGTGCTACAAAAACAAGATGTCAGACTAATGGAAATTCGGAAGGTTTTGACGGGTGATATAACCAATCATAAGGAAAAGGATGGAATAATACGAAGTTATATTCTGGAAAATGGAAGGATTTTCAAGAAGACCACTAATGGAAATCGGTTTGTTATACCGACTGGAACCAGATGGCGAGTTATAAGATATTCTCACGATGAAATGGGGCATCCTGCGTTAGAAAGAGCTCTGGAGACCTTAAGGAAGTATGTTTGATTCCCCAGCATGAAAGCAGTTGTGAGAAAGTATGTGAACTCGTGTGTGGATTGTCTCTACAATAAACATACGTGGAGTTGACGAAACCAGGTACCAGATTCATCTTACAGAAAGACAGCCGATACCATTTCATACGGTGCACCTCGACCATTTTGGGGCCATATCCAAGGAGCAAAAGCTGAAATACTCACTTAATTGGCATTGTGGATGCCTTCACTAAATATGTGTTTTTTAGACGTGTGAGGACAACAACTAGCAAAGGTGTCATTAAATTACTAGAAGATGTAACTCAATATTTCGGAATGCCGGCACGGATCATCACCGACAGGGGAACAGCGTTCACATCAAGAGAGTTTGAGAGGTTTTGCAATGAAAACTCCATAAAACATGTACTCACTGCGGTAAAAACTCCAAGGGTAAACGGACAGATACAGCGATATTTTAGAACGACAAAAGCCGCGATAGCAACAATGACTCAAGATGTTTATGGTAAGGACTGGGACAAGAGCATAAGGCCGATACAGTGGGCTCTTAATAGTCTGAAGAATTCTACGACTTTGGAAACACCCAACAAACTAATTTTAACAAACCAACCAAGAGAATACTGAAGAATAAGCTACTCTTAGCTCTTCACGGTACAATCGAAACAGAAGAAGAAGACGTAATTCCCCTCTCTGAACTCGAGCAAAAAGTTTTGAACAGAATCAAGGGAAAGCAAGCAGCTCAGGCCGAGAAGTTTAATTCAACACATAAAGGAAGGCGATTTAGTTCTCATTCGACACGAGCCTACATCTACCGGACAACCCCGTAAAGTTCAACCAAGATTCAAAGGGCCTGCTCTGGTGAAAAAGGCTCTTCCCAACGGTCGGTACGTAGTTACAGATACCGAAGAACTACAAGTTTCCAGGAAATCATACGAGTCTGTCCAATCGGCAGACAGGATGAAGCCATGGTGTGATTCAGATTCACTTAATTTTGACGATGGACTGGAAGATAACGATACCGAAGCTGACGAAGAAAATATGTAAGTTAACGAAGTTAAAATAAATGAGCGATGTCATTTTTTTTATCCGCTGAGTATGAGAATAGTTGTTCTTTTTTTTTCGTCTGCATTTTTTTCGACTGAGAGTCGATGAGTGTCGAGTTCGACTGAGAGTCGATGAGTATAGAGTTCGACTGAGAGTCGATGAGTGTCGAGTTCGACTGAGAGTCGATGAATATATGGGTCGACTGGGAGTCGATGAGTCGACGGGGAATCGGTTGTTGCTGTTTTCGGCTGGGAGTCGAAGCGATAGTTACTCGGTTGGTTATGGAAGTCGTAGCTCCTCATCTGGAAGTTGTGTACGAACGCATTGCAAATAATATATTCAAATGTATGTATATATACAGGGTGTCCCAGACGTACCGCATTTCCTTTATACCCCGGATTCCTCACTCAATTTCGAGAAATAAATTGTATGGGTGGAGTGCTAATAACAATAAATATCGCGCCTAACTTTATGCAATTCCACGCAAATTCGCAAAATTCATGAAATTATGAATCATAGAAACGGGAATATTGTAAAAACGGTTGCATTTATGAAGGTACATGTGCATAGTCAAATTAAAGGTAACATTCCGGGGTTTCTAAATCATGTAAATAAACTGTATAGTTATCGTACATTTTGGAGGAAAAATCGTTAAAATTTGAAAAAAATATGACTTTTTTCCAATTTTTGGTCTTTGACGTACTACAACTTAAGATTGAAGATGACAGTAGGGCTGGTTGGGCATTCATTGCAAAGCATAGACAGTTTGCTATCACTTGAGATAAATTTCGCCTTGATAGGGTGTATATCAAGTAATTTACAGGGTGTAAAGTGGAAACAGTACTAAAAATAGTAAACCCCCCCTACCGCCCACACCGTGCATTTTCTGGCTCTCCACCCATACAATTTATTTCTCGAAATTGAGTGAGGAATCCGGGGTATAAAGGAAATGCGGTACGTCTGGGACACCCTGTATATATACTATACATGTATATGGTTTCGGGTAACATCTTCTCTTAAGTCGAGTCAGTCTCGATCCAACTTCCAAATGGTAAACTAGTTACCTGTGTACTTAGACTTAAGTATAGTTAAGAATTAAGTGTTAAGATTAAGTGAATTACATCAATTATAGTATCTTGGACTTGGGCGTTTTCATCACAACCATTTCTATAGTGTTCCATTTTCTAAGCGAAGAATGTAAAAGTGGAGACGAGGTAAAAAAAAATGAAACCATGTTTGTGATGGCGCATAAATGAAAAAAAATTAATTGTACATGTCTAAAAAAATTTGTGTAGTGCACCGGCAGATAAAACGACAAAAAACTTAAATTTCGGTAAATCGGAAAAAGTTGAAGCAATAAATAGCGAGGTAACGGGAGAAATAGATTCGACAGGAGACAAAGCGAATGAGATCGAGACCAAAAAATGCCGCTGATTGGGAATTTGGAACTTTGCTGCATACGAAGATCGGCTAGTGGAATTTTTTAATGTTAATGGCACAAAAGAAGAAAACAAAGTCCCCCCTTTTCATAACACTAATGGGAAATGATGCCTATAAAGATTTGAGGGCACTAAGAGACCCAGTGAAACCATCCGAAAAACCTATTAGTGAAATATTAAGTTGATGCGAGATCACTATATACCAAAAATTAATAAAAGATCCGAGCGGTATAAATTTTGGAAAGCATTTCAATGTGAAGGTGAGAGTTTAACCGAGTTTATTATGCGTTTAAAGCAATTGGCATCGACTTGTTAATTTGATAAATTCCTTAAGCAAGGAATTAAGTACATTTGAAAATTATTGTAAAACTGCTCTTAACCTAGAAATGGCGCAACGCGAAGCAAATTTCATTAATCCAAAAGGTAATGCATATGAAGCTGTTAATTTTGTGCGCAAAAGTTCAACTCAAGGCTCTCAGCAAAAAAGCTCTCACGACAAACATGTTGGATTCCGACAGTCACAGTCATCACAAAAATTTTCAACAAATCGTAATTCACATAGGTATGGACAATCAAGCAAGTCAAACAATCCAGAAACAAATAGTTATAACCATAAAAAGTCATCTAAAGGATTATGCAAGTTGTGTTATCGTTGTGGAAAAGCTCATATTGTCACGATGTCCAGCGGTAGCTTGGAAATGTTATTCTTGCTGGAATCGTGGTCATACGTCAAATGTATGTAAGCCAGGGGACAACCAGTCCAGATCTGTAAACCATGTGTCAGGTAGTCGTGGTATAAAAAACATTTGGAGCGGAAATGAGCCAGCAGAGATCTTATTGGAAGTAGAGGGCAAGGAATTTTCTATGGAGGTGGACACTGGAGCCTGTGCATCAATGTTATCCGTAGCTGAGTATTATAAGAATTTTTCTAATATTCCTTTAGAAAAAATTAACCCAAATTTTAATACAATTACAGGTGAAAGAGTTGTTGTAAAAGGGTAAATTATCGTCAGTGTGGTGTTTGATAATCTCAGTCATCAGTTGGAAATGTTTGTCATTCAGGCTGGTAAGTTATTCAAGCCTCTTTTAGGAAGAGACTGGTTAGATGTATTGTTTAAAAATTGGAGAGAGGAATTAACAAGTAAGTTACCGCATAAGCTAAGTTTTGTTTGTGAAAATTATAGTGCACATACTGATTTGATTAAGGAAATAAATAAAAAATTTCCGAATGCAGTAAACGGTTCGGCTGACAGTCCGATCGTAGGGTTTAAAGCAGACCTGGTGCTGAAAGATAATGTTGTTCCAGTTTTTCATGCTGCATATGCTGTACCTTAACCGATTCGTAATGATGTGGAAAAAGAATTAAATAGATTACTTGAGAAAGGTATTTTAGAAAAAATTCATATAGTCGTTGGGCAAGTCCGATAGTAATTGTTCCCAAATCCAATAGTGAGCTACGTATTTGTATGGACGCAAAAGTGGCGGTTAATAAAAGCTTAAAATATCAGCATTACCCGCTTCCGACATTAGAAAATTGTTTCGCTCGCATTGGTCCAAGTAAATATTTTTGTGTTATTGACTTAGAAAACGCGTATACTCAAATAGAGGTTAATGAAAATTCTCGTGAATTGTTAACGATAAATATGCATATCGGGTTGTTTAGACATAAAAGATTATGTTTCGGTATTCATAGTGCACCTGGGTTCTTCCAGTCAGTGATTGATCAAACGTTAATGGGTATCGATCAAACAATTTGTTACCTTGACGATATTCTATGTGCAGATATGACATATGAAGGTTGCAAAAAGAAACTATTTCAAATTTTATCTCGGTTAAATGAAATAAAAATTCGCATAAATCTAAATAAAAGTAAATTTTTAGTGGAACAAGTAGAGTATCTGGGTCACGTATTGTCGTCTCGCGGTATAGAACCAAATAAAAAGAAAGTTTCTGCTATTTTAAACGCTTCGTTACCTTTGACAGTCCAGCAGCTACAATCCTATTTGAGATTAATGAATTTTTACTGTCGTTTGCTACCAAATTCGTCTCAAAAAATGCAGCCACTATACAAAATGTTGCATAGCATTAGTCATAGTCCTAAAACTTTAGTACAATGGACAACTGAAAGTCGTGAATGTTTTCATAATTCTAAAAATCTTTTAATAAATCAAAACGTTATCGAGTATTACGATCCAAGAAAACCAATTGTGGTCAGTACAGATGCCTCACAAACACTACACCTACAAAAACACCATTCCAACGTATTCATTTAGATTTTTTTTATTGGAAAAATTTACACTTTTCAATTTTGGTTGATTATATAGTAAGTATTGCGATATTGTATCAATGAATTCTACAACTGCTAGTAAGTTAACGGCAGTCTTAGATAATTTTTTTTAATTTTTTGGCTTGCCAGAAGAAATTGTTTCGGATAATGGTCCACCATACAACAGCTATGAATTTAAAAAGTATTGTGAAGAGTCAACCATAAAATGCTCAAAAACTCCACCTTATCACCCTTCGTCGAACGGTCAAGCAGAACGCTATGTCCATTAAATCAAAATTTAAAAAAATGTGCATTGATAATAACAATAATCAGTCTTTACAACAAGAAATTAACAAAATTTATTTTTAACTTAAACAATACACCAAACATGTCAACAAATAAAACACCAGCTGAGATAATTTTTTCTTACAAACCAAATAACGTCTTAGACAGTAGCTTCAAGAATAAAAATACTAAAAGTAAACAAGATTTAGTCAAAAAGAAACAGCATATTAATATTTATAAAACAAATAATAAAATAATTTGTAATAAAAATCATTTTAAAGAGGGAGAGAAAGTTATGTATAGAGTTCATTTTAAAAGTAATGTTAACTGGACACCTGCAAGAATTTTGAAATGTATTCGTCCGAAAACGTATTTAATAAACGTACAATAATGTTCGATATGTACACGAAAATCAAATTAGAAGATCAACGCTAGAAGACAAATATCATCCTTCAACGAGACTAGTTACTAAAACTGTACAAAATGACTTTGGAAAAGAAGAAATTTCAGATATTAAGGGCAGTCTACAGAGAGATAAACATGTAGTAATTGCTGAATCTAATGTTGATCTTCCAAGTCGAAATAATAATGAATATTGTAACAAGCCAGTTAGATCTAATAGAAGTGTTCCACCACCAAGGTATGAATCTGTTGAAAAATTAAGAGTTAGAAGGAAAAAATAAGAACCCTGCGTTAAAGGGTATTGAAGGGAGGAAAGTGTTGTGTACGAACGCATTGCAAATAATATATTCAAATGTATGTATACTCCTATATATATACTATACATGTATATGGTTTCGGGCAACATCTTCTCTTGAGTCGAGTCAGTCTCGATCCAAATTCCAAATGGTAAACTAGTTACCTGTGTACTTAGACTTAAGTATAGTTAAGAAATGGATTAAGTGAATTACATCAATTATAGTATCTTGGGCGTTTTCATCATAACCATTTCTATAGTGTTCCATTGTCTAAGCGAAGAATGTAAAGTCTAGTGTGATGTATTCGACTGAGAGTTGAGGTGTCTGTCCGCGATAGGAAGCCCTGGCAATGCTGCAATAACCGGAGGAGGCTGCGAAGTAAATACCGAGGTCACTGAGGACAGTGACGCAGTAGGTTGGCCGAGCTATAGGACGCATTTTCAGGTAAAAGCCCTGCCTGGCGTCGAAGGTAATTAAGACAAGAAATCTCGTCTTCCCGTAACTATGGGTAAGTCTATCGGCACCTCAAGGGATGAAAGAAAATATTCTCGGAACAGTATGAATGTTGTTTGAGTAGGTTTATTGCCGGCAATTAGGATTAGACTAAGTGCGTTTGTTGTGTGAAGGTAAGGTGAGTTTTAGGTTCCAAGAGAAACATCCTTGAGTAGCAAGATCAGTTTACTGTCGGGCATGGTTACGGGTTGACTAAATCAAGATAATAACTTGTATTTGGAAACGCAATTTAATATATGTGTGTAATATATTTATCTGTCGATTGTCGAATCGAAAGATTCGAAAGTAGAGGTAAATACGTATTGGTATGTACTCTAAGCTTGCTGTTTGCCGCCAATTCTTCACAGTTACTTTCTATAGTGTTTGAATTGCTCCGTGTGGAGTGTCAAAAGAAAGAGATGGATAGGTTCGTATTAAGATTGAAAAGAAAAAACGACGAGAGTGTAGATGCAGCCATAACTTTAACGCAGCAAAACAGCGAAGAGGCAGAATCTCCATCTACAGATGCGGAATTCATTACTGCTGGAACATCAGTAATATCAACTCTCGCATCAACTCATCTAACTCGCAATGAAAATTGTAAGTACCCTTACAATACTTTTCAGGAAATATTTAAAGAATTTTAAGAACAAAAAAAAAAAACAACACAAATACAGAAATACCTAATTTTATATTGTAATGTAACTCGCTAAATGAAAGCGCTATTAGTTTTTCAACCGTAAAATTTGAATTGTCGAATCAAAATATTTATGATAGCAACGGTAACTGTTAGTACAGTGAGTCGAACTTGTAAACGTATGTATGCGCCGTATACACGTTCGACTAGGGTGCGTTTAGATGGACTCTTAAACTTGTCAGACTCGCTGTAAGCCCGTGTGAGTGCGAGAGAGAGAACATACATTCTTGCTTCGCACTCGCACTCACACGGGCTTATGGAAGGTCCGGAAAGCTCAAGACTCCATGTATACGCAGCCTAGGTATACGAATATCATGGAAGTAAATATCGCGGTGTGTTTTAAATTGCTTACGGTTATTCAATTCGATTTTTGAGATACATAAATTTAAATATTTTGTACTTTTTTAATCTACTCGAAAACAGGTTTTTTCGTATACATTTTTTTTTCTAGCTCCAGTTGCGAAGACTTCGCAGGTGCCGTTAGTTTTTGCAAGTTGGGTAAAACAACATCCATGGCTGAAACTGAACAAAGATAATAAAGGTATCTGCATCATCTGTTCTGAAGTGTGTGAGCGAAAGCTGATCATTTCTTTTGACTCACGCGCTGCTTCATCGAAATAGAGTTGGTTGACATCGGTTTTTCAAATTGGAAGCACGGGCTATATAGATTAAAAAACCATGAAACAAGTTCCTTTCATATGAACTACGCTGGAGTTTTGAGAAATGTTAGAGATGTAAACGTTGTACAATCAATATCAACAGGTCAATTAAAAAACAAAAAGAATAATCGCACAGCGTTACTGAAAATATTCAGCACATTGTAAGCGCTGGTAAGACGAGGTCTACCAATACGAAGAGCCTGCAAGGGTGAAAACTCGAATTCTATGACGTTTTTGAGGACTCGAGCAGAAGACGTGGTAGAATTGCAGTCTTGGTTACTGAGGGAAGGTAACAAATGACTTCATCACGATATTCAAAATGAAATTCTTCAATTGATGGCCAATACAATTTTGGAAAAAAATAATGGATAAAATTAGAGCAGCAGAATTTTTTTCCATCTCCTTAGATGAAACGTCCGATGTATCTAGAACTGAACAAGTTTCCATTTGTATCAGAATTGTTTCTGATGATCTGATGCAAACGAATATTTTATTGGATTTTTTTCTATGAAGAACACCTTAGCAGAAACGTTATTCGATCTTGTTCAAAAAGTATTCACGGAACATAAGTTGCCGATTTCAAAAATGAGAGGGCAATGTTATGAGGGGATATCAAATGTTCCCGGAAAAATTTCTGGATTGCAATCACGAATACGGAAAAAGAGCCACGAGCCTTATTTGTACACTGCAATGCCCACAACCTTAACCTTGTTGTTCAAGACGGGATCGAAAAAGTTTTATATGCAAGAAATTTTATTGGAATGATTAAAGATATAATCAACTTTATACGCGACTCTCCTAAACGCATAGCACAATTGAAAGAATTCCAGATGGAGAGTGAAAAGAATTGCGATAACAGTCTTACTTCTCTCGCAGCTTATTGTCCGGCAGGTATAGCAAAATGAATATTTTATACATATTATACGTATGTATTAGAAAATTCTCGTGATTCGAAATTTGAAAAAATTTGGAATACAAGTATCCAAGCTGTTGAGAAGTTAGATATTGATGAACCTCGAGTCCCACGTCAGCGCAAAGTTCCAAAACGACTAGATATAAATAAAAGTAAAAATCCTGTTTTTAAAACACCCGAAGATTACTTCAGGAAATCTTATTATGAAATATACGATCAACTTCGTTAATCGCTAAAAAGCCGGTTCGATAACAATTCAGCGAAGTTTTTTAAAGAGCTTGAAGGCTTTGCTCTAGGGCACCCAACAGACGTAGATGCAATCATAAATTTTTATAACACTAATTTAAGAAAGACCGGTTAGTACGCGATAGAGACATGTTCTTGGAACTTGTAAAGAGACAGAATGAGCAGGTAAAACATTTACGGGAAGCTGCAGAATTTTTGAGGAAATTTGATTGGATAAGAGGACTTATAGCAGAATTTACTCGCATCATTACAATGCTCATCACAATTCCAGGATATCGTGCTCCAACGAACGAAGCTTTTCTCTTCTACGTCGATTAAAAAGTTACTTGAGATCAACAATGTTGCAGGATCGTCTCAACTCTATCGCACTTTTGCATATATATTCTAATTTTACGGATACACTTGATTTAGAAGTTTTGTTGAATCAATTTATAACAAAAAATGCAAAGCGTAGTGCAGCTTTTCCATTGGGCAAATATAAAATATTAATGATTAATAAATATGTATGTATGCACTGTTAACCCTTTGATTTGATTGCATCTCCCCCTCACAAAAATTGCGCGCGCGCATATATATGTATTACTACCCACCCGGATTAAGTCTTCCGCCGCCCCTGCACGCGATACTAGAGATTCTCCAATGGATGAATATCAATCAACGCTTGACGTATAATGCAATGATTCTTGTGTTTAAGATGAAGAATAATGAAGTGTCTGAGTATTTATATGTTTTAGGTTGCAGAAATGGAACAGAGTTAGTTCGCAGAATTTTAAAAATGTTTAATGGTTTGCCTGATAAAGTGAAAAATGAGACTGCTAAAGTTTTTTAAAAAAAAACTAGCTCAATATATTTTAGAAAATGTTCCTTGAAATGTAGATATAGTCAATTTAATATTATGTACGTAATTAATTACGTAGAACTGTTAATTTGTTAAATAGTCATATTTATATTTTTAGTATACTTTATAGTTACATGAACTAATAAATCAATCAATCAATCAAACAAAAAATTCGTCTCGAATCGGCCATATTTGTTATCGAACAAACCTCTATGTCAATAGAGATCCTTTATTACGTTTGACAGTTACGTATACAGGGTGTCCCGTATGTGGTCTGGCACCCGAAGCCTACGTATAGGTCATGCTTAGACAAACAAAAAATTGTATGGGTGGGGGGGGGAGGTAATCGTAACGGCTTCCGAGATAACGGGTATTTAAAATATTTGGGTATGTTTTTATAGATCACCCTGTAACTTCTGAACGGTATACCCTATGATGATGATTAAAACTTTGATAGATAGATAATCGTTAGACCTTTCCAATGGTCTATAAAAATTTTCCTCACCCTTCAGGTTTTGATGTTATTGGCTCAACAAAATTTAAAATTTCGGAATTTTTACTTTGTTTTTTATTTAACTACTATTTTTATCAAAAAACACGTCATTAATATCAATTTTTCATATTCAATTTAAAAAACCCAAAAGCTTAGCTTTAAAATCACCTACCACACTCTGTACCGAAAATCTAGCCCTTTCTGCGTTTTTTGCACTTTTTCTTAAGCATTTCCAGCGAAAATGGCTGAAAAAGTTCAATAAGTGCCAGAAAGTAGGCAATTATCTTTTGGAAATGACTTTTTACAGCCATTTTTGCTGGAAATCCTTAAGAAAAAGTGCAGAAAACGCAGAAAGGGCTACATTTTCGGTACAGAGTGTGATAGGTAATTTTATAGCTAAGCTTTTGAGCTTTTTAAATTGAATATGAAAAAATGATATTAATGAGGTGTTTTTTGATAAAAAATAGTAGTTAAATAAAAAACAACTAGTAAAAATTCCGAAATTGAGCCATTAAGTTCAAAACTTAAAGGTTGAGGAAAAAATTTATAGACCATTGGAAAGGTCCAACGATTATCTATCTATCAAAGTTTAAGTCATCATCATAGGGTGTAACGTTCAGAAGTTACAGGGTGATCTATAAAAACATACCCAAATATTTTAAAGACCCGTTATCTCGGAAACCCTTACGATTTCGCCTCACCCACCCATACAATTTTTTTATTTGTCTAAGCATGACCTATCCGTAGGCTTCGGGTGCCAGACCACATACGGGACAATACGTGTGTACACAAATACAAGAAATATGACAGCAATATGTTCGATGGCTTCAATCACTGACATGTATAATATGGACTGACTACGTTCATAGAAAATACCCTGCAGAAAGTGGGTTCACTTTTATATAGCAGTCTCTTTCGGTTTGTTTTTAAATTAAATATTTAGGTTTATTACTGATAAAAACTGTTTACCAAAGACAATATATTCATTAGATACGCAGAAGAAATTACAAAGGTTTTATTAAAATCACTTTTCGGGCTGCGGCTTACTTTTTCAACTTCTCGCCAATGATTTTTTCATTGTTGGCACCGACGCACAGTGGGGTATTTGACGCAAAAGTCTGGCCAAAAATGAATTTTCGAAAATGTGGGTTCATAAACAAAAATCCGTTTTTATTAAAGCCAAAGGTCCTACGGTGCAAAAGGCAGCCATTTTTTTTCACTCGGGTCTCGCGCCATGCGATCCCGTCAGTCAGAAGTTACCGTTTGCTGATAGTGGTACGTGTGATTTTTTGATGCGCTTTAAGTTTACTCACACAAAAATTCTTGTAATTTTGTTTTGTGATCCAGTGTGTAAAATTCTTTCTATGGATAATTCGACACCAGGTATGTTCTTACATTTTATACAATATTTAGTGAAATCAATCTGGAATTCTAGAAATTATAAAATATAAAAAAGACATAGGGTAAAAACTATAATTTTTAAAATTATCAGTACAAACTCTTGGCGTTTTAATTTACTTCTAAGCATTTCTATGCAGTTGTTTATACTTCAAATTAAAGGGCATTTATCCTAAAAGAAAACTACTAACAATATTTCCGCGGAATGCCGCGGATGTATTTTTTGTAATTTTTTTTTATATAGCATGTCCCATTTTATGAGCAATACGAATTAACGATTATTTTTTATTCTAGGGCCTTCGGGCATAAAGTTTATGACTAGGAAAAGTATTTATTCTATTTTGGAAAGTTCCAATGAGCCTACTTTCGATAGAAAACTTGATTTTATGGAAAAAAAATTATTGAATTGTATTCTGATGATGAAGACCGGCGATAAGATTTGAAGCATAAATTGTCAATGATAAAGCATCAATTCAAGGTTCGATGACAAACAGCACACAAGAAGAAAGCCATATTTGAAAAAAATAACAGCATTTGGCTTAATGGAAGGACTACAATACCATTACCTACCACAGGTATGTACAATGTCAATAGGCCTTTTCACACGAGTCTTGTGAGGAACACGTAAAAGAACCAAAGCGGAACCTGAAAAATCAAATATATTTCACGTTTTGTGATGCACTAATACAACCACAGTGAATTGTTTCTTTGTAAGAGGTGGGTCAATAATTTGTCGTGCAGTGTACGCAGGCATCCAGATTCTATTACTCGTTTATGAATGTGAAGGTTGCAGCAACAATACTTGACTGGATTCTCCGACTGTTGTTAAACAGGTTTGCACACCGCATCAAGAATGCTCGTTTGGAAAGGCCTAATACATTTTTTTACTTGTTCATTAGTATCGATTCAGGTCAGATTTCTTTACACAATATATATTTTATTTGCAGGAATAAGTCCCGGTCGCCCCGAAAAACCATTTGTAGCATCAAGTGAAAGAAGCAAGCGGCGCAAAACTGAAGAAATCCGGTCACAAGAAGTAGAAACGTTAACCTACGCGACGCATATGAAATTACGTGCTTCTGGCGAGATAGATGCAGCGAATGTTGTTAAAGATCTCACAGAGAGTCCAACTCGGGCACAAAAATACAGATCGTCATTCAAAAAGCGTAATGATGAAGAATTTCGTCAACTATCACCCTTACAGGCCTTGTCTATGTACATAGAAGCAAGCCTGTCACGGGCACAATATGAAATAGTCAGATCGAGCAGGAAGAAATTATATCCCTGCTACAGTATACTACAAAAAGCAAAAGGAGATTGCTATCCCAAAAGAGAATCTTACAAAATAACAGCTACGTGTGCAGAAGTAAACTTGCAAGACTTACTGGACCATACTTCCTCGAGATTAATTATGCATTTGAAGGAAGTAGTTGATACATTGAAGGAAGACGATAAGCAATCAATGGAATTAGTCTATAAATGGGGATGCGATGGATCTCAACAAGTGCAGTATAAGCAGAAGTTTGAGAAGGAAACAGATTCTGATGCCAACATTTTCCAAAGCTCCATGGTGCCCACTGCAATTAATTTGTGGTCAGCAGAAAAAAGTAATTTGGCAAAATCCTTTACCCTCGTCACCACGGTATTGTAGACCTATAAGAATAAGATTTGTACGTGAAACTGTGGATATAACAAACGAAGAGATCCAGTATGTGGAATCAAAAATAAATACCCTCAAACCGACTGAATTTGACAGCACCAAAATAAGACACACTATGCTGTTTACTATGGTCGATGCCAAGGTGTGTAACGCTGCAACTCACACCACCTCGACAATGAGGTGCTATATATGTGGTGCCACATCAAAAGAGTTTAATGATATAACGAAGAAACGAGACGTTAAAGAAGAGTCATTAAAATTTGGCCTTTCGATACTTCATGCAAAGATCAGATTCTTTGAAAGCATTTTACATCTTTCCTATAAATTACATGTTCAAAAATGGCAAATAAGGACGAAGTCCGATAAAGATGCTGTCCAACAGAGAAAGAAAGAAATCCAAGAACGATTTAGGAGTGAGATGGGTTTGATAGTGGACGTCCCCAAAGCCAATTTTGGAAACACTAATGATGGAAACAGTAGTAGGCGATTCTTTGCTGAACACGAGCTGTCTGCATCCATTACTGGAATAGATTTAAATCTAATATATAGATTTAAGATAATACTTCAGGTATTATCGAGTGGTCACAAAATTAACATTCAAAAATTTCAAAAATATGCAAGAGAGACTGAAGAACTCTATGTCCAGCTGTATAAATGGCATCCAATGTCTCCCACGATCCATAAAATACTCCGTCATGGTTCTGAAGTAATTTCGAATGCTCTGCTTCCAATCGGACAGCTCTCCGAAGAAGCTGCGGAAGCTCGCAACAAACATTTGAGAGCATACAGACTCAATTATTCACGAAAATTTTCACGAGAAGCCTGTAACTTAGATGTTTTAAACAGACTGCTTATAACGTCAGATCCAGTACTTAAGGGCATGAGAAAGCCACCAAAAAAGAAAATGAGGTCCTTTTCTAAAGAAACTTTGAATTTGCTGCTGCCTGCCGAAACGAGAACTTAAATTGAACCTGGAGACGCCGACATTAGTATTATTTAAGAAGAACTGTGAATAAATCGTAGTATTTAGTAATTTTAATAAAAAAAATCTTCAAAATGCTTTAAAACAGTTTTTCTATCAATGAACAATTATCATAGATCCATTTCCTAATGATTTTCGAGGAACTCGACTTAAAAGGATATTCCACCTTCAAAGTGCAGGGTTTTCCATTTTTGCTTATATCTTTGAAACTACGCAACGTTGGATAGAGATCTAACACGTATTTTAAAGCAGACAAATAATTCTTGAATTGAGGTAGTTTTGAAGACTTTACATAAGATAAGTTATCGAGATATCAAAACAAATTCAGACTTTTTCACGAAATATCACATTTTTTTTGTACTAAAAGTCCAATAACTTGGAAATTTCTGCTATATATTTAATTACCTTAAATAAAGCATAATTTTGTGTTCTTTTAACTGCTTTTTGTTTCATCCTTTTATCTTTGTCCTACTCAAGTTACTGAACCTACGCGCGACCCTTACTTTCCATGTTTATCTAAACCTCTATGTCAATAGAGATCCTTTATTACGTTTGACAGTTACGTATATATACAATACGTGTGTACACAAATACAAGAAATATGACAGCAACATGTTCGATGGGCTTCAATCACTGACATGTATAATATGGACTGACTACGTTCATAGAAATACCCTGCAGAAAGTGGGTTCACTTTTATATAGCAGTCTCTTTCGGTTTGTTTTTAAATTAAATATTTAGGTTATTACTGATAAAATCTGTTTTACCAAAGACAATATATTCATTAGATACGCAGAAGAAATTACAAAGGTTTTATTAAAATCACTTTTCGGGCTGCGGCTTACTTTTTCAACTTCCCGCCAAAGATTTTTTCTTTGTTGGCACCGACGTAAGAACTCCTTTTTACACAAGCAATTGTACCCACATGAAATAGAAAGTTAAGCAGTCCATATTATACAGTGTTTCAGATAAGTATTTCATCCATGCAGGAGGTGATAAGGAAGCTCGAGAAACGAAAAAAATTATATGGACAATTTTCAATTCTCCTAACGATTTCCGAGGAACTCGACTTAAAAGGATATTCCACCTTCAAAGTGCAGGGTTTTCCATTTTTGCTTATATAGTTGAAACTACGCAACGTTGGATAGAGATCTAACACGTATTTTAAAGCAGACGAATAATTCTTGAATTGAGGCAGTTTTGAAGACTTTACATAAGAGTTGTCGAGATATCAAAACAAATTCAGACTTTTTGCACGAAATATCACATTTTTTGTACTTAAAGTCCAATAACTCGGAAATTTCTCTTATTTTTTTTTCTTTTATTACCTTAAATAAAGCCTTATATTGTCTTCTTTTAACTGCTTTTTGTTTCATCCCTTTATCTTTGTCTACTCAAAAGTTACTGAGCCTAACGCGCGACCCTTACTTTCCATGTTTATCTAAAATCTTATGACTATTCACAAAACTGAATTATTGGGTATGTTGCACATGTTATTTAGTACGTAGGTTGCTATAATGTTACAATGAATTGCATAATAATTCTTATTTACTATCTTAGAGTTAACTACTGAACAATCAGGTAGAGAGTTGTATTGCAAGACATTGCGCTACTCTTACAATGCATCTTCACCTAAAATTTTATGACTGTTGATGAAAATGGTTTGAAAGATATCATGTACATATTATTTAAAGCTAGGTAGGAACAATGCTGGAACCTCAAAGTACATTAATATTCTGAATTTACCCATCCCTTAACAATGAGATACTTCGATGAATCTGAGTACCTGTACCGGTAATTGTTTATATTATAAGTATCCTTTTTTGTGTAAATAACAAACAATTGCCGATACAGGTACCACATTTTGTACAGATCTGTTAAAATTTCATCTGTCATTCTTCAGTATACATTACCGGTAAAATAAGCTACTGCAAAGGTTTTGGTGTTTTAAAATAGCGAGTTTACAATACAACTGATTTTTTTTTTATTTACTAGAACAAACTGGTATGTTTTTGTTATTATTACTTTAGGACTTGGAACTCCTAGTTCTATTTAAGCGAAAAATTAACTAATGTTTTTAATATCTACAGGTATTTTTATTCAAAGATGGCTTCATTTTCTAATGAGGAATATGCAGATATTTTACATGTTATGATGGAAATGCCGTAGCAGCACAGCGTGTTTATCAGGAAGGATTTCCCTTGAGAAAATTACCTGATCGGAGTTTTCGCTACAGCATATCGAAGAGCAAGAGATCGGTTCAGAACCAGCTTTGTTCAAGTAATGGAACTTGTAACAGAAAATCCTGAAACAAGTATCAGCCGGATTGCCCTTAGCACCGGTATTTCAACAACGTCTGTATGGCGGTTATTAAATCTTTGCACTCCGAACAATTTTTAATATGACCTATCAGCAACTCCGAGACATTTTTACTATGGGCTACCAGCTACTCCGGAATATACTCGTCCGTATGTCGTCGAACTTTTGTATGTGTTGAAAGTGAGCTGATAACGCCCGATTTGGATGAAACTTTTACAGTTTGTATAGGATACCAAAATCTCTTACACGTATTTTTTTTGCCCCCCCCCCCGCCACCATGCCCCACCACCACCGCTAGAGAGGGTAGAAATTGTGGGATTTTACAATGAAACATCATTTTCAAAAAATCATATCTCGAGAAAGGAACAACCGATTTTTCTGATACAAATGCCGAATGAAGCACAATGCTTTATATTTTTTATAAAAAAATATGGCAGCACTGAACGAGAATAAATATAGCTAATAATAGTACTTCGTGATTTTACGGTATACGGTGACTTGAGGGAAGAGAGTGTGATCGAATGGAGGAGTTCTTGTTTTGATCCTGTAAACTTCATACGGACGTTTGTACCGTTAAAAAAGGATTTTTTGGGACTTGGATCATATACACCCCCTTCCTTCCTTTTGCATATATTTTGCCCGTTATTTCCTGCGAATGTATTAGTGATGTTTTGAGCGTTTTTGTTTGGTTGGCAAATTTCGCCGACGTAACGGTTCTTCGCAAACACGAGATTAAAATAAAGCCATTTTTCACTCGAAAAACGGCCATTTTCCACTTTAAAAAGGGGTTTCTTTTCCTTTCGAGTTATTTCCAAAAGTAATTATCGGATTCAAACACTAATTAGGGTTCTATTCTCGGTCCTCTTCTGTTCTGTCTATACATATGTAAATGATCTACCCAGGATTTTGCAAGATACTTCGGTTCACCTTTACGCTGATGACGTACATATTTATCTAGATAGGCCAATTGGTTTAATCGAGGACGTCGTCATTCGACTTAACAATGACCTTGATAGGATCTGCGACTGGGTCAGTCGCAATCAACTAATTCTAAATCAAAACAAGTCAAATTGTCTATTTGTGAGGGGGAAAGTAGTCTGTGAAGCACAATGCTGAACAAGGTGAAAGCTGTATAAGAGGAAAGCATGCATACTTGATAGATGAAATTTGTTGGTTTGTTGTTTATGGTGGTATGATTTTAAGGGTGTTTTTGAGCATTGGCATATCCTTCTGGAAAATAGTGTGAGCACGTGGAACGGTATAATGCATGAGGTCATTATATTTGTGCACGCATTGTTGGGTACAGACCACAAGGAGGATAATATTTATAAATAGGCACATGCTTCTGCGAGATAAAAATTGAGATTTTTGACTGTGTGGGTACTGTAGTAATGCTAGGCAAGTGCATGAAGTTATGTGTTCATGTAAGTTAGAATAATAAAATCTCAGACATAGGTGTGCGAAGTGAAAGATGAGAAAGACAGACATAGCCTCTTGGGCAGGGGGCGAAAGGATGTCTTAGATGATGAATAAGTTGATGAATAACGGAAATCAGGTATGTATGTTTGTAGTGCTTATATGGTTAGTATGCATGGTCAGCTATAAGATCCAAATGGTGAATCTCGAAGCCTATCCAGACTGAATTGGGCATATCTTAACCTTCACGTGGTCCCCTCTGACAGCGCCCATAAGATTGTATTACCTGTATAGGCCAAGTAAAATTCTTTTAGAGGTTGCTAATAAGATCTAGGCCCGAACGGAGATACCAGTACCGTTTAAAAAAGAATATCTTGCATGAAGGTATGAAACTGGGAGTATTCATGGTCCGTTGATCATGCTTTACGAAAGCTATACCAAATGGGCGACCCGACATTGGCTAACTTGGTACTACTGGGTTAGACGAGCCCTGGATCACAAGGTTTTATCCACCTCAACTTGGGATGGGCCTTTATGGGAGCATCGTAGTGGCTGTGGTGTAGGGTGCCGTGACCCAAGATCGGCAGAGATTGGATAGGTCTCGCTTCTACCAGTAAGTTGATGTCATGTCATGCTCTTTTGGCATACTGGTACTCGTTGTTTCGACACGAAGATCTTGATTGTCCATTACAATCCGTGCATGAAAAATGCCGTGAGATTAAGCCATACTTGGCAGGTGCTCACGCAAAACCCTGACAACTTTCTGTCTATTTGTGAATAGGAAGGATTATGACCTAAATGATCTACCAGTAGTTAGATCAACGGCATCGTCATACCATATGCTAGGTTGGTTAAAAACCTGGATGTCGTGCTAAATACAGTTGGAAAGGTGCATACTTCCCTAAGAATGTTTGCGAATATATTGTCACAATGCATGCGGATGAGGCTTGCAAAGGCTCTCGTGCTACCTCACTTTATCTTCGGGAGTCTAATATTTCCAAAACTGGATTCTTGCTGCCAGCGGAAATTAACGGTAGCTTTCAATGACAGAATTAGATTTATATTCGGCTTGCCCAGATTTTCTCATATTTCATCCTATGTCGACTCCTTTCTTGGATTCTCTCTCGAAACATTCCTCATGAACAGAAAGCTGAAATTTTTGTACAACTTGATCTATGCGAAAGAGCCAGCTTATCTCTAGAACCGTATTCAACTCCTGAGCTCCACTCGACATCGTCGTCTTGTTACCTAGCTTTGTTACTCAAATTGGTGAGCGATCTTACTTTGTACAGGTCATTCGTAAGTGGAATGGCTTAAAAGTCAGCCTTCAGCGGGCTGGCTCCGTTGGGACATTCGGACGGCTCTTGGCTTCGACCCTTTTGCCTTAATACGCACTGACCGATGCAATGCACTGTATTGCGCTGCACCTCTTCGATTTCTCGACTACATTTTTATACACATCATTATTGTTATTATTTACATTTGTTTCTTTTCTTTTTCCTTTTGCTTTCTTTAATCTAGTGTAATTTTTGTTCTTTTACTATAATATTATATTATCTCATATATCAATTGTTCGAAACATTTGTGTAACGTTTTTCATTGTATGATTCTTCCCACGCTTGTATTTTACACACACTGTTAATATTTAGAATTTTTCCTACGTTAATTGTACACTTTTAAGATTTCTAAAATCTTATGCACTTTTGGCAGCAATAAAATTAATTATTATTTATTATTATTATTATTATGTGATTAGGGGACAAAATGTAGATACGATTCGCCAAAACTATTTAGCACCGAAAGGGTAAGACGGCGCAGAGCGCTTCTGTGGAATATTGAAAATCTTCCTTTGTCATTGATAAAAACGTGAATACATTTTTAAAAACGATTTATTAACACAGTATAATTAAAAAAATATATAAAAATACAATAAATAAAAATTATTTTTTGAATTTCTTCATTTTATGATATCTTAAAAAACAATCCCCAATGTGCATTCTTGGTTTATCAGGACAAGTATCGCAGTATTCACGTGTTTCATTTCATGTCTTGCACCTTTCGTCTGTCTATTGGAGGAGCAAACAACAAAATCTCTTTTTTTACCTTTACGTATTATATGAAGTTTCCCGTTTAATCTGATTTCAGAAGATGACGTAGAAGCTCTAGACATATTTTAGATCTGTTAATCGTTTTTCATTACGTTTTGTTTTTTAAATTTTATATATGATGTACGAATTAATAACACACACCTCCATGCCCCAAAAAAACATTTTTCTCCACCACTTAAGAGACTTTCTCAAAAAACAATAGGTGGACGCGTATTTATCAGCTCGATCTATACCGCCCATGGAATTTGTATAGCTGGCTACTACATTAGGCTTTATAATGTTTACTTCTGTACCCCTCGAAAAATTCTTTCTGATTCTATCATTGCAGCATTATTCCAAGTACTCAAAAGTGGCACTATCCTCTAACATGATTTTTCCTTTTTATAAACAACAGTTTTCTTATCTGAAAACTTAGGTTTTTTCATAAAGGTAGGAATAGCTTTCCTGTTAGCTTTTATAGTACCAGTCAAGTGGCATTATAATTTCATTAGTTCTTCTGCCAAAGGTATACTGGTATAATATCTAGTAAACATATGGTAACCTTGTGCCTCGGGGATTTGATCTAACAACTTTTGATATAAATGCAGCGGGATTCTAGTCCTTACTGGTAAATCTGGACGAATAAGATTTTCAGACGTAATACTTCCATAATAAGGTAAGATAGAATAGATATATCCAGTATCATAATCCGCCATAGTATAGATTCTTATACCCCACTTCTAGGCTTAATAGGGTTGTAAGTAATGAAAGAAATTTTTCCTTTAAATTTTACTATGGGTGCATCTACACAAATATTTTTATCAGGAATAAAATGTTCAGAAAATTTGGAATCTAAATAGTCCAAAAAAATACTAGCTCGTTGTATACGTGTTTTACGATTTTTGTCCCCGAGTCGGGTGTTTTTAAATGGAGCATCCAAAATATTTGATTGAATCGAGTTCTTGTAAGTATATCCGAAAAAAAGGGATTCTACTGTTGTGTTTAGGCAACCAATATTCTTGTGTGTTAGAAACACGCATTTTACCCATATTTAGGATAACTCCAATGAAAGCCCAGAATTCATCTTTATTTACATCATCATCAATGTTTAGTTTTTAGTTAAATTCTTTGAGAAAATTTGGGGAACCCGCCCGTTACTTTTGGTCCTACCGAAAAATCTACTCTTCTAATTTCTAATCGGGAAAGTGAGACCTTTCATTTGATAGGCGATATACCATCTTAGAAGTACCTCCCGCCGGGGATACCGTACCCTAAAAGTACCCCCTGAATAAAAAATTCTTCTACGAATTGTAGCTGGCACGAAGCTGAGGAGAACAGTGAAATCGGTTTCCCATCGGACTTAACCCTACCGAGTTAGAGGTGATTTAACGTGCAAAAATCTAGTACTTAAATTAGAAAAAAAGTAACGTACTAAAGAAAGTGGGTATGGACTATGGAGATCGAAAGAGAAGTTAAAACAAATAATTATAGCGGTTTTAAAAAAGTGTAGAAAGAATACTGCGCTCTCTGCCGAGAGGCGAACTTTATTCTAGTACGTTTTTTTGGAAATCTAGTACAAATTTGAACATGTTTTTTATATGGATTTTGAGTAACACACCATATGGTCCGAGGTGAAATGGTCGAGTTATAAGCGAAAAATTAAATACCCCCAACATTTCCCCTCCACCCGCCATAAAATTTAAAAAACTAGTACCCTAGTTGCCCTTCTGGGCGATTATCTAAAAACCACTTTGAAACAAAGTCAATCGAATGGGTATCTTCGGAGCTTACCCCTGCAATTTATTTCGTATATGAATGAGACGAAAAATTTAGACTAAGTCTCCCCCATTCCGCCCCCTCGCCTACCAGCGACCCAACCACCACCTCAAAGCGACCACTCCTAGCCCCCGACGGTAGCTTTCATTTAAGCCCTCAACGAGCTCATCGAGACGAACACACCCACAAGAAATGGTGAAAAAACATTTATATTTAAACAAACAAAAAAACGGAGTAATAGCTTATCTTACTATGTCGCCGTAGCGGCGACAACGGAGCTGTATGTTTACCTTACATTGTCGCCGCAGTGGCGACAACGGCGTGTAAAGAGTTAAGGGATGAAAATCAACGACCATATCAATTTACTCTGTGGCTAACTTCACATCGAGCTACGTGCACCAACCTTTGCTTAGCAACCTCCCTAAGCATTTGTAAGGTTTTGCAAGTTGACGCGAAAAGGGGCACTTGAGAAAGTATGGAAAAGATTATGATTAGGTAGGCCTTGATTTGTGTGAAAAATAATAAAAAAAAATAAACCTTTAGTCTAGTTGTCAAGTCGAAACCGACAAGACCAAGAAAATAGTCTCGGTTCAATAAGTAATTTTAATTATTAATATTTTGCTTATTCCCTTCGTTAATTTTTAATAAGTCCGTCCGAGTATAGAAATAATAAGTTTTATCGTCCGTCCGTGTCCTCCTAAATTTGTCATATTTTATTGGTATTGTAAATAGCGGCCGTAGGTACAAAATAGTTATTGTTATAAGACTCCCCGAACGAGTCTTATTATGTGTTATGACGTTAAAATATATTAAAATAACTTCAACTATTTGGTTTTATTATCGGAGCGTCCTAGTAAATGCATCAAAAAGATTAAGAGAGACGACATCCATCCAGGCGCCTCAGCGCATTCATATGGAATCAAGAGTTCCCCTCACCTGATAGAAGGAACTTGGACCAAGTACATTCAGAGACATATATCGTCGATGAGGACGTACCGTGTGGAACACCACAGCATTAGCAACACCCAACCAAAACTGGTGACCCCGACAGAAAGAATAAGTAGCCGCAGCAGCCTTCAGAGGACGTACACGAAAAATTCCTATTAATAGCTCCGATCAAGAATTCTGACATTCTTTTAGTTACCCCCCACCAGTGGTAAGGTACTAAAAAGAGTGCGACAGAATATTCAAGAGGCAGCAGAATTTTCAAGAGGCAGCAGAATATTCAAGACCCAGCTGAATATTCAAGACGACAATTCAAGTCTATCAGTACGGAAGTGTAAGGTTTGAGAAGTTAATTCAGCAATTGGTATTCTAGTAGTTCTCTTTTCTTTTATGTCTTAACACTAATTGATAATATTATTGTAAAAATATTGTGAAACCTTTTCCCATCCTCAAAGTGTTCCTTTTCGTTTGTCAATCTTTGCTTCGTCGAAATTACTTCTACTTACGTCGTTTCATTGTTTTGTTCCGTTGAGGTTGCTCACCAAAGATGCCGGACATTTACTCGTCAGCTGAGGATCTCTCAGGTGCCAGCTCAGGCCAGGACAATTCTTCTCCAGCAATTTCGCGTATTACATCAACAACTCCTGCACCGGAGATCACTCTCAATTCGGTCTCGGTGAAGGGCACGCCCTTTTGGAGGAGTAACCCGCAATTGTGGTTCCGCCAGATGGAGGCACAGTTTGCGTTGGCACGGATTACACAGCAACAAACAAGATTTTATCATGCGCTAGCTTACCTCGACGAAAACAACGCTAAAATAGTAAGCGATATCATTGATAACCCTCCTGAAGGTATCGAGTACGATAGGTTAAAGGACACGTTGATCTCTAGGCTTACAGGTAGCGAGAACCGACGTCTAAAGCAGTTATTGACGGAATTGCCATTAGGTGATTCTAACCCTTCGCAATTACTTAGAGCAGTGGTACGCAAACTTTTTACCTCCCGGCACAAAATAGAGAAAAAAAAAAAGTCAAGGCACAAATAGAAAGAATGTATCTTTTATATAGAATTTTTTTAATAAAATGAAATTACATGTATATATTTTATTTAATGGGATGAGTGCGCTTGTTTTTTGTCGCAAATAAATTTTATACGTGGTTCGATTTTTGTTAAACAAACTCGCAGCTCATCATCCAACATTAGCAATCGCTCTCTCTTTTTAGATTTAATCTCTGTGAGTGCAGAGAATCCGAATTCGCACAGATATGAGGATCCAAATGGCAGCAAAGATTTGATGGCTTTTAAACTTAAATCAGGATATTGACTTTTTACGAAAATCCAAAATTCTGGCAAGTCCTTCTCAGCAAGCGCAGCTTTCAAAACTACATCATTTTTCAATTCAATGAGTTTTTCTTCTTCTGCCAAAGACAGAGACACATCATTGTGGCATATGAATGGATTTATCACCCAACCATATTGTGAAGTATCAAGCGACGGAAAATATTTGGAGAAAGATGAAGAAAGATTTTGCAATGTTTCATAGATTTGGTTCATTATTTTGCTCTGATTTTGAGAAGCATGGACACCTGGCAAAAATTCAATGTTATTTTTTTTTGTCTGTCTGATCCAAAGTTGCAGTTTTTCATCGAATGCTTTGAGTTTTCCTGTAATTGTGATCATATTTTCTTTCTCACCTTGCAGACTTAAATTAAGTAAGTTCAATTTTTCAAATAAATCGTTCAGAAAAATAACTTCCAGCCACCATATATCGCTTTCAAGAAACTCGAACTTACCACCTTCAGTAGAAAAATAGGAAATAATCTCAGTTCGCAAACTGACAACACGAGCAAGCACTTTCCCCTTCGAGAGCCATCGGACTTCTGTATGAAATAGTAAACTTTTGTGATCTGAATCCATTGCCTCACATAAAGACGTAAATATTCTTGTCCGAAGCGGATTTGACTTGATGTAGTTCACTACTTTGATTACTTCATTCATTGTTTGCAGAAGCTGAGTGGGCAGAGCTTTTGAAACTAAAACTTCTCGATGAATCATACAGTGCACAATTTTTACTTGTGGATTGCGATGCAAAACATAAGCAACAAAGCCTTTGTTCCGTCCTTGCATTGCTGGAGCTCCGTCAGTGCAGACACTAACACAGTTATCCCATTGGAGTCCTTTTGATTGAACTTTTTGATTGACCAGCTCAAAAACATCTTTTCCCGTGGTATTTTTCGTCAGCTCACTACAGAAGAAAAATTGGTTTTTAATTTTTCCTTCTCTGATGAATCGTAGAAACGCAATCAACTGAGCTTTGCTACTGATATCAGTCGATTCGTCAATTTGAAGCGCCCAAAGTTTTTCAAGTTCATCTGTATTTGCTACGAAATGCTCATGAATCTGATTGTCAACGTCCTGCGACATGTGTTGAATTCTTCGAGAAATTGTATCAGCTGACAACGGAATTTGCTTAATTTTTTCGACTGCTTGATGGTCGAACATTAATTCAACGGCAATTTCTAACGCTGGCAAAATAATCTTTTCGGCATCAGTATGTGGCTTTTTATTTTTGCATAAAAGTTGAGCAATTTTATAGCTAGAAATTTGGGCTTTTTTAGGGATCGAACAAAATACCTTAATTTGTTTTGACTGCCTTTGTAAATTAGTTCGGAGGTGGTCAAAGTACATTTTTGGTTTATTCTTCATTTCTGGATGTTTTGTTTCCAAATGTCGATGAAGCTTACTTGGTACCATTGATTCATTCGCAAGAGTTTTTGAGCAAATTAAGCAAAAAGGAAGAGAACTATCATTTTCTGATGGAATAAACCCAATTTCAATATAGTCGTCTTGATATTTGCGCTTTGCCAAACTGTTTGATTTCGCATTTGATTTTGGATTTGGATTTTGGACATTTTCATGTCCAGTTTTCTGAGTTCTTGATACAAATTTATCCATAAGGATGCCTGTATTAAAATAAATTAGTAATGGCTGTTAAGAAAAAAATATTAAATTACTTGCTTGGAATAACAACAATTTAGATCTCTACCAATTAATTAATAACCTTGGTCAAATCGAAGAAATATCTGGAATTTTTATCAGTTACTAATAATAAAAACTGAGGAACAAACTACTACTCACTTCAGATATAAACAAAATAATGAGTTCTACAAATTTCCCCACTATAAATTTTGAAATTTTTTACGAATGGCTTTATTCCAATCATAGTATTAAAAATTTCTAAGAAAAATAGCAAGGCCTACTATGGAAAATTTAAAGCAAATTTGAATTTTCCATAAAAAATTCAATTAAATAACAGTCACTTTTATCAATTATTGTTACTTCTTGACAGTGTTTTGTTTTTATTAAATAACTACAAAAAAAATATTTTAACTTCTTTTTTTTATTATATAACTAAAAAAAAATATTTTCGTACTAAATATTTTCGCATTAGCGGCACATTTTAAATTCTTTTACGGCACACTAATATGCCGCGGCACATAGTTTGCGTACCACCGACTTAGAGAGATGCGGAGCTTGAACAACGGGAAGTTGTCTGAAGACGTTCTAAAATCACTCTGGCTTCAACGTTTGCCCGCACACATACAGGCCATCTTAGCCTGCAATACAGGAAGCTTAGAGACACTAGCTTCGTGCGCCGACACAATCGTGTAAGTCAATGCTAATCCCCAGATGTATTCTATTGCCACGGGATCCGAAGGTCATAATTCCGCCCTTACACAGCTAGCCGTCGAAGTCCGAAATTTGGCGAAACTTGTCACAAGCTCTTTAGCGCTCAATCGCAATCCACATCTTAGTGACCGTTCGCAGTCCAGAAGTCAATCCAGAAATAGATCTCCTTCACCCCGTTTCCAGTCAAGCCAAAGGAATTCTGTTTGTTGGTACCACCAAAGGTACGCACACAAGGCAAATTTTTTAATCGACACTGGAGCTGATGTATCAGTCATTCCGCCAACTCCAACCGACCGGCGAAACAAATCTGATTTATGTCTTGTCGCGGCAAATTCCTCAACCATTTACACTTTCGGCAGAAAAATCCTTACTTTAGATTTAGGCCTCCGTCGCGCATTCCCGTGGCAGTTTATTTTGGCAAACGTACCTAGACCCATATTAGGAGCTGACTTCCTAGGTCACTACGGGTTGCTCGTCAACGTCAGGGACAGGACACTTATTGATCCACTTACTACACTGAAATCTTTTGGACAACGGGTAATTGGGCAAAATTCAGCACTATCAGTGCTCATCGATCCAGAGGTGGACAGTGAAATACAAAAGCTGTTACGTGAGCATCAGGCCATTACCGTAGAGACGGGCTTCATTAAACAGGTAACTCACAAGGTAACCCACTGCATCATTACTAACGGACCACCCATCGTTTCAAAGGTACGACGGCTTTCTCCTGAGAAGCTGGCTGCTGCTAGAAAAGAGTTTGATTTTTTGCTTAAGCAGGGAATTTGTAGACCCTCAAGCAGTAGCTGGTCTTCACCTTTACACCTCGTCCCAAAAAAAAATGGCGACTGGAGACCTTGCGGAGATTACAGGCGGTTGAATGCCATTACCGTTCCTGACCGCTACCCTATCCCGCTGATTCATGATTTCGTTTACCACCTGCAAGATTGCAAATATTTTTCGACGCTAGATCTGGCCAAGGCATATCACCAAATTCCTATTGAACCGGAAGACATTCCCAAGACTGCTATATGCACTCCATTTGGGCTCTTTGAATTCACTCGCCTGACCTTTGGTCTCTGCAATGCAGCGCAAACCTTTCAAAGGTTTATACACACCGTGCTGCAGGAATTTACCTTTTGCTTTGTCTATTTGGACGACATTCTTATTGTCTCTCGATCTAAATCCGAACACATTACCCATTTGAAACAAATTTTCACTCGATTAAAAGAATATGGTCTCATCATAAACTTAGACAAATGCAAGTTTTTGCAAGCCCAGGTCAAATTCCTAGGACACCTTGTCACACCTCAAGGAATTAAACCATCTCCAGAACGTGTGTCAGTAATTTCGAACTTTTTAATCCCGAAAACTGTCAAAGAGCTGCGGCGTTTTCTAGGCATGGTAAACTTTTACCGCAGATTCCATCCTCATACGGCCAGTCACCATGCCCTACTCAACCAATATTTAACCGGTCCTAAAAAGAAGGGATCACAAATTATCAACTGGTCTATAGAGGCCACCAATGCATTCACTCAAGTCAAAACCCAGCTGGCTGAAACAACTTCGCTAGCTTTTCCTCGTCTTTCAGCAGAGCTCGCGTTGCACGTTGACGCCTCAGACACGGCTATCGGCGCCGCACTTCACCAAAAGGTGGATAACTTGTGGCAACCTCTTGGTTTCTATTCAGTGAAGCTTAACAACGCCCAGCGTAATTATAGCGCTTATGACCGAGAGCTGCTCGCGGCCTACCTAGGCATCAAATACTTTCGGTTTCACCTGGAGGGACGTATTTTCACATTATACACAGATCACAAACCGTTAACGTTCGCGTTTAAACAACAGCCAGAGAAAGCCTCACCTAGACAGTTGCGACATTTGGATTTCGTGGGCCAATTCACAACAGACATAAGGCATGTTGCAGGAAAGGACAATGTCGTTGCCGACATCTTGTCACGCATAGAAGAGATACACATCCCAAGTGTTGTTGATTTCGGAGCTATCGCGGATATCCAGGTGGAAGACCCAGAGTTGCAAGAACTTTTACAAAGTTCAAAGTATAAATTCAAAAGAATTCCAGTCTTCGGCACAGAGAAACAATTGTATTGTGAAATTTCGCCTATTGGCATTAGGCCTTTCATTCCGCCAAATTTTAGAAAGCAAGTGTTCGATTCCATTCACAATCTCGCTCATCCGGGTATTCGTACATCAAACAAGATGGTTACATCTCGTTATTTTTGGACTTCCATTAATACGGATGTTAACTCTTGGGCACGGTCTTGCTTAGCCTGCCAACAATGCAAGGTCTCACGTCATGTGAAAAGTTCGCTAGGCACATTTCCTCCATCTTCACACCGTTTTCAGGAACTACACATCGACCTAATTGGTCCGCTGCCGCCTTCACAAAGCTTCAGGTATTGTCTTACCATTATAGACAGGTTCACAAGATGGCCAGAGGCAATCCCTCTGTCAAGCATCGACGCTGGAACGGTCGCAGAAGCACTTTTCCAACACTGGATATCGCGTTTTGGCGTACCCAAAACAATTGTCACCGACCAAGGACCACAATTTGAGTCAGCCCTCTTTGGGGAACTCTCTAAATTGTTAGGCTTCCGGCGTATCCGAACCACTGCTTACCACCCTCAGGCAAATGGTTTCCTAGAACGATGGCATCGGACTCTAAAAGCAGCGATCATGGCATATAAAGAAAGATCTTGGTCGAAAATCCTCCCGTTAGCCTTATTAGGGCTGCGGACTACTTTCAGAGAAGAGTTTCAAGCAACTCCAGCAGAATTGGTGTACGGCGAAAGTTTGCGTCTTCCCGCCGACTTCTTGATGGTTTCGAAAAACCACTCACCAAACGAATTTATTACTTTGCTGCGGAATGCCTTTGCTGAAATTAGACCTGTTCCAAGCTTCGAACCACGCTCGACACTCACTGTTCAAATTCAAGGAGCTTACGGACTGCTCTCACGTCTTTATTCGTACGGACTCAGTTCGAGCTTCCCTTCAGCTACCTTGCGAAGGCCCATACGAGGTCGTATGTCGTAAGGACAAATATCACACCCTCAAAGTCGGGAACAGAGAGTTAAATGTTTCAGTCGATAGGTTGAAACCTTATTTTAGCGAAAACAACATTGCCGTCCACCAAAGCCAACGCGTCGAACCCACTAGTCAAAATAACACCCCATCATCATTCTCACCATCAGACAACCCAGTACGATCTCAGCCAAATCCCGAAGTTTCACCACAGTCACGACCTGAAGACATATTAACTAATCAAGACGTTGATTACACAGATAATGAATCGGATAATTTTCGTGGCTTTGAAGACTCATCCGAACTAACACATACAAACACACCACCTAGTCCTCAGGTGTCACGGGCAGTCAGATTCATGCCAGACGGAAACACTGCGTTCCGGCAACAAACCACAAGGACTGGTCGAACCACACAACCGCCCGGTAGATTTACGGATCGCTAAACCAATGGTTACGCTGGCGGGGGAGTGTTGTGGCTAACTTCACATCGAGCTACGTGCACCAACCTTTGCTTAGCAACCTCCCTAAGCATTTGTAAGGTTTTGCAAGTTGACGCGAAAAGGGGCACTTGAGAAAGGCCTTGATTTGTGTGAAAAATAACAAAAAAAAATAAACCTTTAGTCTAGTTGTCAAGTCGAAACCGACAAGACCAAGAAAATAGTCTCGGTTCAATAAGTAATTTTAATTATTAATATTTTGCTTATTCCCTTCGTTAATTTTTAATAAGTCCGTCCGAGTATAGAAATAATAAGTTTTATCGTCCGTCCGTGTCCTCCTAAATTTGTCATATTTTAAAACCTGGTATTGTAAATAGCGGCCGTAGGTACAAAATAGTTATTGTTATAAGACTCCCCAAACGAGTCTTATTATGTGTTATGACGTTAAAATATATTAAAATAACTTTAAGTATTTGGTTTTATTATCGGAGCGTCCTAGTAAATGCATCAAAAAGATTAAGAGAGACGACATCCATCCAGGCGCCTCAGCGCATTCATATGGAATCAAGAGTTCCCCTCACCTGATAGAAGGAACTTGGACCAAGTACATTCAGAGACGTATATCGTCGATGAGGACGTACCGTGTGGAACACCACAGCATTAGCAACACCCAACCAAAACTCCTGTTCAAAAACTGCTTCCGCCTGATCTTGAAAAGCGGTTGGAATTTTGCAACTGGCTTCTTGAACGGAATTTTGATGATTATACATTCCTTGAAAGGATAATCTGGACAGATGAGAGCCAGTTTACAAAAACTGAATGTCTTAATTTCCACAAACTTCATACATGGGCTGAGGAATACCCTCAAAAAGTAAGAACCTCTTCAACCCAGCACAGATTTTCTGTCAATGTATAGGCAGGAATAATCGGGAAGAGACTCATCTGCCCTTGTATTCTTAAGTTTCCTGGAAACAACAATTTCCGATGAACTCGAAAATATTCCGTTGTCAATATGGAGGAATATGTGGTACCAACATGATGGTGCTCCAAGTCACTGTGGACAAGGCGTTAGACTGTGGTTAAACTACAACTTTCCCAATAGCGGGATCGGCAGATTGGGTCCTATTAATTGGCCTCCCAGATTACCAGATCTTACACCTCTGAATTTTTACTTATGGGGACAAATGAAAGGAATTGTCTACCAAAGAGGAGTTAGTATATCGCATTGAGGAAGCAGGAAATGTTATAAGAGAACAATTGGAAACGACTGACATAATTAAGTCCATAAGAAAAAGGTCTTTGTTATGTCTACAGTCAGACGGGGTTAGTTGTTTTTCTTAGTTGGGATGTATGTTAGGATGTAAGTAGTATGATAAAATTTATAATAAATTGTATATCATGCTAAATTTAAATGTTTTTTTTTACTTTTTGCATTTCCTTTCAAACTTTGGATTGAGCATTAGAAACAAAGGTAGCATATTAAATTCGGTAACTTTTGAGTAGACAAAGTAGACAAAGTAAACAAAAAGCAGTTAAAATAGGAAATTACGTTTTATTTAAGTTAATAAAATAAAAAAAATTATAGGAGAAATTTCCGAGTTTAAGTTTTGATATCTCGACAACTATCTTATGTAAAGTCTTCAAAACTAACTCAATTCTAGAATTTTTCGTCTGCTTTAAAGTACGTGTTAGATCTCTATCCAACATTGCGTAGTTTAAAAGATATAAGCAAAAATGCAAAGCCCTGCACTTTGAAGGTGGAATATCCTTTTAAGTCCAATTACTCGAAAATCGTTAGGAGAATTGATAATTGTCCATACAATTTTTTTCGTTTCTCGAGTTCTGCTATCACCTCCTACAAGGATGACATCATTATCTGAAACACCCTGTGTGTCAGTGGCTTCAGTGCTCCACTGCCAGAAAAAGTGCAAAACTGATCTGGTCCCATCGAAATCAACAAGTTAGAGAATAGGATGGAAGTGTGTATTACAGCAACATTTACGTTTTTATGTTTATTTTTTATATTTTCTTGTATTAGATACAAGCTGTAATAATAAGAAAATGCAGTACAATAAGCTGGTAGAAATGTCCTCGACGATGTGGGTGACATTTATTGTACTATGCTTAAATTTTAGAAGGTTATAAAATATATTTTTGAATTTGAATTTGTAGCATGATTCATTTATTATGCGGAAAACCCATTTTCCTCCACTGCGAAATCGTTGGCATAAGGTTGACAAAATCTTCAATACCTACATGGTATCTTTATACCCTATACTCGAGAACGTGTTCACTTAGAAAGCTGAAGAAATTCTATTATTAGTAAATCTGGTTGAAGAAAAACAGAGAAAAGTGACGAGGTTCGATTACAAATACTTAAGAATGCAAAAAGTCTCATTTAACGAATTGTGCGGACTTATTTCGATTGAAAAAGAAATTCTGCCGCCAGCGACAAAATTGTGTTTTTGAGTAATCTCCAAAATCGCCGCGCGGCAACTATTTGGCCGTACCGCCCTTGGTGTAAAGGCCTAAGCACAATTGCGACGGCAGACGGAAAACGACAACGAAATTCCGCTGTCAACCTTCTAAAAGCAACGCGTCTTATCCGAATGCACCAAATTACGACGAACGACGGTAAGCGGGCGACGATGTTGCCGTCGAGATTGAGCAAATTCTAATTTTGCCGTCGTCGTATCGTATCGAGTTCGAGTAAAAAGTGATATTTTCATACAAATTCTAGCGCTGGTAAAATCGCAAGCAAAAATTGTACTGATAATTTTACTAGTGCAAAACGGAGTTCACTGGTAAAAAGTAATATTTTTCTATTTCCAGATAGATGGCACTTTGTATGTCTCCAGTTATTTTACTGAACATTTTAATGCGCGTAGCATTAAAATGCTGGTAAGATTTTTTAGATTGTGTTTTGATTAATTGAAGGAGTGTCGTGACCCAATATTCGGTTGGTGCAATTGTGACATCACGACTCGAGCTAGCAGGAAATGCACAAGTAATTAAACGATTTGCAATAACTAAGCATTTTACTTCGCACAGTGAAATGCTTGGCGATTGCGAATTGTTTACTTGTAAACTGTCGCATCCACTGCTGTATGTAACTGGGCATTGAGTCATGGTTAAGTAATTCACTTCGCATAGTGAAATACTCAGCTGGGCTCACTGTTTGTTTACATACAGTATTGGGGGCTCCCGCTGTCGGCAGTGAGTAGCGTAATACTTTGTAATTATGATTGCAGGGTATTACGCTGGTCACTGGGTCAAAGTCGATTCCGCCTAATTGAATGGAGGTGAGCACGGTCGATTCTCTAGATCGGTTAGTTCAGTTAGAAGTTGGATATTATTGAAGATAGCGGTTCGGTGTTAGATTTCAATCGCGATAGTCGCAGTAATAATTTGTGAGTCAGGTTAGTGTTTTTAAATAAAATCATACGTAAAAGTAAAGTCGGTGTTGTTTTTAATTGTTTTCCCTGCATTGCTTTGGGACACGACAATTTGGCGCAGCCGGATAAAAAGTAGGTAAGTGTTATTGAGTGAAATAATTCATTTCAATTAATTTTTTTTATTTGTTGGGAGTAAAGCTTATTAGCTGCTCCATATTTTTGTGAATTGTGGGAGTTATGCTTTTTTAGCTGCTCCGGTTTTTTGTATTTTATAGGAGTAAAGCTTTTTTTTAGCTGCTCCATTTTTTTTAAAGTGTGGGAGTAACGCTTTTTTAGCGGCTCCGTTTTGCAGTATTTTTGTGTGAGTTAACGCTTTTTTTTAGCTGCTCCATTTTTTTTAAGTGTGGGAGTAACGCTTTTTTAGCTACTCCGTTTTGTTTATTTTTGTGGGAGTTAACGCTTTTTTAGCTGCTCCAGTCTTAGGCTAATTTTCTTTACAGGTTAAAGTATTGCAGAAAAGTAAAGAAAAAGGGTATAAATGGTGGTGATTGTTGTTGCGTGAGATTGTTTTTGGCTAGGTTGTCTGAGTTTTATGAAATGTATAGTGTGAAAGTGTAGTATGCAAAAGGAGTAGCTTTAGCAGTTTAGTAGATTAAGTAAGTAAAGTCTAATTTTTCGGAATGGAATGTACGGCGTATTAAGGGTTATAATTTTGGTCATTGGGAAGTTGTCAAACCCTAGGTAAATTTAAGGTATTCGCGGGTATTCGGGCGTTAAACTTGGAAGTAGGTTCGGAGAAATATTGAATATTAGGAAAGAACTTTATTGAAACACCGTAGAAAAGTTCAAGATTTTGTGTATAGAGTTTTTAAGCAATTAGTTACAGTCTAGGAGAAGTGTTTGAGAGTTAAGGGAAAATTAGGTAATGACTATAGATGTCAGTGGGAAGAAGTAACGTTCTAACGAGGGAAGAATTGTTACGAGTTAAGGATCAGGAAAAGGAATGGGAAACCAGAACGCAGGAATTGAAGGAGTGCCAGCTGATATTACAACATTACGAACAGGATTGGCGGTACCTAGAAGAGCATCTAACGGATGAATTAAAGAAACGATTGCCGAGTGAAGACGTAAATAAGTTTCTGGAGGAAATAAGTGAGGCTACAGTGAAAACCACAAAGGGAGAAACCTTAGATATGGTGATAACATCTACCTTTGAAGTTATTGGTAGAATTGAGAAAGAAACTGATCAAGCGTTGAATGAGTGCAAACAGGAAAACAGGGCTTTAAAAGGAACTATAAAGTCTTTAGAAAGGCAATTGGAGGAGGCAGAAAAAACAGCCACTGAACTAGAGCAAGAATTAGGAGTCGCACCATTATCACAAGAAGAGGGTCTAGTTCGAGGGATTTTAAGAAGTGGTCACCCAAGAAATTGGTATTTCACGAACGGCAGCGAGAAGAAAGAGCGAGTACTTCAGGGCAAGAATTGGTATTTCACGAACGGCAGCGAGAAGAAAGAGCGAGTACTTCAGGGCAAGAAGAAATTTTGAAAGCTAAACAGCAGACATTAGCAAAGACGAGTGAAGACCAAGTTTCGAAAGAAAAAAACTCAGAGAAACCAGCAAGGAAAACCATGGCCGATGCTTATGATAAAGTCATGGGCTTGGTGTCCAGATACATACCCACGTTTTCTGGAGAAAGAACGCCAAAACTGTCGAAGGAAGTTCACCGTTTCCTGAGCTGCTGCAAAGATCTTTACGATCGTTTAAAGGCCGAGGAACAGCCCATCTTCATGAAATGTTAAGATATCGGTTGTTAGACGACGCATATTATCTAGTAAGCTCGGAGGAGCCGAAGGATTTTGAGACATTGCAGCAGACAATTCAGACTGCCTATATGCCAAAAAAATCGTACTGGGAGCTTCGAGCTGAAATGATAGCATGCGTTCAAAGGCCCGGTGACGACATAAAAGACTATGCGGATAGACTTAAGGAGCTACTGTGTCAAATCAAGGCGGCAGTTTCGGCTAAGTATCCAGACAAAGACGGGGGATTGATAGCGGAACTTGAGGCAGACGCGGTGGCAACGTTCAAGGCGGATGTTATGCAGCAGACTACTCAGCTATATTTGACGGGACGCAAATTTCGATCTCTGGATGAAGCACGTGAGGAGGCAGACTACTTCGAGATGGATGCTAGGAGACTTAAAATTAAGGAACCAGGGCTGCGGAATTATACGAAGGAAGACAACAGAGGAATGGCAGCAGGCAGCTGGGGTGCTGGTAGGTTCAGCAAGGAGGAACCTAAAAGGACGGGACCGCAATTGAGGCCAGCATTATCGGGAATGCACAGGGGTTCCCCTAGTCAAACAAAGCAACCAAGACCTATTCAGTGCTTTCAGTGCGGACAATGGGGACATTTTGCTAGGGAATGCAGAGAAGGGAAACAGACGCCTTACTGCGTAAAATGCCGAATATATGGACATGATGCAACTGGATGTAAAAGGCAACAAGTCAGGTTTGCTGAGGCACTACCTAGCAGTTCGGTAGAGGTGCAATCGGAAGCAAAAGTTATATACTGCCAATTTTGTAGAACATCTGACCACTACACCGCAAATTGTTTAAAAAAATTTCTAGCAGAGAATAATATTCAGCAAGAGGTAAACGGGAGGTGGCAGCTCGGGAACAATCCCGCAGCTGCCTTCCACTAAACAAATTAGGAACCAGATACTCGGGTAAAGACATAGACATGGAATTAGAGCTAGTTAATAATTGCATCATCACAATAGAAGCCGACATTGGACTAAAAGATAAGCTTACATTATTGGTGGATACGGGATCCACCTGCAATTTAGTTAAGGTAAATAAAATAAGGATGGATACACTGATACAAAAACATAAATGTATCACGATTGGAGGGCTGTTTGGAGCTCAGCAACGTTCAATTGGAACCTGCAAGGCGCATCTTCACGTAGGTAGGGGTAAGCAAGAATGCGAGTTCCAGGTAATACACAACACAGATTCAATACCGGTTGACGGAATATTGGGAATGGAATTCCTCAAGGATAAAGCTGTTATCGATTGTATTAATAGAAAATTGTCAATACAGCACAGACCAGTGTACAAGGAAGCACCGCCAATTTTCAGGAACGTAACAGGAACCGAAAAAGTTGAACATATAACCTTGCAGGGTTATAATGTAGAAGGGAAACGTCTCTCCAGTAGGGAAGCAGTTCGGACAGTTTCAGCGGAAGTTCTAAGAGAGCGAATGAGTAATCGAATTGAAAACCTGAGAGAGGTGATATATAAAGCTCGAGCTGCCTCTGAGAGTATAACCAAGTATTTTAGAGTCGAAAAAGAGGCAAATACTCAACAGGGTATCGAGGATAAAGCACGTGGAAGCCCGGAAAGAGGAAATACTTTGGCGTCGGCTCTTTGCACAGAGGCGAAGCAGGAAAATCCTCTCTATACAAAGGAGATTTTGGTAAGGTTGCCAGAAGGAATGTGGGGGCAAAAGCAAATTCGGGAAGTAGTTGTTGAAGAGAATGGGTCAGATTATCCTCGCACGGAAATCGAACCAGTTATTTCCGAAACTGCAGCCTTTGCGGAGGCGCGAATATGCGAAAACGCTTCTATTCCTAAACAGGGCAATATAACCAAACCTCTCCTTAACTCGGGTAATGACAGGGAGTCCATAGTACAGCTGGAACCAAGAACGGAGCAATTGGTAAGAATCTGTGTCGAGAGCGAAGACGAGCTGGTGTGCAGGGCGGAAGAGATTATCCCAGGTGTGTACTGTGGTAACACTATAATCAGGCCGGAGAATGGACAGGCGTTGGTGGGTATTGTCAACGCTAGAACTGAGCCGGTTGAGATAGCGAACTTTCAACCTTGGATAGGTATTCAGTGCAGCCATTGAGAGATAAGATAAAGGCGGTAAGTCGTTCTCAGCAAAGACTCGAATTACTGAAACAAACACTAGTACTGTCGGAAGATTTAAATTGCGAAGAAAGAGAGGTGGTATCGGAAATTTGTAGTGAGTATAATGACATTTTTTACTTGCCAGGCGACAAGTTAACATATACTCCAACTAGGACTTTTAAGCTTCCATTACTGTCGAATACAGGGCCCATAAACAGGAAACAATATCGTCTGCCGGAGGCTCACCGAGAAGAATGTCAGAAGCAACTAGAAAAGCTCCTAGACGATGACATTATAGAGCATAGTGACAGCCCTTTTAATTTTCCGGTACTATTAATACCAAAGAAAGGAAAGGATGAAGCAGGAAATCGGAAGTATAGGTTATGTGTAGATTTTCGGGAGTTAAATAAAGTCTGCGTCCCCTTTTCGTATCCTCTGCCACGGATTGAGGACATCTTAGATCAATTAGGTCACTCTAGATATTTCTCTACGTTAGATTTAGCTAATGGTTATCACCAAGTGTTAATCGACCCAGCGGACAGGGAAAAGACGGCTTTTAGCACGAACTTCAGCCATTTCCAATATAAACGATTACCCTTTGGATTGAAAACCGCACCTCCATTTTTTCAGTCTCTACTAAATGGCATATTAACAGGGCTTCAAGGTATCAAATGCTTTGTATACCTAGATGATGTGGTAATATTCGCAAAGAATCTGGGCGAGCATAACAGAAAGCTAAGGGAGGTATTTCAGCGTTTTAGAGAAAATAATTTAAAACTACAACCCGCGAAGTGCCAGTTTTTGCAGAAGAAGGTAGTATACTTAGGGCATGTATGTTCAGAGAACGGAGTAACTCCGGACCAACGGTTAGTGGAGGCAGTCCAGAACTACCCTCGACCTAAAATGGTTCGGCAGGTGCAATCGTTTCTGGGCCTTGCGAATTACTACCGTAAATTCATTCCTAATTTTTCTAGAATATTGGCTCCAATTAACAACCTTTTGAGAAAAAAGGTGAAATTCAATTGGGGACCAGCATGTGAGGACTCTTTTAGAACCATTAAAGAGTCGCTCACTTCCTCTCCCGTGCTAGGTTATCCAGACTTCAATAAGGAATTCACGCTTATCACAGATGCTAGCGGAGAATCATTAGGTGCCGTATTAGAACAGGATGGAAGGCCTATTAGTTATGCCAGCCGCACGCTTAATCCCGCTGAGAGAAATTACTCCACCACGGAACGGGAAATGCTTGCTATTGTTTGGGCGGTACGAAACAGGCATTTTAAAATTAAAACAGATCATCAGCCGCTCCGAGGGATTTTTAAGGTAAGGGATACCACGTCACGCATGGTACGATTCCATCAGAAATTGTCTGAGTACGATTTCGAGATTATCTACCAGAAGGGAAAGGAGAACGGTATTGCGGATGCCCTGAGCAGAATACCCTAGCCAGTAGAAGGCACCATTAAAGAGAAAGAATCTCGCTGTCTTGCGGTTACACGAGCACAAGCCAAGAAGCAGGAGGCAGAGGCTGAAGAGAAAAAAAAACCCAGATCCCGAGAGTGAATGGGAAGATATTGAGGAGGCCAAGAGATTGGTAGGAAGAGCGCTAGACAGTCCAACACCCGAACCTGTGACCGACCCGGAGGATATTCAGGTAATATTGAAGGATTATCATGATTCCCGATTTGGAGGACATTTCGGGGGAAACAAAACATTAAACAGGGTGAAACGCTTCTATCGCTGGAAAGGAATGAAGAATGATATAGCGAAATATATTCGCAAATGTAGGCAATGTCAAAAAAATAAGCATTCTAGAGCCATTAAAATGCCATTGGTCATAACAGAAGTGTCGGAAAAGCCGTTCGATAAGGTATACGTTGACCTCGTGGGGCCATTACCTACAAGCCATAATGGCAACAAATATATACTGTCTATGATGGATGACCTGACGCGATTTGTGGATTTCGTGGCGGTACCCGATCAGGAGGCCAACACGGTAGCCCGAGCACTATTTGACCAAATACTGAGCCGATATACAATTCCCAAGCAATTAGTGACTGACCAAGGGAGTAACTTTACGGGTGAAGTCATGAAATCCTTATGCAAATTGTTAAAGATCAAGAAATTGCCGACTACCGCCTACCACCCGCAGTCAAACGCAGTAGAGCGACAACATTCAACCTTGGCTAACTATCTAAGGAGTTTTGTGGATGCAGAGCCCAGGAACTGGGACGAATTTCTAAGAACTGCGGCACACGCGTACAACAACACCGTACATACGGGCACTAAGCTTACGCCCATGGAGACTCTGTTTGGGTTTGTGTCAGAAATCCCAAGCAATTTGATGCGTAAACCAGAACCACTTTATAACGCCGATAGATATCATTCTGTGCTGCGATTCAAGTTACAGAAGTCTTTTGAATTAGCACGGAATAATTTACGGCAAAATAAGGAGAAGGCGAAAAAGTACTACGATAAGTCGTCTAGAGGTCAACTTTTTCATGTGGGAGATAAGGTTCTGGTTAGGGACTTAGCTAGGGTGGGGAAATTGTCAGCTATTTTCAAGGGACCCTACGAAGTCATATACATACACAACCCTGAAAACCTAACAATACTCCAAGGCCGGAAGTTGAAGCGAATTCATGTTAATAGGCTGAAGAAGTTTGAACAATGATTAATTCACAGTTCAGACGGGTAGTACATAGATACTGATTTTTTCAAATTTCCCAATGACCAACTTCGAGCGTAAAATTCTTTGCAAACTGTTCAGACCTTACATTTTCCTGCCAAGTCGAGGTACTAATCGTTTTTGCATTTCAGAAAAAATATTAAAACCAGAAGAAGGACGCAGAAACCGCGAACCGAGGAAGAGGCTTACTGGAAAGAAAGAAAGAAGGAAGGAAAGATAAACTTTTCATGTCTGTGGAAAGGGTAAGATAAATAGGTAGAAAAAAAACGGGGGAAGCATTAAAAGAAAGATAGAAGGAAAATAATAAAGAGTATAGGTAAAAAAAAAGGAAGAATTAATAAAAATATAGAAGGAAGATAATAAAGAGTATAGGTTAAAAAGAAGAACAAAAATATAAATAAGTAAATAAATAACAGAGAAGCAAGTTTTTTTATAAATCTAATATAAGTATAGGAAGGTTGCCCGTTTAAAATAGGTTATTTAAGTATACGGAAGTGCAACAGAATGAAGGCGATCGCGATAGTGTTGGTAGTCCTGGTAGTAGGATCGGCGATAGGCGTAGAACAGAGCGGCTATAGTATGAAGGAGATAGCAGAGTCGGGAGTTCTTTTCGAATATCTGGGAAAGACACATTTCTACACTCGACATTGGACTATCCTGTCCACGTTGCAGTTGCCAGATGTATCAGAGGATTTGAAGTTCGCCGTTAATTGCAGCAGCCTGGTGGCAGGTCTTTGTACCGAAATTATACATACTGGAGTAAAAGCAAGATGTACGGTAGCAGTAAGGGAAATTGACGGTTGGGTCAGTCAAATTAAGCAGCAGGAGGCGGAATTATTACATCACACCCATGCTGGAGCTTCTTCAAGAAGAAAACGATCCTTTTTCGATGGAGTAGGTGCTGTATCGAAAACACTTTTTGGAACGATGGATCATGAGGATTCCAAAAAAATCTACGCTGCACTCGATGATCTCAATGAGAAAGAGAATCGCACTTTCAGCCTTCTAGAAGACCAGATTACCCTTGTGAAGTCAACGTTCGAACTGTTTAACTCATCACGGGTAAGGGCAGAGTCAGAGCGAGAGCAAATTCGGACCCGGATCTCTGGGCTTATCACCGCGCAAAGAACCACTGATGGAGAGCTAGCAGTATTGCAGCGCAGAGTTGAATTAAATGAGGTTCTGACACTACTGACCCTCCAGCTACGCGAGATAAGCGACACGTTGAAGACCATCTCGAACATTATGGTTTCGCTGAGCGTCGGGAAGTTACACCCTCTAATAGTCCACGCTCGGGAATTGACAGAGATTATGAGGAATGCCACGAAAGAACTGGACTTAAGCGAGGAGTTTCAGGATTTCCAGTTATTAGTTCAGATTGCTAAAGTGAAGGCCATCTTGACTAACCAACGCATTCTGGTCAGAGTAGACATTCCCCAACCACAGAGAACTCCGTTCGACACCCACAAAATCTACACCATCCCCGCAGCAGTAGATGAAGCCGGCTACCATATGTACGACTTAGACGCGGAATTTATTTCAGCCAACAACCACGAGAGGCAATATGTCTTACTAGATGACCACCAGTACCAGAGGTGTCAGCAGCTGATCACCATGAAGGCTCATACCCATTTACTGTGCCTACAGTTGAGCCCAATAATTACGGCCATTGGCGATAACTGTGTGTTAAACCTGTTTCGCAGTTTCAATGTCAAGACTAAGGCTTGTAAGGAGAAAGTCATCCCGAAATGGAGCTCTCTAACGCGAATGATGACCAGAAATCACTGGCTGTTTGTGATGGCCGGAAAAACAAAGCTGGAGGTCAACTGCCGTAATTCACCGACCAAAATAGGAGAGCTCTCATCGATAGGAGTATTGGACATAAAGGAACGCTGTCATCTGCAGATTGGAGATCTACTTATAACCTCTGAAGACGACGCTCACAGAAATGTAACTCTCTTTCAGCCCGCACCTTCAGAACTACCTAAATGGGAAAACATAGTGACACCAACAGGCCCAAGGAATTCCGAACCTCCAAAGGGACAAACAGGAGAGCTAAAACTTCTAGCGGCAGGTAATTTCAATCAAGCCTGGAAAGATCATGCTGAGAAGATAGCCAAGGTTCAGAGCGCCATCAGGGCTGAAGAAGTTCACCGGCAGCAGAATCATCCGCACCATATCTATTTAGCAGCCACGTCTTTGACCGGGCTGATAAGCATCGTCAGCTTGACCCTAGTAGCAGTAATGATGTTCCATGTAAGACGCTGGAAACGTCAGCAAGGACAAGTAAGTACTGGCAGAGTATCAATACTACCTACTATCCAGACATCCATTAAACATCCCAGACCAACCTCAACGGAGCCGAACAAAGAAGGGACTGACAGTATAGAGTTAGTCATGCCAACAGCAGCAAACTTGCCAACTGGAAGCTTGCCGACCGTCGTGGGAAAACATCTCATCCGGTTAGAGTAGCTATAATGTATTTTAATCCACTTGATTTAATTGGCACGGGCAACCGATAGATAAGGAGAAGAGGGTATTATAGCTAATAAGAATATTTTCAAAATTAATTCATTTTGATAAAATTGTAAGGGAAACTTCATGTATATATGTACCATGATATAGTAGTAAGTATATTAAGATTATAATGCTTCTGTTTATGTAGTTATGCATGCAGTATGATTAGGTAAAATTATGTAAAAAAAAAAACAAGTTTGATATTTTTATATGGATAATAGAATTGATAATAACGTAGAACTAGCCATAGGAAATTAATTGTTGGCATTATAATTACACTTGTCTGCTGTTTAAGGTATATATTATTACTATTACATAAGAGAGAAATTATTATGTACAATAGATGTGAAAATTAGAATAAAGAATGGAAATTAAATATATATGTATAATGAATAAAGATTAGTGAGAATTGGAACTAAAGAATTATTGTAAAATGAAATTTGTAAAGAAAAGAAACGGATATATGATAAGGTAATTAAAAGGAATGAAAAAAGAAAAAACAAAAATTTGTTAAGGTAATGAAAAAAAATGAGAAAAGAATATAGAAGAATAGAACCGAAATTATATATGAAATAAAATCAGGGAAGGCCGCAATTTTTCTTAGAAGTTTAATGGAACATTTTTACCTAGAATTTATACGCACTTTTGGAGGGTGAAATAGCTGTTATGAGCGTAGACGCGTAGCCAAGCAATAAGCAAAAAATATTCTCGTAAATTTCTAAGAAAAAATTGCAGCCTTCCCTCCATCAGGTCATGGCGTTGTTAAATTGATATTGGAGCGAGGCACGCCGACGGCTTGTATACAATTGCACACAATTAAAATGCTTCATGCACGTACACAAACCTTGCGGTTCCCTTCCTTTACTTCTCTATTCGTAGATTATGCTCGTCTCCAGTCACCACAGCTACCGATGACAGCATCTACTGAATGAAGATCGCTGAGACTTTACGCCCCACCCACCTCACCGCATATGTTGTGCTGTACACACTGACACATAATAAGAATGGACTGAGCCATCCTATCTAATTCCTATAGTTAAAAATGGCACAAATTTTTGCTAAAATCTATTTGTCTCTTTCAAGCTCAAAATGTACACTGAACTGTATCCCATTTTGGAAACAGTACTGCTGTATTAATTGGAATGCATTGGAATTGACATAAAAATTCAGACAAATATATTGTTTTTATACGTCTATCTCTTACAAGCTCAAGGAAACTTGACAACAAATCTGCAGAGGATCACATTTTTCAGTAATATTACAAATGAATTTGTGGGTTAATTAAAACAAGTTTAACTTTCTAAATAATTTTAATTTAATGCAATACAATTTTATAACATCTTTAGTGTTTCCAATCGACAAATAATAATAAATTATGAATCGGTGTGCAATTGTACGAAATAAAGGGTTTTCACAGCCTGTTCATTATTTGCACCATTTTTGAAGCAAGAACGCTCAGTCCATTCTTATTATATGTCAGTGGCTGTATAGCAACATGAAAACAGAAATGATGATAGATACGTCGAGTGATTCATATTTTGCCGCATCTATCATGTTGAAGGAGTCGACTAAATGTGTACAAAACTACTGTTAAAGGAACACTTGTTCTCAGCACCTCTGAAACATGTTGTGGTCTATTCCGGAATGGACCAGCGATTTAAAATCTGTATACTTTTCTCTGGTACTCTATGCGACATCTAGTTCTTATGCCATCTATGCTATTACTAACGTGTAATCTGTTTCTTAATTCAAAACTCACTTCTTTTTTATGTCGAAGGCTGATTCATTGAACATTTTCAAATCTTTTAAATTCTGTTCCCTCAGCCGCCAAAAAGAGGTTGAAATCGGCTCCAATAAAGGGGAAAATGTACGCAATTACAGCTTGCAGGTTTGATCTGTGAAAAACTGGCAATTTGGATATCTGTCAATTTGTTTTCTCCAAAATAACAGACGTCAAAATTTTACCAGCGATTTTAATGTGAAATATTGGGAAACCGCGTTAAATTTTACTTTGCCCGAACCATTGAATAAATAACTAATAAGGAAACGGCATATCGGGTGAAAACGTAAGCATCTCGGCGAAATGTATTGGTGTGCTCTGTTTGTATTCGTTTCGTCATGGCAGTAGTGGAATCGTGCAATTTTGAAGGGGAACATTTTTTATAATCCAAATTCCTATGTAAAATAAACAAATTTTTAGCTCCCCCTTATTTTCAGGCAATATTTCTTGGCGTTGCCTTTGTATGACTGGAATAATTTATCTACCAATGACAATTCAATTGTAAACAAATAAACCTGCATTGGTAAAATGTTAAATCTTTTGCCATGGCTCTTTATTTTTACAGATATTTCACTTTTATTTTGTTTAAAACAATATAATTAATTAGTAAAGCTATTAATCTTACTTGAAGAATGCTTTTCCACGACAATAACGCCGTTTGTTCCTGCAGCACAGCACAGCGCACTTCATTATGCTAATTTAGGACTCCGGAGTCTCTATTACACAAAATGTCGTTCACAAAAGAAATATTCCGCACCTATTTCACACTACTATTACGTAAAACACAAGTTTAATTCTTTATTTTTCACAATATCGCGAATTCAAATCATTGAACTTATTTTCAAAATTATGAAATGTCAGAATATTGAACTGACACAAAATATCAACGACGCCCTCTTGTCATTTCTCCCCCCCCCCCCCGACCAAAGGTCTCACTGTCATTGAAATGCTTAAACACGTACACTGTATTCGCACGATACCCCGCTTCCTTATTAGTTATTTATTCAATGGCCCGAACTCGATACTAGGCTTTACCAACAAAATTAATCGAATGAAATTGTTTTCGCATTTCATTTTGTCTTTTTGAGGTGGTAGCACGCCGCGGTAAATTTCAAATAATGAACTTTGAAGAAAAATTTATTGAGGAAGTACGAAATCATAGAATAATTTATGATTTGCAAGACAGGCAGCAAGACAAGTGGACAAAGAAGACTTGATTTGGATGGATATTTCAAAGCGTTGAATTAAGTTAATTTCTGCATTTTCAGTTTTTTTGCCACTTTGGTCCATTGCGTTTCTTTCAATATAATATAAAATATTCTTACTAAAAATCTCATTTTAAAACGCTCGAAACATTTAATAAATAAAATTTCAGTATCTTCTTCTTTCACAATCGTTGCTCACCGCCTGTCGTTGCAATTGTGTTCCAAATCTTTCGACGGCCTGTTTCGACAACCGAATTTCCCGCTGCTGTCTGCCGTTTTCCGCTCTGCCGTCGCAATTGTGCAAGAGCAATCGCGCAGCGGCAGCTGAAAATGCGCACCGCGCCGCTCCCGGTTGAAACCCACTCAAGTTCGAAAATGAGACAAATCGGGCAACTCCTTCGTGGGGTTGCCATAAAAAAATTTCGTTATCCACTACATATTTGGACACTGCCTGAGAACGCATTGACATAGAGAGCTGAAATTTGGTACATAGTATATATTTTCATAGTAATAAATAAAATTTCAAAAATGGACTAAATCGGGCAACCCCTTCTTGGTGTGCCATATAAAAAATTAGTTTTTTATATATACTGTGAAAACGATCAATCCTAGACATTTTTATTGTACTAAGAACTTTTTCAAACACGAAATCCTGTAAAATTGTTCATAATCATTTTTTCGGTCCGACGAACCGTTCTAGAAATATATGGGAAAAACCACCTTCAAACTTGCATAGATCGGTGACCATACGAAATTTTATACGGACATTCACCTAGTGATCTTAGACAAATTCTAGCTTTTTTACTTGTTTTAATTAAATTTTGAGTAATACGACCGATTTGGAAAACATCAATCTTTTGAAAATTGTGGGCGTGTATCTTTATTCTGCTCAGAGCAATACGAGCGCTCTGTACACCGATTTCTTGTATCTTTATTTACTTTCAGAGTACTCTGAGCGCTCTGAACGTGTATCTTTATTATTGCCCAGAGTGCTCTAACTGATCGTAGATAAACCTCGGAGCATTTGGAGCAATCCGTCAGTAATACCAATAGAGCGCAAAAAAATCTTATTGAAAATGTGAATACTTTTTTAAATTCCATATTTCCTTCCATTTCTTCACCCCTTACTTATTTTTATAACTTTATTATTATTATTTATCTATTTTTATAAAGAATTTTGTATTATCAATAGATATTTCACAAATCATAAGTGTTGCCAATATAAAAAAAACTACCAGAACACTAGAGCACTCCTGAATTGTATCTTTTTTCCAGAGTGCTCAGAGCATTCTAAAAAATCTGTTCGACCTATGGAGCGGAAAAAAGATACACGCCCTGTGAATTCCAGTAAACGGCAGTGTGCCAAACTGAAAGGCATGCATATCCTTAGCCACGCCGAAAGGGTCGAGCCTCACAAACAAGGAAGTTGAATGTGACTAGATGATTTATTTTCTAATCTAAATTTACATACCTGGTTCAAGATCTAAAATCATGTCAAGAGCCTGTCTATAATTCGGAACTTGCTCATTTAAGCCAGTCAGATTGAATTTATCTTGAATATAGTCCTCATCCACCTGTTTTTGTTTTTTAATAAAAAAAGAAATGTTAATAAATCTTCTAGGCAAATGCACTAAACAAATTACGAACCTCACAAAAAAACTCATTTCCTCTGAGACCGCAAAACCATGTCACCCAGGATACTTCTTCTGAGCTGCTCATTTTCCTGTTGGCCGAAGTGCATTCCATTATTTTTTTTTTTTTTATTTCTAGTTATGATGACTTATTAACTAATTAATTGATCAATGAGTTACATAAATTAATCATTGTAAGCAATAGGAGAAAATAAAAATAAATTCTGCTTCTATCTAGATGGAAATAAAACTCTTACAAAACGGAAAAAAGAAATAATTGAACATAATTTGTGTATGCGCCACCGCCACGAACGGTCCTACGATTAGCTTGAAAAAGTTGAAAGTTGTCCACAAAAACTCTGTACGTACAATCGACTCACTACTACAATTTCGAATACTGCGATGCATTTGTGTTGTCTCGAATTTACAGGGACAAAATCACCGCTTTCTCGAAAACTTCACAATTTAAACACAGAATTGTTTATAATCTTAACTTACAATATCTTAACTCATTTTTAAGCCAATAGATATAAATATATTTAGGGAATTTGTTTTATATTGACAAAAATCCACCTTTACCTTTTAACACTTTGGCCAGCCACGCTTATTGAATTCTCTCGACTACGTTTACATAGAATGACTTTTCAAAGTTCAAGATTTGTGTCTTAACTAATTATAACGAAATAACCAGTGGCCCACATTTACGATACATGGGAAAATTCTGAAATTGACACTTTTTAAAAGGGAGAAGTATTCGGGGGTAAGAAAAAGTCCGTGCTTCCAAGTTTCGATCGGGTCAGTCGTAACCCCCGCAAGATACAAGCCATGAACAAAGTTAAAAAAGAGAGAAGCGGGCCGGTCAGCAGGCGACATCCACAGTCTTCTTGCCTTGTCTTACTGAAGGAGTTTTTCATATAAAAGTTGCTTGTATTTTGTTCAAACGCTATAATTTCCATAAATTTGTTCTGCATTCAATTTTTTTTAAACTATTAGAAAAAAAACATATTTGGCTGCAATTTGTTTTAACTTCATTTTGCTATGGGAGCGACAGTTTTGGGCTTTAGGACCTGTTTAAGATGAAATTTTAGTTTTTCCCCCATGGCGAGTATACAAAAAGCAGTGAGAGTGAGCTCTTACTGCATGCTGTACCCGGCACGTTAAGGCCTTTTAATGTGTCGGTGCCTTCGGCGACTTCATGGCTTGTATTATATTCCGGGGGTTACGGGTCAGTAGTACGGACAGCATACTAATGCTACAAGCCGGCCATTTTTAAATTGAAATTTCTGATCGGATGGCTGTACAGGAGTTTATTTACAATTTGATGTGATAATATAATAATTTAATAATCATTACGTGTTGTGAACATTGTATAAATAACTAATAAGGAAGCGGGGTATCGTGCGATTACAGTGTACATACGTGTTTAAGCATTTCAATGTCAGTCTGACCTAGGGTTGGGTGGAGGGGAGAAATGACAAGAGGGCGTCGTTGCTATTTTGTGTCAGTTCAACATTCTGTCATTTCATTATTTTGAAAAGAAGTTATAGGTTTTGAATTCGCGATATTCTAATAAATAAATAATTTAACAGGATATTTTCTTAATAGTAGTGTAAAATTAGTGTAAAATATTCTTTTGTGAACGATTATTTATGTAATAGAGACTACGGAGTCTTAAAAAACAGTAATGAAGTGCGCTGTGCTGTACTGCAGGAACGGACAGAGTGTCGTGGGAGATCATTCTTCAAGTAACTTATATGGCCGGATTACATTAACAACGCCGACGTCGGCGTGGTCGTCGTTTTATGTCAAAAATATTTAGAGACAGTATGAAATGCATTACATTACCCACGCCGGCGTGGTCGTCGACCCATCTCTAAAAGGCCTTTCACATTAAAACCGAAAACCGATAAGTTCTACACCGAAAATTCGCTTTTGCTTTCACATCAAAAACCGAAAACTTTTTTTCGGTTAAATAGAAGTAATATGTAATTATCATAAAAGTTGTATGATGAGAGCTCATACATTAAACTCATTTTAATTTTACTTCGAAATCCCTATCCTTATTATAATAATATAATAAATAATAAAATAAAATAATATAATTTTCAAACACAAAAGTGAGGTTTAGTACGACCGAAAAAAATTTTCGGCCCGAAACGTTCCACATGTGGAAACCGAAAAGAAATTGACAGAAGTAACCGATATTTCCTTTTTCGGCCGAAAAAAAATAAAAGTTGTGTTTTTCTTAAAAATCCGAGATAAATAATCTATTTTATTAGTAAAATTATTAGTTTATCCTATTTCCCATGATTTTATTAATCATTAGAGCAACAAACTTGTGTTAAAGTGGAATAAATTGAGTTTTTCGGTTTTGATGTGAAAGTGCAGATTACAAGCAAATAACTCAACTGTAAAGGTTGAAACAGATTACACTTTAGTGCGCGGCGCGACATCGCGGCAAAGTGAACGGTGAAATTGTTCCGCCGCGCTGTGTCACAGATTGCAATAAGAGCGCAGCAGTGTAGATACAGCGCTCTTATATTGGTACTACAGATTTTCATGAGAAGTTGCCTACCCCAAACATAATTTTTTTGTTGGTACCACTGAAAGTGAGCAGCAAATTTAGGATTAGAAATGACTAAGCGGAAAAATTTTCGCCGCGCTATCGCGCCGCGTTCAATGCGTGATGCACAATAGGAAACACATGTTCTCCAACATTTTGCCGCGTTGTCGCGCCGCGCACTAAAGTGTAATCTGTTTCAGCCTTAAAATTTAAGGCGGAATTACAATGGACGCAACGGACCGCAACTGAACGGAGAGAAATGTCAAATTTACGCAGTAAAACGGACGTAAAGTTATGCTGCTTACAATGGACGCATGGTTAATTGAAAGTGACAGTGACGTTTGACCCAAAATTTATGAACAAATATGGATAAAATCAAAAACCTTTTTCTGATGTTGAATTTGCTGTTTATAATGTATAAAATATTATTAGAAATTGACGAGAAGAAAAGAAAGCGGTCTAAAAGAAGATGGTGGGTCAGGAAAATAAATAGGAATAGGGACGCTACGGGATATTTCAAAGTTGTCTTTAGGAACATGAAAGAAAATGATCCAGAGGAGTTTTTTAAACAAACTAGAATGAAAAGACCAATGTACGAATTATTGTTGACATTGTTGAAATCCCGGTTAACCAAAACCTCAATTAGAAGACCCATAGATCCTGAATGCCGGTTGGCAGTCACCTTAAGGTAAACCGTTCAGTATCGTATTTTTATTCATAGCATAATTTCGAAAATTTTAGTTTCTTATCTCAAGGCACCTCACATCAGTTTTTGGCGTGGTCATTCCAAATGGGAAAATCCACAGTCCGCAAAATTATTTTGGAGACATGCGATGTAATTTGGGAAACCCTGGCACCTATATATGTATCGGAACCTAAAGAGCACGACTATAAAGATATAGCAGATGATTTTTGGAGATTGTGGAATATGCCCAACTGCGTTGGGGCTGTGGACGGGAAGCATATTACCATTAAATGCCCCCCTTCTAGCGGAAGTCAATTCTATAATTACAAGCATACGTTTAGCATTGTGTTGTTAGCATCATGCGATGCAAAGTATACATTCACGCAAGCAGATGTAGGAGCTTATGGCAGTCAGAGTGATGGAGGTGAATTTTTGTATATATTTCTTTTTATATACGAGTAATATAATTGTTTTCATAAAAGGTGTTCTGAGGGAATCCGTATTTGGTAAGGCTTTGTTTTCGGGACAGCTTCCTATACCACAACCAACTTCACTCCCGAACAGTGGCAGGATTTTCCCACACTATTTTGTTGGCGACGCAGCGTTCCCATTAAAAGAAAATTTAATGAGGCCGTTTCCAGGGAAACTGTTAAATAGGGAGAAAAAAGTATTCAATTATAGGCTCTCAAGAGCGCGTCGAATTATTGAAAATGCTTTTGGCATTTTGGTTGCCAGGTGGAGATGTCTTCGAACATCCTTAGAATGCAGTCCACCTAATGCTGAACGAATAACTTTGGCAACATTGGCACTCCATAATTTCATTATGCTGAATGACAGATCCCAGTATTGTCCACCAACTTTTGTCGACTGGGAGGATGAGAATAGGGTCCTACAACCTGGTGAATGGAGGAGAGAGCTTGAAGGCAACGACAACAATTTCAGGTCCATTACCTTCCGATCTTCGAATGCAGCTGTTAGTGCCTTTCAGCTACGAAGAACACTTGCAGATTACTTCTTGAACGAAGGAAGCGTATCATTCCAAGAATCAATTAATTAATTTTGTAAATTCATTTATTATTTCTTTTCTTTTTTCATATATACATATATGTACATTATATGAATCTTAAATATACTCACTGAATAACTTTTGACACTGCATTCTTTTAAACATTCTTTTAAACAGATTCTGGCATTTCATCGGAAAGGCCCATGTGAACATTCTCTAATTTCACCACATATTCAGAAATTTTTAGAACCGCATTATTCTGCAATATTGGAGGTAAATTATCTAATTTGGACGCCATTGCCCTCATGAATGTCTGCATGGCAGTATCCGTTTCGGGCTTACATGCACTTTTAAATGCATCTACTGCGCTTTGGAATAGCCCTGTTAAATCTGCAGTGCTGTCGGTCTTCCTTTTTTTGGTGTAGGAGTGTACGAGCTTTTCGCTTGAGACGAACTGCTTTCCTGGGAGAAGACATCAAGCTCGCTATACGATGAATCGTTCACACTTAAGAACGGAGAATTATTCCCTCCACTTGAGTCGTGTTCCCTGTGTGTACCACAGGTTCTAAGAAAAAATCACCGTTGTACGATATTTTATTCGATATTTATTCATTACTTACTTCCTAGGTAGCAAATGGTCTTTCAGGAAGGTTAATCCCTCGTACAGCTCCCAAGTAGGGTAATCCATTCGCGCACTTCCAGATGGAGCAGAAAGCCTACAGCTCTCTCTAACAAACCGATCCCTCAAACTTCTCCACCTTTTAATACATGTTTCATCTTAAATAACAAAAATCCATTGTGAAATTTATTTAAAAGGTAATTCTACTTCTTTACTTACCGGTACTCTGAAGTTGAACGGCAATTTTTCTCCAAATTTCGGCCTTTTGTTGGGCATTTTTATATCCTTCCTTGGATTTGTTATATAGCACCTCATTTTCACGTACAGCAGCAATTAATTTTTCCTCAAATTTCTCCATTTGTTCTCTGATTATTGCACACAGTTTCACTTGACGGAACAAAATAAACAATCCCAAAGCTAATTTGAGGTTATGTTTATCCGTTCAGTTGCGTTAATTTCAGATTTTATTAAACTTGCTGCGTACGACTGCGTTTACGTCCGTCCACTGTGCGCAACTCCATTTGAAAAGCATACAAAGAAAACCGGTTTGACATTTCTCTCCGTTCAGTTGCGGTCCGTTGCGTCCATTGTAATTCCGCCTTTAATGTAACTTGCATGGCGTTTTGTTCGGCGTTTGACGACGACGACCACGACCACGCCGGCGTTGGCGTTGTAATGTAATCCAGCCATAAAGCAGGCCACAGACGATACAACTGTTGGTCCAACTGTTGTACCAATCTGTGTTGGCATACAACCGTTGTATGGTTTGTGGGCCAATTGGTACGAAGCATCCAACAATCAAGCTCGGTTGGATGTGCATGCAGGACAACCGCTGTTGTACATGCAACCGTTGTATGGTGTGTGGGCTTGTTGTTCAACCGTTGATCCGATTTCATTATCTGTCAAGTTTTTTATTGTAAATGCGTTGTAAAAAACAAACCAAAATGGTGTCAATTAAGTATAAGGACTTCTGGGAAGAGTTTATTGATATATTATTAATTTTCAAAGACATAATCACAGCTGAAAAACAAATGCACATTTTTTTTTAACCGATGACATTATTTCGGAAGAAATTATTGCTGACGAAATCGGTCCAACAGTTGTATCGTGTGTGGACTACCATACAACTGTTGGTCCAACGGTGGGTCAACAGCCGTTGGACCAACAGTTGTATCGTCTGTGGCCTGCTTAATAGCTTTACTTATTAATTATACTGTTTCTGACAAAATAAAAGTGAAATATCTATAAAAATAAAGAGCCATGGCAAAAGATTTAACATTTTACCGATGCCGGTTTATTTGTTTACAATTGAATTGTCATTGGTGCCTAAATTATTCCAGTCATACAAAGGCAACGCCAAGAAATATTATCTGAAAATAAGGGGGAGCTAAAAATTTGTTTATTTTACGTAGGAATTTGGAATATAAAAAATGTTCCCCTTCAGAATGTCAGAATTTTATTACTGCCATGACGAAATTAATACAAACAGAACACACTAATACATTTCGCCGAGATACTTACGTTTTCACCCGATATGCCGTTTCCTTATTAGTTATTTATTCAATGGCTGTGAATTTGTGATACAGATATTGTTTATATCAAAAACTGTGATTTAATTGAACACGCATACGATTAATTTCGGTAATCATATAAGGAACTACAGAACTACGCGAAGGACCATTATTGTTATGGCACGTCTAAGTCAAATTTCTTCCTTCCCTAAAAAGTTCTCGTCTGAGTTGGCCCTTAGCCGTGGCCCACACAGGGGAGGATATTGGCACTTTTTACCGGCGAGAAGTATTCGGGGGGAGGAAAAATGACGAAAAGGCAAGTTTCGATCGGGAGTACGGGCAGCATACCAATACCACAGATTAGATATATACAGATATCCAGCTTCTCAAAATTACCCGGTTACGATTTTAAAAACCCTTGCTCTAGTACCACCATGCCCTCAGAAGTGCTGGGTGCGTAACCACAGATTAGATATATACAGATATCCAGCTTCTGAAAATTACCCGGTGATGGTTTTAAAAACCCTTCTTCTGGTACCACTATTCAGTAAGAAGAGCTGGGTGCGTGACCATAATAAAATGAAAGAGAATGAATATATGTGATATGTGTGCCAACTGCTAATGTCAAAATGCCAACTGCTACTGTCAAAAATGCTAACTGCTAATGTCAAAACCGTAGACTCATATAATCTAAGGTCAAAACCCAACTGCTCCTTTCTTAGTATTTTCAACAATTTCAACTGTCAGATAAAAAATGACAAATCGAATTTAAAGACATTCTCTACTGTCAAAATAAAGCGATTGATTAACTTATATATATTCAAACAGGTGAAGTATCTATTTAGTTTAAAAACATATATTTTTTAAATTAAGTGTATTTAGTAATGAATAACGTTCGATATATCCAATTTCAGAAAGAAGGAAAATATGGCAAATAGACGCTTTTTTTATAAATGCTGCGCGAAGGATTGTGGCAGCAAAAAAGTGAAGGGATCAGCAATCAAATTTTTTAGATTCCCAGACGACTCGGACAGGTACTTAGGGCCGTATTCACCAAGCAATTTAATTGAAATTTAATTTAATTTCTGTTTTAGTACTCCTGTAAGAGGGGGTTAGAGCGCACTTAAAATTAAATTAAAATTTAATTTGGGTTATTTTATGTTATAATAACGCATATATAACTTTAATTTTAATTCAACTGAGCCCTAACCATCTCCAACGAGAGTACTAAAACAGCAATTAAATTAAATTTCAATTAAATGGCTTGATGAATACGGCCCTTATAGTGTGCTTATAGTTTGTTGGTTACCATAAACATAAACATATTATTAGAATAGAATAGAAAAGTATTTATTGAAGAACCTCAGCTTATGCTACGTTACAACGTTAGGTACATCGAGTAAGTAATAGATAGTTGGTACAAGCAATAGAATCAAATTTTATAAGAAAACTAACAAAGGAGCAACGAATCAACTCATTGCAGTAGAAACTAGTATTAGTATTAGACATTAAGTTAATAACTTCAAGCAATAGAGAGCTCATACGTCATATTACACTATAGACAAAGATAATGAAACAAAATAAACAATAATAATAATGACAGTAATAAAATCATGAAAGCGTTATTCAAAGCTAAAAAGGAAATAGCATACAATATCAGATACAAGATCAGTAGTGAGAGTAATGAATATACAGCGGTAAATTGTTACAATGTGAATCATCACATAGGAAAGTGTGGAGTAAGAAATTCAAAGTACAAATATGAAATATTAAATACTAGATATTAAAATAAGCCTTAACTTAAAATAAGGATTAAAAATTGGATAAAAATTGAAATTTAGAATTTATAATTAGAAACCACAAGCTAGGAACTGAAATCAACCACCAAAGCGCAGAGTGCCTCGGAAATGAGTGCTAATGTGCCGACGAAGTATACTTTAGCGTGCATTGGTGTTCATAAGGTGAAGCAAAGCGAGTTTCTTGAACTGCTTGCAGGAGCAGATCTTCCTAACCGCATCGGGAAGTGTGTTCCAGAGACAAACTCCCTGTCCAAAGACGTCGTTGGACCCAAATCGGGTTCGTGTCCTCTGAAGGATTATTGTAACTATCTGAAACATCTTAACACAAGCTCGCTATAGTGACACGTTTACATGCTTTTCATCACTTAGTCGGTGTTAGTATTAACATGTTAAACTAAACTTAAAGAAAACAATCAATGGCATTATTCAACATAATTGCATTTCTCACACTTAACATACTTCTTATCTTTCGTAAAACCCGATTTTTTGCGATTTTGCCACATATATAGTCTACATGTTCTTTACATTTCAGTTTACTATTTAATATAATACCAAAATATTTAAGATTATCCACACATTCAACATTAATTCCATACGTACCGAAATGTTATCAACACAATTAAATTTCATACATTAAGTCTTTGCAAGATTTAACTTAAATTTATTCATCTTTAACCATTTCTTAACGCTTTCTAAGTCTGCATTTAAATTAGGTAGAAAATAATTACAAGGATGCTGATTAAAATTACTATTGTTGAATATGAAAAAATAGAATTCGACTTTAAGCTTATTCCAACTTCCTTTATCTCCTTTGTATTTTTAATTTGTTTCAGGTGAATATCGTCTAAGCTTACTAAAAATTTTACATTATCTGGTTTTGAATAATTTGGAATAGTTACATCGTTGTTTATGACAATTTCTCTATTGGAAAATTTTACATTATTTATATTTAATGAGCAATTTGAATATCTGATAATATAGTTGTTATCTAAAATATGACTAACGTTATTGCAATCGGTTAAGTTTACTCTTATGGGATTATTTATGAGCAACATATTTGGTATTATTTCTATGACTTTGTAGTCACTAACTTTTGTTTTTGTTCAATACTCATAATTTTTGTTCATTAAGCTTTTTGTACAATTATCAGCTTCTGTTAATTTTTTCACATGTGTTACATTATTATCTATATACACTTGATCATTGAATACTATGACGTCTTCGATTGAAATTACTATTCCTTCTTTAATTTTGTTGGGGTCTGGGATTAATTTGTATTTAGTAGTGGGATTCTGGGTTTGGTTTGGGATTGAAACGACGAGTATGAGTTCCTTGTTGCAAATGACAGCAACAAGGAACATTTTATCTCTTTAAATTTAGAAATATTTATATCGTGAGTTTTTATTTCTTCCGCTGTGAGTATAGACCTGCTCATTATATTGTACTTTGCGAACATTATATTTTCTTGAATTTTAGGATTTCACTTATTTCAAATTTATGTTGGACAGGTTTTCTGTCATATTTGGATAAATTGCAAACATCACAATTCTTTTAGTTTAGGATAAAAATGTGTATTTCTGTGGTTCGTTGCTTTATGAATTTCTTCAATTAATTTAAATGCTTCGTCTTACCATATAGATATGGCCTAAAATATTTCGTAGCCCAAATGATGGCTAAGAGTTCTTTCTCAATAGCCGAGTTTTTGTTTCCTGGTCGTTTAGTGTTCGGCTTGTGAAACTTACAGGATGGTTATCCTGCGAAAGTACAACGCCGATTGCGAAGTTGGATGCATCCGTAGTTACGACAAATTTTTTCTGGTCTGGTATTTAAGAGTAGGGTAATTAGTTATTTGATTTTTCAACTTTTCGAAAGAGTCTTTATAAGATTGATCATTTACATTTATCCTACTATCTTTCTTCGGGAATTCCGTCATCGGTTGAGCTACTTTGGCACAGCCTCGGATAAATTTCCTATAATAACCTGTTATCCCTAGAAAGCTTTTGATTTGCTTTCGCGTAGTGGGTAATTTCAAGTTTTGAATATTTTCAACTTTTTTCTCGTTTGGTTTTATTCCTTCGCTAGTAAGAATATGGCCAAGATACTCGGTCTGCTTAGCGAAAAAGTTGCAGTTGTCGACTTGTATTTTTAAGTTATGTTTTCTGAGTTCAATAAATATTTCGTTGATGGAATTTACATGCTCTTGGAGAGAGGTGAAGAAAATCAAAATATCGTTGAGATATACAACACAGGTTTTATTTATAAAATCTCTCAACACATAGTTGACCATCCTCTGAAAGGTGGCAGGGGCGTTTTTAAGCCCAATACTCGAAGTGGCCACGTGGTGTAGAGAATGCTGTTTTTGGCCTGTCTTTTTCATCCACGTGGATTTGATGACTTCTTCTTCATGGACTTTAGGGAATCTATAAATTTTACTATAGATTGGACGAGAATCTTTCGTGATAATTTGGTGTTTAACTTCTCTGACTTTGTCGCCTTCTTTGAAAAATAGGTCTTGGTTTTTATATAGGATTTGTTTTAATTGGTTAGCCTCTTCGTTGTTCATATGGTCTGTCCTTAATCTTTCAAATAAATCTGCATGTGTAAGTTAATAATTTCGAGCTGATAAATTTGATTATATGGACAAGAATTCTTAAATTTTATTATTTGGTTATTTATTTCGACCTGATCGTTAAGTAAATCTACTTTTGCACTAAGGGGTTTAAGGATATTTCGACCTAAAAGGGCTTGAAAATTTTTGTTTGATAAATTCATAACTTTCGAAGACATTGTTGCTGTTTCATTAAATTCTATGGGTACGTTAGTAATTATTTCGTTTTTAATGATTTCTTTGTCCGTAAGTGTTCTTAGTTCGATTGAAGATTTCTAAATCTAGTTCCTTGGTCAATATATACAATCAATTGTATACACTTTGATTTAACAATTATATGAACCATCCGACATAGGTAAATCTCAAACGAACATTGAATTCGTTTTTTTCCGTCCAAATTATTCTTCCTTCTTGTTGGTACCTGGACTCTACCTATTCTCGCATGGAGTTTTCCTTGAGAAAAAGAACAAAGGTTGAAATTTTTGTATAATAGAAAATGAGGCAGCGAGTTTGCACTAACCAGTAAATTGAAAGCATTTATGACACAATTGCCGAGATGCTGTTGGTATTGCAATTAAGGGTGGCTAGGTTCAGCCGACAAGTCTAGTCAGTTTTTCATAAGAATCAATATTTAAAACATTTTAGAGAATTCGACTGGACTGGATTTCTGGTTCATGGGAAGTATTTCTCGAGGGTTTTGGATATTCGCTTTCCTATGCTTCTTACATGATCTAATAGGTGCACGAGTAAAATTAAACAAGTTTCTACAAAATATTCAAATATGCAATCAGAAAAGGCGAAGTATAATGTGCTCAGATCAGTAAGTTTTTTTGCATAAATTGGTTTAAACATAGAAACTAGTGAACGACAGGTCCAATAGTTTTGGACCCGTTCCAGTTATTCCTTGCATGGATAGCATCGTGCGACTACGGCCTATTTAAAAATTCGAGAACCTGAATGAGCACTTGGATTTAGGTTTTCTAATTACCTATAGGTTACCTATAGGTGTAGACATGTAGGAGCTCAGGGAGCTCTCGGTTTGGTTCATTGTAAATGAAACACCTCTGTGGAGTTTAAAATTAACTCTGATTTATTCATTGAATTCGTTCTATATTTACACTTGATATAGTGCTTACCTCACTCATTTTTACTTATTCAGTTAAAAAAAATCGATTCGGACATTGATCGGTTCATTATTGCTGCGCTTGCAATATTTGGACAGCGAGCATTACTCAAAATTTCAGCCAGGTTGAACGTAGACAAAAAAGGGCTACAATGCAAATGCTTTTCATTGATAAATCAAAACAGGCGGCAGTCATAGTAAAACTAAAGAAAAAGCAAACGGTGGAAAAAACAAAAGAGGATTTAAAAAACCCAGTGTTCAAAATTAGTGGATTAGTGGCATATTCGAATGAATTTTGGACGAAATAAAAATCGTAAGTTAGAATTATTAGTTTTGGACGTAGTTTGAAAAATAAAATTGATAACATTGTGGTATTAATTAAGCAACTAAGTAGTTCTGACATAGTTAATTTAAATGAAACCATCAAGGCACCCGGATAAGATCTTCAGTAATTACTAGTATTTTTCCTGTCTAAAAGAAACAATCATGGTTCTATCACATAAAGGAGGCAGTATTACGGATGCGGGGAACTTCCGCAAAACATTTTGTTGAAGTTTTTGCCATTTACATAGCAAGTCTTGATACTTTCTTCGTTTCTTTGAATCAATTGGCAACATATTCGTACATGCGCGCTATGTTGAATGTACAATCGATGACATTACAAAAAAAAATATTTACCTTGCCATTTTATTCATAAAATATTTTAAAAGCAGCATACTTTATGAATTCAATTCTTTCCTATTTTAGGGTAATAGATTGGCTGAATGCTTTAGGAAGATCAGACATATTAGGTGATACTTCCAAAGCTAAGAAACTAAGGGTATGCGCGAATCATTTTAAGCAATCAATGCTGTTAGGTGGATTGCAGGTACTCTCCAAAAATGCAATACCATTCATTGCGACGGAGCCGATTTCATCAATTTTAGTTGGAGAAGATAAAGTATTATATTTCTATATTTTCAAATTTTTATTTTATATAAAATTCTTAATTCTATTTATTCTTCCTTTTCTTTTTTCTTCCTATACCTATATGTATTTTTATCTATTTTTAATTCTATTCCTACCTTCATTTCCTGCTTTATTTATTATTTAATTTTTTTTTAATGTTGGTCCTGCATAGGAAAATTTTGATTTAAATGGGAATACAACGAGCGTGGATAGCAAAACGGAAGACGTCGACATGGTTGAGGGATTAGGAAATACCTCAGGTATTTTAGAAGAGATATATTCTAGTGGGGAGGGATTAGGAAATATCTCAGGTATTTTAGAAGAGATATATTCTAGTGGGGAGGGATTAAGAAATACCTCAGGTATTTTAGAAGAGATATATTCTAGTGGGGAGGGATTAGGAAATACCTCAGGTATTTTAGAAGAGATATATCCTAGTGGGGAGGGATTAGGAAATACCTCAGGTATTTTAGAAGAGATATATTCTAGTGGGGAGGGATTAGGAAATACCTCAGGTATTTTAGAAGAGATATATTCTAGTGGGGAAGGATTAGGAAATACCTCAGGTATTTTAGAAGAAATATATTATAGTGGGGAGGGATTAGGAAATACCTCAGGTATTTTAGAAGAGATATATTCTAGTGGGGAGGGTGCTCTTAAATGTTTTGAGAACTGTTTGCCTAAGAAAGCATCTACTCCATACGTAGGTGATCGCTTGGAGGCTAATAAAGACGTTTCTAATAGGACTAAGACCACCCAAACAAAGAGGACTATTTATGGAAAATGTACAAATTGCCCATACAAGAGGAAATATTTGCTGCTAAAAAAGAAGTATGCGAAAGCAATGGCTCAATCCAGAGACTTAAGGAAAATAGTCAAAGCTTTTAAAAAACCTGCATTGAAGGGCAAGAGCAGTTTTTTAAACTCGGCTAAGAAATATATTCCATCACAAGTTGTCCCCTTTATAGAAAATGAGGCAAATAACTGTTCTAGGAAAAAGTTGGGAGTTAGATATTCAAGAGAAATAAAGCAGTTTGCTTTAACTGTTTATTTCATTGCTCCAGTGGCCTATAACTTCCTGAGAAAGGTTTTCATCTTGCCATCAAAGTCAACTTTACAAGAAATGACAAAAGATTGGCCAGTAGGTCCAGGGTTTCATGATGTTTATTTCGAAACTCTTAAATTGAAGGGCATTCGGTTAGATAGCATGGCAAAGAATTGTGTCATATGCATCGATGAAATGTCTCTAAAAGTAAATATGTTTTATGACAAGAAACATAAAAGAATAATCGGTATTCAAGATGATAGCAATACTCGCGAGAATTTGCCAGCCAGATATGCTTTAGCGGTTATGGTTCGTGGTATATCTGAAAACTGGAAACATATGCTAGGCTATGTTTTCACCAATTCTTCATGCGATGCCACCAAGGTTAAACATATGATTTTTTTAATTATTCGGAAATTGCGAGAAGTGGGTTTTAAGCCTCGGTTGCTTATAACTGATCAGGGTACGAATTTTCAGCAGCTTGTTAATCTTCTTCAGGTTAGTCCCTCTAAATCTTCATTTACTGTAGATGGAACAGATGTATGCTTTTCTTATGATGTACCACACTTAATAAAAAGCATACGAAATATGTTTATGAAGTATGACTTTTGCTTTGGTGATGGGAACAAAGCTACTTTTGCATATGTTCAAAAACTCTACGAGCATGGACTCAGCTCAAATGTTAGGTTAGCTCCAAAACTGACAGCTGCCCACATTTCTCCAAATAATTTTCAGAAAATGAAAGTTAAAATGGCTGCGCAAGTAATGAGTTCAACTGTCGCAGCTGGAATCGATACTCTAGCGAAGGGCAAAATATTACCTGCAGCAGCATTAGAAACTGCGGAGTTTATAAAACGTTGGGATATGGCATTTGACGTATTTAATTCTTCTAAATACAATGATGTGAAAAGACACAAAAAGCCATTTAGTGCCACAGACGAACAACTAGAAATCCTAGAACAGTTGCAGTCATTTATAGAATCTATTCATGTAATAGATAAAAGTGGGAAGGATCATACTTCAAATATAAAGTGCCTTAACGGCTGGCTTATAGCAATTTCCTCTCTTCTCAAAGCATGGAAAATTTTAAAAGACGAGAATTTTAAATATATATTCACTCGTAGGCTTAACCAAGATGCTTTGGAACACCATTTTGGCACACTTCGAAACCGAGGTGGAAATTCAAAAAACCTAACTCCATATCAATTTAGTCACGCTTTCAAAAAAAGTTATAGTATTGAGTTAATGGAACTGATCAAAACTGGCAATTGCGAAAGTGAAGAAGATTTATCCGTCGAATTTTTAATAAACTCTAAAGAAGTAATAATTCCACAAGTCCCAGAGAGTATAGAGGATGAGGTTCTTGCTAACAGTGTAGATTACCGGCACTTGGATTTCGGGCAAGAGAACGCTCTTTACTACTTCGCAGGTTATTTGTTAAAAAAATGCAGAGCAAGGCATTCCTGTGAAATCTGTGAAATTTCTGGGGAACCAAATGAATTCGGGCAATTCATTGTAAACAAGCAATATGAGACTTGCAAGTTAATAGTTCCAAAGCCAGAGTTTGTGGAATATATAAAACAGCTTGAGAATATTTTAGTAGAAAATTTTAATAAGCTCGTAACACGCGTAGGTATAGAAGAGGAACTTTATTCTATTCTTCGAAAAATAGAATGTAGTAAAATCTGTGAAGATTTCCCTACAGTGTTCTTACTAAGGTTCTTCATTAGGGTACGGATATATTTCATTTTGAAATTTTTTAATAATTCACTAAAGCAATATGGAGGGAGAAATAAAATGTTGTCCGTGCAGCACTTGTAAGAGCGTGTTTCATTAGTAACTATAACTGAGAAAGTTTATTCGTCGGGCGTCTATGTAGGATCTGGAGCTAGCTATGTCCTGAGTAGTTTTACTAACAGAATTATATTTAGACAGAGTTTTAACAACAATGCATCCTATCAACCACAAGAAAAGAAACAAAGTGGGCTCAAACTAGTTTCATCGGTGCATAGCCTATTGCCTAATGTCTTCTTTACCAAATAAATCAAAGAATGATAGGAGTTGGTAAAGAAATCAGCGAGATATGGAGAGAAGCGAGCTAAAAGGGCATTTCGATAATGCCACTGAAGATGTTAAAAATCTGATAAAAACGACATCAGATAATGATGTTGAATAGAATAGAATAGAATAGAAAACTCATTTATTTTCAACCCAGTGGCAAGATGTTATAACTTCGAAAGATTTGACGTTCGACGTTCGACAATTTATCGATAGTCGGTATGTTGTAACACTTTCGACAGGCGATAAATGCGATAGAATATCACTAAGTTTTGCTGAGAGTGATAGTACAAGCGAAGATTAAAAAATGTATGTAAAATTAAAGAAATTAGATTTAAATGTTAAATTTTTTTTTATTTATTCAATATAAATGATTTTATACATATATTAATTATATAGATTCTTCAAACTGAAGCTATAAAACTTGCAAGAATATTTCTTGAATCCAAAAATTAATAAGGCAATACATTTTGTTAGGCATATCCATAACATAATACCGCTGCCTTAAAAATTTTCTTTTGTCCCGGTAATTAATAATTTCTTTGTCATTTTTGTTATCCTCCACAAATAAAGCCACTGCGCCTGAAAATTTCATAAATTCCAATTTTATTATTATTAAAATTTATCAACAACTAGAAAAAGAATCTATAAATGTCATTTGTGCTAGGGAAAAAAATTCGGAAATAATTTCGAAACAAGCAAAATCGCCTGTCGAACGAAAATCTTATAACATACCGCCAGATCGAAATCTTCGCTTCGATGATCGCTTTCGATGCGAAGTTATAACATGTCGCCACCGGCCACAAGGCCACGTCCTAGAACGTTGGGTATCTCGATATTACAAGATTTACATCGATAGATTCTTAATTTATAGAAAATTACAAAAATAAAAGGTGTAATTACGCAAACACCACAAAAAGTATAAAATTTTAGTTATGTCTAGAGGGACGTTAGCTAGCCATACACGATGGGATTCGCGTGCGAGCAACGTTGAAAATTTCAAGAGGACAACACGCCACTCTAGATGGCACATGAAAAATGTTCACGTGTTGCGAACGAAGAGCTTTTTAGCACACGTCACGTAATCGTACGAGTTTTCTGGAAGAAATCTTGGGCAAGACTGCTCGCAAATCCCTTCATGTATCTATCTATTGTTATAGACTGTGAGAAAAAAGAACCTCAATATAAAAGATATGATATGTTGAATCTGACATCATGGTTTATAGGCCTCCTGGGGAACCTACCATGTAAAAAACGAAGGTAACGGACCTAGCGGGACACCTCATGGGTAGTCTGGAAGATCCCGTTCATTTTAAAATAAATATTTAAATAAATAATAATATATTTTAATTTTTCATATATGTATGTCCTGCTGGCTGGTGTAATAGTCTTTAGTGCTTGGACAACAAATTTTAGTTGGATCAGTTGGCAACGGAAGTGATCTCAAACTACAAGGAAAACAGTCTAGGCGGCGTTTTTGTACTCATCGGGGAGTCTTTCCTTGCCTAGCTCCAGCGTCAGGGAGAATACGAGGCGTTTCCGGGCGGATGACTTTCTTTAATCTGCCTCTTTTTTTAAATTTTTTTTTATAATTTGTGTGTGTAGTAACTTTAGGATAAGATAATGTAATACTAACCCATTTTTCTTTAATAAATTTTTTATATGCGATAGCATACTTGGTTGTATTTCTTTATTTTTCGTTTTTTTTTTCTTATTGCTGACTGTTTTGTTTACAGAGGAAGGTCCTACTGAATGTACTAAGGTTTCAAATTGATGTTATTCTGCCATCAATGAATTAATTATTTGGGTTGGTCTGTAGTTTTCTAATTATAATTTTGTGTAACTTCCTGCAGTTCTTTTATTGGGAGTGGGAGTTATATTGAAGTTAGGTCTTCTTGGTGCCGCCGTGGGCACATTTTCAAGTATATGCTCCGGTTCCAGAGGTAGATTTTTACCTTTGTGTATTAATATACACCAAATAGATAATTAACCACATTGTAGGAATGAGGAAGCAACTGATGAGCTTCTTGGCCGGAGTGAAAACGTTCTTGCACAGCCAATTAGGGGCCTTCACGGCACACGACTTATCTGAAAGGAGTAAGATAATCACATTAAATAAATAATCTATTAGAACCTTTGTAATATATTAAAAATACTAAAGTTCGAGTACAATATGGAACTGCTATATTGAACTCCACTAGAGAAACTGTTACAGTTACCGAAAAGTAACACGAGATATAACTAAAAGAACCCACTATATAAGGAACAAGAAAGACGGTTCGCAATTAATATACAAATTAAATTACAAAATATCTGGTACATTAAGTACATATTCTTAATTTCTTCTAATAGTACTTCCAATATCCAAAATACTGAAAAGTTCAATTTACCATTTTTTCAAATCCATCTTTTCAAGAGAAAACTTTTGTCAATCAACACCTTATTGACTCTCGTAATGACGATAAAATGAGAGAAATTCATGGTAAAAACATAAATTTAATACTAATATTATTTAATAGACGACTATTAAACTTTAGATAGAACTATTCAATTACTATTAAAAGGTGCTAGAAATTTATATAATGGGAAATTATCCGCGCTCCCTGTTAACCACAAAAATGTTAAGTTATTTGCAAATGGAACTGTGCAATATCCAGAAGCAGAAGGAGCACAGGTAAATATTTATTTCGTATGCAATTGACGATATATAAAAAACGTATTTATACTCAGTTCAAAGATCAACTCGCTATACGATTACCTTCAAGATGCTGTAAGAAATTAGCTTTAATTAAGAGTGATTGTTCAAATTGTAGCTTAGCTGTATGTGAATTTTGCGGCTACACATGTATAGGATGTGGCACATTTCTTTGCACAGCATGCGTTTGCCTTTTGTAAGTTTTTCCTATTTTTTTCATAAAATGTATTATAATAATTAATTATCAATATGTATTTAGTGAATGCGGTGGAGATGAAAGGTCCTGCTGTTTTGAATGTCAATTTTTCAACATAGAATGAGTCTTCCAAAGCTTAGTAAATTATTTGTTGTGCAATTTTTGGGAAGAAGGCTATGTAAACGAAATATATTTAAAATTATGTATTATTTTAGTTAAATGTGAATATATAAGGTCATAATAGACGCTTTGTTGCTACATGTTTTAGTCAATTAGATGGTTTCCTGTATGCGGTTTGATTTAACATTTATTTATTTATTTGAGTAGCCGTGAAAAGACACGAATAGTGGGAGACATATTAGAATGTTACCTCTGGAACTCCCTTCCGGAATCCATAAGGAAAATTGCTTCTTACAAGCTGTTCAATGAGCTAGCTTTGCTTGACCTTATTGACCCTTACTCAAGGCATTGAAGTTAAGGGAAGTATGAGAAAAAAATTATTACGGACATATGTCAAATGGACGAAGCTCATCATACCCTGCACATTGTCTTATAATGCGGTGGCACTCTGCGCTATCGTGTTTTATCCATTTGTTTGTTTTACGTTCATATCTTTACCTAGATATATACTATGTTCCTTGGGCTTACCCACTTTCTTAGTAATTCTGCAAATTAGTTCCTTAGCATTTTTGTTAATAATGTCAGAATGTATTGTAATATTTACTTTTGTATCTTACATTTTATGTTATTTAACATTTCCGTTCCTTCTCCTTTGTTAGTTTGATAAACAACTGTAATCTCCAACTATCTTTTACTACCTAACCCTAATACTTTTCTATTCTATGTTACATGGTTATTTTACATTTAGATTTGTTTTATTCCAGACATGGTCTTTTGCCCATAACTTCCGTTTAAGGAAAAATTTGGTAAATTCAAACAAATCTTTGGAAAGATCTGCGAAAAGAACTATTTTAGCTGAACATTGCAGATAGATTGGGTGAAAAATGAAAAAAAAAGTGAAATGGTGTCAAGGTTGGCCAGTAGACGAGAATTGTACTGAACTGATTGAAAATGAAGAGGAAAAATTAATTGAATAAAATAAAAAGCCGAGTTTGTTGCATTTTCGGTTTTTTTAACAAAATTTGTGTTGCTGTTGAATCACTTTTCTCTAGCATTGTCCGAAGAGGACTTTATCTGCGCTTTTCGGTCGGGCGTCTTGATTGATTGATTGAAATACAGGTTTGCGATCCCGAGGGATCTCCCGAAACGTAGGCTAAATAAAGGCCCATTGTTCACCTTCCAGACCCATGAGCTACGCTCCTAGGGCCCAGCCGGACGCTCCTACAAATTTCAGTATTGGCCCCCAGCCCACCTTGCCGACATCGTGTAACTCGTCCAGGATGTGTGAGCCAAGGAATCTGTAACGTATACCTGAGTGCCGAGCAGTGACAAAGAAAGTGGGTCACTGTTTCGGACTCCTCTCCGAACCCCCTGCATGTAAGATCGTCAATTAGTCTCATCCTGTAAAGGTGACTCCTGAGAGAGGAGTGCCCAGTGAGAATGGACACCGACCGGACATCTTCCTTTAGTTGGTGTTTTATTGGCGGACTTTGTTAGGATTGGTGCTGGAGGTTTTTTGGGCGTCTTCCAAGCGCACAATTAAAGTGGACCAACCTTGGGGACAAGCGCCATTGCCGCATCACGTGATACTACAAGTAAACATGTTAAAAGATTGCATTTTCCACTTGATTACCTTAATGATTGCATATTTTTGCCTCACTTCCTGGCCGTATTTACTCGTGCTAAAATTTTTTTTTGGAATTTCAAATCACGGTGCACAACGTGCTTTGAGTTCCCGCTCCATATCTGTAATGTCACGTAAAGTTTGCAAGTTACTGAGAGAAGTTTTTCCGTGCTCGAACATTGATGTGTGGTCAAAACTAATAACATCGCAGATGGCCGACCTCGACAACAATCTGTTATCCATCTTCCTTAGTCAATAGTGAAGTTAATAATTTACCGTAAGATTTTGTCTTGCTCCATGCCTAGTATTGATCTGGATTGGATCGCATATCTGTTGAGAAATTACAATCCCAGTTATTACATTTCGCTCTTAGACGTGGGTCCTAACAATTGCATTCGAAAGTCGGGTGAATGCGAGTGGAGCTCTTCACTTCATATCCATGATAGGGGGTCCCGATTTTTGGCGAAAAATGAATAGTGAGCTTTATAAGATCTCCGAGTCTTCCAACATTATAAATAATTGAATTTTGTAGATGTAGATGGCTTAGAAAACGTTGCCACTATGTTCTATATCTAAAATAAATTTTAATGATGATTCAGCGGCTTTTTCAATTTTAAAAGTAACCAAAAATATTATTAAAAAATTTTATTTTTATTAAAACAATCGCTTTTTTTTCTCAGTGCTTTTCTTAACAACATTTTGCTGGTGTAACATTACCAAATTTCGTGTGTTTATTGTTTAATGTGTTGCAAGCAGGTATGCGAAATTAAAATTAAAACTTATTTTAGTTTTCCAATAATCCGATTATTCGAATCATGTCTAGGTACTAATTAAGAAATTTTTTTGCAACTTTCTTGAGAATAACTAAGCAATATTCGGGACCTTGCCCAGTTTTTCTGTGCACTCGTACAAGATCGTGTACCAACCTCTTTATAAAACACAAGAGGATAACTAGCATTAAGCACATATTTATTTTTACTTATTAGTAGATCAACAATTAGAAACGAATTTTATTAATTTTCTTTCTTTTAAACCCTGACAAAAAATTTCAAACTTTTCAGAACGTTTTTAGTTGGTAGGGCATTTAAAAAAAAAAAAAAAAGTAAAATATGTGTTACGCACCAATTTATTGTTTTAGAGATAAAATTTTAAAGTTAAGATTTGAAACGGAAAGAGCAATCCTCCTTCAATGCTCCCATTATGCTCCATTCAACCAGTTACAAAACAGAGATAAAACACTTTTTGAAATAATTAACAAATAATTGTAATAACAAAAAGATAAAAAAATCCGAAACAAGGATTAGAAGCATCATGGAATGCAAAAGTTTTCACAAGGGGAATTAATTGTTGTACTTTCCTTGATACCGCAAGGACCTTTGATAATGTTTGTCTGAATAAAAAGTGCATTATAAAAGAGAGTCATTGACTCTACCACATTCGCGTAGAAACAGGGGCTATGCTTAAAAAGTCGGGAACTGACACGCGAATAATTTACCATCAGAACTCAAATAGCTGCTCACCTGAATGGGTTCATTGGAATTCTTTTGGCGGATGGTAATAAAAGAGCTGATAGAAAATCTTAAAAGAGGGCTTTAATACTCTAGACTTAAATGATATAGTTGCCACGGAAGTAAGTATGATTGCAAATAGTTCTCTTTTTGTCCGATTGGTTAGCAATAAAGAACTGATTATACATTATAGCATAAACAATAACATTCTCTTTATAAGGAGAATGGACCTTATATCAAAAAGGCTGTCAAGATCAGATCTAGCTATATACTTACAGAATGACTTCAATTATACACACAAGACAAAATGGTTAATGCCACAGATAATGACTGCCCCAATTTCTGTAATAAAGATGAATCTGTTGAGCGTGTTGATTTGAGAATGTGCAAGACTTGCTTACCAGGCTTCAAAGACGTAAGCTGACCCGCAAGAGGTCATGTATATATGTTAATTTGTCTCAATAAATCAATGCCATTGTAGATAGAACAAAAGATTTTGTAGAGGTTGATCCACGAAGTCTGGGCTGTGGATTCTTTAAAAAACCATCAGGCATGACCATAAAGAGATCAAGATTTTCCTGAGAACGGCAAGCGGAATATAACAAAATATCTTGTATAGATCGCAACGGCCGCAGTTTACATTTTTAACAGTAAACATAATAATAATATACCAGCGAATTTGCTAAGCAATAACATTTAAGAAATCTTATTCTAAGTACTTAACAAATCTTCAAAACATGTGTATAAAATCATAACATACAATAAATAATAAACTTTTATTCATAGCTTTAATTTAATGGTGTTAATTGATGTACATAGATAATTCCTAAAAAATAGAGGAATAAAAAGAGTGTTAGAAAATAATGTTAAGCTTAAAAAATAATAAGTTCATTTTAATGTGTATTAGACTGGACTCGTGCTAAATGCATGTGTAACGAGTATAAATGTTAGCCTAGCGGGGATTTTAATATCACAGAATCATCCCGGCTAGGGAATGCCTTTTTCTTTTAAATGTAATTGATGCACGTAAATTGAGTTAGGTAACTTTTTCTTTATCCTTGGTTCAAATGTAGTACAAACGAACCACTGATTTTGTTATTAGTATTTCACCATCGTAGAAACTAGTTTCGATTGTTACATTGCCGCTAAAAGAGAAAAGACTTAAATGAGTATTTTTTTTAAATTAAATTCTTGGAATTTAGATTTATAAACAATATGTTAGGCGAATACATATGCATTGCTAGCTTAAGACATAACTGCCTAAGTAGATCTACTATAGTATTATCGGACGTTCCGAATTTTAAGTTTCTAGAGGTCTAAACCTTTGTAAGGGAAGAAAAATAAAAAGTTATGATCCTAACAATTTTTGTAAAATTGATATGTAGTATTTTGCAGGGTCCTCAGCCATAGCCCCGAATACCAATAATCGAAAATTATCATTAATAAAATAAAAATGCTCAAGCTATATGTATTACCATCTGGAATTAAATTCTATTAAGATCTGATTTTCTTCATATTTGCACCAATTTAATGACTCGCACCCACCCACACACGTAACGATTGAAACTTAATTCCCAGCTCATGCCATGCTTGAGTAATATTTTTAAGCTAAGGTGACCCACTTACGAAAAATGAAAAAAAAAAATTCCACCACCTACTCACTTTAAAACTTTTGCAGGCATCATTTGAGATTCTGGAGCAGCTTCAATTGTTGACTGCCATGCCATTATTCGTCCTTTCAAGAGAACTTTTTGATCCAGGCGAAAATTTTCCATTGCTTCAATTGTACTGAAATTAATTTCTCGTGAAACTGCACGAAGATCAAGGATTTTCACCGGCACCCGCGCTTCATGTTCAATATCAGCCGATGCGAAATCTTTATTTTCTTGCCAAATTATATTTCCACTATCAGCCCACTATCAGCGTCACGAAGAATCATCCAATTTCTATTAAAATATGTGTGAAATTATTTCCAAAATATGAGATGATATTGAAAATTTTGTGAAAACCAACATTTGAAATCCTCGTTGAATTTTGTCGCCCTTGCTTAGATCTTCGGTACTCATTTTTTATAGGAACTATGATAGAACACTTATTTGCTTTTTACTGTAGCTTAATTACAAGCAATAACATTTAATAGTTGGAGGTAATTATAAGAATATTACCCCTTCGTGCTTTCATACAATATTTTAGAAATTGTATAAATAATTAATTTATATGACAGCATTCACAGTTGTCAAAATCATTTGAAAATATATGACTATCTCTTTTTCCCGGTGATGGAATATCAATTAAATACCCTGCAAATAATCCGAGGGATATTAGTGGTGACATGCAGGGGTAATTCAAAAATTGAATTCGGAAATTTTTCAGTTGATTGCTCCAAGCTGGATATCTGTATATATCTAATCTGTGGCGTAACCATAATAAAATGAAAGCGAATGAAGAGCACAACCTGATTTGTGTGCCAACTGATAATGTCAAAAAGCCAACTGGTAATGTCAAAATGCCCAATGATACGTATCTATCAGCCATAAGCTGAAAAATATATAAACATATCTCCACTTTATAAAATCTTGATAGAGTTAGGGCTGATTTACATTACTCGAACATTGCTAGAAAACAGTAAGTAGTTTCCCCTTATCTGACAATACTTTAGAACGATAAGGACAAAACATAATCCAGCAAAATTTTACTGAGTTAAATGTCAAATTCCCCGTCGAAGGGGCAATTTTTACTGCCATAATTAGCCATAAAGAGTTCTAGCCAGAAGTATATTTTATGGCAGTAAATTTTGCTATTATGGCAGCAAACGCATACATATAACTACAAGCGTGTACGAATATAATTGTTTACACGAACAAAAATTAAAAATATTTGAAGAATGTCAGAGCACATCAGGTGGAATGTGTCAAAGTTTCCTGATGGATGTAAGTATTTCATTCAAATAAATATTGCATTAAATATTATTAAATTATTATTATTTATTAAATATTTGTAGGAACTGCAGCCTTTAATTGATGGCAAAAACTCGTCCTACATGATGTGTTCTAATAATCAAGATCTATTAAAGAGCTAATTGGGAGGAGAAAGGGATTATATCAAGGTCTCAGGTAATAGAAAGACTTCAAGCAAGTACTAAATGATCCCTGTTATGAGTTGTGGTACTGCAAATTTTTCTCCAGATGGGTTAAAATTAGCAACTTGGTCAAAAGATGCTTCAGTAGTTGTGTGGAATGTTTACCCACAGAAACTTTAAGTGACTCTCAATAGAATAATTGATGGACATTCATAATCATATTTCATTTGTGAACTGGAACCCAGATTTCAAGCACTTGCTATTTGGAGGTCCCGATGAGCTCCTAGAAAATTATGTGTATGGAGTATTGCAGAGGATAAGTTTTTAAAATTTCCCATTCAATGGATGATAATTTAGCATGTTGAATATTAAAAAAGGACTTGACTCGTTTTGTTACTGATGACAACCGGGGCCAATTTTTTTTATGCGATCTCAAAGGAACGATATTGGAAAGCTGCGAAGGTTTCCGTGTTAATGGATCAGCGTTAAGATCCGACAATAAAACTGTGCTAGCCGCAGATACTCATCAATAACGAGGGTATAAATTGCTAAATTTAAATTTCTTCCATTCTAATTTTTATTTTCTAGGTATGCTTTCGAAAATCTTCGATCTGATTTTAAATTATCTCACGAACAACATCAATTATAACGTTAAGCATAAATTCAGCAGATGGTTTGGAACTTCTAAATATTGTAGCTCACGGATTGCATTTGTGGGGCATCGAAGACAAATGTTTGGTTATACGTTTCCAGCGAGTATGCCAAGGGAACTTTTTCCATTTATTCTTGTTTTGGTGGTGTGCATGAAAGTTTCGTTGCCAGTAGAAGAGAGGACAACAAAGGCAAATTAAAAAGGAAGATCCACTTGCGAAATTATCTGGCCATACAAAGCTTGTAAATTGTGTGTCAATGAATCTGGTCTATATTTCCTTGCTAGCATCCCCGTCTATGACGGCATGGTTAGAATTTTGGGATCAAAAAATATTCAACAAAACCAAAGTTCGGAAACTGATGAATGTTCATTCTACTCATAGTGTAGCAATCGAATAATTTCAAATCAAGTAACGTTGTAAAATAACTTACATTCTAAGTAAAACTCTTATCCAAAATATAAGGTGTATTTATTCTTGAGATGAAATCCTTTATCTACTTACTAAAGTTGTATAATGTGGAAAGAATAATTTTAAAGTTATTATTAGAAGCTGAATCAAATTCAAGCAGAAGCGACGATTTCGGAGGTTAAGTCCCAGGAGGCGCCAAACTTAGCCCACATCTAGACCCATTGTTTACCCCACATGATTTAAGAAATGGCTCGTAAATCTCAGTCAGTCAAGATTTCAAGACTTTCCTCAATGAGTTTAGTTTGGGTTTCCCTCACAGTTTTTTTTTCTTTTTCTGCCCGTTATATCATCGAGCCAAGGTTAACCTTACTGGCAGTTGACCTAGGTTACAATAAAAAGGAAGGAAGCCTCTGAGCTTGTTCCAAGTTGCAGTTCATCCACCTCTCAGCTTCCAAATATATTGCTGTAACATAACACCCATAGAAACAGGTATATAATCAGACCCATCATTTTGAATGGCAAGCTGTGATTGCTCTAAGCTGCATATCTGTATAATCTGTGGTATTGGTATGGAGCAGCAAAATAAAAATAAGTGTTTATTTATTTAATTCGAAGAGATTATGTATTTAAATTCCATAAAATATTTTGGAACTGAAATTGTTAACTCTTATTACGATCAAGGAAATTGGTGTGTAATTTTTAGAAAGCTGTAAATAAAGAAATAAAATTTATATTTATTTAAGACTGAACTCTAAAACAAAAACTTTCTGCTTTTATTAGTTATTGTTTTTTTTTTAAATACAACTAAATACATGTGAAATTGTCAAACATATTAACTAGAAATTTCATCATCCATTAATTTTTTTTCTTTTTTTTCTGTAGTTATTCCTTATGATTCTTGATATTCTCCAATAATTTGATTTTGAACATCAGGAAGACACGGTGAGTAACGACTGTATTCCATGGCAAATTCACCTGTACCTTGTGTATAATAACAATAAAATCTGAAATACTGTGTATGGCTATGTACTGTGCCAGCTGTAATTACCTTAATTCTCCTGCATATCCAAACATATTGTTAGGAGTAACTTCACCATAAATAGTGAACTATTTTTGACGTCTGACAATTTTTTGCAATTGACAATTTGATGAAATGTCACAAGCGACACTTCGCTATAAAAGAGTGGGAAATAATGTTTTGACAGTCGATCACCTCTTACTTTTTTTCTAATAGTGCAAAGTAATAAGACCCTCTCACTCACTTTGTCAGTAAAATCGCATGTTCGAGTAATGTAAATCAGCCATCAGACATCATAGTTCCTACAAATTTTTATTATACCAAACTAGATATGTACATATATCCAAATAATTAAGTAAGTACGTATAGGATTTAATTTAATACAATATCATATTATAAAGTGTAACTTTACTTGCTAATAACTCCTTTGAGTGTTAGACATTTTAAAGTATAGTACTTTCTCATATTAGACTGAAATGAAACCTTGATACATAGTGTTCTAAGAAAAATTTGTATAGATATTGCTGTGACATCCCAAACAGATTTTTTCTAATAAAGGGTAACTGAATTAACAGTGACTTAACATGTAACATTAGATTGAAATCGAAGCTAGCTGTGAAATAAAAAAAAATAAACACTTTGGCAGAAGACTGAAAGGCAAACTGGGCCATATAACATGGTAATACTTTTAACGTATTAGCCCCCTGGGGACTTATACCGATTTCTATTGATCACGTTTTCTAGCAGAAGTGTTACACTTTTCTTGTAGTGTTACACCAAAATTGTTCCATTGACCTGCACTGCTAGAAATGGTGTACGTCAAAACGCCTGTGGTGCTACACTCGAATAATCGGCGGTGTTACACCGGAATACGCACACACCTATCTGAAAAATGTCACAACTGAATGTCATTGAGCATCACATATAAATCTTCAACTACTGCTCTACCAAATTCATCTGCAATCACGCCAAAATCTTTTAAATTACAATTTTCATAATTTTTACGTTATTCGTGATATTATTGTTCCCAGAAAATTTCAATCTGACAAATTACACGGATATGAGCTACGATTACATTCTCATCGCGTCAAAAGTTGTTCCATTGAACTTGTTTTTCATTGATTGACGTGCACTTTCCTTAAAATATCAATGGAAATCGACATTAGTTATTTAGTGTGTAAGTGTTGAGTAGAGTTTTATGCCCATCAGAGGCAACAGTGAGAATGTAGGCCGGGAGCTAGCACACACAAGAAATTAAATATTATCTAGACCATTTGGTCAATAATTTTGTAACATTTTTGTAAGAGAAATGAGCCCTCACCTAAACACTTAAGATAAGCCAGACATATTATTAGTCGGCCATTGTTATATCATAGAAGTCAAAAACTCATGTAAAAACCTGTGAATTATAGTCTCAATAAAGTTTTTTGAATCTTGAATCCTTGAATGTCAAAATGCCAACTGGTAATGTCAAAATGCCAACTAGTACGGTCAAAAATGCCAACTGCTAATGTCATAAATCAACTGCTCATTTCCTTTGAGCAGGAAACTAAATGGAGTTGACATGAATCGTGATGCAGCGTAACCACTTTTAAGTTGTGTTGGGTACAGCTTTGCCATATTTTTTTTAAAGAAAACTGTAACAAATAGAACAAAAAACTGTTTTTTCGAGCAAAAAACTGTCATTGAAGAAAAGATAGTTTCTTCTTAGTTTAAGTATCATTTTGATTATATACGTACTCAGACCATAATAGATATTACAAAAATCTCACTTCGTGTAAGAAAAATCACAAAAATTATTAAAATAATAGGTACATTTCTATTGCCACAAAAAGCCTCCTTGCCATAGCATATGCTAACTAAATCTTGAATACGTAGTAGAATATAATTATTAATTATTTTGCATAAATCTTTGCCGAATTTTTTAACATTTGGCTAGAGTGTTTAAAATTTGTGCAATCTGAATTTTGCTTTTGTAAATAATCTTTCGTCCTTAAAATTCCACACAATGTGGGGACCTCTAGCCTGTTCCGAATTTTCGTTTTATTAATGTTGATTTGCGAGAAAATCCTCTCTACATTTGCTGTGGCTACAGGGATTGACAAAACTGCTGACACCAGTTTTCTCAACAAAGGAAAACAGATGGATCCATCGCTGCGCTTTAAATTAAAAATTGTTTCCCAAAACTTTTCTTGAACAAAATTAATATGACGCAGTTCAGGCCACCCAATGGAAGACGATATTAACAGTTTATAGATGAGATGACAGATGACAATCTATGGGAGTCGGAAAAAAAATTACACTCCAGGATTGCCGTTTGAACTAATTTTGAAAAGAGCGGAATTGAAGCAGAATATCTGAGCTTTAAAAGTTAAACAATAGGTCTGTTTTTGTAAAATTATTAAGCAATTATAAAAAATTACTTTTTGTCTACAAAAACTTGAAAAACTGTCAAATTTGGCGGATAACTGGGGAAAATTGGAAAACTACACAGCTACACAAAAAAACTGTCATTTACAAGAATAACTGTCAATATGGCAACGCTGGTTGGGTACACCAGTGAAGTCAAGAGCATTTCTCGACACTTGGGGGTCGCCATGCTTATTAATGGCGGGAAATTTTTAATATTATTTAAGTGAAAGTTATAAATATATATAGTGGTAGTAGGTATACTTGAAATATAAAATATTTTGTTTTTGTTTGATAGACAATTATGGGTCTATTGTGTCTTCATTTTTAATATTTCTTCTCATTGAACAAATTCAATGCTGGGAAGTATGTTTGGCAGAAGAGTAACTGATGGAAAAAAAAATTTATATTTTCAGAAGAAGATGGATAATTCATACACATGCCAGTATTTCTTTACCATACACAATTTTTGTATAATTGGAAGCAAAGCAAGAGTTTAAATAAATAAAAGTAAGTCAATGTTTTCATATTCAACATACAACCTTCCACACCACCTAGGAGGTGTTGTACATGAACGCGTTAGCTGTTTATTTTAGATGGCCAGCTTCCCCAAGAGGCATATACACCATCGTATTCATTCTATAAAGACCACAGATTTAAGATTATTTTAAAATAAATAAGGTCATGCTTTTCTCTTGTTATGGTTGTCTGTTAAGTGAGCGATTGGTCAGGACGTTAAGTTCAAACTGCCAGCATGAGCTGACAGATCACTCGATGACAGCGATGGCACAGGGCGGCATGCTGGCACCTCGGCTAAGGGTGGCGGAGAGTGTGGGGAGGTTCCCGAAAATACCTGCCGCTGTCATCACCCATAATCAAAAAAAATTCTTCATGCCTGCACAAAAAAAACCCAGCACACACTCGGTCCTGAATAGACCCTTACGTCACTTACCCAATTTCTGCTGAAGGTGCAGATGTTCTGCCTTCATTGCCAATCCCCATCCTCCCTTTGACATGGGGGGCACTATTTCCAAGTCCCTTGGCTGACCTGTAAAGAGAGAGTAAAGCGGACTAGGCGGACCTAGCTGACCTTTATGTTAGCGGAGAGGACTCCGGGATAGTGAGGGAAGAAATAAAAGCTCTCAGTACGTCATTACGTTATAAAGGTTTCATATAATTACTTTAGAGCAAAATGAAGACAGAGCGTACAAAAACTTTACAGGATATCTCACCATAGATATATCTGCTACTACACTCGCACATAGACACAACTTATCCTCTACTCAGCTAATTCAAAGATTTATGCAAGCGCATGTGCAGTTAGAGTCGAGATAATGTGCCATAAAAATTACTATCTATACATGTTATATGTGTACATGAGAACCTTATACTGTTACTCCAATAATTTGGCAACTAGCCCTAGTCGTATGTGGTTGTCGCATTTAACCCACATCTATTCTATTGTCTAAGATTAATGCCATAATTATTATGCCTTTCGAATAGCATTCTTATTGGGCAATACTAAGAAGCCAAAAATAAAATATTTTTCAGTTTACTTAAATAAAAATGTTCAATTTGACATATCTAGGATTAATGCTATAACTACTTTGCCTTTTAAATATTACCGAATATCATTCTAGTAAATAGGAAGCCAAAAATAAAATATTTTTCAGTTTACTTAAATAAAAATGTTCAATTTGACATATCTAGGATTAATGCCATAACTACTTTGCCTTTTAAATATTATCGAATATCACTCTAGTAAATAGGAAGCCAAAATTAAAATAACTTCTGATAGCCTTGCTATGAAATCATTTCCGTGTACTATGTCCATCATATAATCGGACATAGAGCTTGATGATTACGATTTCTTTTATCACGCTACGCTAAACTTAGCTGATATATTTAGACGTCGGTACTTTGTTCCATTTAAATTAACATATAAGACCATTAGACAAAACAAAGAAAATTTTACTCACTCGTAATCCGGTCCCTCGAAGGAGCTCATATATTTGTGGTCCTGAAATCAATAACTAAATATTTTGCACTGGTCAAGTTTTACTATATTCCTTTGCTCTCCTGTTTACTTATTAAGAGATATTAGTATTTCCTCATGACATTTGGCCTAGTAACATTTCTTCGTTCTGACCATATCTATTCCTTTTTCCAACTAAAACTAAATTATAAAAATTAATAGGATATTGATGATATATGTTTAATATTACGACCAAGAAAAAAACATGTGTAGAATTCCGCGACCTGGGCGAGTCCCCGCTCTGGAAAATCTCTACTGGACACCTGATGGACAATATTGAGCTGTTGTTGAATAGCTGGTCTGACATTTGCAGTATTGGGATTTGTAGACGCAGTTAGCGAATGTCTTGGGATGTTCTATTTTCACAACGCCGTACTTGGTTGATGTTCGTTGCTTAGTACAATGGGGCCCAGTATCCCTCCCAAACGCAGATCGAAATTGGCATGTCTCACAATATTTATGTAGGCACATATATATTCCTACGCTGGACATAAAATAACGTGGAGTTTTCACCTTGTATGCGTGTCGGCGGCCTCCCTATATAAATTTTTCCCACAGCAACACCAGTCAGGAAAATATATTTAATTTAAACCGTTTCGCTTTTATTCTTCCTTTTCTTTCCTTGTTGGCGGACTAGCAATGTGCAGTACTCAGGGAAACTCTTTCACGTGCAAACCAAATTGCTGTAATTCCTAGCTTGACTATTCGAGGCCCGAATTTTACGATGGAGAAACAACTCTTTCAGAAACTATTTATTTTATGACGCTTTTCAGGTTTCCGTAGGGAAATAAACCTCGATGGATACTTTTTAAATTTTCTTTTCACCGATAATTTTCGATTTTCTTACTCAGCTCGTATTCCTCGATTCCCTCTCAAGGAAAAGAAAAAAAACTTCTTTTATTTTCTGTTTTCTGTCAACATGGCACCCGAGCGTGAGGAAGCATTACTCTCGGTCGGGGTGCATTCACATTGTCCGCTATGGACAGCGGCTGACATACACGCTGCAGTACGTGTAGCATATTGCTATATGCAATACCCTACGACCATAACACTCTGGAGCTTAATTTTTATTGCTTATTTTAGAAGTTATCTGGCTACATACCTTTAAATAAAACTAATTTGGTATATTTTTGCCTTAAAGATATTTTATCAGACGCTTTTTTAGAAATATAATGGTACCGGATATTTAGATACTTTTCTGATATCAACTTTACAAGCAATCCATAATGTTCGCTTTCTGTCATGTGACCTGTTTGATCTTGGAATAAGTTTTGACCGATAAGCGACTTTTGTTCTTTTACTAAGAGGAACTTAAAATCCTTAATATTTAAAATGTTAATCTCGTTCTCTTTATTACTTAAAAGCACCGCACGACGGAGCTCTTTTTCTGTTTTTCACAAATAGCTTTAACGCTTGGCGATGGTACTTTCAAAAATCCTATACTTTTGTACGTAATTAGAGACTGCTGGGAATTTTCTCCTTGCAGAGCAGCTAGACATTCTTCACAATTTAGTTTTTTATTCAAGGAAAATACAACAAAGCCAGATATAGGTATAACTCGGATCGCAAACATAACTATGGTCTTCTAAAAACTTGAGTGGAATGTCATTCAAATTTTCTGATTCCTCAGAGTTTGAAGTTATCATCCTCAACCTGCTCATATTTTCATTTATTTCTTTGATTGATCGTTGGGGATTTAATATACTTATTTCTTCCAGAGGAAGACTATTTCCAACACCACCTTCCCGGATTTGACAACGGAAAAGCAGCCTTTTATAAGCCGAGATGAATTGTTTGACTGAAGGATTATTATTGCGTCCAAGAGTCAACCGAATTAAAGAAAATGTTAGCTCGATGTGATCCTGGTTGACTTTGTATAAAGGGAAAAATAATAGCTTTCCAGTTTTAATAAACCTATTATATAATATTCTAACATTCTGAAGACCACGCATCAATCGTAAGAATCCGACACTTCGTCGGCTTTTAATAATCTCTTCTCCGGAAATTAATTTTAGTTGAGAAATGTAAGTTACTGCAGGTGTTATAAATTCATCGATATGTGCAAAATTATTTGTACAGAGAGCTCTTTTCTTAAATTGATATTCAGAGACTTTCCGGCTATTCATTATATCAAAAATATCGTTGAACATTCTAATGAACTTAGTAGTTGCGGCGCTGCCAACGAAGGCCTCTATTTTCAAGACTTCTCTACAAAAGTCTATGGCATCTGCATCTGATTTGCTGAAAGTTTCCACCGCTAACTTAACTTTCATCTTTTGTTGATGGAAGTATATATGTGCATTTCTCAATTTACTACCCAAGTGTAAGCCTTCTTTCTCTTGCAGTTCAACAAGCTTTTTTAAATAAATCCACTTCACTTCATTACCATCGCCATCAATCACTCCAAGGTCGCACAAGGGGTTCCGAACAAGCTTGAGTATATGAACCGGATCTGGACGAGCGATATATTTTGCTTCATCATCTTCCATATGAAAATAAGGCACATAATCTGGTTTTCTTATATCAGTACCAAGGAGCTTTGAAGTTGTCAGGTTTGTAGAGGTGCCATCAAAAGTTACACCAACGATCTCTGCATCTGTATCTTTTAAACGCTCCAAACATAGCATTATGATATTCTTCTTTTGCTCGGCATTAATAGATAAATTGGTAAAAAAGGCAACTGGTATTTTCCAAGCTCTATTAATACACACTGCAATAAATACCAACATTTGTGTCGCTATAACGTCACTATTTCCTCCATCATCAACATCGACAAAACCTGTAGCCTCCTTGCCATTCCAGTCTAAGTGCTGTCGAATGTGCATTTCTTCAAATATTGATTGTAGAAATAAATAGATATAGATATATAAATATATATATATATATATATGTGCGCAACAACAACAGCAGACAAAACACTAGTAACCACACCTAGGTCGGTGACATTAAGATACTCTTTTATGGAACTATGTTGAGTGATTCACTTGGGACGTAAAGTCCCGACTGCCAGCATGAGCTGACAGATCACTCGACGGACAGCGTTGACTGCAGGGCGGCACGCTAGTTCGCCTCAACTATTGGCGGAGAGTGTGGGGGGGGGGGGGGGGTTCAACAAAAGACCTGCCGCTGCCGTCAGCCATAATCAAAAAAATTCGTGCCTACCTAACACAAAAGCCGGCACACATTCGGTCCTGAAAGGACCCTTACGTCACTTACCTGTACATCATCCTTGAAGGCGCAGATGTTTCGGCCTTACTGCACGCCCCAACCACCCATTTGACACTGAGGGCAGCGAGTTCACAGTGTCCCTATTTGACCTGTAAAAGAAAGAGAGCTAGGCGAGCCTAGACGACCTCCATCCTATGTGAGAGGGCTCCGGGATGGTGAAGGCAGAATCAGAACTTTCAGAATTTCATATTTACGTTATAATTTATTTCTGATTCGGGCTGGCACCTCGGGTCCATCTAATGACCCTACTATTAGAAATGTTAAGGTAAAGGTCACTCAACAATGTGACCGTCAACAGAAGTCTACATGAGGTAAATATATGAATTAATACTGACTTAGTTCGTGGCTATATGGTTGAACACAACAAAAAAATTAGGAAAGAGCTAGGCTATATAAGTATTACCGCAGTTTCAAATTCAATCATTCAAAGAAAGATATATATGCAAAAAAGTTCGAATATATTCAGATATTCAGATAATATGAAAGAGCTAAGTCGAATATGCGTTAATGCAGTTTTAAATTCGATCGTCCAATTAAAATAGTAGAAAAATTCAGATTAAATTATTTAAGCTAAGTGATAGCTTACTTAACTCGTATATATCGTTTGAATGTTATGGCAAAAAATAAGATATTACTTTAATAATTCTTCATGACAGATATATTAGCAAAAGTTCAAATATATTTAAACAAACCGTATAATAATATAAAATAATTAAATAGTACTGAGTGACAGCAACTTATTTACATACATTTTTGTTGATGATGTTCCCTCGCTGAGGCGCCCCGAGAGGTTTCACCATGTCACTGGATGCTAGCTTAAAAGGTTTTTAAAATTTAATAAATATCGTTAATTCTAGAGCCGGGAGGCTGCGACTAATGTTATGTTGTGGGTTGCGGTTAATTCCCACTAGTTCAACCAATTCCGCAAATAAAGATAATGAACAAGTACGTTCGATATCCAGCTGGAGCAATTCCGCAAGTAATTTCAACATACAGTTTAAATGATTACGTAAACAAATTCAATGTCAAGTGCAATTAGGTTCACAAATAGAGTCAATATCCCGTGCACATAAGTTCGCAAATAAGATCAATACTCGGTGCAAATGGAATCAATAGCCAGTCAAAACAATAATACAAGCACTTTCCATATCCAGTGCAAAGGAAGTCAGTAGCCAGTCAAAATAATTTCGCGAATAAATTCAATATCTGTTATGGTCGTAGCGTATTGCATATAGCAATATGCTACACGTACTGTAGCGTGTATTTCGGCTGCTGTCCATAGCGGAAAGCGAACGCACCTTGACTGGGAGAAGTGCTTTACTCAAGCTTAAGTGACATGTCGTTGAAGACAAGTAAGAAGAAGGCAATCGTTTTGTCTTGTCAAAACGTGAAAGTGAAAGGACGTAAATAAGGTGAAGACAACAAAAATCGTAAATTTTCAGCGGCATCGGTGGAAATCTATCCCTCATGTAAGTTCGAAATAATATTTATCCCTGCAAGAACCTATTATTAATTTGTAAAAATATTTTCCTCATCACCAGGAGAAAATTTTTCGCGCACTATAACTACCAGCTAGAACAGCTCAAATTCTTTAGAAAGCCCTGAATAGCATATGCAGCTGAAATTGCAGCAGCGGTAGCAACTGCCTCTGCACCTGATGCAAATATACCAGCAGAAGGCAGGGTGGAACAGGTATAGCACAATCGCCACCATAACAAATATCATTGCAGCCGCAGTCTGCTCACCACTCAATTCTACAAACGGTAACATTTCTAAATTAGAAATTTAAGATTAATATCCAGCAGTCTTAGTTTAGGTAGTGCATTTATTAATTTTACCACTTGAAAGTGGCAGCGGGACCACTGAATGGGGTGCATTAAATCGCCCACGTTGAGGTAGCTCACATGCCCGTCCTCATGGTCTAAATAGGCACCAACGTTTTTGAATGCGGTGCTGGAACGAATTTCGAGTGTCCTAGTCGTCACAAGATATTCTACAGCACGTTTTATACAACAAAGAAAATAAGGATCGAGGAACATACGATAATATACTCACGTTTCTTGAAGAGTTCGAGAGAAATTTTCCGATAAGTTCCCCAATGTGGTAAGCAGTTCCGCAGAGTAAGCTATATTCATTCAAGTTTTTAATTTCGGTTCATAAGATATAAGAAATATTGTGAACCGACTGCATGTTATTATTTCGTTTAAAATTAATTTAATTCATTACTTCAAATTTATATGTTGATCAGAAGCTAAGGGACTTTGGACGATTGTGCCACCCAAAGTCAATGAGAGGTGCTAGCGTGCCGCCCTGTGCTATCGCTGTCATCGAGTGCTCTGTCAGCTCATGCTGACAGTTTGGACTTCACGTCCTAACCAATCACTCTCAAACAATACTACCATAACATATCTCTCAATGCAAATAAGGTCAAGTTCCAGTCTAGATACGTTTGCAAATAAATTCATTTCAATTACTGTCAGTGATGCCATTTTGTGAGGTGATGGCCTCCTGGAACACTTTATAAACAGTGAATGAATACTTCTTTGAAGCCGTCCAATGTTATAGATTCGGGATGAAATTCCCGGTAGTTCGCAAGGAGTCTCTTTCACTGAACTCTTAGCGTATATTGTAATTAACAGATGTGCAGGCAAGCCTCCCCTTTTCATATTTCATCACAGCGTGAAATTCGACACCATTTCGTGTTCAATTATGACACCGTACCGTTCCCTGTTTATTTCTAAAATCTTACAATCTCCGTTATCTCCCTGGATAAATGGGGTTCAGGGCTCCTTGGTCCTACTTCTTTGAAAGCCACTTTCTCCTTTTTATTTTATTTTAAAATATTTATATGTTCTTTGCTATATGAAAGGAGAGTGACGAAATTAGTTACGGATGGATTACAGCATTTGAGTACTTACTTGTGATGTTTGTCACATAGCCTTTTTATTTTACCCTTGTGATTTGCCAGGCGGCATTTGGAGTCGGGAGTGTCTGAGTGTCCGCCAACAGTGGTAAGGATCACGGATAATCTACTCATCCAATGATGATAGTCCCCTACTCTTTATCATGCAGATCTGCGTTCATCAGGATCACTCTTAGATTTTGCTATTCACCATATACCACCAAGTATTATAAACGATGCTGTAATTTAGGAAAATTATCTTCTGTACTTCACTAATAAACTACTTTCATACACTTCACGGCTATTGTACGACCAAATTAAATTCTTTTCCTGACTTCTTCGGAATGGCGAATTTAGTCAAAAAGGAACTTCTTCCGCCCTCCCAGAATCTTCTTCTTATTCTGTCCCATCGACGTGTCACACCGAGACCGAGGAACCGCATTTCTCTCGGTCGGGGAGCGTTTTAGTTTTCTGCTCTCGCGGCAGGCTTACATGCTTGCTTCAGTAAGTGTAGCATATTGCTATATGCAATACGCTACGACCATAACAACTCAACGTTTTATAAAATCTGAAGAAATTTTAGAAAAGGATTCACGTTTTCCCGACAAAATGGTGGAAGACGATCCTTGAATTTTTAGTTAATTATACTATCGCCTATTTGCGTTTCTTTCGGAAACCATTGAGTCCTTTTGAAAAATATTTTGTATTTATGATCCTTGAATCCTTCCGCTTCTTTTGAGCCATCTCCCGTCAAAATCAATTAAAATTTTTTATCAAATTTGCTTTAAGTCTGTATGTAGGTATCTATCTGGTCATATCTTTTGCAAAAAAAATGTTTTTGTTACTGAATTAAACGGAGCAGGATTCTTTAGACGCAGGACCTTCAAACTAAAATATATCTGAAGAAATTTTCGAAAAGGATCCACGTTTTCCCGACAAAATGGCAGAAGACGATCCTTGAATTTTTAGTTAATTATACTATCGCCTATTTCCGTTTCTTTCGGAAACCATAAGGTCCTTTTAAAAAATATTTTGTATTTATGATCCTTGAATCCTTCCGTTTCTTTTGAGCCATCTCCCGTCAAAATCAATGCAAATTTTTTTTTTATTACTGAATTAAACGGAGCAGGTCTCTTTAAACGCAGGACCTTCAAACTAAAATATACCTGCAGAAATTTTCGAAAAGGATCCACGTTTTCCCGACAAAATGGCAGAAGACGATCCTTGAATTTTTAGTTAATTATACTATCGCCTATTTCCGTTTCTTTCGGAAACCATAAAGTCCTTTTAAAAAATATTTTGTATTTATGATCCTTGAATCCTTCCGCTTCTTTTGAGCCATCTCCCGTCAAAATCAATTAAAATTTTTTATCAAATTTGCTTTAAGTCTGTATGTAGGTATATATATAGTACCTCCTGCAATTCCTCTTGGATCAAATTATTCTCTTTCAGAGATTCGATTATATTATTTTGCATTCCAATTTTTTTATCTTTGCGTCGAGCTGACGCCCTTAGTGCTCTTATTGTGTTATTTTTATTTTGCACCTTTTTTCTTAAATCATTATTCTTTTTTCTAAATTCTCACTATTTACCGTAGACAAAATTTTTACCTAATAGGAAATGATATACTGTAAAATAAATCCTACAATTCTTATTAATTTACCATAAGCGACGTAACACAGAAAAATTCTTCGGGATAAAATTTGGTAACGGACGAGGAATATACACATATAGCACCAACACCATTAATAAAACAAAACAATTGGTTTACGACGACAACTCTAAATTTATTTCAAACAAAGTAAAACTTTTAAAAAACTTGTAGTAATTAATATTACTAAATTAGTGTAAATACTTAGCACTTAAAACTTGATTGAAGATTTTTAGAAATGACTTAAAGCTTGATTGAAGATTTACAAGTAAATATACATATAATATGTTAAAAACTAAACGGACAGGTAATCTATATCACTTCTAAAAATATTATTATAAATGAACAAGCAATAGCTACCTTACTGAAGCACAAAATAATATTACCACAGCTGAATTTTCCGTTTCACATGCTACATCTGTGACCTCTACTATTAATGACTCCTCTAGTGAGCTTTGGTCCGGTTCTTCAATGAAGTTAAAATCCTCGGAAGTGCTTCGCTGTTTTTCGTAATCAGTCCCTGATATCTAATTAAGAGAATAGGATTTAAATACAATTAATTAAAAAAAATGTTGAAATTATACCAATCTATTCGCAGAACTTTCTTCGTATTCTTCATTTCCAATCACACTGGTCTCCATATGTGCTATGTCCATTTTCTGCACTTCATCTAAGAATTGGCCATTCAATTTTATTTAGATTTTTAAATTATAGAATATTTACCTGTGTATATTAAACCCTAAAGCTCTCTGGGCTCGTTCCTCTCTAAGTTACTGCCTTTTGAATGTTTCTATTTCAAATGTGTAAAAGTTTATATATACTAATAACATTTAAACGAAACTATATAATATGAATTTAAATTACCAATCTCTTTGCAGTACTTTGCTCAGACTCCTTACTATTGATTGTTTCGCTGTTTCTTGCGTTTGTCTTGTCGGCCTTCCGTTTCACGATTTTGTCTTTCTCAGATTTCTACATTTTAGAAAATGTTACAATAATTTCTTATTTATATGCATTATTATATGTATGTTCTTTAATGAAGAATGAATTAAACTTACATTCAGATCAAGCACCGGTACAGCATCTTTTCTTAAAACCGATTTTGTATCTAAGCATAATAAATCTTTCGACGAAAAATGTTCCGAACATACGAATACTTGATTTTTTAAATTATTTTCATCAATACATATTGCAATCAACCACCTTTGGCGCAAAACTTTATCCGTTGGTAATCTGTAAAATAAAAATATCCAAGTTAATTGGGCAATTTTGCTTTCCCCCTATATCTTACTACGTCTATGCAAATTTTTGTTTGCAACCAATTTCCGCAGAACAGAACGTAAACAAAAGTAAAATTGTTGATATTCTAAATGGTAACTTTCACTTTTAGGATTTACATTTTGATACGCAGCAATATCACTTTTATTTCAAATCTTTTAATTTCATACTTACTTATGCAAAGACACAGAATCAGGTCTTTTATAAAAGCTATTGCCACAAGAGTTTATAACGTACTTTTTAACCATTTTGCACTTCACTTCAATGTAAACACTAATTTTTTCCAATTTTTCCAAAATAAACTCACTTTTTCGAACCTCCCGCTTTGAATTCTGACATTCAAGTTTCAAAATGGCTGATCAAGGTACTATTCCACAAACACATAGACCTGGTTTTGGTTACGCTCAGGTACACATATTTTATATACCATGCCTACTCACTGCCATATATAAAATGGACTGCTGATTCTACTGAAATTCCTTACATTATTTGACATTATTACGGGATCACTTTTCTATAGTTGTCCCTTTTTGGTTTAACTACTTTATTCCGCTGAACTACAAATAATAAGTTCTATACAAAATACACTATAGTCCAGGTTCAGTTCAGTGGTTTTCCAAATGAATATACAGGATAGAAATAGATGGCAATACAATATTTGTAATCCTTTCTCTGTCCCCCATAGCTACTTTTAGTTGCAGGTAGACAAAAATTGCTTAATTTTATTTCTTTAAAAATCAAGTTTAAAAAATATTTGATGTTGTAGGAGATAAGCTTCCAAGAAGCGAAATAATTTCGAGTGCTTCTATAATTTGTTGAATTTTTAATATGAATATTAAACCAAAAGTTAAACTTGAAATTAAGATAATTGTCACACCCTGCCAAAAAAAGTTGACCCATATGCTTAGATCATAAAACGAAAGGATAGGCTACCTTGTATAAAATTCGTGTACGTGTGATAAGCAATTTTTTTGTTGACACGGGAGGGAAATGACAAGAGGGCTGGGGTTTTAGTTTTTGTCATTTCGATATTTCTGACATTTCTTAGATCTTACAATTGAATTGTCATCGGGGCTCTTGTTTGATGTCAGTCAACCAAAGACAACGACAAGAAATATTATCAGCAAATAAATAGGGCACTAGGAAAACTCTTAAAAATGTAATAAGTTATAAAAGAATTATAAAATTATAAACTGAAAAAATGATACGAATTGCGGTGACAGGAAATTATAAAACTTGTTCAATATTTGATTAACTTTCAACCACTAAATTATGTGCCCGCTCAGAAAATATCGTAGTTTATGACTTCCATGACTAAACAAACAAATCGATGCGATTCTACTACTTGAAGAAAAATGCTTAAGTTTTTCTTCCTCATAACCTATCCTGTTCGTTATATGATCTAAGCCCATATGAAATAGCAAATCAGGCAGTCCATGTTATATATGTCAGTGATGCCTACTCCATTAGTTTCCTGCTCGAAGCTCATTTCTAGGATTTTCTACAATTTCATCTGTCAGTTAAAAAATGACAATTGTATTGAACGTGACATTTACGTTGTACTTGGATAATATTTTTGTCGTCGCTACGTAATAAATATTTGAAATAGTTTTACAGAAACTGTAAATATAGAAATTGTTAAAAATCAGTCATTCAAATTATCGAAATAGCAGACATAGCTACTGGTAATAGGATTCTGAAAATGCACACAAGAAAATTGTTTTGCAACTTTTACGAATCTATCAAATTTTCAAATGCATCTGGATAAACATCACAAAATAAGAGGTATAATAGGAGGAGCAGCCAAAAGTAACAAAAGTAAAGTGTGTTTTGCAGTTCTAACGAGGAAAGTACTTTACTAGCTTAAAGTATGTTTGTCAGCACTATCAAAAGGTGCACGCTGAGAAAACATTAAATGTAGAAAATGTGAGAAGCGTTTTATTACAAACGGTGCTTTGAACGGTCATGCAAAAACTGGCAGATAATAGAAATGCGCCGAATGTGGATGGGAGTACAACTGCAGCGAGGTTAAAAGCGAAGTTCAAAGAAGGCGCACAAAGTTTTACCGGAAGACTCGAAACCACGCATAACCAAGAAGTATGAAGATGAGATCTCGTAAAACTGTTATCCATCAAGAAGCCAGTCTTCAAACGTGAAAAAGCTGCCTAGCGAACTAAAATCACTTATTTCAGATTATACAGAAAAGCATAAAAATCAATCTCACCTTCGATTTGATATATTTGAGAAAACAGGTGCAGACAGAAAAAATAATAAAAAGAACTTGAATAATCCCTACTATATATATATGGCTAGTTAAATACACATATTAGAATACGAATTTGCTCGTATTCTCTAAATCAGGCGATTGAACTACAAATAACAGTAATGTAGATTACAAGTGGATTCCACCACAAACATTGAGAGCTCTTCGTAAGTATAACATTTACAGTAATATAAACATCTGCATTACACAAATTTTCTTTTAGATAAATCATCCCCAAAGGCGAAAACAACTAACTTTGCAAGTCGACGACAGAGGAATGTAAAGCGCACTGCAGGCTATTGGAACGTATTTTAAGACTGCATTTTTTATATTTAAATTGATTAAAAAATTGTCTTCTGGTTTAAATTAAGTTTAATTTTGAAATGGCATTAATGCATAAGCCCTCAGGCTTTTGTCGGGGACAAGTTTGCGAATTTAATGTATTTTTGGTGATATTGTTTATAAAAGTGATTTCTAGTTCATTTTATTCTTCAAACGTTCAAATTTATATTATTACTCATTCAAAATTTAACGATCACAATATGTCCATTTCGTGAATCGAGTTTTTTTAAAATACATATCTGCAATAAAGGTGGTCATTTCGAATCTTTATTGGATTTCATTTTTATTGAAGCAATAAAACCCTAAGAATTATATGACTGATTTGTTTGTTACTGGTCGTCCGGCCCTGTTTCCTGCGACAGCTTTCAGTTCACCCTATGATCTTCGATTGATGATGGTGCTGTGAGAATAGTTCTTCTTTATGTGGTTCTTGGTTTTCAAATACGACGTGCTCCAGCTAAGGGCCTGCCCTGTATGTGGCCAATCCAATTCCACTTTCTTCGTCGACGAAGATACTCTTGATAAAGGTTTGGAATCGGCGTGTTACGAATTGGGTAACCTTCCATGACTCCAACCATAGAGCAAAATTTCGTTGGTCGATGGCTTGAATATGCAATTTAATCTCCTGGAAGCGGTTTGCATGCAGTTGCACATACATGTTGCGAAAAATCTACTGAAAGAACCTTTTCGGTGAAGACGATAGTTTCAGTTTTCGCCGTGTAGAATTTAATGTCCGGTATCTAGATATGCACACAATATACATACGTACATACATATTGTATTTCAATGAGAAATCATATTGAAGTTAAAATTTGCAGTTTGTTTTCTTTTACAGCGACTTGGGATGTAGCTTATGTGGATCAATTGTTTTTCCCAAGTTGTTCTGTGGGAAAAGTTTTATATTTACTGTCCAGAAGTTCTAAGCAAGATAAGCTTATATATGAAAATTTATTACAATTAGTAATAAATAATTTGTTTTAAAGAAGTTTAGGTATATAATAGATGCCATCGGCATAATATATGCCATGCGGGTTGTTATCGAGTGGATGTGCTGTTATGGTCGTAGCGTATTGCATATAGCAATATGCTACACGAAGTACTGAAGCAAGCGTGTATGCCGGCTGCGGTTGAGCGAAAAACTTGAACGCACCTCGACCAAGAGAAGTGCGTTTCCTCAAGCTCGGGGTGACATGTTGACGGTAAAGACAAGTAAGAAGAAGATTTCCTTCGAGCGGGTTGTCAAACGGAAAGAAGTGAAAAGCCATCGGATTAAGTCGAAAAACAGAGGATAAGAGCGAGGATAGTAACATACGGTGAACACAAAAGTCTTAGAAAAGAGACAGAGCGTGTGTTAAAAGTTATAAGGTATAAACCAAAACAAAAGAAAAAAAAAGAAATTCAAATCCGAGGCAAGCATTTGTGTTAAGCGATTTTGGTTAAATTTAAACGTTTAGCTACGGGTAAATTCTCGCGAAAGTTCGATCGTGCGCGATATTTTCTGAATCGGCCGACCACGTGAATGGTTCCAATAGAAACCAAACCCAATTAAAAGTCCCTACCAGTGTTCCAACAAGCGAATGATAGGCAGCTCGACAACAGTAGGTACTGTACATTTTCTCCAATAGAAAATCAAAGCAAACCAGATAAATGAAAGGAGTCTACTATTTCCTCGCGGATGATCTGAGAACAATTTTGGCCACTTACTAACTACAGTTCTTTTACCAACGTGAACTGGAGCCCGCCTTGTTATATAGAGGTCATATACGACCCTTAAGGTCAAATCGTCTCTCCTGGATAATTCGCAACTGCAACAGTTCAAAAGCTCGAGATTCGAAAAATATTTCAACAATTATCACCCTCCAATATCATGAGCATGCATAGCGCAGAGGATGTTAGGGAGTAAGACTCGAACTAATCCAGCCCGTGCAAGCATATGTCGACGGGAGTAAAACAATCACACAAACAGGAAGAAAGGAAAAAAAACGGATTGATTATCACAACTAACCCGGCAGGAAAATACTTAAGCGACAGCAACTTAGTAGTAGTATCATTAAGCGAATAGAGTGGCGGATCCCCTAGGGATACCAGTCCTTCTCTGGTTGAGCAGATCTATCAACACTCCACGCTTGAGAGTGTCAGGTTGTCTGGCTTTCTACGTCTATACAATTTTTTTCAGGACATTGCAACACCTCTAGGGAGCTCCTTCGAGGGATTGAAAAGCACGTGAGTAACTCTTGCAAATTCTTTATTATATTTGTGAAACTTTTAAGCGTAGTAAGAGTAAATTAACTTTCGAAATTAATTAAGTCTGACTAAAAGATCATAACTTTACAATATGATGTTGGAAGCCGGCAAAACAGCAATTTAAAACTTGAAGTTTAAGCAGGCATCCTCCCGTCGAGAGCCTAGGGTCGATATACACCTCATTAAATAGCTTGGATAAAGTCTATAGACATACGTACTATTATATTTGAAGAGGAAAAAAGAAAAAGAAAAATGCAATATAAATTAGATAGTTAATCGCGGAGAGTCGTATAGTTCAAATAGAATATCGGATTAATATGAATTTGAAGTAATGCTAATAATTTTTACTATTTAGTTAATCGTGATGAATCTTATAGTTCGTAAGGATGCTACATTTCTAGGATAAGGTAAAATAAAGATCGATATCGATAATGCCTTAATTGAATAATGTTTATGACGAATTTTATAGCAGTGTTGGACCGCGTTGAATTTAAGTGGGTATTTAGTTTTGATAGAAGTCTGAAATTCTAAATTAAACTATATTGAATGCATTTTCTTCGCACGTAGGTTTGTTAAGAGTTAGTAGCAGGATGAGTCTGTTTTGTTGAGTATAAGAAAAAAAGAAAACTGTGTTAACCTTAGAGGCATAAGAGAGAACTGAGTATACGGAAGTGAAATTTTTTTTTGTAATCCAAAAGAGCTAGCATAGATTAATTAAGTCAGTGTGGCATGGTCACTACATACAAGAAGTGACGGAAGTCTATGCAAGACAGAATTGAGATAGTAATAACGAGATTTTAAACAGTTGCGGTTTTTGTAACACTAAGGCGAAGGCCAGACCTCTGTTATTATATACATGAAAATGGTTGTAATAATGTCATAGACTCTTTCTCTATCCCCCACTCTCCTGGAGCTCTCTTGATTTAGAGGTCGAAAAGGTCCGCTACTCTTCTCTCCTGTCAGGTCAATATAAGGACACTGTGAACTCGCTGCCCTCCGTGTCAAATCGGTGGTTGGGGCGTGCAGTAAGGCCGAAACATCTGCGCCTTCAAGGATGATGTACAGGTAAGTGACGTAAGGGTCCCTTCAGGACCGAATGTGTGCCGGCTTTTGTGTTAGGTAGGCACGATTTTTTTTTGATTATGGCTGACGGCAGCGGCAGGTCTTTTGTTGACCCCCCCCCCCTCGCCAACACTCTCCGCCTATAGTTGAGGCGAACTAGCGTGCCGCCCTGAAGTCAACGCTGTCCGTCGATGTCGTTGATAATAACGAGAAATAGGAGTAGCATAATTGTACATCCTTGAAAAACTCGGGAATTTACATTGAAGCCGTCGGATAGTTTGCCATTGTGAAGAATCCTGCACTTCGAATTGGAGTAGAAACCATTTATCAAGTCTACTATTTTTAAGGGGAGTCCGTGTCTATGTAGCACCTTCCATCTCTGTGCCTTGTCAGCAAGTCAAAGGCCTTTTCATAATGCACATAAGCCAAGTAGAGAAGAAAACAGTATTCTGTACTTTGCTCCACTATGATTTGCAAGGTTTTAATGTGATATACTGTAGCGTATACCCCCTTACGCTACTTTTGTTTGGCTTCTCTTCGTTTGTAGAGAAACCCCATGATTTCCCAGAGTTTCCGGGGAAAAAATAAAATTTAGCTATTTTCGAGAAGTAGCCCTATGCTACTTCTCCATATGAAAAAATCCTGAAAAGTTAAATTTATTTATTTTCAAGAAGTAGCCCTATGCTACTTCTTCATATTAGAAAATTCCTGAAAAGATAAAATTTATTTATTTTCAAGAAGTACCCCTATGCTATTTCTTCATATTAGAAAATTCCTGAAAAGATAAAATTTATATATTTTCAAGAAGCAGCCCTATGCTACTTCTTCATATTAGAAAAAAAAAATAAAAAAATCCTGGAAAGATAAAGCCATATTTATACACACCCGCATACAAGTACAGATCCCGTCAAAATCAATTAAAATTTTTTATCAAATTTGCTTTAAGTCTGTATGTAGGTATATATATAGTACCTCCTGCAATTCCTCTTGGATCAAATTATTCTCTTTCAGAGATTCGATTATATTATTTTGCATTCCAATTTTTTTATCTTTGCGTCGAGCTGACGCCCTTAGTGCTCTTATTGTGTTATTTTTATTTTGCACCTTTTTTCTTAAATCATTATTCTTTTTTCTAAATTCTCACTATTTACCGTAGACAAAATTTTTACCTAATAGGAAATGATATACTGTAAAATAAATCCTACAATTCTTATTAATTTACCATAAGCGACGTAACACAGAAAAATTCTTCGGGATAAAATTTGGTAACGGACGAGGAATATACACATATAGCACCAACACCATTAATAAAACAAAACAATTGGTTTACGACGACAACTCTAAATTTATTTCAAACAAAGTAAAACTTTTAAAAAACTTGTAGTAATTAATATTACTAAATTAGTGTAAATACTTAGCACTTAAAACTTGATTGAAGATTTTTAGAAATGACTTAAAGCTTGATTGAAGATTTACAAGTAAATATACATATAATATGTTAAAAACTAAACGGACAGGTAATCTATATCACTTCTAAAAATATTATTATAAATGAACAAGCAATAGCTACCTTACTGAAGCACAAAATAATATTACCACAGCTGAATTTTCCGTTTCACATGCTACATCTGTGACCTCTACTATTAATGACTCCTCTAGTGAGCTTTGGTCCGGTTCTTCAATGAAGTTAAAATCCTCGGAAGTGCTTCGCTGTTTTTCGTAATCAGTCCCTGATATCTAATTAAGAGAATAGGATTTAAATACAATTAATTAAAAAAAATGTTGAAATTATACCAATCTATTCGCAGAACTTTCTTCGTATTCTTCATTTCCAATCACACTGGTCTCCATATGTGCTATGTCCATTTTCTGCACTTCATCTAAGAATTGGCCATTCAATTTTATTTAGATTTTTAAATTATAGAATATTTACCTGTGTATATTAAACCCTAAAGCTCTCTGGGCTCGTTCCTCTCTAAGTTACTGCCTTTTGAATGTTTCTATTTCAAATGTGTAAAAGTTTATATATACTAATAACATTTAAACGAAACTATATAATATGAATTTAAATTACCAATCTCTTTGCAGTACTTTGCTCAGACTCCTTACTATTGATTGTTTCGCTGTTTCTTGCGTTTGTCTTGTCGGCCTTCCGTTTCACGATTTTGTCTTTCTCAGATTTCTACATTTTAGAAAATGTTACAATAATTTCTTATTTATATGCATTATTATATGTATGTTCTTTAATGAAGAATGAATTAAACTTACATTCAGATCAAGCACCGGTACAGCATCTTTTCTTAAAACCGATTTTGTATCTAAGCATAATAAATCTTTCGACGAAAAATGTTCCGAACATACGAATACTTGATTTTTTAAATTATTTTCATCAATACATATTGCAATCAACCACCTTTGGCGCAAAACTTTATCCGTTGGTAATCTGTAAAATAAAAATATCCAAGTTAATTGGGCAATTTTGCTTTCCCCCTATATCTTACTACGTCTATGCAAATTTTTGTTTGCAACCAATTTCCGCAGAACAGAACGTAAACAAAAGTAAAATTGTTGATATTCTAAATGGTAACTTTCACTTTTAGGATTTACATTTTGATACGCAGCAATATCACTTTTATTTCAAATCTTTTAATTTCATACTTACTTATGCAAAGACACAGAATCAGGTCTTTTATAAAAGCTATTGCCACAAGAGTTTATAACGTACTTTTTAACCATTTTGCACTTCACTTCAATGTAAACACTAATTTTTTCCAATTTTTCCAAAATAAACTCACTTTTTCGAACCTCCCGCTTTGAATTCTGACATTCAAGTTTCAAAATGGCTGATCAAGGTACTATTCCACAAACACATAGACCTGGTTTTGGTTACGCTCAGGTACACATATTTTATATACCATGCCTACTCACTGCCATATATAAAATGGACTGCTGATTCTACTGAAATTCCTTACATTATTTGACATTATTACGGGATCACTTTTCTATAGTTGTCCCTTTTTGGTTTAACTACTTTATTCCGCTGAACTACAAATAATAAGTTCTATACAAAATACACTATAGTCCAGGTTCAGTTCAGTGGTTTTCCAAATGAATATACAGGATAGAAATAGATGGCAATACAATATTTGTAATCCTTTCTCTGTCCCCCATAGCTACTTTTAGTTGCAGGTAGACAAAAATTGCTTAATTTTATTTCTTTAAAAATCAAGTTTAAAAAATATTTGATGTTGTAGGAGATAAGCTTCCAAGAAGCGAAATAATTTCGAGTGCTTCTATAATTTGTTGAATTTTTAATATGAATATTAAACCAAAAGTTAAACTTGAAATTAAGATAATTGTCACACCCTGCCAAAAAAAGTTGACCCATATGCTTAGATCATAAAACGAAAGGATAGGCTACCTTGTATAAAATTCGTGTACGTGTGATAAGCAATTTTTTTGTTGACACGGGAGGGAAATGACAAGAGGGCTGGGGTTTTAGTTTTTGTCATTTCGATATTTCTGACATTTCTCATTTGACATTTCTTAGATCTTACAATTGAATTGTCATCGGGGCTCTTGTTTGATGTCAGTCAACCAAAGACAACGACAAGAAATATTATCAGCAAATAAATAGGGCACTAGGAAAACTCTTAAAAATGTAATAAGTTATAAAAGAATTATAAAATTATAAACTGAAAAAATGATACGAATTGCGGTGACAGGAAATTATAAAACTTGTTCAATATTTGATTAACTTTCAACCACTAAATTATGTGCCCGCTCAGAAAATATCGTAGTTTACGACTTCCATGACTAAACAAACACATCGATGCGATTCTACTACTTGAAGAAAAATGCTTAAGTTTTTCTTCCTCATAACCTATCCTGTTCGTTATATGATCTAAGCCCATATGAAATAGCAAATCAGGCAGTCCATGTTATATATGTCAGTGATGCCTACTCCATTAGTTTCCTGCTCGAAGCTCATTTCTAGGATTTTCTACAATTTCATCTGTCAGTTAAAAAATGACAATTGTATTGAACGTGACATTTACGTTGTACTTGGATAATATTTTTGTCGTCGCTACGTAATAAATATTTGAAATAGTTTTACAGAAACTGTAAATATAGAAATTGTTAAAAATCAGTCATTCAAATTATCGAAATAGCAGACATAGCTACTGGTAATAGGATTCTGAAAATGCACACAAGAAAATTGTTTTGCAACTTTTACGAATCTATCAAATTTTCAAATGCATCTGGATAAACATCACAAAATAAGAGGTATAATAGGAGGAGCAGCCAAAAGTAACAAAAGTAAAGTGTGTTTTGCAGTTCTAACGAGGAAAGTACTTTACTAGCTTAAAGTATGTTTGTCAGCACTATCAAAAGGTGCACGCTGAGAAAACATTAAATGTAGAAAATGTGAGAAGCGTTTTATTACAAACGGTGCTTTGAACGGTCATGCAAAAACTGGCAGATAATAGAAATGCGCCGAATGTGGATGGGAGTACAACTGCAGCGAGGTTAAAAGCGAAGTTCAAAGAAGGCGCACAAAGTTTTACCGGAAGACTCGAAACCACGCATAACCAAGAAGTATGAAGATGAGATCTCGTAAAACTGTTATCCATCAAGAAGCCAGTCTTCAAACGTGAAAAAGCTGCCTAGCGAACTAAAATCACTTATTTCAGATTATACAGAAAAGCATAAAAATCAATCTCACCTTCGATTTGATATATTTGAGAAAACAGGTGCAGACAGAAAAAATAATAAAAAGAACTTGAATAATCCCTACTATATATATATGGCTAGTTAAATACACATATTAGAATACGAATTTGCTCGTATTCTCTAAATCAGGCGATTGAACTACAAATAACAGTAATGTAGATTACAAGTGGATTCCACCACAAACATTGAGAGCTCTTCGTAAGTATAACATTTACAGTAATATAAACATCTGCATTACACAAATTTTCTTTCAGATAAATCATCCCCAAAGGCGAAAACAACTAACTTTGCAAGTCGACGACAGAGGAATGTAAAGCGCACTGCAGGCTATTGGAACGTATTTTAAGACTGCATTTTTTATATTTAAATTGATTAAAAAATTGTCTTCTGGTTTAAATTAAGTTTAATTTTGAAATGGCATTAATGCATAAGCCCTCAGGCTTTTGTCGGGGACAAGTTTGCGAATTTAATGTATTTTTGGTGATATTGTTTATAAAAGTGATTTCTAGTTCATTTTATTCTTCAAACGTTCAAATTTATATTATTACTCATTCAAAATTTAACGATCACAATATGTCCATTTCGTGAATCGAGTTTTTTTAAAATACATATCTGCAATAAAGGTGGTCATTTCGAATCTTTATTGGATTTCATTTTTATTGAAGCAATAAAACCCTAAGAATTATATGACTGATTTGTTTGTTACTGGTCGTCCGGCCCTGTTTCCTGCGACAGCTTTCAGTTCACCCTATGATCTTCGATTGATGATGGTGCTGTGAGAATAGTTCTTCTTTATGTGGTTCTTGGTTTTCAAATACGACGTGCTCCAGCCAAGGGCCTGCCCTGTATGTGGCCAATCCAATTCCACTTTCTTCGTCGACGAAGATACTCTTGATAAAGGTTTGGAATCGGCGTGTTACGAATTGGGTAACCTTCCATGACTCCAACCATAGAGCAAAATTTCGTTGGTCGATGGCTTGAATATGCAATTTAATCTCCTGGAAGCGGTTTGCATGCAGTTGCACATACATGTTGCGAAAAATCTACTGAAAGAACCTTTTCGGTGAAGACGATAGTTTCAGTTTTCGCCGTGTAGAATTTAATGTCCGGTATCTAGATATGCACACAATATACATACGTACATACATATTGTATTTCAATGAGAAATCATATTGAAGTTAAAATTTGCAGTTTGTTTTCTTTTACAGCGACTTGGGATGTAGCTTATGTGGATCAATTGTTTTTCCCAAGTTGTTCTGTGGGAAAAGTTTTATATTTACTGTCCAGAAGTTCTAAGCAAGATAAGCTTATATATGAAAATTTATTACAATTAGTAATAAATAATTTGTTTTAAAGAAGTTTAGGTATATAATAGATGCCATCGGCATAATATATGCCATGCGGGTTGTTATCGAGTGGATGTGCTGTTATGGTCGTAGCGTATTGCATATAGCAATATGCTACACGAAGTACTGAAGCAAGCGTGTATGCCGGCTGCGGTTGAGCGAAAAACTTGAACGCACCTCGACCAAGAGAAGTGCGTTTCCTCAAGCTCGGGGTGACATGTTGACGGTAAAGACAAGTAAGAAGAAGATTTCCTTCGAGCGGGTTGTCAAACGGAAAGAAGTGAAAAGCCATCGGATTAAGTCGAAAAACAGAGGATAAGAGCGAGGATAGTAACATACGGTGAACACAAAAGTCTTAGAAAAGAGACAGAGCGTGTGTTAAAAGTTATAAGGTATAAACCAAAACAAAAGAAAAAAAAAGAAATTCAAATCCGAGGCAAGCATTTGTGTTAAGCGATTTTGGTTAAATTTAAACGTTTAGCTACGGGTAAATTCTCGCGAAAGTTCGATCGTGCGCGATATTTTCTGAATCGGCCGACCACGTGAATGGTTCCAATAGAAACCAAACCCAATTAAAAGTCCCTACCAGTGTTCCAACAAGCGAATGATAGGCAGCTCGACAACAGTAGGTACTGTACATTTTCTCCAATAGAAAATCAAAGCAAACCAGATAAATGAAAGGAGTCTACTATTTCCTCGCGGATGATCTGAGAACAATTTTGGCCACTTACTAACTACAGTTCTTTTACCAACGTGAACTGGAGCCCGCCTTGTTATATAGAGGTCATATACGACCCTTAAGGTCAAATCGTCTCTCCTGGATAATTCGCAACTGCAACAGTTCAAAAGCTCGAGATTCGAAAAATATTTCAACAATTATCACCCTCCAATATCATGAGCATGCATAGCGCAGAGGATGTTAGGGAGTAAGACTCGAACTAATCCAGCCCGTGCAAGCATATGTCGACGGGAGTAAAACAATCACACAAACAGGAAGAAAGGAAAAAAAACGGATTGATTATCACAACTAACCCGGCAGGAAAATACTTAAGCGACAGCAACTTAGTAGTAGTATCATTAAGCGAATAGAGTGGCGGATCCCCTAGGGATACCAGTCCTTCTCTGGTTGAGCAGATCTATCAACACTCCACGCTTGAGAGTGTCAGGTTGTCTGGCTTTCTACGTCTATACAATTTTTTTCAGGACATTGCAACACCTCTAGGGAGCTCCTTCGAGGGATTGAAAAGCACGTGAGTAACTCTTGCAAATTCTTTATTATATTTGTGAAACTTTTAAGCGTAGTAAGAGTAAATTAACTTTCGAAATTAATTAAGTCTGACTAAAAGATCATAACTTTACAATATGATGTTGGAAGCCGGCAAAACAGCAATTTAAAACTTGAAGTTTAAGCAGGCATCCTCCCGTCGAGAGCCTAGGGTCGATATACACCTCATTAAATAGCTTGGATAAAGTCTATAGACATACGTACTATTATATTTGAAGAGGAAAAAAGAAAAAGAAAAATGCAATATAAATTAGATAGTTAATCGCGGAGAGTCGTATAGTTCAAATAGAATATCGGATTAATATGAATTTGAAGTAATGCTAATAATTTTTACTATTTAGTTAATCGTGATGAATCTTATAGTTCGTAAGGATGCTACATTTCTAGGATAAGGTAAAATAAAGATCGATATCGATAATGCCTTAATTGAATAATGTTTATGACGAATTTTATAGCAGTGTTGGACCGCGTTGAATTTAAGTGGGTATTTAGTTTTGATAGAAGTCTGAAATTCTAAATTAAGCTATATTGAATGCATTTTCTTCGCACGTAGGTTTGTTAAGAGTTAGTAGCAGGATGAGTCTGTTTTGTTGAGTATAAGAAAAAAAGAAAACTGTGTTAACCTTAGAGGCATAAGAGAGAACTGAGTATACGGAAGTGAAATTTTTTTTTGTAATCCAAAAGAGCTAGCATAGATTAATTAAGTCAGTGTGGCATGGTCACTACATACAAGAAGTGACGGAAGTCTATGCAAGACAGAATTGAGATAGTAATAACGAGATTTTAAACAGTTGCGGTTTTTGTAACACTAAGGCGAAGGCCAGACCTCTGTTATTATATACATGAAAATGGTTGTAATAATGTCATAGACTCTTTCTCTATCCCCCACTCTCCTGGAGCTCTCTTGATTTAGAGGTCGAAAAGGTCCGCTACTCTTCTCTCCTGTCAGGTCAATATAAGGACACTGTGAACTCGCTGCCCTCCGTGTCAAATCGGTGGTTGGGGCGTGCAGTAAGGCCGAAACATCTGCGCCTTCAAGGATGATGTACAGGTAAGTGACGTAAGGGTCCCTTCAGGACCGAATGTGTGCCGGCTTTTGTGTTAGGTAGGCACGATTTTTTTTGATTATGGCTGACGGCAGCGGCAGGTCTTTTGTTGACCCCCCCCCCCCCCCCTCGCCAACACTCTCCGCCTATAGTTGAGGCGAACTAGCGTGCCGCCCTGAAGTCAACGCTGTCCGTCGATGTCGTTGATAATAACGAGAAATAGGAGTAGCATAATTGTACATCCTTGAAAAACTCGGGAATTTACATTGAAGCCGTCGGATAGTTTGCCATTGTGAAGAATCCTGCACTTCGAATTGGAGTAGAAACCATTTATCAAGTCTACTATTTTTAAGGGGAGTCCGTGTCTATGTAGCACCTTCCATCTCTGTGCCTTGTCAGCAAGTCAAAGGCCTTTTCATAATGCACATAAGCCAAGTAGAGAAGAAAACAGTATTCTGTACTTTGCTCCACTATGATTTGCAAGGTTTTAATGTGATATACTGTAGCGTATACCCCCTTACGCTACTTTTGTTTGGCTTCTCTTCGTTTGTAGAGAAACCCCATGATTTCCCAGAGTTTCCGGGGAAAAAATAAAATTTAGCTATTTTCGAGAAGTAGCCCTATGCTACTTCTCCATATGAAAAAATCCTGAAAAGTTAAATTTATTTATTTTCAAGAAGTAGCCCTATGCTACTTCTTCATATTAGAAAATTCCTGAAAAGATAAAATTTATTTATTTTCAAGAAGTACCCCTATGCTATTTCTTCATATTAGAAAATTCCTGAAAAGATAAAATTTATATATTTTCAAGAAGCAGCCCTATGCTACTTCTTCATATTAGAAAAAAAAAATAAAAAAATCCTGGAAAGATAAAGCCATATTTATACACACCCGCATACAAGTACAGATCCCGTCAAAATCAATTAAAATTTTTTATCAAATTTGCTTTAAGTCTGTATGTAGGTATATATATAGTACCTCCTGCAATTCCTCTTGGATCAAATTATTCTCTTTCAGAGATTCGATTATATTATTTTGCATTCCAATTTTTTTATCTTTGCGTCGAGCTGACGCCCTTAGTGCTCTTATTGTGTTATTTTTATTTTGCACCTTTTTTCTTAAATCATTATTCTTTTTTCTAAATTCTCACTATTTACCGTAGACAAAATTTTTACCTAATAGGAAATGATATACTGTAAAATAAATCCTACAATTCTTATTAATTTACCATAAGCGACGTAACACAGAAAAATTCTTCGGGATAAAATTTGGTAACGGACGAGGAATATACACATATAGCACCAACACCATTAATAAAACAAAACAATTGGTTTACGACGACAACTCTAAATTTATTTCAAACAAAGTAAAACTTTTAAAAAACTTGTAGTAATTAATATTACTAAATTAGTGTAAATACTTAGCACTTAAAACTTGATTGAAGATTTTTAGAAATGACTTAAAGCTTGATTGAAGATTTACAAGTAAATATACATATAATATGTTAAAAACTAAACGGACAGGTAATCTATATCACTTCTAAAAATATTATTATAAATGAACAAGCAATAGCTACCTTACTGAAGCACAAAATAATATTACCACAGCTGAATTTTCCGTTTCACATGCTACATCTGTGACCTCTACTATTAATGACTCCTCTAGTGAGCTTTGGTCCGGTTCTTCAATGAAGTTAAAATCCTCGGAAGTGCTTCGCTGTTTTTCGTAATCAGTCCCTGATATCTAATTAAGAGAATAGGATTTAAATACAATTAATTAAAAAAAATGTTGAAATTATACCAATCTATTCGCAGAACTTTCTTCGTATTCTTCATTTCCAATCACACTGGTCTCCATATGTGCTATGTCCATTTTCTGCACTTCATCTAAGAATTGGCCATTCAATTTTATTTAGATTTTTAAATTATAGAATATTTACCTGTGTATATTAAACCCTAAAGCTCTCTGGGCTCGTTCCTCTCTAAGTTACTGCCTTTTGAATGTTTCTATTTCAAATGTGTAAAAGTTTATATATACTAATAACATTTAAACGAAACTATATAATATGAATTTAAATTACCAATCTCTTTGCAGTACTTTGCTCAGACTCCTTACTATTGATTGTTTCGCTGTTTCTTGCGTTTGTCTTGTCGGCCTTCCGTTTCACGATTTTGTCTTTCTCAGATTTCTACATTTTAGAAAATGTTACAATAATTTCTTATTTATATGCATTATTATATGTATGTTCTTTAATGAAGAATGAATTAAACTTACATTCAGATCAAGCACCGGTACAGCATCTTTTCTTAAAACCGATTTTGTATCTAAGCATAATAAATCTTTCGACGAAAAATGTTCCGAACATACGAATACTTGATTTTTTAAATTATTTTCATCAATACATATTGCAATCAACCACCTTTGGCGCAAAACTTTATCCGTTGGTAATCTGTAAAATAAAAATATCCAAGTTAATTGGGCAATTTTGCTTTCCCCCTATATCTTACTACGTCTATGCAAATTTTTGTTTGCAACCAATTTCCGCAGAACAGAACGTAAACAAAAGTAAAATTGTTGATATTCTAAATGGTAACTTTCACTTTTAGGATTTACATTTTGATACGCAGCAATATCACTTTTATTTCAAATCTTTTAATTTCATACTTACTTATGCAAAGACACAGAATCAGGTCTTTTATAAAAGCTATTGCCACAAGAGTTTATAACGTACTTTTTAACCATTTTGCACTTCACTTCAATGTAAACACTAATTTTTTCCAATTTTTCCAAAATAAACTCACTTTTTCGAACCTCCCGCTTTGAATTCTGACATTCAAGTTTCAAAATGGCTGATCAAGGTACTATTCCACAAACACATAGACCTGGTTTTGGTTACGCTCAGGTACACATATTTTATATACCATGCCTACTCACTGCCATATATAAAATGGACTGCTGATTCTACTGAAATTCCTTACATTATTTGACATTATTACGGGATCACTTTTCTATAGTTGTCCCTTTTTGGTTTAACTACTTTATTCCGCTGAACTACAAATAATAAGTTCTATACAAAATACACTATAGTCCAGGTTCAGTTCAGTGGTTTTCCAAATGAATATACAGGATAGAAATAGATGGCAATACAATATTTGTAATCCTTTCTCTGTCCCCCATAGCTACTTTTAGTTGCAGGTAGACAAAAATTGCTTAATTTTATTTCTTTAAAAATCAAGTTTAAAAAATATTTGATGTTGTAGGAGATAAGCTTCCAAGAAGCGAAATAATTTCGAGTGCTTCTATAATTTGTTGAATTTTTAATATGAATATTAAACCAAAAGTTAAACTTGAAATTAAGATAATTGTCACACCCTGCCAAAAAAAGTTGACCCATATGCTTAGATCATAAAACGAAAGGATAGGCTACCTTGTATAAAATTCGTGTACGTGTGATAAGCAATTTTTTTGTTGACACGGGAGGGAAATGACAAGAGGGCTGGGGTTTTAGTTTTTGTCATTTCGATATTTCTGACATTTCTCATTTGACATTTCTTAGATCTTACAATTGAATTGTCATCGGGGCTCTTGTTTGATGTCAGTCAACCAAAGACAACGACAAGAAATATTATCAGCAAATAAATAGGGCACTAGGAAAACTCTTAAAAATGTAATAAGTTATAAAAGAATTATAAAATTATAAACTGAAAAAATGATACGAATTGCGGTGACAGGAAATTATAAAACTTGTTCAATATTTGATTAACTTTCAACCACTAAATTATGTGCCCGCTCAGAAAATATCGTAGTTTACGACTTCCATGACTAAACAAACACATCGATGCGATTCTACTACTTGAAGAAAAATGCTTAAGTTTTTCTTCCTCATAACCTATCCTGTTCGTTATATGATCTAAGCCCATATGAAATAGCAAATCAGGCAGTCCATGTTATATATGTCAGTGATGCCTACTCCATTAGTTTCCTGCTCGAAGCTCATTTCTAGGATTTTCTACAATTTCATCTGTCAGTTAAAAAATGACAATTGTATTGAACGTGACATTTACGTTGTACTTGGATAATATTTTTGTCGTCGCTACGTAATAAATATTTGAAATAGTTTTACAGAAACTGTAAATATAGAAATTGTTAAAAATCAGTCATTCAAATTATCGAAATAGCAGACATAGCTACTGGTAATAGGATTCTGAAAATGCACACAAGAAAATTGTTTTGCAACTTTTACGAATCTATCAAATTTTCAAATGCATCTGGATAAACATCACAAAATAAGAGGTATAATAGGAGGAGCAGCCAAAAGTAACAAAAGTAAAGTGTGTTTTGCAGTTCTAACGAGGAAAGTACTTTACTAGCTTAAAGTATGTTTGTCAGCACTATCAAAAGGTGCACGCTGAGAAAACATTAAATGTAGAAAATGTGAGAAGCGTTTTATTACAAACGGTGCTTTGAACGGTCATGCAAAAACTGGCAGATAATAGAAATGCGCCGAATGTGGATGGGAGTACAACTGCAGCGAGGTTAAAAGCGAAGTTCAAAGAAGGCGCACAAAGTTTTACCGGAAGACTCGAAACCACGCATAACCAAGAAGTATGAAGATGAGATCTCGTAAAACTGTTATCCATCAAGAAGCCAGTCTTCAAACGTGAAAAAGCTGCCTAGCGAACTAAAATCACTTATTTCAGATTATACAGAAAAGCATAAAAATCAATCTCACCTTCGATTTGATATATTTGAGAAAACAGGTGCAGACAGAAAAAATAATAAAAAGAACTTGAATAATCCCTACTATATATATATGGCTAGTTAAATACACATATTAGAATACGAATTTGCTCGTATTCTCTAAATCAGGCGATTGAACTACAAATAACAGTAATGTAGATTACAAGTGGATTCCACCACAAACATTGAGAGCTCTTCGTAAGTATAACATTTACAGTAATATAAACATCTGCATTACACAAATTTTCTTTCAGATAAATCATCCCCAAAGGCGAAAACAACTAACTTTGCAAGTCGACGACAGAGGAATGTAAAGCGCACTGCAGGCTATTGGAACGTATTTGAAGACTGCATTTTTTATATTTAAATTGATTAAAAAATTGTCTTCTGGTTTATATTAAGTTTAATTTTGAAATGGCATTAATGCATAAGCCCTCAGGCTTTTGTCGGGGACAAGTTTGCGAATTTAATGTATTTTTGGTGATATTGTTTATAAAAGTGATTTCTAGTTCATTTTATTCTTCAAACGTTCAAATTTATATTATTACTCATTCAAAATTTAACGATCACAATATGTCCATTTCGTGAATCGAGTTTTTTTAAAATACATATCTGCAATAAAGGTGGTCATTTCGAATCTTTATTGGATTTCATTTTTATTGAAGCAATAAAACCCTAAGAATTATATGACTGATTTGTTTGTTACTGGTCGTCCGGCCCTGTTTCCTGCGACAGCTTTCAGTTCACCCTATGATCTTCGATTGATGATGGTGCTGTGAGAATAGTTCTTCTTTATGTGGTTCTTGGTTTTCAAATACGACGTGCTCCAGCTAAGGGCCTGCCCTGTATGTGGCCAATCCAATTCCACTTTCTTCGTCGACGAAGATACTCTTGATAAAGGTTTGGAATCGGCGTGTTACGAATTGGGTAACCTTCCATGACTCCAACCATAGAGCAAAATTTCGTTGGTCGATGGCTTGAATATGCAATTTAATCTCCTGGAAGCGGTTTGCATGCAGTTGCACATACATGTTGCGAAAAATCTACTGAAAGAACCTTTTCGGTGAAGACGATAGTTTCAGTTTTCGCCGTGTAGAATTTAATGTCCGGTATCTAGATATGCACACAATATACATACGTACATACATATTGTATTTCAATGAGAAATCATATTGAAGTTAAAATTTGCAGTTTGTTTTCTTTTACAGCGACTTGGGATGTAGCTTATGTGGATCAATTGTTTTTCCCAAGTTGTTCTGTGGGAAAAGTTTTATATTTACTGTCCAGAAGTTCTAAGCAAGATAAGCTTATATATGAAAATTTATTACAATTAGTAATAAATAATTTGTTTTAAAGAAGTTTAGGTATATAATAGATGCCATCGGCATAATATATGCCATGCGGGTTGTTATCGAGTGGATGTGCTGTTATGGTCGTAGCGTATTGCATATAGCAATATGCTACACGAAGTACTGAAGCAAGCGTGTATGCCGGCTGCGGTTGAGCGAAAAACTTGAACGCACCTCGACCAAGAGAAGTGCGTTTCCTCAAGCTCGGGGTGACATGTTGACGGTAAAGACAAGTAAGAAGAAGATTTCCTTCGAGCGGGTTGTCAAACGGAAAGAAGTGAAAAGCCATCGGATTAAGTCGAAAAACAGAGGATAAGAGCGAGGATAGTAACATACGGTGAACACAAAAGTCTTAGAAAAGAGACAGAGCGTGTGTTAAAAGTTATAAGGTATAAACCAAAACAAAAGAAAAAAAAAGAAATTCAAATCCGAGGCAAGCATTTGTGTTAAGCGATTTTGGTTAAATTTAAACGTTTAGCTACGGGTAAATTCTCGCGAAAGTTCGATCGTGCGCGATATTTTCTGAATCGGCCGACCACGTGAATGGTTCCAATAGAAACCAAACCCAATTAAAAGTCCCTACCAGTGTTCCAACAAGCGAATGATAGGCAGCTCGACAACAGTAGGTACTGTACATTTTCTCCAATAGAAAATCAAAGCAAACCAGATAAATGAAAGGAGTCTACTATTTCCTCGCGGATGATCTGAGAACAATTTTGGCCACTTACTAACTACAGTTCTTTTACCAACGTGAACTGGAGCCCGCCTTGTTATATAGAGGTCATATACGACCCTTAAGGTCAAATCGTCTCTCCTGGATAATTCGCAACTGCAACAGTTCAAAAGCTCGAGATTCGAAAAATATTTCAACAATTATCACCCTCCAATATCATGAGCATGCATAGCGCAGAGGATGTTAGGGAGTAAGACTCGAACTAATCCAGCCCGTGCAAGCATATGTCGACGGGAGTAAAACAATCACACAAACAGGAAGAAAGGAAAAAAAACGGATTGATTATCACAACTAACCCGGCAGGAAAATACTTAAGCGACAGCAACTTAGTAGTAGTATCATTAAGCGAATAGAGTGGCGGATCCCCTAGGGATACCAGTCCTTCTCTGGTTGAGCAGATCTATCAACACTCCACGCTTGAGAGTGTCAGGTTGTCTGGCTTTCTACGTCTATACAATTTTTTTCAGGACATTGCAACACCTCTAGGGAGCTCCTTCGAGGGATTGAAAAGCACGTGAGTAACTCTTGCAAATTCTTTATTATATTTGTGAAACTTTTAAGCGTAGTAAGAGTAAATTAACTTTCGAAATTAATTAAGTCTGACTAAAAGATCATAACTTTACAATATGATGTTGGAAGCCGGCAAAACAGCAATTTAAAACTTGAAGTTTAAGCAGGCATCCTCCCGTCGAGAGCCTAGGGTCGATATACACCTCATTAAATAGCTTGGATAAAGTCTATAGACATACGTACTATTATATTTGAAGAGGAAAAAAGAAAAAGAAAAATGCAATATAAATTAGATAGTTAATCGCGGAGAGTCGTATAGTTCAAATAGAATATCGGATTAATATGAATTTGAAGTAATGCTAATAATTTTTACTATTTAGTTAATCGTGATGAATCTTATAGTTCGTAAGGATGCTACATTTCTAGGATAAGGTAAAATAAAGATCGATATCGATAATGCCTTAATTGAATAATGTTTATGACGAATTTTATAGCAGTGTTGGACCGCGTTGAATTTAAGTGGGTATTTAGTTTTGATAGAAGTCTGAAATTCTAAATTAAGCTATATTGAATGCATTTTCTTCGCACGTAGGTTTGTTAAGAGTTAGTAGCAGGATGAGTCTGTTTTGTTGAGTATAAGAAAAAAAGAAAACTGTGTTAACCTTAGAGGCATAAGAGAGAACTGAGTATACGGAAGTGAAATTTTTTTTTGTAATCCAAAAGAGCTAGCATAGATTAATTAAGTCAGTGTGGCATGGTCACTACATACAAGAAGTGACGGAAGTCTATGCAAGACAGAATTGAGATAGTAATAACGAGATTTTAAACAGTTGCGGTTTTTGTAACACTAAGGCGAAGGCCAGACCTCTGTTATTATATACATGAAAATGGTTGTAATAATGTCATAGACTCTTTCTCTATCCCCCACTCTCCTGGAGCTCTCTTGATTTAGAGGTCGAAAAGGTCCGCTACTCTTCTCTCCTGTCAGGTCAATATAAGGACACTGTGAACTCGCTGCCCTCCGTGTCAAATCGGTGGTTGGGGCGTGCAGTAAGGCCGAAACATCTGCGCCTTCAAGGATGATGTACAGGTAAGTGACGTAAGGGTCCCTTCAGGACCGAATGTGTGCCGGCTTTTGTGTTAGGTAGGCACGATTTTTTTTGATTATGGCTGACGGCAGCGGCAGGTCTTTTGTTGACCCCCCCCCCCCTCGCCAACACTCTCCGCCTATAGTTGAGGCGAACTAGCGTGCCGCCCTGAAGTCAACGCTGTCCGTCGATGTCGTTGATAATAACGAGAAATAGGAGTAGCATAATTGTACATCCTTGAAAAACTCGGGAATTTACATTGAAGCCGTCGGATAGTTTGCCATTGTGAAGAATCCTGCACTTCGAATTGGAGTAGAAACCATTTATCAAGTCTACTATTTTTAAGGGGAGTCCGTGTCTATGTAGCACCTTCCATCTCTGTGCCTTGTCAGCAAGTCAAAGGCCTTTTCATAATGCACATAAGCCAAGTAGAGAAGAAAACAGTATTCTGTACTTTGCTCCACTATGATTTGCAAGGTTTTAATGTGATATACTGTAGCGTATACCCCCTTACGCTACTTTTGTTTGGCTTCTCTTCGTTTGTAGAGAAACCCCATGATTTCCCAGAGTTTCCGGGGAAAAAATAAAATTTAGCTATTTTCGAGAAGTAGCCCTATGCTACTTCTCCATATGAAAAAATCCTGAAAAGTTAAATTTATTTATTTTCAAGAAGTAGCCCTATGCTACTTCTTCATATTAGAAAATTCCTGAAAAGATAAAATTTATTTATTTTCAAGAAGTACCCCTATGCTATTTCTTCATATTAGAAAATTCCTGAAAAGATAAAATTTATATATTTTCAAGAAGCAGCCCTATGCTACTTCTTCATATTAGAAAAAAAAAATAAAAAAATCCTGGAAAGATAAAGCCATATTTATACACACCCGCATACAAGTACAGATCCCGTCAAAATCAATTAAAATTTTTTATCAAATTTGCTTTAAGTCTGTATGTAGGTATATATATAGTACCTCCTGCAATTCCTCTTGGATCAAATTATTCTCTTTCAGAGATTCGATTATATTATTTTGCATTCCAATTTTTTTATCTTTGCGTCGAGCTGACGCCCTTAGTGCTCTTATTGTGTTATTTTTATTTTGCACCTTTTTTCTTAAATCATTATTCTTTTTTCTAAATTCTCACTATTTACCGTAGACAAAATTTTTACCTAATAGGAAATGATATACTGTAAAATAAATCCTACAATTCTTATTAATTTACCATAAGCGACGTAACACAGAAAAATTCTTCGGGATAAAATTTGGTAACGGACGAGGAATATACACATATAGCACCAACACCATTAATAAAACAAAACAATTGGTTTACGACGACAACTCTAAATTTATTTCAAACAAAGTAAAACTTTTAAAAAACTTGTAGTAATTAATATTACTAAATTAGTGTAAATACTTAGCACTTAAAACTTGATTGAAGATTTTTAGAAATGACTTAAAGCTTGATTGAAGATTTACAAGTAAATATACATATAATATGTTAAAAACTAAACGGACAGGTAATCTATATCACTTCTAAAAATATTATTATAAATGAACAAGCAATAGCTACCTTACTGAAGCACAAAATAATATTACCACAGCTGAATTTTCCGTTTCACATGCTACATCTGTGACCTCTACTATTAATGACTCCTCTAGTGAGCTTTGGTCCGGTTCTTCAATGAAGTTAAAATCCTCGGAAGTGCTTCGCTGTTTTTCGTAATCAGTCCCTGATATCTAATTAAGAGAATAGGATTTAAATACAATTAATTAAAAAAAATGTTGAAATTATACCAATCTATTCGCAGAACTTTCTTCGTATTCTTCATTTCCAATCACACTGGTCTCCATATGTGCTATGTCCATTTTCTGCACTTCATCTAAGAATTGGCCATTCAATTTTATTTAGATTTTTAAATTATAGAATATTTACCTGTGTATATTAAACCCTAAAGCTCTCTGGGCTCGTTCCTCTCTAAGTTACTGCCTTTTGAATGTTTCTATTTCAAATGTGTAAAAGTTTATATATACTAATAACATTTAAACGAAACTATATAATATGAATTTAAATTACCAATCTCTTTGCAGTACTTTGCTCAGACTCCTTACTATTGATTGTTTCGCTGTTTCTTGCGTTTGTCTTGTCGGCCTTCCGTTTCACGATTTTGTCTTTCTCAGATTTCTACATTTTAGAAAATGTTACAATAATTTCTTATTTATATGCATTATTATATGTATGTTCTTTAATGAAGAATGAATTAAACTTACATTCAGATCAAGCACCGGTACAGCATCTTTTCTTAAAACCGATTTTGTATCTAAGCATAATAAATCTTTCGACGAAAAATGTTCCGAACATACGAATACTTGATTTTTTAAATTATTTTCATCAATACATATTGCAATCAACCACCTTTGGCGCAAAACTTTATCCGTTGGTAATCTGTAAAATAAAAATATCCAAGTTAATTGGGCAATTTTGCTTTCCCCCTATATCTTACTACGTCTATGCAAATTTTTGTTTGCAACCAATTTCCGCAGAACAGAACGTAAACAAAAGTAAAATTGTTGATATTCTAAATGGTAACTTTCACTTTTAGGATTTACATTTTGATACGCAGCAATATCACTTTTATTTCAAATCTTTTAATTTCATACTTACTTATGCAAAGACACAGAATCAGGTCTTTTATAAAAGCTATTGCCACAAGAGTTTATAACGTACTTTTTAACCATTTTGCACTTCACTTCAATGTAAACACTAATTTTTTCCAATTTTTCCAAAATAAACTCACTTTTTCGAACCTCCCGCTTTGAATTCTGACATTCAAGTTTCAAAATGGCTGATCAAGGTACTATTCCACAAACACATAGACCTGGTTTTGGTTACGCTCAGGTACACATATTTTATATACCATGCCTACTCACTGCCATATATAAAATGGACTGCTGATTCTACTGAAATTCCTTACATTATTTGACATTATTACGGGATCACTTTTCTATAGTTGTCCCTTTTTGGTTTAACTACTTTATTCCGCTGAACTACAAATAATAAGTTCTATACAAAATACACTATAGTCCAGGTTCAGTTCAGTGGTTTTCCAAATGAATATACAGGATAGAAATAGATGGCAATACAATATTTGTAATCCTTTCTCTGTCCCCCATAGCTACTTTTAGTTGCAGGTAGACAAAAATTGCTTAATTTTATTTCTTTAAAAATCAAGTTTAAAAAATATTTGATGTTGTAGGAGATAAGCTTCCAAGAAGCGAAATAATTTCGAGTGCTTCTATAATTTGTTGAATTTTTAATATGAATATTAAACCAAAAGTTAAACTTGAAATTAAGATAATTGTCACACCCTGCCAAAAAAAGTTGACCCATATGCTTAGATCATAAAACGAAAGGATAGGCTACCTTGTATAAAATTCGTGTACGTGTGATAAGCAATTTTTTTGTTGACACGGGAGGGAAATGACAAGAGGGCTGGGGTTTTAGTTTTTGTCATTTCGATATTTCTGACATTTCTTAGATCTTACAATTGAATTGTCATCGGGGCTCTTGTTTGATGTCAGTCAACCAAAGACAACGACAAGAAATATTATCAGCAAATAAATAGGGCACTAGGAAAACTCTTAAAAATGTAATAAGTTATAAAAGAATTATAAAATTATAAACTGAAAAAATGATACGAATTGCGGTGACAGGAAATTATAAAACTTGTTCAATATTTGATTAACTTTCAACCACTAAATTATGTGCCCGCTCAGAAAATATCGTAGTTTACGACTTCCATGACTAAACAAACACATCGATGCGATTCTACTACTTGAAGAAAAATGCTTAAGTTTTTCTTCCTCATAACCTATCCTGTTCGTTATATGATCTAAGCCCATATGAAATAGCAAATCAGGCAGTCCATGTTATATATGTCAGTGATGCCTACTCCATTAGTTTCCTGCTCGAAGCTCATTTCTAGGATTTTCTACAATTTCATCTGTCAGTTAAAAAATGACAATTGTATTGAACGTGACATTTACGTTGTACTTGGATAATATTTTTGTCGTCGCTACGTAATAAATATTTGAAATAGTTTTACAGAAACTGTAAATATAGAAATTGTTAAAAATCAGTCATTCAAATTATCGAAATAGCAGACATAGCTACTGGTAATAGGATTCTGAAAATGCACACAAGAAAATTGTTTTGCAACTTTTACGAATCTATCAAATTTTCAAATGCATCTGGATAAACATCACAAAATAAGAGGTATAATAGGAGGAGCAGCCAAAAGTAACAAAAGTAAAGTGTGTTTTGCAGTTCTAACGAGGAAAGTACTTTACTAGCTTAAAGTATGTTTGTCAGCACTATCAAAAGGTGCACGCTGAGAAAACATTAAATGTAGAAAATGTGAGAAGCGTTTTATTACAAACGGTGCTTTGAACGGTCATGCAAAAACTGGCAGATAATAGAAATGCGCCGAATGTGGATGGGAGTACAACTGCAGCGAGGTTAAAAGCGAAGTTCAAAGAAGGCGCACAAAGTTTTACCGGAAGACTCGAAACCACGCATAACCAAGAAGTATGAAGATGAGATCTCGTAAAACTGTTATCCATCAAGAAGCCAGTCTTCAAACGTGAAAAAGCTGCCTAGCGAACTAAAATCACTTATTTCAGATTATACAGAAAAGCATAAAAATCAATCTCACCTTCGATTTGATATATTTGAGAAAACAGGTGCAGACAGAAAAAATAATAAAAAGAACTTGAATAATCCCTACTATATATATATGGCTAGTTAAATACACATATTAGAATACGAATTTGCTCGTATTCTCTAAATCAGGCGATTGAACTACAAATAACAGTAATGTAGATTACAAGTGGATTCCACCACAAACATTGAGAGCTCTTCGTAAGTATAACATTTACAGTAATATAAACATCTGCATTACACAAATTTTCTTTCAGATAAATCATCCCCAAAGGCGAAAACAACTAACTTTGCAAGTCGACGACAGAGGAATGTAAAGCGCACTGCAGGCTATTGGAACGTATTTTAAGACTGCATTTTTTATATTTAAATTGATTAAAAAATTGTCTTCTGGTTTAAATTAAGTTTAATTTTGAAATGGCATTAATGCATAAGCCCTCAGGCTTTTGTCGGGGACAAGTTTGCGAATTTAATGTATTTTTGGTGATATTGTTTATAAAAGTGATTTCTAGTTCATTTTATTCTTCAAACGTTCAAATTTATATTATTACTCATTCAAAATTTAACGATCACAATATGTCCATTTCGTGAATCGAGTTTTTTTAAAATACATATCTGCAATAAAGGTGGTCATTTCGAATCTTTATTGGATTTCATTTTTATTGAAGCAATAAAACCCTAAGAATTATATGACTGATTTGTTTGTTACTGGTCGTCCGGCCCTGTTTCCTGCGACAGCTTTCAGTTCACCCTATGATCTTCGATTGATGATGGTGCTGTGAGAATAGTTCTTCTTTATGTGGTTCTTGGTTTTCAAATACGACGTGCTCCAGCCAAGGGCCTGCCCTGTATGTGGCCAATCCAATTCCACTTTCTTCGTCGACGAAGATACTCTTGATAAAGGTTTGGAATCGGCGTGTTACGAATTGGGTAACCTTCCATGACTCCAACCATAGAGCAAAATTTCGTTGGTCGATGGCTTGAATATGCAATTTAATCTCCTGGAAGCGGTTTGCATGCAGTTGCACATACATGTTGCGAAAAATCTACTGAAAGAACCTTTTCGGTGAAGACGATAGTTTCAGTTTTCGCCGTGTAGAATTTAATGTCCGGTATCTAGATATGCACACAATATACATACGTACATACATATTGTATTTCAATGAGAAATCATATTGAAGTTAAAATTTGCAGTTTGTTTTCTTTTACAGCGACTTGGGATGTAGCTTATGTGGATCAATTGTTTTTCCCAAGTTGTTCTGTGGGAAAAGTTTTATATTTACTGTCCAGAAGTTCTAAGCAAGATAAGCTTATATATGAAAATTTATTACAATTAGTAATAAATAATTTGTTTTAAAGAAGTTTAGGTATATAATAGATGCCATCGGCATAATATATGCCATGCGGGTTGTTATCGAGTGGATGTGCTGTTATGGTCGTAGCGTATTGCATATAGCAATATGCTACACGAAGTACTGAAGCAAGCGTGTATGCCGGCTGCGGTTGAGCGAAAAACTTGAACGCACCTCGACCAAGAGAAGTGCGTTTCCTCAAGCTCGGGGTGACATATTGACGGTAAAGACAAGTAAGAAGAAGATTTCCTTCGAGCGGGTTGTCAAACGGAAAGAAGTGAAAAGCCATCGGATTAAGTCGAAAAACAGAGGATAAGAGCGAGGATAGTAACATACGGTGAACACAAAAGTCTTAGAAAAGAGACAGAGCGTGTGTTAAAAGTTATAAGGTATAAACCAAAACAAAAGAAAAAAAAAGAAATTCAAATCCGAGGCAAGCATTTGTGTTAAGCGATTTTGGTTAAATTTAAACGTTTAGCTACGGGTAAATTCTCGCGAAAGTTCGATCGTGCGCGATATTTTCTGAATCGGCCGACCACGTGAATGGTTCCAATAGAAACCAAACCCAATTAAAAGTCCCTACCAGTGTTCCAACAAGCGAATGATAGGCAGCTCGACAACAGTAGGTACTGTACATTTTCTCCAATAGAAAATCAAAGCAAACCAGATAAATGAAAGGAGTCTACTATTTCCTCGCGGATGATCTGAGAACAATTTTGGCCACTTACTAACTACAGTTCTTTTACCAACGTGAACTGGAGCCCGCCTTGTTATATAGAGGTCATATACGACCCTTAAGGTCAAATCGTCTCTCCTGGATAATTCGCAACTGCAACAGTTCAAAAGCTCGAGATTCGAAAAATATTTCAACAATTATCACCCTCCAATATCATGAGCATGCATAGCGCAGAGGATGTTAGGGAGTAAGACTCGAACTAATCCAGCCCGTGCAAGCATATGTCGACGGGAGTAAAACAATCACACAAACAGGAAGAAAGGAAAAAAAACGGATTGATTATCACAACTAACCCGGCAGGAAAATACTTAAGCGACAGCAACTTAGTAGTAGTATCATTAAGCGAATAGAGTGGCGGATCCCCTAGGGATACCAGTCCTTCTCTGGTTGAGCAGATCTATCAACACTCCACGCTTGAGAGTGTCAGGTTGTCTGGCTTTCTACGTCTATACAATTTTTTTCAGGACATTGCAACACCTCTAGGGAGCTCCTTCGAGGGATTGAAAAGCACGTGAGTAACTCTTGCAAATTCTTTATTATATTTGTGAAACTTTTAAGCGTAGTAAGAGTAAATTAACTTTCGAAATTAATTAAGTCTGACTAAAAGATCATAACTTTACAATATGATGTTGGAAGCCGGCAAAACAGCAATTTCAAACTTGAAGTTTAAGCAGGCATCCTCCCGTCGAGAGCCTAGGGTCGATATACACCTCATTAAATAGCTTGGATAAAGTCTATAGACATACGTACTATTATATTTGAAGAGGAAAAAAGAAAAAGAAAAATGCAATATAAATTAGATAGTTAATCGCGGAGAGTCGTATAGTTCAAATAGAATATCGGATTAATATGAATTTGAAGTAATGCTAATAATTTTTACTATTTAGTTAATCGTGATGAATCTTATAGTTCGTAAGGATGCTACATTTCTAGGATAAGGTAAAATAAAGATCGATATCGATAATGCCTTAATTGAATAATGTTTATGACGAATTTTATAGCAGTGTTGGACCGCGTTGAATTTAAGTGGGTATTTAGTTTTGATAGAAGTCTGAAATTCTAAATTAAGCTATATTGAATGCATTTTCTTCGCACGTAGGTTTGTTAAGAGTTAGTAGCAGGATGAGTCTGTTTTGTTGAGTATAAGAAAAAAAGAAAACTGTGTTAACCTTAGAGGCATAAGAGAGAACTGAGTATACGGAAGTGAAATTTTTTTTTGTAATCCAAAAGAGCTAGCATAGATTAATTAAGTCAGTGTGGCATGGTCACTACATACAAGAAGTGACGGAAGTCTATGCAAGACAGAATTGAGATAGTAATAACGAGATTTTAAACAGTTGCGGTTTTTGTAACACTAAGGCGAAGGCCAGACCTCTGTTATTATATACATGAAAATGGTTGTAATAATGTCATAGACTCTTTCTCTATCCCCCACTCTCCTGGAGCTCTCTTGATTTAGAGGTCGAAAAGGTCCGCTACTCTTCTCTCCTGTCAGGTCAATATAAGGACACTGTGAACTCGCTGCCCTCCGTGTCAAATCGGTGGTTGGGGCGTGCAGTAAGGCCGAAACATCTGCGCCTTCAAGGATGATGTACAGGTAAGTGACGTAAGGGTCCCTTCAGGACCGAATGTGTGCCGGCTTTTGTGTTAGGTAGGCACGATTTTTTTTTGATTATGGCTGACGGCAGCGGCAGGTCTTTTGTTGACCCCCCCCCCTCGCCAACACTCTCCGCCTATAGTTGAGGCGAACTAGCGTGCCGCCCTGAAGTCAACGCTGTCCGTCGATGTCGTTGATAATAACGAGAAATAGGAGTAGCATAATTGTACATCCTTGAAAAACTCGGGAATTTACATTGAAGCCGTCGGATAGTTTGCCATTGTGAAGAATCCTGCACTTCGAATTGGAGTAGAAACCATTTATCAAGTCTACTATTTTTAAGGGGAGTCCGTGTCTATGTAGCACCTTCCATCTCTGTGCCTTGTCAGCAAGTCAAAGGCCTTTTCATAATGCACATAAGCCAAGTAGAGAAGAAAACAGTATTCTGTACTTTGCTCCACTATGATTTGCAAGGTTTTAATGTGATATACTGTAGCGTATACCCCCTTACGCTACTTTTGTTTGGCTTCTCTTCGTTTGTAGAGAAACCCCATGATTTCCCAGAGTTTCCGGGGAAAAAATAAAATTTAGCTATTTTCGAGAAGTAGCCCTATGCTACTTCTCCATATGAAAAAATCCTGAAAAGTTAAATTTATTTATTTTCAAGAAGTAGCCCTATGCTACTTCTTCATATTAGAAAATTCCTGAAAAGATAAAATTTATTTATTTTCAAGAAGTACCCCTATGCTATTTCTTCATATTAGAAAATTCCTGAAAAGATAAAATTTATATATTTTCAAGAAGCAGCCCTATGCTACTTCTTCATATTAGAAAAAAAAAATAAAAAAATCCTGGAAAGATAAAGCCATATTTATACACACCCGCATACAAGTACAGATCCCGTCAAAATCAATTAAAATTTTTTATCAAATTTGCTTTAAGTCTGTATGTAGGTATATATATAGTACCTCCTGCAATTCCTCTTGGATCAAATTATTCTCTTATAGAGATTCGATTATATTATTTTGCATTCCAATTTTTTTATCTTTGCGTCGAGCTGACGCCCTTAGTGCTCTTATTGTGTTATTTTTATTTTGCACCTTTTTTCTTAAATCATTATTCTTTTTTCTAAATTCTCACTATTTACCGTAGACAAAATTTTTACCTAATAGGAAATGATATACTGTAAAATAAATCCTACAATTCTTATTAATTTACCATAAGCGACGTAACACAGAAAAATTCTTCGGGATAAAATTTGGTAACGGACGAGGAATATACACATATAGCACCAACACCATTAATAAAACAAAACAATTGGTTTACGACGACAACTCTAAATTTATTTCAAACAAAGTAAAACTTTTAAAAAACTTGTAGTAATTAATATTACTAAATTAGTGTAAATACTTAGCACTTAAAACTTGATTGAAGATTTTTAGAAATGACTTAAAGCTTGATTGAAGATTTACAAGTAAATATACATATAATATGTTAAAAACTAAACGGACAGGTAATCTATATCACTTCTAAAAATATTATTATAAATGAACAAGCAATAGCTACCTTACTGAAGCACAAAATAATATTACCACAGCTGAATTTTCCGTTTCACATGCTACATCTGTGACCTCTACTATTAATGACTCCTCTAGTGAGCTTTGGTCCGGTTCTTCAATGAAGTTAAAATCCTCGGAAGTGCTTCGCTGTTTTTCGTAATCAGTCCCTGATATCTAATTAAGAGAATAGGATTTAAATACAATTAATTAAAAAAAATGTTGAAATTATACCAATCTATTCGCAGAACTTTCTTCGTATTCTTCATTTCCAATCACACTGGTCTCCATATGTGCTATGTCCATTTTCTGCACTTCATCTAAGAATTGGCCATTCAATTTTATTTAGATTTTTAAATTATAGAATATTTACCTGTGTATATTAAACCCTAAAGCTCTCTGGGCTCGTTCCTCTCTAAGTTACTGCCTTTTGAATGTTTCTATTTCAAATGTGTAAAAGTTTATATATACTAATAACATTTAAACGAAACTATATAATATGAATTTAAATTACCAATCTCTTTGCAGTACTTTGCTCAGACTCCTTACTATTGATTGTTTCGCTGTTTCTTGCGTTTGTCTTGTCGGCCTTCCGTTTCACGATTTTGTCTTTCTCAGATTTCTACATTTTAGAAAATGTTACAATAATTTCTTATTTATATGCATTATTATATGTATGTTCTTTAATGAAGAATGAATTAAACTTACATTCAGATCAAGCACCGGTACAGCATCTTTTCTTAAAACCGATTTTGTATCTAAGCATAATAAATCTTTCGACGAAAAATGTTCCGAACATACGAATACTTGATTTTTTAAATTATTTTCATCAATACATATTGCAATCAACCACCTTTGGCGCAAAACTTTATCCGTTGGTAATCTGTAAAATAAAAATATCCAAGTTAATTGGGCAATTTTGCTTTCCCCCTATATCTTACTACGTCTATGCAAATTTTTGTTTGCAACCAATTTCCGCAGAACAGAACGTAAACAAAAGTAAAATTGTTGATATTCTAAATGGTAACTTTCACTTTTAGGATTTACATTTTGATACGCAGCAATATCACTTTTATTTCAAATCTTTTAATTTCATACTTACTTATGCAAAGACACAGAATCAGGTCTTTTATAAAAGCTATTGCCACAAGAGTTTATAACGTACTTTTTAACCATTTTGCACTTCACTTCAATGTAAACACTAATTTTTTCCAATTTTTCCAAAATAAACTCACTTTTTCGAACCTCCCGCTTTGAATTCTGACATTCAAGTTTCAAAATGGCTGATCAAGGTACTATTCCACAAACACATAGACCTGGTTTTGGTTACGCTCAGGTACACATATTTTATATACCATGCCTACTCACTGCCATATATAAAATGGACTGCTGATTCTACTGAAATTCCTTACATTATTTGACATTATTACGGGATCACTTTTCTATAGTTGTCCCTTTTTGGTTTAACTACTTTATTCCGCTGAACTACAAATAATAAGTTCTATACAAAATACACTATAGTCCAGGTTCAGTTCAGTGGTTTTCCAAATGAATATACAGGATAGAAATAGATGGCAATACAATATTTGTAATCCTTTCTCTGTCCCCCATAGCTACTTTTAGTTGCAGGTAGACAAAAATTGCTTAATTTTATTTCTTTAAAAATCAAGTTTAAAAAATATTTGATGTTGTAGGAGATAAGCTTCCAAGAAGCGAAATAATTTCGAGTGCTTCTATAATTTGTTGAATTTTTAATATGAATATTAAACCAAAAGTTAAACTTGAAATTAAGATAATTGTCACACCCTGCCAAAAAAAGTTGACCCATATGCTTAGATCATAAAACGAAAGGATAGGCTACCTTGTATAAAATTCGTGTACGTGTGATAAGCAATTTTTTTGTTGACACGGGAGGGAAATGACAAGAGGGCTGGGGTTTTAGTTTTTGTCATTTCGATATTTCTGACATTTCTCATTTGACATTTCTTAGATCTTACAATTGAATTGTCATCGGGGCTCTTGTTTGATGTCAGTCAACCAAAGACAACGACAAGAAATATTATCAGCAAATAAATAGGGCACTAGGAAAACTCTTAAAAATGTAATAAGTTATAAAAGAATTATAAAATTATAAACTGAAAAAATGATACGAATTGCGGTGACAGGAAATTATAAAACTTGTTCAATATTTGATTAACTTTCAACCACTAAATTATGTGCCCGCTCAGAAAATATCGTAGTTTACGACTTCCATGACTAAACAAACAAATCGATGCGATTCTACTACTTGAAGAAAAATGCTTAAGTTTTTCTTCCTCATAACCTATCCTGTTCGTTATATGATCTAAGCCCATATGAAATAGCAAATCAGGCAGTCCATGTTATATATGTCAGTGATGCCTACTCCATTAGTTTCCTGCTCGAAGCTCATTTCTAGGATTTTCTACAATTTCATCTGTCAGTTAAAAAATGACAATTGTATTGAACGTGACATTTACGTTGTACTTGGATAATATTTTTGTCGTCGCTACGTAATAAATATTTGAAATAGTTTTACAGAAACTGTAAATATAGAAATTGTTAAAAATCAGTCATTCAAATTATCGAAATAGCAGACATAGCTACTGGTAATAGGATTCTGAAAATGCACACAAGAAAATTGTTTTGCAACTTTTACGAATCTATCAAATTTTCAAATGCATCTGGATAAACATCACAAAATAAGAGGTATAATAGGAGGAGCAGCCAAAAGTAACAAAAGTAAAGTGTGTTTTGCAGTTCTAACGAGGAAAGTACTTTACTAGCTTAAAGTATGTTTGTCAGCACTATCAAAAGGTGCACGCTGAGAAAACATTAAATGTAGAAAATGTGAGAAGCGTTTTATTACAAACGGTGCTTTGAACGGTCATGCAAAAACTGGCAGATAATAGAAATGCGCCGAATGTGGATGGGAGTACAACTGCAGCGAGGTTAAAAGCGAAGTTCAAAGAAGGCGCACAAAGTTTTACCGGAAGACTCGAAACCACGCATAACCAAGAAGTATGAAGATGAGATCTCGTAAAACTGTTATCCATCAAGAAGCCAGTCTTCAAACGTGAAAAAGCTGCCTAGCGAACTAAAATCACTTATTTCAGATTATACAGAAAAGCATAAAAATCAATCTCACCTTCGATTTGATATATTTGAGAAAACAGGTGCAGACAGAAAAAATAATAAAAAGAACTTGAATAATCCCTACTATATATATATGGCTAGTTAAATACACATATTAGAATACGAATTTGCTCGTATTCTCTAAATCAGGCGATTGAACTACAAATAACAGTAATGTAGATTACAAGTGGATTCCACCACAAACATTGAGAGCTCTTCGTAAGTATAACATTTACAGTAATATAAACATCTGCATTACACAAATTTTCTTTCAGATAAATCATCCCCAAAGGCGAAAACAACTAACTTTGCAAGTCGACGACAGAGGAATGTAAAGCGCACTGCAGGCTATTGGAACGTATTTTAAGACTGCATTTTTTATATTTAAATTGATTAAAAAATTGTCTTCTGGTTTAAATTAAGTTTAATTTTGAAATGGCATTAATGCATAAGCCCTCAGGCTTTTGTCGGGGACAAGTTTGCGAATTTAATGTATTTTTGGTGATATTGTTTATAAAAGTGAGTTCTAGTTCATTTTATTCTTCAAACGTTCAAATTTATATTATTACTCATTCAAAATTTAACGATCACAATATGTCCATTTCGTGAATCGAGTTTTTTTAAAATACATATCTGCAATAAAGGTGGTCATTTCGAATCTTTATTGGATTTCATTTTTATTGAAGCAATAAAACCCTAAGAATTATATGACTGATTTGTTTGTTACTGGTCGTCCGGCCCTGTTTCCTGCGACAGCTTTCAGTTCACCCTATGATCTTCGATTGATGATGGTGCTGTGAGAATAGTTCTTCTTTATGTGGTTCTTGGTTTTCAAATACGACGTGCTCCAGCCAAGGGCCTGCCCTGTATGTGGCCAATCCAATTCCACTTTCTTCGTCGACGAAGATACTCTTGATAAAGGTTTGGAATCGGCGTGTTACGAATTGGGTAACCTTCCATGACTCCAACCATAGAGCAAAATTTCGTTGGTCGATGGCTTGAATATGCAATTTAATCTCCTGGAAGCGGTTTGCATGCAGTTGCACATACATGTTGCGAAAAATCTACTGAAAGAACCTTTTCGGTGAAGACGATAGTTTCAGTTTTCGCCGTGTAGAATTTAATGTCCGGTATCTAGATATGCACACAATATACATACGTACATACATATTGTATTTCAATGAGAAATCATATTGAAGTTAAAATTTGCAGTTTGTTTTCTTTTACAGCGACTTGGGATGTAGCTTATGTGGATCAATTGTTTTTCCCAAGTTGTTCTGTGGGAAAAGTTTTATATTTACTGTCCAGAAGTTCTAAGCAAGATAAGCTTATATATGAAAATTTATTACAATTAGTAATAAATAATTTGTTTTAAAGAAGTTTAGGTATATAATAGATGCCATCGGCATAATATATGCCATGCGGGTTGTTATCGAGTGGATGTGCTGTTATGGTCGTAGCGTATTGCATATAGCAATATGCTACACGAAGTACTGAAGCAAGCGTGTATGCCGGCTGCGGTTGAGCGAAAAACTTGAACGCACCTCGACCAAGAGAAGTGCGTTTCCTCAAGCTCGGGGTGACATGTTGACGGTAAAGACAAGTAAGAAGAAGATTTCCTTCGAGCGGGTTGTCAAACGGAAAGAAGTGAAAAGCCATCGGATTAAGTCGAAAAACAGAGGATAAGAGCGAGGATAGTAACATACGGTGAACACAAAAGTCTTAGAAAAGAGACAGAGCGTGTGTTAAAAGTTATAAGGTATAAACCAAAACAAAAGAAAAAAAAAGAAATTCAAATCCGAGGCAAGCATTTGTGTTAAGCGATTTTGGTTAAATTTAAACGTTTAGCTACGGGTAAATTCTCGCGAAAGTTCGATCGTGCGCGATATTTTCTGAATCGGCCGACCACGTGAATGGTTCCAATAGAAACCAAACCCAATTAAAAGTCCCTACCAGTGTTCCAACAAGCGAATGATAGGCAGCTCGACAACAGTAGGTACTGTACATTTTCTCCAATAGAAAATCAAAGCAAACCAGATAAATGAAAGGAGTCTACTATTTCCTCGCGGATGATCTGAGAACAATTTTGGCCACTTACTAACTACAGTTCTTTTACCAACGTGAACTGGAGCCCGCCTTGTTATATAGAGGTCATATACGACCCTTAAGGTCAAATCGTCTCTCCTGGATAATTCGCAACTGCAACAGTTCAAAAGCTCGAGATTCGAAAAATATTTCAACAATTATCACCCTCCAATATCATGAGCATGCATAGCGCAGAGGATGTTAGGGAGTAAGACTCGAACTAATCCAGCCCGTGCAAGCATATGTCGACGGGAGTAAAACAATCACACAAACAGGAAGAAAGGAAAAAAAAACGGATTGATTATCACAACTAACCCGGCAGGAAAATACTTAAGCGACAGCAACTTAGTAGTAGTATCATTAAGCGAATAGAGTGGCGGATCCCCTAGGGATACCAGTCCTTCTCTGGTTGAGCAGATCTATCAACACTCCACGCTTGAGAGTGTCAGGTTGTCTGGCTTTCTACGTCTATACAATTTTTTTCAGGACATTGCAACACCTCTAGGGAGCTCCTTCGAGGGATTGAAAAGCACGTGAGTAACTCTTGCAAATTCTTTATTATATTTGTGAAACTTTTAAGCGTAGTAAGAGTAAATTAACTTTCGAAATTAATTAAGTCTGACTAAAAGATCATAACTTTACAATATGATGTTGGAAGCCGGCAAAACAGCAATTTAAAACTTGAAGTTTAAGCAGGCATCCTCCCGTCGAGAGCCTAGGGTCGATATACACCTCATTAAATAGCTTGGATAAAGTCTATAGACATACGTACTATTATATTTGAAGAGGAAAAAAGAAAAAGAAAAATGCAATATAAATTAGATAGTTAATCGCGGAGAGTCGTATAGTTCAAATAGAATATCGGATTAATATGAATTTGAAGTAATGCTAATAATTTTTACTATTTAGTTAATCGTGATGAATCTTATAGTTCGTAAGGATGCTACATTTCTAGGATAAGGTAAAATAAAGATCGATATCGATAATGCCTTAATTGAATAATGTTTATGACGAATTTTATAGCAGTGTTGGACCGCGTTGAATTTAAGTGGGTATTTAGTTTTGATAGAAGTCTGAAATTCTAAATTAAGCTATATTGAATGCATTTTCTTCGCACGTAGGTTTGTTAAGAGTTAGTAGCAGGATGAGTCTGTTTTGTTGAGTATAAGAAAAAAAGAAAACTGTGTTAACCTTAGAGGCATAAGAGAGAACTGAGTATACGGAAGTGAAATTTTTTTTTGTAATCCAAAAGAGCTAGCATAGATTAATTAAGTCAGTGTGGCATGGTCACTACATACAAGAAGTGACGGAAGTCTATGCAAGACAGAATTGAGATAGTAATAACGAGATTTTAAACAGTTGCGGTTTTTGTAACACTAAGGCGAAGGCCAGACCTCTGTTATTATATACATGAAAATGGTTGTAATAATGTCATAGACTCTTTCTCTATCCCCCACTCTCCTGGAGCTCTCTTGATTTAGAGGTCGAAAAGGTCCGCTACTCTTCTCTCCTGTCAGGTCAATATAAGGACACTGTGAACTCGCTGCCCTCCGTGTCAAATCGGTGGTTGGGGCGTGCAGTAAGGCCGAAACATCTGTGCCTTCAAGGATGATGTACAGGTAAGTGACGTAAGGGTCCCTTCAGGACCGAATGTGTGCCGGCTTTTGTGTTAGGTAGGCACGATTTTTTTTGATTATGGCTGACGGCAGCGGCAGGTCTTTTGTTGACCCCCCCCCCCCCCCCCGCCAACACTCTCCGCCTATAGTTGAGGCGAACTAGCGTGCCGCCCTGAAGTCAACGCTGTCCGTCGATGTCGTTGATAATAACGAGAAATAGGAGTAGCATAATTGTACATCCTTGAAAAACTCGGGAATTTACATTGAAGCCGTCGGATAGTTTGCCATTGTGAAGAATCCTGCACTTCGAATTGGAGTAGAAACCATTTATCAAGTCTACTATTTTTAAGGGGAGTCCGTGTCTATGTAGCACCTTCCATCTCTGTGCCTTGTCAGCAAGTCAAAGGCCTTTTCATAATGCACATAAGCCAAGTAGAGAAGAAAACAGTATTCTGTACTTTGCTCCACTATGATTTGCAAGGTTTTAATGTGATATACTGTAGCGTATACCCCCTTACGCTACTTTTGTTTGGCTTCTCTTCGTTTGTAGAGAAACCCCATGATTTCCCAGAGTTTCCGGGGAAAAAATAAAATTTAGCTATTTTCGAGAAGTAGCCCTATGCTACTTCTCCATATGAAAAAATCCTGAAAAGTTAAATTTATTTATTTTCAAGAAGTAGCCCTATGCTACTTCTTCATATTAGAAAATTCCTGAAAAGATAAAATTTATTTATTTTCAAGAAGTACCCCTATGCTATTTCTTCATATTAGAAAATTCCTGAAAAGATAAAATTTATATATTTTCAAGAAGCAGCCCTATGCTACTTCTTCATATTAGAAAAAAAAATAAAAAAATCCTGGAAAGATAAAGCCATATTTATACACACCCGCATACAAGTACAGATCTAAAAGAAATAACAACAGCTGCAGAATAATTTCAGTCGAAAAATTCTAAAATGTGCAAAATGAGCATAAAATAAAATTTTTCGGTTGAATCTTACCACTAGTCAACCACATCAAAGCGACGAAAACGGCAATTCGCCTAGCTGTAACAGATCGCGTGATGCCATCATGCAATGTGTTGCAGCAGGCTTGAAAAAAAGAACAAAAAATTCTGAGAAGAAAAAAAGGCGCTCGCTTGCCGGTGGCTGAGTGAAGAACGATGGAATGTAGGGAGACTGCTGGTAGTCGAGAAGTTGCTTTTTGGCTTTGAACGAGAACGGTCGCAGAAAAATTGAGTCGCGATTCCTCTTTATTTAAAATCAGTCTTTAGAGTTTTTTTTTGCTTTTGTGAACTGAAAGGAAAAATTTTAGCTTATTCATTCTGTTCGTGAATTTTATTAGTTGGACTATTTACTTGTGCGACCGTGATTTTTCCTAAAGATCTTTCTCATAGTGAACTGAAAGAAAAATTTGTTATTAATGTTGCGCATTCATAGATTGTGTTAATTAGAATATTTACCTGTGCAACAGTGATTTTTCCTAAAGATCTTTCTCATAGTGAACTGAAAGAAAAAGTTTGTTATTAATGTTGCACATTCATAAATTGTGTTAATTAGAATACTTACCTGTGCGACCGTGATTTTCCTAAAGATCTTTCTAATAGTTAACTGAAAGAGAATTTTAGTATTAATGTTGCACATTCATAAATGATATTAATTAGATTATTTACCTGTGTGCCAGTGATTTTTCACATAGATCTTTCTAATAGCGAACTGAAAGAAAATGTTGGTATTAATGTTGCGCATTCATAAGTTTTAGTATTTGAAATATTTACCTGTACGCCAGTGATTTTTTTCATATAGATCTTTCTAACAGTGAATTGAAAGAAAATGTTGTTATTAATGTTGCGCATTCACGAAATCTTATTAATTGGATTACTTACCTGTGCAACAGTGATTTTTCCTAAAGATCTTTCGCATAGTGAACTGAAAGAAAAAAAAATTGTTATTAATGTTGCACGTTCATAAATTTTGTTAATTATAATATTTACCTGTGCAACAGTGCTTTTTTCTAAAGATCTTTCTAATAGTGAACTGAAAGAAAATTTTGGCATTAATGTTGCACATTCATAAATGATATTAATTAGATTATTTACCTGTGTGCCAGTGATTTTTCACCTAGATCTTTCTAATAGTGAACTGAAAGAAAATGTTGTTATTAAGGTTGCGCATTCAAGAAATTTTATTCATTGAATTATTTACCTGCGCGCCAGTGATTTGCATTTAGATTTTTTTCACATGGATCTTTCTAATAGTGAACTGAAAGAAAAATGTTGTTATTAAGGTTGCGCATTCAAGAAATTTTATTAATTGAATTATTTACCTGTGCGCCAGTGATTTTCATTTAGATATTTTTCATATAGATCTTTCTAATAGTGAACTGAAAGAAAATTTTAGAATTAATGTTGCGCATTCGTAAATTGTATTAATTAGAATATTTACCTGTGACAGTGATTTTTTTTGTAGATCTTCCTATTAGTGAACTGAAAAAAAAATTTTGATAGATTCATTCTGTGCAGTCGTAATTTGTATTAATTAGAATATTTACCTTAGACAGTGATTTTCATGTACATAGATCTTTCGATTGGTGAACTGAAAAGAAAATTTTGGTTAATTAATGCTGTGCACTCATAATTTGTATTAAATGGAATATTTACCTGTGCGACTGGCGAACTGAAAGAAAATTTTAGTATTAATGCTGTGTACATATAAATTGCATTATTTGAAATATTTACCAGTGCGACGGTGAGTCCTATATACCATAGTAGTGGCGAACCTGAGAGAAAATTTGGGGAAAGTCTCCTTGCACGTAACAAAGATCATTTTGAAAATTTTTCCTGCGTGACGGCAAGTTGGATTTATACCGGCGAGGAAGTATCCCTCTGGCAGAAGTTACGGCAAAACATTTCGCTCTTACATATCCGAAGGAGCAGGGAAGCGAGGAGGTGAACTCAGACTTCAACATAGTCCTGAAGCAGCTAGCAGATAGTTGGAAAACCAGTGTCCAACCCTTTTGGTAAAGGAGGAAACCCCGAATATGAGTAAATCAGGTGTTATGTAAGTCCATAGCGGACCACAAGGTTAGTTCAAATTTTCTCTAAGTATTATTATTTGCTTTGTGTTCTTTTGTTCTTAATTTTACAGTGTTAAAGTCATTTAGTGTACAACTAAGGTTAGGCGTCGATCACAGGGTTCGATAAGTCACATAATAGGAAAGCGCTTATTAGGGCTAGTTTTAAGGATTTTAATCTAGATTGAGATTAACCGGAGACCTTGTTTCCTTTAGTTTTTATATATATACCGTGTGAATCTTTGTGTGATCGGGTTTCCTCCCTCATAAACGATAAATATGCATAGACAACCGCAATAAATAAATTATGTTGATTTGGACTTGATGAAATTTTGAGTTCCTTGATACGCCTTCCTTCTTCTTTTGGGTGATTTAGTTTGGTCACCTTTGGCCGCCCTTCTCCATTTACAGGTTGGTAATGGATTCAGCGCGATGGTGTGAGTAGTTCCATAAAGGGTATGGTCGCGGACAGGAGGGAGGTCGTTTCCACACACACACGGCAATAGATGTAAACCACGCTCTGATGGGGCTGAGCATTTCGAAATGGCTTTGGAGGCTTAGCCAGGGTGGATGGGGGCGATTGGGCCCAACATTACCCAAAGCCGGGGTCTCAACAACATCAGAGACCCCTTTCAGCTCTCTCACTCTCTCTCAATCGCTCATTTGCCAGCGTTGTAAACTCTTCGGGTGAATTAACACTTGTGCGGCGTTGCTGAGGTCTTCTATTCTCCTTCTTTTTGCAGCATATAAATAAAATCAATTTTCTTCTTTTTAGGCTTTCAGGTTCCACCATGAGAAGGAAGCCTGCATTAGATCTTTTTTTTTTCTGTCCGTCCGTCTGTCTGATCAGTTATGTTGACGATTTTGCACAGCTTAACAAGCATGAAGGGATGTGGGTGGCAAGAACCACCCCAAGCCGGCTGATCGCTAGCGGCATATTTGCTGTGCAGCCACCCACGCTAATCCCGCGATGATTTTGTAACAAAGAGGTGTCGGATGCAGTATGTATCTACATCCAGGTACAAGTGGATGTAGGTAGATCTGTCGGCTGACAAGCTCTTCGCTACAAATGGCGCCCAAACGGTTTTTTTTGCTTTAAGAGCTTATGTTATTTGTTATTTTTCTGGTCGCCCATTTGTCGCTACAAATGGCGCGCGCAAACGGTTTTTTTTTGCTTTAAGAGCTTATGTTATTTGTTATATCTCTGGTCGCCCATTTGTCGTTACAAATGGCGCCCAAATTTGGTTTTTTTTCGGCCGTCAGTCAAGCTTCTCTTGACTAAAGTGCAATTACTATTTTTAATGAGTATTTCTGGTTGCCCATTTGTTGTTACAAATGGCGCCCAAATTTAGGTTTTTTTTTGGCATTTGGTCAAGCTTCTCTTGACTGAATTGCAATTACTATTGTTGAAAATCATTTCTTGCCAAATTTTGGCTTACATTTTAAATCTTAGTTTTTAATTACAAAAATAAAAGGTGTAATTACGCAAACACCACAAAAAGTATAAAATTTTAGTTATGTCTAGAGGGACGTTAGCTAGCCATACACGATGGGATTCGCGTGCGAGCAACGTTGAAAATTTCAAGAGGACAACACGCCACTCTAGATGGCACATGAAAAATGTTCACGTGTTGCGAACGAAGAGCTTTTTAGCACACGTCACGTAATCGTACGAGTTTTCTGGAAGAAATCTTGGGCAAGACTGCTCGCAAATCCCTTCATGTATCTATCTATTGTTATAGACTGTGAGAAAAAAGAACCTCAATATAAAAGATATGATATGTTGAATCTGACATCATGGTTTATAGGCCTCCTGGGGAACCTACCATGTAAAAAACAAAGGTAACGGACCTAGCGGGACACCTCATGGGTAGTCTGGAAGATCCCGTTCATTTTAAAATAAATATTTAAATAAATAATAATATATTTTAATTTTTCATATATGTATGTCCTGCTGGCTGGTGTAATAGTCTTTAGTGCTTGGACAACAAATTTTAGTTGGATCAGTTGGCAACGGAAGTGATCTCAAACTACAAGGAAAACAGTCTAGGCGGCGTTTTTGTACTCATCGGGGAGTCTTTCCTTGCCTAGCTCCAGCGTCAGGGAGAATACGAGGCGTTTCCGGGCGGATGACTTTCTTTAATCTGCCTCTTTTTTTAAAATTTTTTTTATAATTTGTGTGTGTAGTAACTTTAGGATAAGATAATGTAATACTAACCCATTTTTCTTTAATAAATTTTTTATATGCGATAGCATACTTGGTTGTATTTCTTTATTTTTCGTTTTTTTTTTCTTATTGCTGACTGTTTTGTTTACAGAGGAAGGTCCTACTGAATGTACTAAGGTTTCAAATTGATGTTATTCTGCCATCAATGAATTAATTATTTGGGTTGGTCTGTAGTTTTCTAATTATAATTTTGTGTAACTTCCTGCAGTTCTTTTATTGGGAGTGGGAGTTATATTGAAGTTAGGTCTTCTTGGTGCCGCCGTGGGCACATTTTCAAGTATATGCTCCGGTTCCAGAGGTAGATTTTTACCTTTGTGTATTAATATACACCAAATAGATAATTAACCACATTGTAGGAATGAGGAAGCAACTGATGAGCTTCTTGGCCGGAGTGAAAACGTTCTTGCACAGCCAATTAGGGGCCTTCACGGCACACGACTTATCTGAAAGGAGTAAGATAATCACATTAAATAAATAATCTATTAGAACCTTTGTAATATATTAAAAATACTAAAGTTCGAGTACAATATGGAACTGCTATATTGAACTCCACTAGAGAAACTGTTACAGTTACCGAAAAGTAACACGAGATATAACTAAAAGAACCCACTATATAAGGAACAAGAAAGACGGTTCGCAATTAATATACAAATTAAATTACAAAATATCTGGTACATTAAGTACATATTCTTAATTTCTTCTAATAGTACTTCCAATATCCAAAATACTGAAAAGTTCAATTTACCATTTTTTCAAATCCATCTTTTCAAGCGAAAACTTTTGTCAATCAACACCTTATTGACTCTCGTAATGACGATAAAATGAGAGAAATTCATGGTAAAAACATAAATTTAATACTAATATTATTTAATAGACGACTATTAAACTTTAGATAGAACTATTCAATTACTATTAAAAGGTGCTAGAAATTTATATAATGGGAAATTATCCGCGCTCCCTGTTAACCACAAAAATGTTAAGTTATTTGCAAATGGAACTGTGCAATATCCAGAAGCAGAAGGAGCACAGGTAAATATTTATTTCGTATGCAATTGACGATATATAAAAAACGTATTTATACTCAGTTCAAAGATCAACTCGCTGTACGATTACCTTCAAGATGCTGTAAGAAATTAGCTTTAATTAAGAGTGATTGTTCAAATTGTAGCTTAGCTGTATGTGAATTTTGCGGCTACACATGTATAGGATGTGGCACATTTCTTTGCACAGCATGCGTTTGCCTTTTGTAAGTTTTTCCTATTTTTTTCATAAAATGTATTATAATAATTAATTATCAATATGTATTTAGTGAATGCGGTGGAGATGAAAGGTCCTGCTGTTTTGAATGTCAATTTTTCAACATAGAATGAGTCTTCCAAAGCTTAGTAAATTATTTGTTGTGCAATTTTTGGGAAGAAGGCTATGTAAACGAAATATATTTAAAATTATGTATTATTTTAGTTAAATGTGAATATATAAGGTCATAATAGACGCTTTGTTGCTACATGTTTTAGTCAATTAGATGGTTTCCTGTATGCGGTTTGATTTAACATTTATTTATTTATTTGAGTAGCCGTGAAAAGACACGAATAGTGGGAGACATATTAGAATGTTACCTCTGGAACTCCCTTCCGGAATCCATAAGGAAAATTGCTTCTTACAAGCTGTTCAATGAGCTAGCTTTGCTTGACCTTATTGACCCTTACTCAAGGCATTGAAGTTAAGGGAAGTATGAGAAAAAAATTATTACGGACATATGTCAAATGGACGAAGCTCATCATACCCTGCACATTGTCTTATAATGCGGTGGCACTCTGCGCTATCGTGTTTTATCCATTTGTTTGTTTTACGTTCATATCTTTACCTAGATATATACTATGTTCCTTGGGCTTACCCACTTTCTTAGTAATTCTGCAAATTAGTTCCTTAGCATTTTTGTTAATAATGTCAGAATGTATTGTAATATTTACTTTTGTATCTTACATTTTATGTTATTTAACATTTCCGTTCCTTCTCCTTTGTTAGTTTGATAAACAACTGTAATCTCCAACTATCTTTTACTACCTAACCCTAATACTTTTCTATTCTATGTTACATGGTTATTTTACATTTAGATTTGTTTTATTCCAGACATGGTCTTTTGCCCATAACTTCCGTTTAAGGAAAAATTTGGTAAATTCAAACAAATCTTTGGAAAGATCTGCGAAAAGGACTATTTTAGCTGAACATTGCAGATAGATTGGGTGAAAAATGAAAAAAAAAGTGAAATGGTGTCAAGGTTGGCCAGTAGACGAGAATTGTACTGAACTGATTGAAAATGAAGAGGAAAAATTAATTGAATAAAATAAAAAGCCGAGTTTGTTGCATTTTCGGTTTTTTTAACAAAATTTGTGTTGCTGTTGAATCACTTTCCTCTAGCATTGTCCGAAGAGGACTTTATCTGCGCTTTTCGGTCGGGCGTCTTGATTGATTGATTGAAATACAGGTTTGCGATCCCGAGGGATCTCCCGAAACGTAGGCTAAATAAAGGCCCATTGTTCACCTTCCAGACCCATGAGCTACGCTCCTAGGGCCCAGCCGGACGCTCCTACAAATTTCAGTATTGGCCCCCAGCCCACCTTGCCGACATCGTGTAACTCGTCCAGGATGTGTGAGCCAAGGAATCTGTAACGTATACCTGAGTGCCGAGCAGTGACAAAGAAAGTGGGTCACTGTTTCGGACTCCTCTCCGAACCCCCTGCATGTAAGATCGTCAATTAGTCTCATCCTGTAAAGGTGACTCCTGAGAGAGGAGTGCCCAGTGAGAATGGACACCGACCGGACATCTTCCTTTAGTTGGTGTTTTATTGGCGGACTTTGTTAGGATTGGTGCTGGAGGTTTTTTGGGCGTCTTCCAAGCGCACAATTAAAGTGGACCAACCTTGGGGACAAGCGCCATTGCCGCATCACGTGATACTACAAGTAAACATGTTAAAAGATTGCATTTTCCACTTGATTACCTTAATGATTGCATATTTTTGCCTCACTTCCTGGCCGTATTTACTCGTGCTAAAATTTTTTTTTGGAATTTCAAATCACGGTGCACAACGTGCTTTGAGTTCCCGCTCCATATCTGTAATGTCACGTAAAGTTTGCAAGTTACTGAGAGAAGTTTTTCCGTGCTCGAACATTGATGTGTGGTCAAAACTAATAACATCGCAGATGGCCGACCTCGACAACAATCTGTTATCCATCTTCCTTAGTCAATAGTGAAGTTAATAATTTACCGTAAGATTTTGTCTTGCTCCATGCCTAGTATTGATCTGGATTGGATCGCATATCTGTTGAGAAATTACAATCCCAGTTATTACATTTCGCTCTTAGACGTGGGTCCTAACAATTGCATTCGAAAGTCGGGTGAATGCGAGTGGAGCTCTTCACTTCATATCCATGATAGGGGGTCCCGATTTTTGGCGAAAAATGAATAGTGAGCTTTATAAGATCTCCGAGTCTTCCAACATTATAAATAATTGAATTTTGTAGATGTAGATGGCTTAGAAAACGTTGCCACTATGTTCTATATCTAAAATAAATTTTAATGATGATTCAGCGGCTTTTTCAATTTTAAAAGTAACCAAAAATATTATTAAAAAATTTTATTTTTATTAAAACAATCGCTTTTTTTTCTCAGTGCTTTTCTTAACAACATTTTGCTGGTGTAACATTACCAAATTTCGTGTGTTTATTGTTTAATGTGTTGCAAGCAGGTATGCGAAATTAAAATTAAAACTTATTTTAGTTTTCCAATAATCCGATTATTCGAATCATGTCTAGGTACTAATTAAGAAATTTTTTTGCAACTTTCTTGAGAATAACTAAGCAATATTCGGGACCTTGCCCAGTTTTTCTGTGCACTCGTACAAGATCGTGTACCAACCTCTTTATAAAACACAAGAGGATAACTAGCATTAAGCACATATTTATTTTTACTTATTAGTAGATCAACAATTAGAAACGAATTTTATTAATTTTCTTTCTTTTAAACCCTGACAAAAAATTTCAAACTTTTCAGAACGTTTTTAGTTGGTAGGGCATTTAAAAAAAAAAAAAAAGTAAAATATGTGTTACGCACCAATTTATTGTTTTAGAGATAAAATTTTAAAGTTAAGATTTGAAACGGAAAGAGCAATCCTCCTTCAATGCTCCCATTATGCTCCATTCAACCAGTTACAAAACAGAGATAAAACACTTTTTGAAATAATTAACAAATAATTGTAATAACAAAAAGATAAAAAAATCCGAAACAAGGATTAGAAGCATCATGGAATGCAAAAGTTTTCACAAGGGGAATTAATTGTTGTACTTTCCTTGATACCGCAAGGACCTTTGATAATGTTTGTCTGAATAAAAAGTGCATTATAAAAGAGAGTCATTGACTCTACCACATTCGCGTAGAAACAGGGGCTATGCTTAAAAAGTCGGGAACTGACACGCGAATAATTTACCATCAGAACTCAAATAGCTGCTCACCTGAATGGGTTCATTGGAATTCTTTTGGCGGATGGTAATAAAAGAGCTGATAGAAAATCTTAAAAGAGGGCTTTAATACTCTAGACTTAAATGATATAGTTGCCACGGAAGTAAGTATGATTGCAAATAGTTCTCTTTTTGTCTGATTGGTTAGCAATAAAGAACTGATTATACATTATAGCATAAACAATAACATTCTCTTTATAAGGAGAATGGACCTTATATCAAAAAGGCTGTCAAGATCAGATCTAGCTATATACTTACAGAATGACTTCAATTATACACACAAGACAAAATGGTTAATGCCACAGATAATGACTGCCCCAATTTCTGTAATAAAGATGAATCTGTTGAGCGTGTTGATTTGAGAATGTGCAAGACTTGCTTACCAGGCTTCAAAGACGTAAGCTGACCCGCAAGAGGTCATGTATATATGTTAATTTGTCTCAATAAATCAATGCCATTGTAGATAGAACAAAAGATTTTGTAGAGGTTGATCCACGAAGTCTGGGCTGTGGATTCTTTAAAAAACCATCAGGCATGACCATAAAGAGATCAAGATTTTCCTGAGAACGGCAAGCGGAATATAACAAAATATCTTGTATAGATCGCAACGGCCGCAGTTTACATTTTTAACAGTAAACATAATAATAATATACCAGCGAATTTGCTAAGCAATAACATTTAAGAAATCTTATTCTAAGTACTTAACAAATCTTCAAAACATGTGTATAAAATCATAACATACAATAAATAATAAACTTTTATTCATAGCTTTAATTTAATGGTGTTAATTGATGTACATAGATAATTCCTAAAAAATAGAGGAATAAAAAGAGTGTTAGAAAATAATGTTAAGCTTAAAAAATAATAAGTTCATTTTAATGTGTATTAGACCGGACTCGTGCTAAATGCATGTGTAACGAGTATAAATGTTAGCCTAGCGGGGATTTTAATATCACAGAATCATCCCGGCTAGGGAATGCCTTTTTCTTTTAAATGTAATTGATGCACGTAAATTGAGTTAGGTAACTTTTTCTTTATCCTTGGTTCAAATGTAGTACAAACGAACCACTGATTTTGTTATTAGTATTTCACCATCGTAGAAACTAGTTTCGATTGTTACATTGCCGCTAAAAGAGAAAAGACTTAAATGAGTATTTTTTTTAAATTAAATTCTTGGAATTTAGATTTATAAACAATATGTTAGGCGAATACATATGCATTGCTAGCTTAAGACATAACTGCCTAAGTAGATCTACTATAGTATTATCGGACGTTCCGAATTTTAAGTTTCTAGAGGTCTAAACCTTTGTAAGGGAAGAAAAATAAAAAGTTATGATCCTAACAATTTTTGTAAAATTGATATGTAGTATTTTGCAGGGTCCTCAGCCATAGCCCCGAATACCAATAATCGAAAATTATCATTAATAAAATAAAAATGCTCAAGCTATATGTATTACCATCTGGAATTAAATTCTATTAAGATCTGATTTTCTTCATATTTGCACCAATTTAATGACTCGCACCCACCCACACACGTAACGATTGAAACTTAATTCCCAGCTCATGCCATGCTTGAGTAATATTTTTAAGCTAAGGTGACCCACTTACGAAAAATGAAAAAAAAAAATTCCACCACCTACTCACTTTAAAACTTTTGCAGGCATCATTTGAGATTCTGGAGCAGCTTCAATTGTTGACTGCCATGCCATTATTCGTCCTTTCAAGAGAACTTTTTGATCCAGGCGAAAATTTTCCATTGCTTCAATTGTACTGAAATTAATTTCTCGTGAAACTGCACGAAGATCAAGGATTTTCACCGGCACCCGCGCTTCATGTTCAATATCAGCCGATGCGAAATCTTTATTTTCTTGCCAAATTATATTTCCACTATCAGCCCACTATCAGCGTCACGAAGAATCATCCAATTTCTATTAAAATATGTGTGAAATTATTTCCAAAATATGAGATGATATTGAAAATTTTGTGAAAACCAACATTTGAAATCCTCGTTGAATTTTGTCGCCCTTGCTTAGATCTTCGGTACTCATTTTTTATAGGAACTATAATAGAACACTTATTTGCTTTTTACTGTAGCTTAATTACAAGCAATAACATTTAATAGTTGGAGGTAAATTTAAGAATATTACCCCTTCGTGCTTTCATACAATATTTTAGAAATTGTATAAATAATTAATTTATATGACAGCATTCACAGTTGTCAAAATCATTTGAAAATATATGACTATCTCTTTTTCCCGGTGATGGAATATCAATTAAATACCCTGCAAATAATCCGAGGGATATTAGTGGTGACATGCAGGGGTAATTCAAAAATTGAATTCGGAAATTTTTCAGTTGATTGCTCCAAGCTGGATATCTGTATATATCTAATCTGTGGCGTAACCATAATAAAATGAAAGCGAATGAAGAGCACAACCTGATTTGTGTGCCAACTGATAATGTCAAAAAGCCAACTGGTAATGTCAAAATGCCCAATGATACGTATCTATCAGCCATAAGCTGAAAAATATATAAACATATCTCCACTTTATAAAATCTTGATAGAGTTAGGGCTGATTTACATTACTCGAACATTGCTAGAAAACAGTAAGTAGTTTCCCCTTATCTGACAATACTTTAGAACGATAAGGACAAAACATAATCCAGCAAAATTTTACTGAGTTAAATGTCAAATTCCCCGTCGAAGGGGCAATTTTTACTGCCATAATTAGCCATAAAGAGTTCTAGCCAGAAGTATATTTTATGGCAGTAAATTTTGCTATTATGGCAGCAAACGCATACATATAACTACAAGCGTGTACGAATATAATTGTTTACACGAACAAAAATTAAAAATATTTGAAGAATGTCAGAGCACATCAGGTGGAATGTGTCAAAGTTTCCTGATGGATGTAAGTATTTCATTCAAATAAATATTGCATTAAATATTATTAAATTATTATTATTTATTAAATATTTGTAGGAACTGCAGCCTTTAATTGATGGCAAAAACTCGTCCTACATGATGTGTTCTAATAATCAAGATCTATTAAAGAGCTAATTGGGAGGAGAAAGGGATTATATCAAGGTCTCAGGTAATAGAAAGACTTCAAGCAAGTACTAAATGATCCCTGTTATGAGTTGTGGTACTGCAAATTTTTCTCCAGATGGGTTAAAATTAGCAACTTGGTCAAAAGATGCTTCAGTAGTTGTGTGGAATGTTTACCCACAGAAACTTTAAGTGACTCTCAATAGAATAATTGATGGACATTCATAATCATATTTCATTTGTGAACTGGAACCCAGATTTCAAGCACTTGCTATTTGGAGGTCCCGATGAGCTCCTAGAAAATTATGTGTATGGAGTATTGCAGAGGATAAGTTTTTAAAATTTCCCATTCAATGGATGATAATTTAGCATGTTGAATATTAAAAAAGGACTTGACTCGTTTTGTTACTGATGACAACCGGGGCCAATTTTTTTTATGCGATCTCAAAGGAACGATATTGGAAAGCTGCGAAGGTTTCCGTGTTAATGGATCAGCGTTAAGATCCGACAATAAAACTGTGCTAGCCGCAGATACTCATCAATAACGAGGGTATAAATTGCTAAATTTAAATTTCTTCCATTCTAATTTTTATTTTCTAGGTATGCTTTCGAAAATCTTCGATCTGATTTTAAATTATCTCACGAACAACATCAATTATAACGTTAAGCATAAATTCAGCAGATGGTTTGGAACTTCTAAATATTGTAGCTCACGGATTGCATTTGTGGGGCATCGAAGACAAATGTTTGGTTATACGTTTCCAGCGAGTATGCCAAGGAAACTTTTTCCATTTATTCTTGTTTTGGTGGTGTGCATGAAAGTTTCGTTGCCAGTAGAAGAGAGGACAACAAAGGCAAATTAAAAAGGAAGATCCACTTGCGAAATTATCTGGCCATACAAAGCTTGTAAATTGTGTGTCAATGAATCTGGTCTATATTTCCTTGCTAGCATCCCCGTCTATGACGGCATGGTTAGAATTTTGGGATCAAAAAATATTCAACAAAACCAAAGTTCGGAAACTGATGAATGTTCATTCTACTCATAGTGTAGCAATCGAATAATTTCAAATCAAGTAACGTTGTAAAATAACTTACATTCTAAGTAAAACTCTTATCCAAAATATAAGGTGTATTTATTCTTGAGATGAAATCCTTTATCTACTTACTAAAGTTGTATAATGTGGAAAGAATAATTTTAAAGTTATTATTAGAAGCTGAATCAAATTCAAGCAGAAGCGACGATTTCGGAGGTTAAGTCCCAGGAGGCGCCAAACTTAGCCCACATCTAGACCCATTGTTTACCCCACATGATTTAAGAAATGGCTCGTAAATCTCAGTCAGTCAAGATTTCAAGACTTTCCTCAATGAGTTTAGTTTGGGTTTCCCTCACAGTTTTTTTTCTTTTTCTGCCCGTTATATCATCGAGCCAAGGTTAACCTTACTGGCAGTTGACCTAGGTTACAATAAAAAGGAAGGAAGCCTCTGAGCTTGTTCCAAGTTGCAGTTCATCCACCTCTCAGCTTCCAAATATATTGCTGTAACATAACACCCATAGAAACAGGTATATAATCAGACCCATCATTTTGAATGGCAAGCTGTGATTGCTCTAAGCTGCATATCTGTATAATCTGTGGTATTGGTATGGAGCAGCAAAATAAAAATAAGTGTTTATTTATTTAATTCGAAGAGATTATGTATTTAAATTCCATAAAATATTTTGGAACTGAAATTGTTAACTCTTATTACGATCAAGGAAATTGGTGTGTAATTTTTAGAAAGCTGTAAATAAAGAAATAAAATTTATATTTATTTAAGACTGAACTCTAAAACAAAAACTTTCTGCTTTTATTAGTTATTGTTTTTTTTTTTAAATACAACTAAATACGTGTGAAATTGTCAAACATATTAACTAGAAATTTCATCATCCATTAATTTTTTTTCTTTTTTTTCTGTAGTTATTCCTTATGATTCTTGATATTCTCCAATAATTTGATTTTGAACATCAGGAAGACACGGTGAGTAACGACTGTATTCCATGGCAAATTCACCTGTACCTTGTGTATAATAACAATAAAATCTGAAATACTGTGTATGGCTATGTACTGTGCCAGCTGTAATTACCTTAATTCTCCTGCATATCCAAACATATTGTTAGGAGTAACTTCACCATAAATAGTGAACTATTTTTGACGTCTGACAATTTTTTGCAATTGACAATTTGATGAAATGTCACAAGCGACACTTCGCTATAAAAGAGTGGGAAATAATGTTTTGACAGTCGATCACCTCTTACTTTTTTTCTAATAGTGCAAAGTAATAAGACCCTCTCACTCACTTTGTCAGTAAAATCGCATGTTCGAGTAATGTAAATCAGCCATCAGACATCATAGTTCCTACAAATTTTTATTATACCAAACTAGATATGTACATATATCCAGTTAATTAAGTAAGTACGTATAGGATTTAATTTAATACAATATCATATTATAAAGTGTAACTTTACTTGCTAATAACTCCTTTGAGTGTTAGACATTTTAAAGTATAGTACTTTCTCATATTAGACTGAAATGAAACCTTGATACATAGTGTTCTAAGAAAAATTTGTATAGATATTGCTGTGACATCCCAAACAGATTTTTTCTAATAAAGGGTAACTGAATTAACAGTGACTTAACATGTAACATTAGATTGAAATCGAAGCTAGCTGTGAAATAAAATAAAATAAACACTTTGGCAGAAGACTGAAAGGCAAACTGGGCCATATAACATTGTAATACTTTTAACGTATTAGCCCCCTGGGGACTTATACCGATTTCTATTGATCACGTTTTCTAGCAGAAGTGTTACACTTTTCTTGTAGTGTTACACCAAAATTGTTCCATTGACCTGCACTGCTAGAAATGGTGTACGTCAAAACGCCTGTGGTGCTACACTCGAATAATCGGCGGTGTTACACCGGAATACGCACACACCTATCTGAAAAATGTCACAACTGAATGTCATTGAGCATCACATATAAATCTTCAACTACTGCTCTACCAAATTCATCTGCAATCACGCCAAAATCTTTTAAATTACAATTTTCATAATTTTTACGTTATTCGTGATATTATTGTTCCCAGAAAATTTCAATCTGACAAATTACACGGATATGAGCTACGATTACATTCTCATCGCGTCAAAAGTTGTTCCATTGAACTTGTTTTTCATTGATTGACGTGCACTTTCCTTAAAATATCAATGGAAATCGACATTAGTTATTTAGTGTGTAAGTGTTGAGTAGAGTTTTATGCCCATCAGAGGCAACAGTGAGAATGTAGGCCGGGAGCTAGCACACACAAGAAATTAAATATTATCTAGACCATTTGGTCAATAATTTTGTAACATTTTTGTAAGAGAAATGAGCCCTCACCTAAACACTTAAGATAAGCCAGACATATTATTAGTCGGCCATTGTTATATCATAGAAGTCAAAAACTCATGTAAAAACCTGTGAATTATAGTCTCAATAAAGTTTTTTGAATCTTGAATCCTTGAATGTCAAAATGCCAACTGGTAATGTCAAAATGCCAACTAGTACGGTCAAAAATGCCAACTGCTAATGTCATAAATCAACTGCTCATTTCCTTTGAGCAGGAAACTAAATGGAGTTGACATGAATCGTGATGCAGCGTAACCACTTTTAAGTTGTGTTGGGTACAGCTTTGCCATATTTTTTTTAAAGAAAACTGTAACAAATAGAACAAAAAACTGTTTTTTCGAGCAAAAAACTGTCATTGAAGAAAAGATAGTTTCTTCTTAGTTTAAGTATCATTTTGATTATATACGTACTCAGACCATAATAGATATTACAAAAATCTCACTTCGTGTAAGAAAAATCACAAAAATTATTAAAATACTAGGTACATTTCTATTGCCACAAAAAGCCTCCTTGCCATAGCATATGCTAACTAAATCTTGAATACGTAGTAGAATATAATTATTAATTATTTTGCATAAATCTTTGCCGAATTTTTTAACATTTGGCTAGAGTGTTTAAAATTTGTGCAATCTGAATTTTGCTTTTGTAAATAATCTTTCGTCCTTAAAATTCCACACAATGTGGGGACCTCTAGCCTGTTCCGAATTTTCGTTTTATTAATGTTGATTTGCGAGAAAATCCTCTCTACATTTGCTGTGGCTACAGGAATTGACAAAACTGCTGACACCAGTTTTCTCAACAAAGGAAAACAGATGGATCCATCGCTGCGCTTTAAATTAAAAATTGTTTCCCAAAACTTTTCTTGAACAAAATTAATATGACGCAGTTCAGGCCACCCAATGGAAGACGATATTAACAGTTTATAGATGAGATGACAGATGACAATCTATGGGAGTCGGAAAAAAATTACACTCCAGGATTGCCGTTTGAACTAATTTTGAAAAGAGCGGAATTGAAGCAGAATATCTGAGCTTTAAAAGTTAAACAATAGGTCTGTTTTTGTAAAATTATTAAGCAATTATAAAAAATTACTTTTTGTCTACAAAAACTTGAAAAACTGTCAAATTTGGCGGATAACTGGGGAAAATTGGAAAACTACACAGCTACACAAAAAAACTGTCATTTACAAGAATAACTGTCAATATGGCAACGCTGGTTGGGTACACCAGTGAAGTCAAGAGCATTTCTCGACACTTGGGGGTCGCCATGCTTATTAATGGCGGGAAATTTTTAATATTATTTAAGTGAAAGTTATAAATATATATAGTGGTAGTAGGTATACTTGAAATATAAAATATTTTGTTTTTGTTTGATAGACAATTATGGGTCTATTGTGTCTTCATTTTTAATATTTCTTCTCATTGAACAAATTCAATGCTGGGAAGTATGTTTGGCAGAAGAGTAACTGATGGAAAAAAAAATTTATATTTTCAGAAGAAGATGGATAATTCATACACATGCCAGTATTTCTTTACCATACACAATTTTTGTATAATTGGAAGCAAAGCAAGAGTTTAAATAAATAAAAGTAAGTCAATGTTTTCATATTCAACATACAACCTTCCACACCACCTAGGAGGTGTTGTACATGAACGCGTTAGCTGTTTATTTTAGATGGCCAGCTTCCCCAAGAGGCATATACACCATCGTATTCATTCTATAAAGACCACAGATTTAAGATTATTTTAAAATAAATAAGGTCATGCTTTTCTCTTGTTATGGTTGTCTGTTAAGTGAGCGATTGGTCAGGACGTTAAGTTCAAACTGCCAGCATGAGCTGACAGATCACTCGATGACAGCGATGGCACAGGGCGGCATGCTGGCACCTCGGCTAAGGGTGGCGGAGAGTGTGGGGAGGTTCCCGAAAATACCTGCCGCTGTCATCACCCATAATCAAAAAAAATTCTTCATGCCTGCACAAAAAAAAACCCAGCACACACTCGGTCCTGAATAGACCCTTACGTCACTTACCCAATTTCTGCTGAAGGTGCAGATGTTCTGCCTTCATTGCCAATCCCCATCCTCCCTTTGACATGGGGGCACTATTTCCAAGTCCCTTGGCTGACCTGTAAAGAGAGAGTAAAGCGGACTAGGTGGACCTAGCTGACCTTTATGTTAGCGGAGAGGACTCCGGGATAGTGAGGGAAGAAATAAAAGCTCTCAGTACGTCATTACGTTATAAAGGTTTCATATAATTACTTTAGAGCAAAATGAAGACAGAGCGTACAAAAACTTTACAGGATATCTCACCATAGATATATCTGCTACTACACTCGCACATAGACACAACTTATCCTCTACTCAGCTAATTCAAAGATTTATGCAAGCGCATGTGCAGTTAGAGTCGAGATAATGTGCCATAAAAATTACTATCTATACATGTTATATGTGTACATGAGAACCTTATACTGTTACTCCAATAATTTGGCAACTAGCCCTAGTCGTATGTGGTTGTCGCATTTAACCTACATCTATTCTATTGTCTAAGATTAATGCCATAATTATTATGCCTTTCGAATAGCATTCTTATTGGGCAATACTAAGAAGCCAAAAATAAAATAATTTTCAGTTTACTTAAATAAAAATGTTCAATTTGACATATCTAGGATTAATGCCATAACTACTTTGCCTTTTAAATATTATCGAATATCATTCTAGTAAATAGGAAGCCAAAAATAAAATATTTTTCAGTTTACTTAAATAAAAATGTTCAATTTGACATATCTAGGATTAATGCCATAACTACTTTGCCTTTTAAATATTATCGAATATCACTCTAGTAAATAGGAAGCCAAAAATAAAATAACTTCTGATAGCCTTGCTATGAAATCATTTCCGTGTACTATGTCCATCATATAATCGGACATAGAGCTTGATGATTACGATTTCTTTTATCACGCTACGCTAAACTTAGCTGATATATTTAGACGTCGGTACTTTGTTCCATTTAAATTAACATATAAGACCATTAGACAAAACAAAGAAAATTTTACTCACTCGTAATCCGGTCCCTCGAAGGAGCTCATATATTTGTGGTCCTGAAATCAATAACTAAATATTTTGCACTGGTCAAGTTTTACTATATTCCTTTGCTCTCCTGTTTACTTATTAAGAGATATTAGTATTTCCTCATGACATTTGGCCTAGTAACATTTCTTCGTTCTGACCCTATCTATTCCTTTTTCCAACTAAAACTAAATTATAAAAATTAATAGGATATTGATGATATATGTTTAATATTACGACCAAGAAAAAAACATGTGTAGAATTCCGCGACCTGGGCGAGTCCCCGCTCTGGAAAATCTCTACTGGACACCTGATGGACAATATTGAGCTGTTGTTGAATAGCTGGTCTGACATTTGCAGTATTGGGATTTGTAGACGCAGTTAGCGAATGTCTTGGGATGTTCTATTTTCACAACGCCGTACTTGGTTGATGTTCGTTGCTTAGTACAATGGGGCCCAGTATCCCTCCCAAACGCAGATCGAAATTGGCATGTCTCACAATATTTATGTAGGCACATATATATTCCTACGCTGGACATAAAATAACGTGGAGTTTTCACCTTGTATGCGTGTCGGCGGCCTCCCTATATAAATTTTTCCCACAGCAACACCAGTCAGGAAAATATATTTAATTTAAACCGTTTCGCTTTTATTCTTCCTTTTCTTTCCTTGTTGGCGGACTAGCAATGTTCAGTACTCAGGGAAACTCTTTCACGTGCAAACCAAATTGCTGTAATTCCTAGCTTGACTATTCGAGGCCCGAATTTTACGATGGAGAAACAACTCTTTCAGAAACTATTTATTTTATGACGCTTTTCAGGTTTCCGTAGGGAAATAAACCTCGATGGATACTTTTTAAATTTTCTTTTCACCGATAATTTTCGATTTTCTTACTCAGCACGTATTCCTCGATTCCCTCTCAAGGAAAAGAAAAAAAACTTCTTTTATTTTCTGTTTTCTGTCAACATGGCACCCGAGCGTGAGGAAGCATTACTCTCGGTCGGGGTGCGTTCACATTGTCCGCTATGGACAGCGGCTGACATACACGCTGCAGTACGTGTAGCATATTGCTATATGCAATACTCTACGACCATAACACTCTGGAGCTTAATTTTTATTGCTTATTTTAGAAGTTATCTGGCTACATACCTTTAAATAAAACTAATTTGGTATATTTTTGCCTTAAAGATATTTTATCAGACGCTTTTTTAGAAATATAATGGTACCGGATATTTAGATACTTTTCTGATATCAACTTTACAAGCAATCCATAATGTTCGCTTTCTGTCATGTGACCTGTTTGATCTTGGAATAAGTTTTGACCGATAAGCGACTTTTGTTCTTTTACTAAGAGGAACTTAAAATCCTTAATATTTAAAATGTTAATCTCGTTCTCTTTATTACTTAAAAGCACCGCACGACGGAGCTCTTTTTCTGTTTTTCACAAATAGCTTTAACGCTTGGCGATGGTACTTTCAAAAATCCTATACTTTTGTACGTAATTAGAGACTGCTGGGAATTTTCTCCTTGCAGAGCAGCTAGACATTCTTCACAATTTAGTTTTTTATTCAAGGAAAATACAACAAAGCCAGATATAGGTATAACTCGGATCGCAAACATAACTATGGTCTTCTAAAAACTTGAGTGGAATGTCATTCAAATTTTCTGATTCCTCAGAGTTTGAAGTTATCATCCTCAACCTGCTCATATTTTCATTTATTTCTTTGATTGATCGTTGGGGATTTAATATACTTATTTCTTCCAGAGGAAGACTATTTCCAACACCACCTTCCCGGATTTGACAACGGAAAAGCAGCCTTTTATAAGCCGAGATGAATTGTTTGACTGAAGGATTATTATTGCGTCCAAGAGTCAACCGAATTAAAGAAAATGTTAGCTCGATGTGATCCTGGTTGACTTTGTATAAAGGGAAAAATAATAGCTTTCCAGTTTTAATAAACCTATTATATAATATTCTAACATTCTGAAGACCACGCATCAATCGTAAGAATCCGACACTTCGTCGGCTTTTAATAATCTCTTCTCCGGAAATTAATTTTAGTTGAGAAATGTAAGTTACTGCAGGTGTTATAAATTCATCGATATGTGCAAAATTATTTGTACAGAGAGCTCTTTTCTTAAATTGATATTCAGAGACTTTCCGGCTATTCATTATATCAAAAATATCGTTGAACATTCTAATGAACTTAGTAGTTGCGGCGCTGCCAACGAAGGCCTCTATTTTCAAGACTTCTCTACAAAAGTCTATGGCATCTGCATCTGAATTGCTGAAAGTTTCCACCGCTAACTTAACTTTCATCTTTTGTTGATGGAAGTATATATGTGCATTTCTCAATTTACTACCCAAGTGTAAGCCTTCTTTCTCTTGCAGTTCAACAAGCTTTTTTAAATAAATCCACTTCACTTCATTACCATCGCCATCAATCACTCCAAGGTCGCACAAGGGGTTCCGAACAAGCTTGAGTATATGAACCGGATCTGGACGAGCGATATATTTTGCTTCATCATCTTCCATATGAAAATAAGGCACATAATCTGGTTTTCTTATATCAGTACCAAGGAGCTTTGAAGTTGTCAGGTTTGTAGAGGTGCCATCAAAAGTTACACCAACGATCTCTGCATCTGTATCTTTTAAACGCTCCAAACATAGCATTATGATATTCTTCTTTTGCTCGGCATTAATAGATAAATTGGTAAAAAAGGCAACTGGTATTTTCCAAGCTCTATTAATACACACTGCAATAAATACCAACATTTGTGTCGCTATAACGTCACTATTTCCTCCATCATCAACATCGACAAAACCTGTAGCCTCCTTGCCATTCCAGTCTAAGTGCTGTCGAATGTGCATTTCTTCAAATATTGATTGTAGAAATAAATAGATATAGATATATAATATATATATATATATATATATATATATATATATGTGCGCAACAACAACAGCAGACAAAACACTAGTAACCACACCTAGGTCGGTGACATTAAGATACTCTTTTATGGAACTATGTTGAGTGATTCACTTGGGACGTAAAGTCCCGACTGCCAGCATGAGCTGACAGATCACTCGACGGACAGCGTTGACTGCAGGGCGGCACGCTAGTTCGCCTCAACTATTGGCGGAGAGTGTGGGGGGGGGGGGGGGTTCAACAAAAGACCTGCCGCTGCCGTCAGCCATAATCAAAAAAATTCGTGCCTACCTAACACAAAAGCCGGCACACATTCGGTCCTGAAAGGACCCTTACGTCACTTACCTGTACATCATCCTTGAAGGCGCAGATGTTTCGGCCTTACTGCACGCCCCAACCACCCATTTGACACTGAGGGCAGCGAGTTCACAGTGTCCCTATTTGACCTGTAAAAGAAAGAGAGCTAGGCGAGCCTAGACGACCTCCATCCTATGTGAGAGGGCTCCGGGATGGTGAAGGCAGAATCAGAACTTTCAGAATTTCATATTTACGTTATAATTTATTTCTGATTCGGGCTGGCACCTCGGGTCCATCTAATGACCCTACTATTAGAAATGTTAAGGTAAAGGTCACTCAACAATGTGACCGTCAACAGAAGTCTACATGAGGTAAATATATGAATTAATACTGACTTAGTTCGTGGCTATATGGTTGAACACAACAATAAAAATTAGGAAAGAGCTAGGCTATATAAGTATTACCGCAGTTTCAAATTCAATCATTCAAAGAAAGATATATATGCAAAAAAGTTCGAATATATTCAGATATTCAGATAATATGAAAGAGCTAAGTCGAATATGCGTTAATGCAGTTTTAAATTCGATCGTCCAATTAAAATAGTAGAAAAATTCAGATTAAATTATTTAAGCTAAGTGATAGCTTACTTAACTCGTATATATCGTTTGAATGTTATGGCAAAAAATAAGATATTACTTTAATAATTCTTCATGACAGATATATTAGCAAAAGTTCAAATATATTTAAACAAACCGTATAATAATATAAAATAATTAAATAGTATTGAGTGACAGCAACTTATTTACATACATTTTTGTTGATGATGTTCCCTCGCTGAGGCGCCCCGAGAGGTTTCACCATGTCACTGGATGCTAGCTTAAAAGGTTTTTAAAATTTAATAAATATCGTTAATTCTAGAGCCGGGAGGCTGCGACTAATGTTATGTTGTGGGTTGCGGTTAATTCCCACTAGTTCAACCAATTCCGCAAATAAAGATAATGAACAAGTACGTTCGATATCCAGCTGGAGCAATTCCGCAAGTAATTTCAACATACAGTTTAAATGATTACGTAAACAAATTCAATGTCAAGTGCAAATAGGTTCACAAATAGAGTCAATATCCCGTGCACATAAGTTCGCAAATAAGATCAATACTCGGTGCAAATGGAATCAATAGCCAGTCAAAACAATAATACAAGCACTTTCCATATCCAGTGCAAAGGAAGTCAGTAGCCAGTCAAAATAATTTCGCGAATAAATTCAATATCTGTTATGGTCGTAGCGTATTGCATATAGCAATATGCTACACGTACTGTAGCGTGTATGTCGGCTGCTGTCCATAGCGGAAAGCGAACGCACCTTGACTGGGAGAAGTGCTTTACTCAAGCTTAAGTGACATGTCGTTGAAGACAAGTAAGAAGAAGGCAATCGTTTTGTCTTGTCAAAACGTTAAAGTGAAAGGACGTAAATAAGGTGAAGACAACAAAAATCGTAAATTTTCAGCGGCATCGGTGGAAATCTATCCCTCATGTAAGTTCGAAATAATATTTATCCCTGCAAGAACCTATTATTAATTTGTAAAAATATTTTCCTCATCACCAGGAGAAAATTTTTCGCGCACTATAACTACCAGCTAGAACAGCTCAAATTCTTTAGAAAGCCCTGAATAGCATATGCAGCTGAAATTGCAGCAGCGGTAGCAACTGCCTCTGCACCTGATGCAAATTTACCAGCAGAAGGCAGGGTGGAACAGGTATAGCACAATCGCCACCATAACAAATATCATTGCAGCCGCAGTCTGCTCACCACTCAATTCTACAAACGGTAACATTTCTAAATTAGAAATTTAAGATTAATATCCAGCAGTCTTAGTTTAGGTAGTGCATTTATTAATTTTACCACTTGAAAGTGGCAGCGGGACCACTGAATGGGGTGCATTAAATCGCCCACGTTGAGGTAGCTCACATGCCCGTCCTCATGGTCTAAATAGGCACCAACGTTTTTGAATGCGGTGCTGGAACGAATTTCGAGTGTCCTAGTCGTCACAAGATATTTTACAGCACGTTTTATACAACAAAGAAAATAAGGATCGAGGAACATACGATAATATACTCACGTTTCTTGAAGAGTTCGAGAGAAATTTTCCGATAAGTTCCCCAATGTGGTAAGCAGTTCCGCAGAGTAAGCTATATTCATTCAAGTTTTTAATTTCGGTTCATAAGATATAAGAAATATTGTGAACCGACTGCATGTTATTATTTCGTTTAAAATTAATTTAATTCATTGCTTCAAATTTATATGTTGATCAGAAGCTAAGGGACTTTGGACGATTGTGCCACCCAAAGTCAATGAGAGGTGCTAGCGTGCCGCCCTGTGCTATCGCTGTCATCGAGTGCTCTGTCAGCTCATGCTGACAGTTTGGACTTCACGTCCTAACCAATCACTCTCAAACAATACTACCATAACATATCTCTCAATGCAAATAAGGTCAAGTTCCAGTCTAGATACGTTTGCAAATAAATTCATTTCAATTACTGTCAGTGATGCCATTTTGTGAGGTGATGGCCTCCTGGAACACTTTATAAACAGTGAATGAATACTTCTTTGAAGCCGTCCAATGTTATAGATTCGGGATGAAATTCCCGGTAGTTCGCAAGGAGTCTCTTTCACTGAACTCTTAGCGTATATTGTAATTAACAGATGTGCAGGCAAGCCTCCCCTTTTCATATTTCATCACAGCGTGAAATTCGACACCATTTCGTGTTCAATTATGACACCGTACCGTTCCCTGTTTATTTCTAAAATCTTACAATCTCCGTTATCTCCCTGGATAAATGGGGTTCAGGGCTCCTTGGTCCTACTTCTTTGAAAGCCACTTTCTCCTTTTTATTTTATTTTAAAATATTTATATGTTCTTTGCTATATGAAAGGAGAGTGACGAAATTAGTTACGGATGGATTACAGCATTTGAGTACTTACTTGTGATGTTTGTTACATAGCCTTTTTATTTTACCCTTGTGATTTGCCAGGCGGCATTTGGAGTCGGGAGTGTCTGAGTGTCCGCCAACAGTGGTAAGGATCACGGATAATCTACTCATCCAATGATGATAGTCCCCTACTCTTTATCATGCAGATCTGCGTTCATCAGGATCACTCTTAGATTTTGCTATTCACCATATACCACCAAGTATTATAAACGATGCTGTAATTTAGGAAAATTATCTTCTGTACTTCACTAATAAACTACTTTCATACACTTCACGGCTATTGTACGACCAAATTAAATTCTTTTCCTGACTTCTTCGGAATGGCGAATTTAGTCAAAAAGGAACTTCTTCCGCCCTCCCAGAATCTTCTTCTTATTCTGTCCCATCGACGTGTCACACCGAGACCGAGGAACCGCATTTCTCTCGGTCGGGGAGCGTTTTAGTTTTCTGCTCTCGCGGCAGGCTTACATGCTTGCTTCAGTAAGTGTAGCATATTGCTATATGCAATACGCTACGACCATAACAACTCAACGTTTTATAAAATCTGAAGAAATTTTAGAAAAGGATTCACGTTTTCCCGACAAAATGGTGGAAGACGATCCTTGAATTTTTAGTTAATTATACTATCGCCTATTTGCGTTTCTTTCGGAAACCATTGAGTCCTTTTGAAAAATATTTTGTATTTATGATCCTTGAATCCTTCCGCTTCTTTTGAGCCATCTCCCGTCAAAATCAATTAAAATTTTTTATCAAATTTGCTTTAAGTCTGTATGTAGGTATCTATCTGGTCATATCTTTTGCAAAAAAAATGTTTTTGTTACTGAATTAAACGGAGCAGGATTCTTTAGACGCAGGACCTTCAAACTAAAATATATCTGAAGAAATTTTCGAAAAGGATCCACGTTTTCCCGACAAAATGGCAGAAGACGATCCTTGAATTTTTAGTTAATTATACTATCGCCTATTTCCGTTTCTTTCGGAAACCATAAGGTCCTTTTAAAAAATATTTTGTATTTATGATCCTTGAATCCTTCCGTTTCTTTTGAGCCATCTCCCGTCAAAATCAATGCAAATTTTTTTTTTATTACTGAATTAAACGGAGCAGGTCTCTTTAAACGCAGGACCTTCAAACTAAAATATACCTGCAGAAATTTTCGAAAAGGATCCACGTTTTCCCGACAAAATGGCAGAAGACGATCCTTGAATTTTTAGTTAATTATACTATCGCCTATTTCCGTTTCTTTCGGAAACCATAAAGTCCTTTTAAAAAATATTTTGTATTTATGATCCTTGAATCCTTCCGCTTCTTTTGAGCCATCTCCCGTCAAAATCAATTAAAATTTTTTATCAAATTTGCTTTAAGTCTGTATGTAGGTATATATATAGTACCTCCTGCAATTCCTCTTGGATCAAATTATTCTCTTTCAGAGATTCGATTATATTATTTTGCATTCCAATTTTTTTATCTTTGCGTCGAGCTGACGCCCTTAGTGCTCTTATTGTGTTATTTTTATTTTGCACCTTTTTTCTTAAATCATTATTCTTTTTTCTAAATTCTCACTATTTACCGTAGACAAAATTTTTACCTAATAGGAAATGATATACTGTAAAATAAATCCTACAATTCTTATTAATTTACCATAAGCGACGTAACACAGAAAAATTCTTCGGGATAAAATTTGGTAACGGACGAGGAATATACACATATAGCACCAACACCATTAATAAAACAAAACAATTGGTTTACGACGACAACTCTAAATTTATTTCAAACAAAGTAAAACTTTTAAAAAACTTGTAGTAATTAATATTACTAAATTAGTGTAAATACTTAGCACTTAAAACTTGATTGAAGATTTTTAGAAATGACTTAAAGCTTGATTGAAGATTTACAAGTAAATATACATATAATATGTTAAAAACTAAACGGACAGGTAATCTATATCACTTCTAAAAATATTATTATAAATGAACAAGCAATAGCTACCTTACTGAAGCACAAAATAATATTACCACAGCTGAATTTTCCGTTTCACATGCTACATCTGTGACCTCTACTATTAATGACTCCTCTAGTGAGCTTTGGTCCGGTTCTTCAATGAAGTTAAAATCCTCGGAAGTGCTTCGCTGTTTTTCGTAATCAGTCCCTGATATCTAATTAAGAGAATAGGATTTAAATACAATTAATTAAAAAAAATGTTGAAATTATACCAATCTATTCGCAGAACTTTCTTCGTATTCTTCATTTCCAATCACACTGGTCTCCATATGTGCTATGTCCATTTTCTGCACTTCATCTAAGAATTGGCCATTCAATTTTATTTAGATTTTTAAATTATAGAATATTTACCTGTGTATATTAAACCCTAAAGCTCTCTGGGCTCGTTCCTCTCTAAGTTACTGCCTTTTGAATGTTTCTATTTCAAATGTGTAAAAGTTTATATATACTAATAACATTTAAACGAAACTATATAATATGAATTTAAATTACCAATCTCTTTGCAGTACTTTGCTCAGACTCCTTACTATTGATTGTTTCGCTGTTTCTTGCGTTTGTCTTGTCGGCCTTCCGTTTCACGATTTTGTCTTTCTCAGATTTCTACATTTTAGAAAATGTTACAATAATTTCTTATTTATATGCATTATTATATGTATGTTCTTTAATGAAGAATGAATTAAACTTACATTCAGATCAAGCACCGGTACAGCATCTTTTCTTAAAACCGATTTTGTATCTAAGCATAATAAATCTTTCGACGAAAAATGTTCCGAACATACGAATACTTGATTTTTTAAATTATTTTCATCAATACATATTGCAATCAACCACCTTTGGCGCAAAACTTTATCCGTTGGTAATCTGTAAAATAAAAATATCCAAGTTAATTGGGCAATTTTGCTTTCCCCCTATATCTTACTACGTCTATGCAAATTTTTGTTTGCAACCAATTTCCGCAGAACAGAACGTAAACAAAAGTAAAATTGTTGATATTCTAAATGGTAACTTTCACTTTTAGGATTTACATTTTGATACGCAGCAATATCACTTTTATTTCAAATCTTTTAATTTCATACTTACTTATGCAAAGACACAGAATCAGGTCTTTTATAAAAGCTATTGCCACAAGAGTTTATAACGTACTTTTTAACCATTTTGCACTTCACTTCAATGTAAACACTAATTTTTTCCAATTTTTCCAAAATAAACTCACTTTTTCGAACCTCCCGCTTTGAATTCTGACATTCAAGTTTCAAAATGGCTGATCAAGGTACTATTCCACAAACACATAGACCTGGTTTTGGTTACGCTCAGGTACACATATTTTATATACCATGCCTACTCACTGCCATATATAAAATGGACTGCTGATTCTACTGAAATTCCTTACATTATTTGACATTATTACGGGATCACTTTTCTATAGTTGTCCCTTTTTGGTTTAACTACTTTATTCCGCTGAACTACAAATAATAAGTTCTATACAAAATACACTATAGTCCAGGTTCAGTTCAGTGGTTTTCCAAATGAATATATAGGATAGAAATAGATGGCAATACAATATTTGTAATCCTTTCTCTGTCCCCCATAGCTACTTTTAGTTGCAGGTAGACAAAAATTGCTTAATTTTATTTCTTTAAAAATCAAGTTTAAAAAATATTTGATGTTGTAGGAGATAAGCTTCCAAGAAGCGAAATAATTTCGAGTGCTTCTATAATTTGTTGAATTTTTAATATGAATATTAAACCAAAAGTTAAACTTGAAATTAAGATAATTGTCACACCCTGCCAAAAAAAGTTGACCCATATGCTTAGATCATAAAACGAAAGGATAGGCTACCTTATATAAAATTCGTGTACGTGTGATAAGCAATTTTTTTGTTGACACGGGAGGGAAATGACAAGAGGGCTGGGGTTTTAGTTTTTGTCATTTCGATATTTCTGACATTTCTCATTTGACATTTCTTAGATCTTACAATTGAATTGTCATCGGGGCTCTTGTTTGATGTCAGTCAACCAAAGACAACGACAAGAAATATTATCAGCAAATAAATAGGGCACTAGGAAAACTCTTAAAAATGTAATAAGTTATAAAAGAATTATAAAATTATAAACTGAAAAAATGATACGAATTGCGGTGACAGGAAATTATAAAACTTGTTCAATATTTGATTAACTTTCAACCACTAAATTATGTGCCCGCTCAGAAAATATCGTAGTTTACGACTTCCATGACTAAACAAACAAATCGATGCGATTCTACTACTTGAAGAAAAATGCTTAAGTTTTTCTTCCTCATAACCTATCCTGTTCGTTATATGATCTAAGCCCATATGAAATAGCAAATCAGGCAGTCCATGTTATATATGTCAGTGATGCCTACTCCATTAGTTTCCTGCTCGAAGCTCATTTCTAGGATTTTCTACAATTTCATCTGTCAGTTAAAAAATGACAATTGTATTGAACGTGACATTTACGTTGTACTTGGATAATATTTTTGTCGTCGCTACGTAATAAATATTTGAAATAGTTTTACAGAAACTGTAAATATAGAAATTGTTAAAAATCAGTCATTCAAATTATCGAAATAGCAGACATAGCTACTGGTAATAGGATTCTGAAAATGCACACAAGAAAATTGTTTTGCAACTTTTACGAATCTATCAAATTTTCAAATGCATCTGGATAAACATCACAAAATAAGAGGTATAATAGGAGGAGCAGCCAAAAGTAACAAAAGTAAAGTGTGTTTTGCAGTTCTAACGAGGAAAGTACTTTACTAGCTTAAAGTATGTTTGTCAGCACTATCAAAAGGTGCACGCTGAGAAAACATTAAATGTAGAAAATGTGAGAAGCGTTTTATTACAAACGGTGCTTTGAACGGTCATGCAAAAACTGGCAGATAATAGAAATGCGCCGAATGTGGATGGGAGTACAACTGCAGCGAGGTTAAAAGCGAAGTTCAAAGAAGGCGCACAAAGTTTTACCGGAAGACTCGAAACCACGCATAACCAAGAAGTATGAAGATGAGATCTCGTAAAACTGTTATCCATCAAGAAGCCAGTCTTCAAACGTGAAAAAGCTGCCTAGCGAACTAAAATCACTTATTTCAGATTATACAGAAAAGCATAAAAATCAATCTCACCTTCGATTTGATATATTTGAGAAAACAGGTGCAGACAGAAAAAATAATAAAAAGAACTTGAATAATCCCTACTATATATATATGGCTAGTTAAATACACATATTAGAATACGAATTTGCTCGTATTCTCTAAATCAGGCGATAGAACTACAAATAACAGTAATGTAGATTACAAGTGGATTCCACCACAAACATTGAGAGCTCTTCGTAAGTATAACATTTACAGTAATATAAACATCTGCATTACACAAATTTTCTTTCAGATAAATCATCCCCAAAGGCGAAAACAACTAACTTTGCAAGTCGACGACAGAGGAATGTAAAGCGCACTGCAGGCTATTGGAACGTATTTTAAGACTGCATTTTTTATATTTAAATTGATTAAAAAATTGTCTTCTGGTTTAAATTAAGTTTAATTTTGAAATGGCATTAATGCATAAGCCCTCAGGCTTTTGTCGGGGACAAGTTTGCGAATTTAATGTATTTTTGGTGATATTGTTTATAAAAGTGATTTCTAGTTCATTTTATTCTTCAAACGTTCAAATTTATATTATTACTCATTCAAAATTTAACGATCACAATATGTCCATTTCGTGAATCGAGTTTTTTTAAAATACATATCTGCAATAAAGGTGGTCATTTCGAATCTTTATTGGATTTCATTTTTATTGAAGCAATAAAACCCTAAGAATTATATGACTGATTTGTTTGTTACTGGTCGTCCGGCCCTGTTTCCTGCGACAGCTTTCAGTTCACCCTATGATCTTCGATTGATGATGGTGCTGTGAGAATAGTTCTTCTCTATGTGGTTCTTGGTTTTCAAATACGACGTGCTCCAGCCAAGGGCCTGCCCTGTATGTGGCCAATCCAATTCCACTTTCTTCGTCAACGAAGATACTCTTGATAAAGGTTTGGAATCGGCGTGTTACGAATTGGGTAACCTTCCATGACTCCAACCATAGAGCAAAATTTCGTTGGTCGATGGCTTGAATATGCAATTTAATCTCCTGGAAGCGGTTTGCATGCAGTTGCACATACATGTTGCGAAAAATCTACTGAAAGAACCTTTTCGGTGAAGACGATAGTTTCAGTTTTCGCCGTGTAGAATTTAATGTCCGGTATCTAGATATGCACACAATATACATACGTACATACATATTGTATTTCAATGAGAAATCATATTGAAGTTAAAATTTGCAGTTTGTTTTCTTTTACAACGACTTGGGATGTAGCTTATGTGAATCAATTGTTTTTCCCAAGTTGTTCTGTGGGAAAAGTTTTATATTTACTGTCCAGAAGTTCTAAGCAAGATAAGCTTATATATGAAAATTTATTACAATTAGTAATAAATAATTTGTTTTAAAGAAGTTTAGGTATATAATAGATGCCATCGGCATAATATATGCCATGCGGGTTGTTATCGAGTGGATGTGCTGTTATGGTCGTAGCGTATTGCATATAGCAATATGCTACACGAAGTACTGAAGCAAGCGTGTATGCCGGCTGCGGTTGAGCGAAAAACTTGAACGCACCTCGACCAAGAGAAGTGCGTTTCCTCAAGCTCGGGGTGACATGTTGACGGTAAAGACAAGTAAGAAGAAGATTTCCTTCGAGCGGGTTGTCAAACGGAAAGAAGTGAAAAGTCATCGGATTAAGTCGAAAAACAGAGGATAAGAGCGAGGATAGTAACATACGGTGAACACAAAAGTCTTAGAAAAGAGACAGAGCGTGTGTTAAAAGTTATAAGGTATAAACCAAAACAAAAGAAAAAAAAAGAAATTCAAATCCGAGGCAAGCATTTGTGTTAAGCGATTTTGGTTAAATTTAAACGTTTAGCTACGGGTAAATTCTCGCGAAAGTTCGATCGTGCGCGATATTTTCTGAATCGGCCGACCACGTGAATGGTTCCAATAGAAACCAAACCCAATTAAAAGTCCCTACCAGTGTTCCAACAAGCGAATGATAGGCAGCTCGACAACAGTAGGTACTGTACATTTTCTCCAATAGAAAATCAAAGCAAACCAGATAAATGAAAGGAGTCTACTATTTCCTCGCGGATGATCTGAGAACAATTTTGGCCACTTATTAACTACAGTTCTTTTACCAACGTGAACTGGAGCCCGCCTTGTTATATAGAGGTCATATACGACCCTTAAGGTCAAATCGTCTCTCCTGGATAATTCGCAACTGCAACAGTTCAAAAGCTCGAGATTCGAAAAATATTTCAACAATTATCACCCTCCAATATCATGAGCATGCATAGCGCAGAGGATGTTAGGGAGTAAGACTCGAACTAATCCAGCCCGTGCAAGCATATGTCGACGGGAGTAAAACAATCACACAAACAGGAAGAAAGGAAAAAAAAAAACGGATTGATTATCACAACTAACCCGGCAGGAAAATACTTAAGCGACAGCAACTTAGTAGTAGTATCATTAAGCGAATAGAGTGGCGGATCCCCTAGGGATACCAGTCCTTCTCTGGTTGAGCAGATCTATCAACACTCCACGCTTGAGAGTGTCAGGTTGTCTGGCTTTCTACGTCTATACAATTTTTTTCAGGACATTGCAACACCTCTAGGGAGCTCCTTCGAGGGATTGAAAAGCACGTGAGTAACTCTTGCAAATTCTTTATTATATTTGTGAAACTTTTAAGCGTAGTAAGAGTAAATTAACTTTCGAAATTAATTAAGTCTGACTAAAAGATCATAACTTTACAATATGATGTTGGAAGCCGGCAAAACAGCAATTTAAAACTTGAAGTTTAAGCAGGCATCCTCCCGTCGAGAGCCTAGGGTCGATATACACCTCATTAAATAGCTTGGATAAAGTCTATAGACATACGTACTATTATATTTGAAGAGGAAAAAAGAAAAAGAAAAATGCAATATAAATTAGATAGTTAATCGCGGAGAGTCGTATAGTTCAAATAGAATATCGGATTAATATGAATTTGAAGTAATGCTAATAATTTTTACTATTTAGTTAATCGTGATGAATCTTATAGTTCGTAAGGATGCTACATTTCTAGGATAAGGTAAAATAAAGATCGATATCGATAATGCCTTAATTGAATAATGTTTATGACGAATTTTATAGCAGTGTTGGACCGCGTTGAATTTAAGTGGGTATTTAGTTTTGATAGAAGTCTGAAATTCTAAATTAAGCTATATTGAATGCATTTTCTTCGCACGTAGGTTTGTTAAGAGTTAGTAGCAGGATGAGTCTGTTTTGTTGAGTATAAGAAAAAAAGAAAACTGTGTTAACCTTAGAGGCATAAGAGAGAACTGAGTATACGGAAGTGAAATTTTTTTTTGTAATCCAAAAGAGCTAGCATAGATTAATTAAGTCAGTGTGGCATGGTCACTACATACAAGAAGTGACGGAAGTCTATGCAAGACAGAATTGAGATAGTAATAACGAGATTTTAAACAGTTGCGGTTTTTGTAACACTAAGGCGAAGGCCAGACCTCTGTTATTATATACATGAAAATGGTTGTAATAATGTCATAGACTCTTTCTCTATCCCCCACTCTCCTGGAGCTCTCTTGATTTAGAGGTCGAAAAGGTCCGCTACTCTTCTCTCCTGTCAGGTCAATATAAGGACACTGTGAACTCGCTGCCCTCCGTGTCAAATCGGTGGTTGGGGCGTGCAGTAAGGCCGAAACATCTGCGCCTTCAAGGATGATGTACAGGTAAGTGACGTAAGGGTCCCTTCAGGACCGAATGTGTGCCGGCTTTTGTGTTAGGTAGGCACGATTTTTTTTGATTATGGCTGACGGCAGCGGCAGGTCTTTTGTTGACCCCCCCCCCCCCCTCGCCAACACTCTCCGCCTATAGTTGAGGCGAACTAGCGTGCCGCCCTGAAGTCAACGCTGTCCGTCGATGTCGTTGATAATAACGAGAAATAGGAGTAGCATAATTGTACATCCTTGAAAAACTCGGGAATTTACATTGAAGCCGTCGGATAGTTTGCCATTGTGAAGAATCCTGCACTTCGAATTGGAGTAGAAACCATTTATCAAGTCTACTATTTTTAAGGGGAGTCCGTGTCTATGTAGCACCTTCCATCTCTGTGCCTTGTCAGCAAGTCAAAGGCCTTTTCATAATGCACATAAGCCAAGTAGAGAAGAAAACAGTATTCTGTACTTTGCTCCACTATGATTTGCAAGGTTTTAATGTGATATACTGTAGCGTATACCCCCTTACGCTACTTTTGTTTGGCTTCTCTTCGTTTGTAGAGAAACCCCATGATTTCCCAGAGTTTCCGGGGAAAAAATAAAATTTAGCTATTTTCGAGAAGTAGCCCTATGCTACTTCTCCATATGAAAAAATCCTGAAAAGTTAAATTTATTTATTTTCAAGAAGTAGCCCTATGCTACTTCTTCATATTAGAAAATTCCTGAAAAGATAAAATTTATTTATTTTCAAGAAGTACCCCTATGCTATTTCTTCATATTAGAAAATTCCTGAAAAGATAAAATTTATATATTTTCAAGAAGCAGCCCTATGCTACTTCTTCATATTAGAAAAAAAAATAAAAAAATCCTGGAAAGATAAAGCCATATTTATACACACCCGCATACAAGTACAGATCTAAAAGAAATAACAACAGCTGCAGAATAATTTCAGTCGAAAAATTCTAAAATGTGCAAAATGAGCATAAAATAAAATTTTTCGGTTGAATCTTACCACTAGTCAACCACATCAAAGCGACGAAAACGGCAATTCGCCTAGCTGTAACAGATCGCGTGATGCCATCATGCAATGTGTTGCAGCAGGCTTGAAAAAAAGAACAAAAAATTCTGAGAAGAAAAAAAGGCGCTCGCTTGCCGGTGGCTGAGTGAAGAACGATGGAATGTAGGGAGACTGCTGGTAGTCGAGAAGTTGCTTTTTGGCTTTGAACGAGAACGGTCGCAGAAAAATTGAGTCGCGATTCCTCTTTATTTAAAATCAGTCTTTAGAGTTTTTTTTTGCTTTTGTGAACTGAAAGGAAAAATTTTAGCTTATTCATTCTGTTCGTGAATTTTATTAGTTGGACTATTTACTTGTGCGACCGTGATTTTTCCTAAAGATCTTTCTCATAGTGAACTGAAAGAAAAATTTGTTATTAATGTTGCGCATTCATAGATTGTGTTAATTAGAATATTTACCTGTGCAACAGTGATTTTTCCTAAAGATCTTTCTCATAGTGAACTGAAAGAAAAAGTTTGTTATTAATGTTGCACATTCATAAATTGTGTTAATTAGAATACTTACCTGTGCGACCGTGATTTTCCTAAAGATCTTTCTAATAGTTAACTGAAAGAGAATTTTAGTATTAATGTTGCACATTCATAAATGATATTAATTAGATTATTTACCTGTGTGCCAGTGATTTTTCACATAGATCTTTCTAATAGCGAACTGAAAGAAAATGTTGGTATTATTGTTGCGCATTCATAAGTTTTAGTATTTGAAATATTTACCTGTACGCCAGTGATTTTTTTCATATAGATCTTTCTAACAGTGAATTGAAAGAAAATGTTGTTATTAATGTTGCGCATTCACGAAATCTTATTAATTGGATTACTTACCTGTGCAACAGTGATTTTTCCTAAAGATCTTTCGCATAGTGAACTGAAAGAAAAAAAAATTGTTATTAATGTTGCACGTTCATAAATTTTGTTAATTATAATATTTACCTGTGCAACAGTGCTTTTTTCTAAAGATCTTTCTAATAGTGAACTGAAAGAAAATTTTGGCATTAATGTTGCACATTCATAAATGATATTAATTAGATTATTTACCTGTGTGCCAGTGATTTTTCACCTAGATCTTTCTAATAGTGAACTGAAAGAAAATGTTGTTATTAAGGTTGCGCATTCAAGAAATTTTATTCATTGAATTATTTACCTGCGCGCCAGTGATTTGCATTTAGATTTTTTTCACATGGATCTTTCTAATAGTGAACTGAAAGAAAAATGTTGTTATTAAGGTTGCGCATTCAAGAAATTTTATTAATTGAATTATTTACCTGTGCGCCAGTGATTTTCATTTAGATATTTTTCATATAGATCTTTCTAATAGTGAACTGAAAGAAAATTTTAGAATTAATGTTGCGCATTCGTAAATTGTATTAATTAGAATATTTACCTGTGACAGTGATTTTTTTTGTAGATCTTCCTATTAGTGAACTGAAAAGAAAATTTTGATAGATTCATTCTGTGCAGTCGTAATTTGTATTAATTAGAATATTTACCTTAGACAGTGATTTTCATGTACATAGATCTTTCGATTGGTGAACTGAAAAGAAAATTTTGGTTAATTAATGCTGTGCACTCATAATTTGTATTAAATGGAATATTTACCTGTGCGACTGGCGAACTGAAAGAAAATTTTAGTATTAATGCTGTGTACATATAAATTGCATTATTTGAAATATTTACCAGTGCGACGGTGAGTCCTATATACCATAGTAGTGGCGAACCTGAGAGAAAATTTAGGGAAAGTCTCCTTGCACGTAACAAAGATCATTTTGAAAATTTTTCCTGCGTGACGGCAAGTTGGATTTATACCGGCGAGGAAGTATCCCTCTGGCAGAAGTTACGGCAAAACATTTCGCTCTTACATATCCGAAGGAGCAGGGAAGCGAGGAGGTGAACTCAGACTTCAACATAGTCCTGAAGCAGCTAGCAGATAGTTGGAAAACCAGTGTCCAACCCTTTTGGTAAAGGAGGAAACCCCGAATATGAGTAAATCAGGTGTTATGTAAGTCCATAGCGGACCACAAGGTTAGTTCAAATTTTCTCTAAGTATTATTATTTGCTTTGTGTTCTTTTGTTCTTAATTTTACAGTGTTAAAGTCATTTAGTGTACAACTAAGGTTAGGCGTCGATCACAGGGTTCGATAAGTCACATAATAGGAAAGCGCTTATTAGGGCTAGTTTTAAGGATTTTAATCTAGATTGAGATTAACCGGAGACCTTGTTTCCTTTAGTTTTTATATATATACCGTGTGAATCTTTGTGTGATCGGGTTTCCTCCCTCATAAACGATAAATATGCATAGACAACCGCAATAAATAAATTATGTTGATTTGGACTTGATGAAATTTTGAGTTCCTTGATACGCCTTCCTTCTTCTTTTGGGTGATTTAGTTTGGTCACCTTTGGCCGCCCTTCTCCATTTACAGGTTGGTAATGGATTCAGCGCGATGGTGTGAGTAGTTCCATAAAGGGTATGGTCGCGGACAGGAGGGAGGTCGTTTCCACACACACACGGCAATAGATGTAAACCACGCTCTGATGGGGCTGAGCATTTCGAAATGGCTTTGGAGGCTTAGCCAGGGTGGATGGGGGCGATTGGGCCCAACATTACCCAAAGCCGGGGTCTCAACAACATCAGAGACCCCTTTCAGCTCTCTCACTCTCTCTCAATCGCTCATTTGCCAGCGTTGTAAACTCTTCGGGTGAATTAACACTTGTGCGGCGTTGCTGAGGTCTTCTATTCTCCTTCTTTTTGCAGCATATAAATAAAATCAATTTTCTTCTTTTTAGGCTTTCAGGTTCCACCATGAGAAGGAAGCCTGCATTAGATCTTTTTTTTTCTGTCCGTCCGTCTGTCTGATCAGTTATGTTGACGATTTTGCACAGCTTAACAAGCATGAAGGGATGTGGGTGGCAAGAACCACCCCAAGCCGGCTGATCGCTAGCGGCATATTTGCTGTGCAGCCACCCACGCTAATCCCGCGATGATTTTGTAACAAAGAGGTGTCGGATGCAGTATGTATCTACATCCAGGTACAAGTGGATGTAGGTAGATCTGTCGGCTGACAAGCTCTTCGCTACAAATGGCGCCCAAACGGTTTTTTTTGCTTTAAGAGCTTATGTTATTTGTTATTTTTCTGGTCGCCCATTTGTCGCTACAAATGGCGCGCGCAAACGGTTTTTTTTTGCTTTAAGAGCTTATGTTATTTGTTATATCTCTGGTCGCCCATTTGTCGTTACAAATGCCGCCCAAATTTGGTTTTTTTTCGGCCGTCAGTCAAGCTTCTCTTGACTAAAGTGCAATTACTATTTTTAATGAGTATTTCTGGTTGCCCATTTGTTGTTACAAATGGCGCCCAAATTTAGGTTTTTTTTTGGCATTTGGTCAAGCTTCTCTTGACTGAATTGCAATTACTATTGTTGAAAATCATTTCTTGCCAAATTTTGGCTTACATTTTAAATCTTAGTTTTTAATTACTTCTGGTCACCCATTTGTTTTACAAATGGCGCCCAATCTTTAGGTTTTTTTTCTTTTCGGTCTCTAGTCAGGCTTCACTTGGCTAAAGTACAAGTACCATTTCGCATTTAATTTTTGATTTTGCTGGTGGCCCATTTGTGTTATAAATGTCGCCCAAGCTTTAGTTTTTTTTTCTTCGCATTTAGTCAAGCTTCGCTTGACTAGAATGCAATTGCTATTTCAATGTTATTTTCTCAATTTTACTTTGTGTTATTATCACTATTAGAACCTTTCTTTGTTTTGTAAGACCTCAGTATGTTTTAAGCTGACGCAAGTGATTTGCCTGGTGGATACAAGGTGCTGGGTCCACGCAGAGCTCTTCTTGCTTCCGTGGAGTGCGTTACTTCCATGATAGCTCCTTTTTGGCTCTCGTTAGGCCCGACCATTGCATCGCGGCTGGGTCACTCGACCATGGTTCTGGCTGTATGTACGATCGTAAACTGCCTTCGGTCAAGTCTAAGTCAATTTCTACCTTAAATTTAATAGTTTCTTTTATGTAAGTGCTCACCTCCTTGGTAGCAAGCGAGTTTGGTGCGCGAGGCGTACCACCTTTGAAGCCAAGCTTCGGCTCGTGGACACCGGGGTGATGACCACTTGGAATTTTATCTCCTGTCTAAACTTTCGAAACTTTCCAGTTTCTAGCATTGAAGTGCTCTTCTCTTCAGTGGTATATATGCGGGCTTTGGGCTTGCGGGCACCACTGGGAAGCGAAGCTTCGGTTCGCGGCCACTGAACAGCTGACCACTCGATGCAGGCCTACCTGAAGAACCGCACGTCTGTCTCAACTAAACAAGTTGATGAACGACGTTCAGCTATTGTGACCTTGTCCTTGTTGGGTTGATGCAGCCTGGTAGTTCGCATGATCCTTTTTCTAACTTTTCGCGCTTGCGTGGCGCTCCGCTCCCATGGCTACAATTAGGGCTGCTTCGATCACTCTGACGGGAGGATGGCTGTTGAGCATCCTCTAGATTGGTATCCGACTTGGAGTGATCGATGGAATGCCGGGACGGTGATCTTGGAGCGGAGTCCCACACGAGGTGAAGGTGACTTTTTCTTTTGTCTTTTGTCATTCCCCATCCACCTTCCCTAACTTCTAGTGATGGGAGGCTAAGTCGATCAGTGGTCAGTTAGCGTTGTATGCGATGCATACGTTTTTGAAATTAATTCCGTTCACTTCTGCTGGTTCCGAGAAGAAGCCCGTATTATCTCTCGTTTTTAGTTTTAGTTGGGTTGTCCCGTTCAGATATTTAGTTTTAGTTGGGTTATCCCACACAGATATTTCGTTTTGGTTAGGTTGTCCCGTTCAGATTTATCTCCGTATATAAATCACCGCTACGGCTTCTTACTCGAGTACCAGCAGCCACTTGATCACCGACCTCTCACCTTTCCTTGATCTGTTGACTTCAGTCTCTTGCCAAGTTGATGAACGATGTTCATTCCTCCCGATTTTATCCTTGGTAAAGTAGTGTTCGTCTTGATCATCCTAACATGGGACGGCAGCTCTTCAGGCTCCGGTTCCACAATTTTAGTTTTCTACAATTGCTAGTATGGACTGACTAAAGTGCATAGTTGAACAATGTTCGCCGGCGAAGTGAGAGAGAGAGAGAGTTTTTTTTTTGTCCAGCTGGGCTGGAAAATAGGATGTTTTTTCTGTTGTTGTGGTGTGTGGGGGGCTGTCCTTCCGCTTTGCTCCGTCATACCGACACCCCCTTTCTTAAATGAAGAACGTTAGTAATACGCATAGTATAAATCGATTGCTCATGTAAGACACGCAGAACGTATAATCTCAAATCAGAGTAGTGTTTCGGCACGGTTCCATAGGAATTCTCATCGTCATTATTATAAACGTTTTTTTTATATATACGTATATATCTAACACGATTTTTTTTTGCTGAATTATCTTCAGCATTAGCATAAACACATTTATACATTTTTTTTACACCCTTACTTGGCACAGTTTACAGGTGATATTCTCTTTCATTAGTATAGACACGTTTTTTGTTATTAGTTTTATTTTGCACAATTTTCGTCTGAATTATCGCGACATTAGTACAAACGTATTTTTTTTCTTTCTTTTTATTTATACATTTGGCACAATTTTTCTGGGCATCATCCTCGGCCTTATGATAAAGGTATTGTGGTTTCTTAGATATACTTCGATATTTGGCACAATTTCCGGTCGCAGTATCATCGTTAGTCGGTAAACGCAGTTTGGTTTTTTTTTTGTTTACCATACTTGGCGGAATTTTCAGTTGAATTATCGTGAGTAGTCACATCATTGTTTCCCTGTTGTATTGGGTACAATCGTTAGTTGAACTACTCTTGGCACTACTATAGACGCGACGCGTCCTTTTATTAAAATATTCAGTATAATTCTCGGGTGAATTGTCTATTGGTATTAACACCAGAGCATTACCTCGCGAGTATTTTTTTTTCTTTTCTCGTGGTTTTATTTGTCGGGAGATTCAGACCAAGATGGACTTCTCCTTCTTATCACCGGATGAGCTTGAGGTCGAATTCGCGGTACGCAACCTTAGATCTGCTGACGCTAACGCTCGCCGTAAGCTCACAGAGGTGTACGAGGCCGAGAAGTTGGAATCCGGCAGAGCACCCTTTAAGTCTCACGCTCATAAAAATCCAGCGCGCGAATTAGACTATATTATCAGTCGAGTCGACGCTCTGAATCGTGACCTGAGTTCGGACCCCTTCCGAACTGTCGAAGATCGTACGCGTTATACCAGTCAGGTGCTGCATGTACTCTATAGAGCCCAGCGGCTGCGTAACACGTCTCCCTCTGTCCAGGCTGATGCGCAAGCTTATGTCCAGACCTTGGAAGATATCCTGAGCCGTGTCGAGGCTTCTCAGCCTACGACAGAGTCCGTGGCTGAGGGCGCTGGAGGCGCAACGCTCACAGTTCCTGTGATTAGCACAGATAGTCAAGGGGCCAACCCGTTGACAGGTGCTAAGCCGAAAACAGTTTTGAACACCGAAGGCGCTGCGGGGGACTTACCAGGACCTAACTTGGGGAACGTCCACACTAAGCCTGCCGAGTCGTACCTGGACTTTTCAATATTCGAAGTGCAGAGGGCTCAATCAGCTCCCACTGACATACCACACACGTTTGCTGACCCAATGTCGTCAAGGTCACGTATTCCGTCGATCAACGATCGGTTGGAAAGTTTGAATAGAGATCCAGTCACGGGAGTACCTCCGTTGCCGAGACAAAGTAATACTGGGTCTCGTGTACCATCTTTATTGGGTTCGTTTGTTTCTCCGCTTAACATTCCAACTCATACTCGACAGCCAGCAGCGAGGGACCGTAACAGCGTATCTCACAGTCCTGTCTTCCGCTGGAAGTTGAATTTTGATGGCACATCCTGCTTGGATGTGACAGAGTTCATATTTCGGGTAGAATCTCTGGCAGTACTAGAACAAGTATCCGCCTCCGAATTGTGTGCTGGGTTCCATACACTCGTTACTGGGAAAGCGGCTAACTGGTATTGGCTATATCTGCGAAATCACCATAAGCACTCGTGGCAAGAGTTACGTTCAGCACTCCTACGCGAATTCCGCAGCCAGGAAACTGACTACGAAATTCGCAAGCTAGTTGAGTCAAGGAGGCAAGGAGTGAACGAGTCCTTCAGTGATTTTCGATCAGCGGTTCACGCGTTAGTGTCCAAAATGAGCATACCGATACCAGAAGCAGAGCTGGTCGAAATACTGCGACGTAACATGAAACCTGCCTTACAGGAGGCGTTACTCCTTTATCAGACTGATAAAGTGCTAGATTTGAGGGACCTGTGTAACCGATTTGAAAAATTATGGTCCGATATAGGCTCTCCGCGAGCAGTCGCACCGCGACGAGCAGTGGATGAAATCTATTCAGATACATCGGTATTTGAATCACACTTTGTCCAATCGAATAGACGCCATTGAATTTCCACCGCGAGGCGTTCAAATTAATGCTCCGAGAGACATTCACCGACCCGCTAGATCTCGAGTGACATGTTGGAATTGCTCGGCGGAAGGTCATGTCTACGTCAACTGTCCACTAGGGCCACAGAGAGTCTTCTGCTATGGATGCGGTGCAGTGGGGGTAATTAAAACGAAATCTAGAGCTTGCTTGTCGGGAAACCAAGGCAGGGGTCAAAATTTTGTAGGTGGTCAGCGCCGTTTGACTCCAAGCCAAACCTTCAGGCGCACGACAGAAGAAGCGGCTACCAACACCGAGCCCGACCGCTACCGTTAACTCCACGGCGTAGAGCTGTCAGCGATGCTGCTCCCAAAACATAAAACTCGCGAACCCAGATTGAATTCTAAACCTGTTAACAGTCTCAAAGTAAACATGTCTAACTCTTCCACTCAGACAGAGAATCCCAGCACGCAAAGCACGCCAAATTTTACCACCTACTCGGAACACTGTCCCTCAGAAAGATGTAGCTGCACCTTCTCGGATGAAAGCTCGTCAATCTCCACCTCGGATATAGAGGATGCATCGTTTTGTGTCAGCGAATTCCCATCGGCTTCGGGGTCCATTTCCTCCAGGACTGTCCCACGCACACATAGGTACCTCAGCCTGTGTCCTGCGTCCTTACGCCGATGTCTACATTCAGGGACGAAAGATACGAGATTTATTGGATAGCGGTGCAAATGTGAGCGTGCTCGGGGCTGGAGCAGAGAGTTTCCTGAGCAAGTTGGGGATTTCGTTTCACTCGATGCCGTCTTCAGTTTCGACCGCTGATGGGCGGCAGCAAAGGGTCCTGGGGCACATACGGGTCCTCGTAAAATATGGGGAAAGGACGCGTATGATGAGACTGCACATAGTTCCCTCTCTTCAGCAACACCTCTACCTGGGAATCGATTTTTGGAAAGCATTCGGCTTAAGACCTGTCATGGTAAGTGAGCTTCACTCCTTGCCAAAAGCCTCACCTTCTTGTTCGCAACAGCACGATCTTTCAGAATACGACTCGCAACGTTTGCAGGAGGTGATCACCTCCTTTCCATCATTCAGTCAGCAAGGCTTGGGTCTCACCACGTTGGTAGAGCATGAGATAGACATTGGTCTGGCGAAACCCATTAAACAGCGTTTCTATTCAGTGTCTCCGGCAGTGCAGAAATCCTTATACGATAAGCTCGACCGAATGCTGTCGCTAGGAGTCATTGAGGAGAGCCAAAGGTCATGGTCGTCACCAGTCACCTTAGTTAAGAAGGCTAACGGTAAAGTACGCCTCTGTCTGGACGCCCGAAAATTAAACTCCGTAACAGTCCCAGATGTCTTTCCGTTACCTCTTATAGATGGACTCCTCAGGAGACTCCAGGAGACAAAGTTCATCTCTGCCATAGATTTAAAGGATGCGTTCTGGCAGATCTCTCTCGCTGTGGGATCAAGAGACAAAACGGCTTTCGCAGTGCCGGGAAGACCCCTATACCAGTTCAAGGTGCTTCCGTTTGGACTTTGCAATGCTCCGCAGACAATGTGCAAGCTGATGTGCAAGGTCATCCCTCACCAACTGCATGGCCGGGTGTCTGTGTATCTTGACGACTTACTCATTACTTCCTCCACGTTTGACGAACACCTAAGGCTTCTGGCGGAAGTCGCGTCGTTGCTTCGCGCTGCCGGCCTGACGATCGCCATGGAGAAAAGTAAGTTTTGTATGAGAGAGGTCAGATATCTTGGCTTTGTAGTTGGGCATGGGTGCTTGCGGGCTGATCCCGAAAAGCCCACTGCTATTTAGAGCTTGCCAAGGCCAACAACTGTCAAGAAAATACGTAGCTTCCTCGGAGTATGCGGCTGGTTCATTCCACATTTCGCTACCATCGCTAGTCCTCTGACGGACCTTCTAAAGAAAAACATCAAGTTCGAGTGGAACGAACAAGCTGAACTGGCATTCCAACAGTTAAAACAGTGCCTGATGACCGCCCCAGTGCTCGCGAATCCTGACTTCTCCAAGCCCTTTTTCATTCAGTGCGACGCTAGCACTACATGGACTGGAAGCGTCTTGTTTCAGCGTTCTGTGGATGGGGATGAGGATCCCATCGCTTACATGTCACAGAAGCTGAACTCAACGCAACTACAGCATAACCGAGTTAGAGTGTCTGGCCGCCGTATTGAGTATAAAGAGGTTCAGGCCGTATGTGGAATGACTGGAGTTCACCACGCTAGCCTCAAATGGCTCATGGACCAACGGGATCTATGCGGCAGGCTGGCTCGTTGGAGCCTCAAACTCCAGGCCTTCAAATTTCACATGGAATACCGTAAAGGTAAGGACAATGTGGTGGCTGATGCTCTTTCCAGGTCATTTGCTGACGAAGCAGCGGAACAACACACAGAGACAGAGTTAGTTTATCCTGCGCAAGTCAGTTCGCTTGATTTGAAGTCTCCCGCATTCCATGAGAAAACGTATGTGGAGAGAATCCAGCGGATCACTTCCAATCCAAGCGGTTTTCAGAACTTACGAATTAGCGGTGGTAAGATATATATCTCATTTTCGTTTCCAAATAACAACGTCTCAAAGGATCGGGTTCAGTGGAAGCTATGGGTTCCTGATAGTCTCACTGGCGATTTAATAAGATCCGAGCATAGTCCTCCTATAGCAGCACATTTCCGTTTCGCAAAAACCTTAGAGAAACTACGTCGTCAGTATTACTGGCCGAGCATGGCTTCAGAAGTACGACAATTCATAAACGCATGCGAAACGTGTAAACTGATCAAGCCGACCAATGTGTCTTCAAGACCTCCCCTGGGCACGATACGGACTAACGAGCTGCCATGGCAACGCCTCTTCTGTGATTTTTTAGGTCCATACCCGCGTAGTCGAGGTGGTAATAGGTACATCTTCATCGTACTGGACCACTTATCTAAGTTCGTGCTGTTGAAAGCAATGCCAGAGGCCACAGCCTCGCGGGTCGTCAAATTTCTGGAGCAAGAAGTCTTCTTAATGTTTGGGGTTCCGGAAATGGTACATTCAGACAATGGTAGCCAGTTCATTGCAAAAATATTCGCTCAACTGTTAGACCGTTACGGGGTGAAAGACATCTTCTCACCAGCCTACTCTCCTCAGTCAAATGTCTTGTTATGGATAAAAGATGCAAGGTAGCAAAAGAAATTAATATTTTTGTTTGTGATCCAAATATTTTCCTTGATTATTTAGTAGCTAAGTAAGCATAATTTTTCAGATAAGAAATGAAACTCAGAACTGTATAATACTGTAAATAGAATTTAGTCTTAAGTTGCTTTAGCTCGCGTTCAGAACTATTAATATTAATCAATAAAGTTACTCTTAAAATAAAGTGTCGGAATTCTATTTATTATACCTACTATTGATTCGCTTAGAAGTTTACGCGGGGAAGTAAGGAAAATTTCTCTACTTACTTCCATAAGTCCGTGTCAGTGAATAACATTTGGTGGCAGCGGTAAAATTAATTGAAAATAAATATCTCAGTGCGTACGAAAGTTACATATAATACACATATATAAATTATATGTAACGGGTGCATCTGTTTTACACAATTCTGATTCTAATTTAATACACGTCTCAAAGATAAGTGTTGCAATACAAAGTTAATCTTCAAATCTTTTGGGCGCACTAATTATTTTTGAAGCTAACGTGAAAGAGGAACGGAGCCACAATAAGCGACTCAATCGACTCAATTGTCAACAAAATCAAATTAGGCAATTATTGATCATTCAAGAAGGAAGGAGGAAAGAAATAAACGTTTCCCACGATATCCAGAAGATTTTAGTTGCTTCAAGGAGATTGATTTCAAAATAAAAAAAATAAATAAGATGATGCGAAACTTTTACACATTTTTATTATTATTGTAAGTCGATTCTTTTTAAATTACCTTTAATCATTTTCTTTTTGGAATATATGTTTACTGTTAGTAAAGTAGAAGGTTTATACTTTATAGTGATTACATAAATGAATAAATAAACGAAAAAGTGCGTGTGAAGTTCAAAGTTATTGAATCTCTGGTAATAAAAAAAAAATAAATAAAAACGCATAGTATACACATCTATACTTTTCCTGACGGGTTTAAGATTTTACATATACATTATAAAAAATTTTTTGTTCTCGTGGTGCAAAGAGAGAAAGGAAAAGAAAAGTATATTTATATTGAATCTATATACATATATCTGTTTTATGTTTTGAGAGAACTATCAACGAATCTTATTGGTGTGTTTATTATTTTGAAATACTGAAATTAATCCTTAACAAACTTGCCACGATGAGTAATACAAGTGAGTCTGAATATAGTTTTGACGAAAATACTTTAAAGAAAAAATTTTGTTGTGTAGGCGAAAGTAGTGGCCTTGCAGTCGAATTAACTTTGGGACAGATAATCTCAAATGATAAAATCGAATTTAGAGATAACCAAGAAGAAATTTGTAAAGTGTCTTATATTTCTCGTACTTATAAACGTAGAACTTTTCTAAATTTGTTATCCGACGATTTCGGTAGTGAAGACGGAATAATGGAAACAGGAAACGATTCGCGAATAACTGAAAAATATGGGGATAAGTCCACAGTTGGAAAAACTTTTGAAGACAAAGCTAATTCACGCGGAAACGATAATAATGAAAAAGTAGAAAATTTATCAGAAGGCTTAAAAAATCTAGAAATAGGTCAAGGTGCTACTCGAAAACATGTGTATAGAATTCCTGAAATTGCAAATGTCGGAAATAATGAAAAAATCAAAATGAGTTTAGAAAATATTATTAGAATAATTACATATTTTGATAGTGACCCATCTAAAGCATATAATTTTATTCAAAATTGTGAGAACGCGATGAGTATTGCTACGAAAGAGCAAAAAGAGTGTTTACTTCCAATAATTAAAAGTAGGATATCAGGAAATGCGGAAACCATATTAATGAATAAGAGGCTTAGTACATGGGAAGAATTAAAGCATGAATTGAACAGAGTTTTTAGAGAGACATATTCTTCAATGCAACTTCATCTTGAAATGACAAGATTAAGGCAACAGCGAAATGAAACTGTTATGCAGTACACGCAAAGGGTCGAAACATTAACGCGTCGTCGCATACAGAGTCTTTTTAATGAAAGCTTAGAAGATACAACCTATTACGGGCAGAAAATAGCGATAGAAAAAGATATGCTGAATGCATATATATTCGGTTTACATAAAGAATTAGGAACTTTTGTTAATACACAACGCCCAAAAAGTTTAGCTGAAGCCAGCCAATTGGCTATGGAGGAAGATATTCGCTTAGGATACAGTAAAATTAAAGAAAGAGAATATACAGATAAAAATTTGATTAGGATTAATCACTTTGATCGTAAGTGTTATTCATGTGGTGGTACAGGGCATATGGCTAGAGAGTGTTTCAAATTTAAAAATAATTATAATCAAAAGAATTTCGGAAACAGACCAAATGGTTATAGGGATAGCAGTAAATATAACCGTAAGGAATCAATATACAAAAATAATACTACCAATGAATGCAAAAGACATTTTAGTGATACTGGAAAGAAAGGATTTGTACCGCAAGTACCAATGAAAGAAAATGGCTCAAATTTTCGGAAAAAGGAACAATCGTAGGGGGTATTGTTTCAAATTACAGCGAAAGCCCCCACATAACACTATGTTACGATAAACAAAAGTATAAATTTTTAATTGACACGGGTGCAGGAATAAGTTTAATAAAAGAAAAATGTGTTTATGAAGATGACGTTAATTTTGATGATATAGTGTATTTTAAAGGAATAGGTCGGTCTAATCGTTGTAGTATTGGAAGCGCCAAAATAGAAATGAATTATTACAATGAAAAATTTGGAAGTGATGATCTCTTAAAAATTAAGTTCTATGTTGTAAGAGAAGATGTAATAGGGTGTTATGATGGTATTGTCGGCAATGATGTTCTAAGTAAGATGAAATTCTCTATCGATCTTTATAATAATATACTATACAACGATGAAATAAAGATTACATTACTGTTTAAAAATAAACCAAATTTGACATCTGAATATGTGAATAAAGTGATAAATAGGGAAGAGATGTCAAAACGATCCAAACTTCTTTCTAAAGAGGTTAGTAATAGGACAGATAAAATCTGGCACCAAATTCGGAAGGAACATCTGAAGAATGAAGAAATAGAATCTTTAAAAGATATAATAGGGGAATTTAGTGATATATTTAGTTTAGAAGATGAAGACCTCACAGTTACTTCAGTTATAAGCCACCATATAAGAACAACCAGCGACGTTCCACTTAACGTTAAGACGTATCGATATCCGAAGATACATGAAGAAGAAGTCAACTCCCAAACTCAAAAACTTTTGAAAAACGGGGTGATTCGCCATAGTATTTCACCTTGGTCAAGTCCAATATGGGTCGTGCCCAAAAAGTTAGACTGCAGCGGGAAAATGAAATGGAGAATGGTAATAGACTATCGCCGATTAAACGAGATAACTGTGAGCGATAAATTTCCTATCCCAAACATCCAAGAAATTCTCGATCAGCTGGATAGGGCAAAGTATTTCACAACCCTAGCCCTGACCTCAGGTTTTCATCAAATTCCGCTAAGTAAAGAAAGCATGGAGAAAACTGCATTTACGACGCCTTATGGGCATTTTGAGTTTACTCGAATGCCTTTCGGTCTGAAGAATGCACCAGCTTGTTTTCAGCGAATGATGAATATGGTTTTAAGTGACTTAATAGGAAAGGGTACATTTGTATACTTGGACGATATTGTCGTCTACAGTAAAAATCTTGAAGAACATAATAAGATGTTGGAACAAGTCTTATTGAGATTGAAGAATGCTAATTTGAAAGTACAATTAGATAAATCAGAATTTATGAGAAGGCAAGTAGATTATCTAGGACATACAATTACTAGCAAAGGTGTCTCACCTAATGTGAAAAAAATTGATGCTGTAGATGCACTCAAAGAGCCTAAGAATCAGAAAGAGATCAAAAGTTTTCTGGGAATGATAGGATACTATCGTAAGTTTATAAAAGATTTCAGTACTATTGCTGCTCCATTGCACAAATTATTGAAAAAGAATGTTTGCTTTACTTGGGGAGAGAAAGAGAAAAATAGTTTCGCAGAATTAAAAGGAAGCCTGAAGAATTTCACCTTGCTACAATATCCCGATTATAGCAAAGAGTTTATTATAACCACCGATGCAAGCAATGTAGGACTAGGGGCAGTATTATCTCAAGAACACAATGGTAGAGATTTACCAATTCATTTCATCAGTCGAGCACTCAACAAGGCAGAAGTTAATTACAGTACTACGGAAAAAGAGTGTCTAGCTGTGGTTTGGGCCGTGCAGCAGTTTAGGCCATACATTTATGGGAAGAAATTTAAAATTAAAACGGATCATAGGCCCTTAACCTGGCTATTTAGTGTGAAAAATCCAGGATCAAGGCTTTTAAGATGGCGACTACGTCTTGAAGAGTACGAGTATGACATCGTTTATAAAAAGGGAGTAGATAATGTTGTAGCAGATCAACTAAGTAGAAATATAGTTTTTCCAGTAGAAGTCGAAAATGACGAACTTGGTAGGAATTTAGAAAATATGATACAAGAAAATTTTGGGGATGATTTAACTAACAACGAATCAGATTTAGCGACTCTATCTGAGGCCAATAAAAACATTAAAGATACAGAAGAAGACTTAAGAGAAATTCTAGAAGAGAATTATGGACAAGATGATCCAAGTAATATTAATTTAAATGGAAATATAGAGGACAATGAAGGTAACATTAGCGACAGCTCTAATGATTTTAGCTTAGAGGAGTCCCAAAAAAATAATATACGAGTTATTACAGATAAGGAAGAACAACTGAAAATAATCAAAGATAATCACGAAGGTTTAATAGGTGGTCACGGCGGACAAAAAGCAACTATTTCTAGAATAAGAGATTATTTTATTGGAAAGGTTTGAACAAAGACGTCATAGAATACATAAAAAAGTGTATAACTTGTCAGAAACAAAAGATAAATCGGCATCCTGCAAGAAATCCAATGAATATTGTATCAAGCGCAGAATATTGCTTAGAAAAAGTGTCAATGGATCTCACTGGACCTTATAAAGATGGTAAGAAGATCATATACAGTCTCACTATTCAGGACGACTTGAGTAAATACATAAAATATATACCAATTGAAGATAAAAAAGGTGAAACAATTGCTCGAGCTTTTACAAATGAATGGATATTATATTTTGGCATACCAAAATATATCTTAACTGATAATGGTGGTGAATTTGCTAACGATCTCATGAAGGAAATTTGCAAACTATTCAAAATAAAACACATACGAACGAGTAGTGCATATCCGCAAAGTAATGGTTCAGCAGAAAGAGCGCATGCTAGATTAGGAGAATACTTAAGGCTTGTAATAAAAGATAAAACCAAACCTGAATATGCTAAACTGTTCAGATATGCAGCATTTTGTCAGAATACAACAAAACATAACAGTACGGGATTCACCCCACATGAAATGCTATTCGGAAGGAAAGCGAATACTCCTAGTGAAGTCGGTGACATGAGGTTCAAGACCACAATGGACTACACGCAGGAATTACAACTAAAATTACTTGGAACTGGAACTGGATGGAACTCGAAGCGAAAAGAAATCTACACAAATCCAAAGTTAAGGCAAAAGAACGTTACGATAAGAAACTAGGTTCTAAGATCCCAAATTTTAAAGTTCATGATCTTATACTTGTAGAAAACGAGAAAAGAGACAAGTCTAGTGAAAAATATTCGGGGCCTTTTAAAATTATAAAGATATTAGGCGATTCTGTAGTAATTAGAAGAAATAATGTATATATCAAATATAACAAAAGTAAAATAAAACATTTTATAGGTCAACCACCAGCCGAGCAATTAGAATCCAGGAGATAAGCTCTAATGGGATATACTTTAAACAAATCGGAAAGGTGAAATCGATCAAGGGACAAATCTCAATCATCAACTCGGTAGATATCAATGAATTAGAATTGGCCATAGACAACATAATTAAACAGTCTCAAGGATTAGGTGATGTATGTACTAGTTATAAGTTAGAGTGCGACGAAATAAAAAATGAGGTTTTAAAGCATACTAATAGAATTAATAGAAGATTGGATGATATTTGCAATTTGCTTGGAATTAGAAGAAATGTCATTGGTAGAAGTAAGCAAAAGAGGGGTTTAATTAACATTGTCGGTAAAGGATTAAAGGGTTTATTCGGTACAATGGATAGCGAAGATAGCGAATTTTATGAAAAGGCTGTACAAGCTCTACAAAATACTAATGAAAATATACAATCAAGCCTCAAATCTCAAATTGTGATTATGAAGTCTTTAAACGAGGAGTACAAAACTCTTCACAATACTTACTATGCTCACGAGACAAAACTTAATGAAATAATAATCCAAATTAACAATTTAATTAATGAAGAAAATAGTGTTAAACAAGAAATTGAAGTCAACAAATACTTTGAGCGGATACATAGGCAAATTCTTGATAAAACTTTAGCTTTGGATATCGAAACAGATATTTTAGAGCAAGCTATTTTATTAATAAGTGCAAATATTGTACATCCTTTTATACTGAAACCAATAAAATTCGTTGAGATCTTACAAAAACACCCTTATAAAGAAGATCTATTATTTGAACCAACTCTCGAAAACTATCACAACCTAATTCAAGAAAGTAAAATTAAGGCATATTTGGTTGATAAAATTATTAAAATTATTGTAGAAATCCCTATTCTAAAGAAAGATAACGTTGAATTATATGAAACCATTAGCTTACCAGTCATGAGGGATAATCAAGGTTTCATATTTGATATTCACAGCAATTATCTGTTTGTTAGTAATGATAAAGAAGGCTATTCAATCAGTTCTAATTTAAATGATTGTAAAAAATTCAACGAGTATTACGTTTGTAAGGAAATTATTATGTATAACACTATGAAAAAAGACGATTGTGCATTGAATGTTTACATGAGAAGGTCCATTGAAAATTGTAAGATGAAGCAGATCACTAGTAATTTTGAAGTTTTTTATAAAATAGACTTTAATAAATATATATTCGCAATTAATAACCCTACAAAATATAAATGTAAATGTGCCAATGTTCACGAAGAAGGTATTATTAAAGAAACTGGTATTTTATTCTTAGACCCCAATTGTAAATTTGTAACAGTTGAAACGGAAATAACTACTAATAATATCAGTTACAGCTACGTAAATAAAGACAAATATGATTTTGAACTAGAAGAATGTATTAATATAAGGTTGAAAAATACTAAATTAAAAGATAAGCTTTTATCAGGAATTAAGACAAATTTACAAGATGTGCACGATTTAAGTATAGATTTACAGAATCAAGAGAACCTTTTAAAGGATATATTAAGACCAATACCAGAGAGAGTTCAGGGAGGAGTTTTCACTATCGCTCTTATAATTACGATCCTATTAATTTACTTTAGTATAAAATACATCAAATGTAGCAAAATAACCATGTTTAAGAATTGCTTTAATAGAAGAACACAGAGACCACTTGTAGAAAGACAAAACATAGCACATTATTATAGTGAACAATCAAGACCAGCATTAGAAGGACATCGCACTTCGCGCGTCCTTAGAATCGAAGATCAAGATTTGGATTTGTAATTATGATAATGTTTTGAAACAAATTTTTAAAGAAATATTGTTCCTCTTATGGGGGGAGGTGTTATGGATAAAAGATGCAAGGTAGCAAAAGAAATTAATATTTTTGTTTGTGATCCAAATATTTTCCTTGATTATTTAGTAGCTAAGTAAGCATAATTTTTCAGATAAGAAATGAAACTCAGAACTGTATAATACTGTAAATAGAATTTAGTCTTAAGTTGCTTTAGCTCGCGTTCAGAACTATTAATATTAATCAATAAAGTTACTCTTAAAATAAAGTGTCGGAATTCTATTTATTATACCTACTATTGATTCGCTTAGAAGTTTACGCGGGGAAGTAAGGAAAATTTCTCTACTTACTTCCATAAGTCCGTGTCAGTGAATAACAGCCTCAGAGCGTGTCAACCAGTCGGTCCTGACAGCGATTCGCGCCTACGTCGGGACGGAGCATCGGAATTGGGACGAACATCTGAGCGAGATCGGCTTCGCCATCCGCAATGTCGTGCATGAGTCGACTAAATGCTCGCCATATTTCTTGCTTTTCGGTCGACATCCGGTGACAAGCGGTAGCTCATATCAACTTCTGCGAGATTTGAAGGCAGATTCCGATGGGGCTGTTGAGTGTAAACCTGTCAACCAAAAGCTTCAGCTGTTGCGCGATGAAGTAAAGTTCCGTCTTACGGAGGCGTATCGAAAGTACGCCGCTGGTTACAACTTGCGAACTCGAGAAAGAGCTTTTGTACCTGGACAGACTGTGTATGTCCGAAATTTTATGCAAAGTAGCGCAATTGATCGCTTTGCGGCCAAATTGGCACCTAAGTTCATAAAAGCGACTATTGTAGAAAGAATTGGGCGTGTTTCGTACCGGTTGCAGAATGCTAAGGGTCTCTCGATCGGAATTTTCCATGCTCAGGATATTAAGTCTTGATCAAAGTTGATTAGATCTCGGTAACCCTAAGAAGGCATCCGGCAAGCTTCACTTGTGAACTACAGGTTATCGCAAACCCTCCTACTACTTCCTCAGTGGTGGGTGATAAACCTCTTTCACTTTGTTACTAACCCCTTCTGGGTTAGCCTTCACCTTAAGGATTTTATTTTTCTGTCTTTCTTCAGTTTTCTTCCAATTTAAAGGTCTCCGAGCGGTGGTTGGTATGGCTGAAGCTTCAGTGGAGTGTAGTTTTTTTTATATATTGTGTATTATCTCTAAACTAACAAGATTAGTTGGTCCCAGTCTTTGCTACTAGCCCCTTCTGGGTTAGCCTTTATCTGAAGGATTTTTCTTTCCTGTCCTTTCTTCAATTTCCTTAGAGCAACCCGCTTGCTGCATCCCGCGGGATTTCCATCATCCTGAGTGAGTTGATAGATGAATTCTATCTGTTACGAAGCGATTTCCTCTCTTGGGATTGGGGGAATTTCCGGGGTGTTGCGACTGGATTTAGCAGAACCCAGAACGATAAGTAGCGGCATTTCACCGACGAAGTCGTAATCTCGAGCCGAACATTCCGGTACCCAATAAATCAATCGCTGCACCTCTTCCTGGTCAGTTCATTGGGCGAGGCGAGTTGGTAGACGACGTCTATCGGTAGATCAGTCCTCCCTCGTCTAAGACGAACTGGGATCAGGGCCGCAGATGGGATCCGATTTCTCAATAACCCAGGGTATAGTGTATGGCTTGAGACTCTTGTGGGTCGTCCCCACGTTGGGCGCGTTGTGGGTGGATCTATTCCCTTTTAGTGCATATCCTGACATATGTCTCGTGTCAAAGCCCGGCTTGAGACTCTTGTGGGTCGTCCCCACGTTGGGCGCGGCTGCAAAAATATTATTCATAGTTCACCTCCCGAGTCGACCTTTTTGTTTTTTTTCTTTTCTCTCTTTTCCCTCCCTTCCTCGTTTTGCCCGGCATGAGACTCTATTCTCGGTTGGTCGTCCCCACGCTGTAGCGTATACCCCCTTACGCTACTTTTGTTTGGCTACTCTACGTTTGTAGAGAAACCCCATGATTTCCCAGAGTTTCCAGGGAAAAAAATAAAATTTAGTTATTTCCGAGAAGTAGCCCTATGCTACTTCTCCATATGAAAAAAATCCTGAAAAGTTAAAATTTATTTATTTTCAAGAAGTAGCCCTATGCTACTTATTCATATTAGAAAATTCCTGAAAAGATAAAATTTATTTATTTTCAAGAAGTACCCCTATGCTACTTCTTCATATTAGAAAATTCCTGAAAAGATAAAATTTATATATTTTCAAGAAGTAGCCCTATGCTACTTCTTCATATTAGAAAAAAAAACAAAAAAATTCCTGGAAAGATAAAGCCATATTTATACACACCCGCATACAAGTACAGATCTAAAAGAAATAACAACAGCTGCAGAACAATTTCAGTCGAAAAATTCTAAAATGCACAAAATGAGCACAAAATACAATTTTTCGGTTTAATCTTACCACTAGTCAACCACATCAAAGCGACGGAAACGGCAATTCGCCTAGCTGTAACAGATCGCGTGTTGCAGCAGGCTTGAAAAAAAGAACAACAAATTCTGAGAAGAAAAAAAGGCGCTCGCTTGCCGGTGGCTCAGTGAAGAACGATGGAATGTAGGGAGACTGCTGGTAGTCGAGAAGTTGCTTTTTGGCTTTGAACGAGAACGGTCGCAGAAAAGTTGAGTCGCGATTCCTCTTTATTTAAAATCAGTCTTTAGAGTTTTTTTTTGCTTTTGTGAACTGAAAGGAAAAATTTTAGTTTATTCATTCTGTTCGTGAATTTTATTAGTTGGACTACTTACCTGTGCAACAGTGATTTTTCCTAAAGATCTTTCGCATAGTGAACTGGAAAAAAAAATTGTTATTAATGTTGCGCATTCATAGATTGTGTTAATTAGAATATTTACCTGTGCGACCGTGATTTTCCTAAAGATCTTTCTAATAGTGAACTGAAAGAGAATTTTAGTATTAATGTTGCACATTCATAAATGATATTAATTAGATTATTTACCTGTGTGCCAGTGATTTTTCACATAGATCTTTCTAATAGCGAACTGAAAGAAAATGTTGGTATTAATGTTGCGCATTCATAAGTTTTAGTATTTGAAATATTTACCTGTACGCCAGTGATTTTTTTCATATAGATCTTTCTAACAGTGAATTGAAAGAAAATGTTGTTATTAATGTTGCGCATTCACGAAATCTTATTAATTGGATTACTTACCTGTGCAACAGTGATTTTTCCTAAAGATCTTTCGCATAGTGAACTGGAAAAAAATTTGTGATTAATGTTGCGCATTCATAGACTGTGTTAATTAGAATATTTACCTGTGCAACAGTGATTTTTCCTAAAGATCTTTCTCATAGTGAACTGAAAGAAGAAGTTTGTTATTAATGTTGCACATTCATAAATTGTGTTAATTAGAATACTTACCTGTGCGACCGTGATTTTTCAAAGATCTTTCTAATAGTGAACTGAAAGAAAATTTTTAGTATTAATGTTGCACATTCATAAATGATATTAATTAAATTATTTATCTGTGTGCCTGTGATTTTTCACCTAGATCTTTCTAATAGTGAACTGAAAGAAAATGTTGTTATTAAGGTTGGGCATTCAAGAAATTTTATTCATTGAATTATTTACCTGTGCGCCAGTGATTTGCATTTAGATTTTTTTCACATGGATCTTTCTAATAGTGAACTGAAAGAAAAATGTTGTTATTAAGGTTGCGCATTCAAGAAATTTTATTAATTGAATTATTTACCTGTGCGCCAGTGATTTTCATTTAGATTTTTTTCATATAGATTTTTCTAATAGTGAACTGTAAGAAAATTTTAGAATTAATGTTGCGCATTCGTAAATTGTATTAATTAGAATATTTACCTGTGACAGTGATTTTTTTTGTAGATCTTCCTATTAGTGATCTGAAAAGAAAATTTTGATTGATTCATTCTGTGCAGTCGTAATTTGTATTAATTAGAATATTTACCTTAGACAGTGATTTTCATGTACATAGATCTTTCGATTAGTGAACTGAAAAGAAAATTTTGGTTTATTAATGCTGTGCACTCATAATTTGTATTAAATGGAATATTTACCTGTGCGACAGTGATTTTCCTAAAGATCCTTCTACTGGCGAACTGTAAGAAAATTTTAGTATTAATGCTGTGCACATATAAATTGCATTATTTGAAATATTGACCTGTGCGACGGTGAGTCTTATATACCATAGTAGTGGCGAACCTGAGAGAAAATTTGGGGAAAATTTTCCTTGCACGTAACAAAGATCATTTTGAAAATTTTTCCTGCGTGACGGCAAGTTGGATTTATACCGGCGAGGAAGTATCCCTCTGGCAGAAGTTACGGCAAAACATTTCGCTCTTACATATCCGAAGGATCAGGGAAGCGAGGAGGTGAACTCAGACTTCAACATAGTCCTGAAGCAGCTAGCAGATAGTTGGAAAACCAGTGTCCAACCCTTTTGGTAAAGGAGGAAACCCCGAATATGAGTAAATCAGGTGTTATGTAAGTCCACAGCGGACCACAAGGTTAGTTCAAATTTTCTCTAAGTATTATTATTTGCTTTGTGTTCTTTTGTTCTTAATTTTACAGTGTTAAAGTCATTCAGTGTACAACTAAGGTTAGGCGTCGATCACAGGGTTCGATAAGTCACATAATAGGAAAGCGCTTATTAGGGCTAGTTGTAAGGATTTTAATCTAGATTGAGATTAACCGGAGACCTTGTTTCCTTTAGTTTTTATATATATACCGTGTGAATCTTTGTGTGATCGGGTTTCCTCCCTCATAAACGATAAATATGCATAGACAACCGCAATAAATAAATTATTTTGATTTGGACTTGATGAAATTTTGAGTTCCTTGATACGCCTTCCTTCTTCTTTTGGGTGATTTAGTTTGGTCACTTTTGGCCGCCCTTCTCCAAGTTGCTTTCTTCTTTTGTTTACAGGTTGGTAATGGATTCAGCGCGATGGTGTGAGTAGTTCCATAAAGGGGATGGTCGCGGACAGGAGGGAGGTTGTTTCCACAGACACACGGCAATAGATGTAAACCACGCTCTGATGGGGCTGAGCATTTCGAAACGGCTTTGGAGGCTTAGCCAGGGTGGGTGGGGGCGATTGGGCCCAACATTATTCAAAGCCGGGGTCTCAACAACATCAGAGACCCCTTTCAGCTCTCTCACTCTCTCTCAATCGCTCATTTGCCAGCGTTGTAAACTCTCCGGGTGAATTAACACTTGTGCGGCGTTGCTGAGGTCTTCTATTCTCCTTCTTTTTGCAGCATATAAATAAAATCAATTTTCTTCTTTTTAGGCTTTCAGGTTCCACCATGAGAAGGAAGCCTGCATTAGATCTTTTTTTTTTCTGTCCGTCCGTCTGTCTGATCAGTTATGTTGACGATTTTGCACAGCTTAACAAGCATGAAGGGATGTGGGTGGCAAGAACCACCCCAAGCCGGCTGATCGCTAGCGGCATATTTGCTGTGCAGCCACGCACGCTAATCCCGCGATGATTTTGTAACAAAGAGGTATCGGATGCAGTATGTATCTACATCCAGGTACAAGTGGATGTAGGTAGATCTGTCGGCTGACAAGCTCTTCGCTACAATACACAGGAGTGTCCTTTTATAACCCGGCTTATTGTCTCTTGATCGTTTGACTGACTGCAGATTAAATTCTATCCAGGATTTTCTCCACTGTGGATAGTATCATAGTTGCATACTTTTCCTATTAGGGTCAATGGAACATGGACAGGACCTTTATACCCATCCAGCCAAATACCGGGTACAAATCGTACTAAGCGCATGAATCAGAAAGAGCACAATACTCGTCCATTATAGCACAGAAATCTTGGTACTACCGGTTTATGATATCTGGTAGAATTTTTTGTACACTTGATACATGAAGTCAACGCTGCGAATAACCGATAAAACTTGAGGGAATTGTCGTGTATTTCTGCTGCAGTAAAAATTATTGTGAGTATATACATATGCACATATACTTGGTTAATGCAAACAGCTCTAAATGTAAATGTGTAAAGTTCTTGTTGATATCAGGAAACGATAATGCTAAGCTAGAGACTGTGGCTTCTTCAAAAACATTTAATTCCAGCCTACCATTTTAGGAAAGTCTACCAAAAAATTTGAAGTAGACAAATGTGGACATAAATACAATAACAGCAGTGCTTACCAAAAATAAGTATAATAATATATTATGATATCAATCATGAAACTTAAATAATGTAATGACGTCAGCGAAAATCTAAGCGGAATTGATTTTCATATCTACGCAGACGACATACAAATCTACGCTGGAGCACGGATGGAGGAATCGCAGGCTTTGGTATCTAATATCAACGGTGCCTTAGATAGGATCGTTAACTGGGCAGTCCTAAATGAGCTAGCGCTGAATTCTTCCAAAACGTAAGTAATTTGTTATGCAATAAGGCCAGAGAGTAGCACACATCTGGTATCTCAGATAACTTCGATAACCCTAATGGGTCATAATATTCCTCTCGCAACAAAGGCCGTGAGAAATCTTGGTCTCCTTATGGATTCCAATCTCACTTGGAAAGCACAGATCAATCTAATGTGCGCGAGAGTATATCATGGGCTGGGACCTCTCTACGCAGCTTCACCCCATTTTGACGAAACAACTAGGCTTAGACTGTTCACTGCCCTGATTTTGCCACACTTCCATTAAGCCGATGTTGTCCTATATCCAATTTCACAGACCGGGTTTAACAAGCTATTGAGGGCACTTAGAGCATGTGCCAGATACGTGTTCAATCTCAGAGGAAGAGCTCATGTAAGCCCACTGTTGGATATCCTGATACCCGGATCATTGGAATGCATGTATGAGCTCAAAGCATTGGCATTTATACATAAGGCAAGACTTAATCTTCTACCAGGCTATATAAAGAATCGCTTCTCGTGGAGTAGAAGGGACAACAAAAGGCTTATTTACCCAAGCATAAATACACAGTTTGGTGGCAAAAGCATATTCGCACACGGGGTCACAAGCTGGAATAGATTGTCTGAGGAAATAAGGGAGCTCAGCTAGCCTGGCGAATTTGCAACGAAAACCTTATCTGCTCTTACCTCTTAGGATGTCTAACGTAATATGCATCCTCAGGAACCTAATATATCTCTGTGCCAAACCAACTATCTATGGCACTACACAGCTCACTTAGTCTGCCAAACGTTGGCACTATATTTATAGTTCCTAAGTATTGGTAATGTCTGAGCAATACAGATGTAGTACGCTATCCCATTTTACCTTTACCATTCTACCGATTTTATTTTATTTACTATTTTCTATTTTTTATTACTGTTCTAGTTATCATTTTGTTCCGCTTCAAATTAGTCCTTTTTAATTATTTAATTTGAACTAATTATATTAGCACCCCGTATATGCATATTTTGCATTTTCCATACAACCATTCATTCATATGACCATCGGACAAGATCATGATTCCAGGCTCCATACTCAGTAATTCTTAATCCCTAACAGGCGGAATACAATTCCTCAACATATACAATTCCTCAACATATTTTCTTCAACATATTTGCTCAACCTATTAACTTCACTGGATCCTCTGGTATTTTAATCCTTTAATACTCCCTAATGCTTTCCAATCCTGGATCAGACAATATGAATCTTGGTGCCATACCTCTGTGCTAGGTGCTAGGTTTGATTGTTTAGTGGTTTAATGATTTAATTATTTAATGTTTTAATTGTTTAATGGCCTAATGATTTGTTATGGTGGTAGCGTATTGCATATAGCAATATGCTACATGTCATACTTGTCATACTGAAGCGTACCCGGCCTGCTGCCGACTACAGCATGAAAACTGAACGCACCCGACCGAGAGAAATGCGTTTCCTTAAGCTCGGGATGACATGTTGACGGTAAAGACAAGTAAGAAGAAGGCAATAAATCTGTCTTATTTCTCGAAAGTGCGTGCATGGGAAAAGTCCCAGAAAAATTCGATTATCAAAAATCCTCAACGACATCTGGCCCAAAAAGGTAATAATCTCGATAAATCTTGGTAGTGTCTCATCCAATAAATAAAAACCCTTAGAAATTTCCAGAAAGTACCGGATAAATAAGAAGGAAAACAGAAAAAGAAGAAACTGCAGTGGTTCTACTTCGTAACGAGAACAGGACAAATAACTTGGTTCTTAATTAGAATTCCATTACTATCAGGAATCTTATGAAGTGATAATTTTACAAAATATTTCGTGCACAATATTTCGCAAAAGCAATGAGAAAAATTTGACTGCGAAATGTACTTTAAGTAGAGAAACTGAGGGCAGTGTAGAAGTGAAAAAGGGGTCCCTTGAGACTCTGATTTGTACTATTGTGACATTCTTTGAGCCAGAGCATTGTGCATACCAAAAAAAGGTCAGTGGACTCGTTTTGTCCAACTGTACAAGAGAAGGCTCCAAAAGACTCGGAGAAATCGATGTTCTACACACGTTCTCAAATTACGAAACAACGGAAAAGGGTTGAGCCGGCAAATTCTTTATATATGTCTCTGCGATAACTGTAACGCGGAACTTTATAAAAGGTAATGTTTTCGCATTGATCTCGTTAGGTCGAATCAAACAAATAAACTATTTTAGGAATTATCCGTGGGTTGATAACAATCAGCGTTCGTAAAATAACAAAGTTTTGTTGGCGCACTTAGGTAATTTATATCCAGTCGCGGAAATTAACTATAATTCGAGCTATGTTTGCTTAGACCCCCGGCGTGGAAATAACAGAACCAACAAAACTGCAATTCCTAAAAAGGAAAACACCAATTTAGAATGACACCTGAAGTTAACGATTTTGTTCAGGGCAATAATAAGGACTCAAGCTGTCAGTTTCCTGGCGATATGTCGCAAAGCAAATTCATTTCCAAGTAAACTATTGATGAGTGGATGTAAGCTGGAGCTCTAGCGTTAACTAAACACAAAGAAAATATTGTATCTAGTTAGATATTTCCAAATTAGGGTTGAAATAATTTCGAAAAGATACGAATACGTGATCTGAAAAAGAAAAAAAAGAAGAAAAACACCAACCTACTGACGTAGAAGGAGTGCAGGTGAATCACCTTAACCCTATTGCTGATCGTTGTGTTGAGTAGTAAGAGCCTTTATCTTAAAATAAATTAATTTAACCAGGATCAATTTGAATACCGAGGATATGTTTTTTTTATATAATAATTTGTGTAATAAGTGACATCAACCTTAGTACCACCCAACAGAAAGTGTTCTTGTGATAGAGCATGCAAGTCGAATTATCTAATTCCAGTTTAACTTTTATCTAGGAGGCGATGCTAAAGCGCTTAATCATGCCGAGGATTGTTAAATGTGAGTAATTTTAATATATGGCACTTTTCTTTTTGACGTATATACATACACTTTGGCTTCTGCAGAGACTCGCACTGCAGAACCTTTTCGTATTGATAATTTTTTTTACATGTTTATATATTTTAAATTTAAAACTATAATTGCATATATATATGTATATCTTCATAAGTACACTTATCTACCTATGTAGTTTGGAGTCCTGATATTATTTTTCTAGTTAGATTTAAGCGCATAGTTTTGAACTGGAAGATATGCATATAACTACATAGTAGGTATGAAGTATGAGTGAACTAACAATCTTCAATCGCTAAATTATTGCAAAGTAAATTTTTCAAAGGAAATTATTTAGAGATAAAGTTTTCAAAGGAAATTATTTAGAGATAAAGTTTTCAAAGGAAATTATTTAGAGATTAAGTGTAAAATAATATGGTTTTGTAAGATATAAGCTTCTATTCTAATTATTCAAATCCTTCAACTTTCGTAAGACTTTGGAAACGCGCGGTTACATAGAGGTGTCATTCCTAGTTACCCCTTTAAACTTATCTTTTAAAGAATTTTATATATAAATAACTGGTTGTTAAGATTTCTTTATTTAAAATCTTATTTTCAATCCTCTGTCATAACTTGAATACATTTGTCTACAGTAAGTAGACATGCAGGAAATCAATGCGAAATAGGCGATGACTTATAATTATGTAATGAATGAAGCAGTTGTTTACGATGAAAAGTATTAACTTGGTGATATTACGATATGTTACTTAGATTTTTCCTTTTATATTTTCCTATTAAGGGTTTTGGTCGCGAAGCTCATAGTTTTATTATTATTGTCTACTCCTAAAGTAATGGTATTTAAGTTATGGTGTTTTCTCTTGTAATACTCCGAAATTATAACGTAAAAATCAGAAGCTGAACGTTTTAATTCTTTCTTCACATCCCGGAGCCCTCGCACATGAAATAAAGGTCGTCTAGGCTCACCTAGTCTCTCTCTCTCTCTCTTTTACAGGTCAAATAGGGACACTGCAAACTAACTGCCCTCAGTGTCAAATGGGTGGTTGGGGCGTGCAGTAAGGCCGAAACATCTGCGCCTCCAAGGATGATGTACAGGTAAGTGACGTAAGGGTCCCTTCAGGCAGCGGCAGGTCTTTTTTGGACCCCCCCCCCCCCCACACTCTCCGCCAATAGTTGAGGCGAACTAGCGTGCCGCCCTGCAGTCAACGCTGTCCGTCGAGTGATCTGTCAGCTCATGCTGGCAGTCGGGACTTTACGTCCGAAAGCAAATCACTAACTATAGTTCCATAACAGATTGAATGATTTAATGATTTGTGTTTAAAAGTTTGTAGCTGATAATGGAGCTGTTATCTTTTTAATGTTTATGCTACTATCTGTGCTGTTATTGGCCTCACCAATAATTTTATTTAATCCAAACTATTATCTAATGATTTATGACTCAATTTAATGGAATTGATATTCTATATACCTCCGTAACCATATAAGCTATTAATTTTATCTATATTTTCTGTTAATTTAGGTTAACTGAATCCTGTTTAATTAATATATTGTTAACCTTGCTATATCTTATGTAAGATATAGGACATACTCTGTAATATCGTAGAACTCAGCGTTATACGCTGCTTTAAGCAGGGGTTTATAAAGAAATACACTTTGATTTGATTTGATTTGATATATTATAAGAAAAGAAAAAAAGTTTTGTTTTAAAAAAACAAAAATTTCTTAACAACATGATCTTATAATTTGGAAATATTGTTCAGGCATGAACATGCTGGGGGCATCAAGAATTGTAATACTCGATCAATATGCTACTGGATACCAGCAGTATGTTTGTTGCGACATCTTAGTTAGAAGGATTGGGGTGACATCTTTAGGATGGCCCGGTATTTCCTACTTAGTTTTGTTATGAAGAAAATTGTGTTAGTTCAGGTCCCATGCTGTAGTTCAAGATTCGTTAGCTTGACTGTATTAATAGTCCTGGTTGTTCAGCGAATGATCATAACAAATAGCTCAATCGACATAACAATGTATGGTTCCAGAGCAAGGTACACAAGAACGCAACTTGTATCTCACATCTTGTTGTGAATGACCATTAAAAATATTATTGTGTAGGTTGCTCTCTCGGAATGAAGAGATTAATGAAATAGCTGTAAGTAAGGGCACTTGTAATTTTGTAAAGGATTATTGGAGGTCATATAAATCTTAATTCAATATTAGGAGATAATCTTATATGAAAAAAAGTTCCGGAAAATGAAATAAAAAAAAAATTGAAATAATAAATAGAATCATTCCTCATCGTAATTCTACAGTTACAGCATATACATATATGAAAACTTGACCGAATGCAATTTAGTTTTAAATCGGAGCAAATTTGTTGCGGTTGATCTTCCTTTCGTAAAGCCATGATGATTATGAATAATAATTCTTTTACAGTGGAAATGCAAAAATTCACACTCAATGGCTTCAAAAAGTTTCTGGATACACGAAACTTAAAGCAATTGGTCGATAAATAGTGACAAACTCCCTTTTTCGGGACTTAAAAACTGGAACTATAGGTATAAATGATCAGGGATTTTCTCTAACCGAAAGCACATATTGACCATAAATATGAATGGAACAGACTTCAGTTCAATAGAGGAATTTTAAGTCTTTTTTTTTTATCAATAAATAAACATGGAATAACAACTTTTGAAAGCGTCATCAAATGATTTGAAAAAAAGCATCAATTTGAGCGAGAAATTTACACAGATCTAAGACTTGTAAGAAAGAAGGTTTAAGTAACTTAAGAACTTATGAAAATAAACAGCCATGGGTATAAAGCCCATCAAGCTTGATTACAAAGTATACAAAAAGAAAGTTAAGCAATTGACTAAATTCAGTATTCAATCGGCTGGATGTTAACACTCGTAGATTACTAAAAAATAATTTAATATTCTAAGGCAACAGAGTAATGTTAAGGTACGTGTTAACCGCTTGACGCTAACACAGTTCTTTATATTTACTTAATAGAGGTTATTAAAGCTTTCTGATTTAGTTTATCAACTAAGGTGCGAGAGGTTGACTCTTGTACGTTAATAGCACGACAATCTTGATGTCTTACTACCGAGTCTGATCGCATAGCACCTTTTGAATACATATTTGGGTATTTAAAGCACACAATTTTATAGGGGGTGTTGGACTAATTATCGTATAATCGAGGCGGTGAATTGAAGGTAAGCAAAAGCACTCTCTTTGGATGTTTTCATGGCTTTATAACTCGGCCAAAACTCCCGAATTTTTTTAATTAACTCAATAAATGGGATCTTGAATAGATTGTTGCCATCATTTAGGAACTGGTTCAGTTGTTTGCCGTTTGTGTTTTCTGTAATTAGCTTTTTCTCTGATCTTGGCTTTTAGATCGGCTTTTTTTGCTTTGTACTTTTGAAATTCCGAGCAGAGCGTATAGCTAGCAGGATGCTCGGTTAACTGGCAATTTGGGCATTTAGGAGATGGCCAATTAGGTTTCACTTTCGAGATGCAGATAGAGTCATGCTTGTCTCCACAAAAGACACATCTGGGATGATAGGCGCAGAAATCGCCGATGTGATCCATTCTCTCACACCTAATGCATCTTCTAATTTTCTTTTGTGCCGTCTTTTTTTCCCAACAGATTCTGGTTAGAAGAATATCCCTAATTACAGTTAGTTTTTTGATGTCCTTCTCTGTTTCAGTTGGGACGGTGGAGATGTTAAGGGGGATTTCCGACTTCCTAGAACTAGGAGTCGAAAAGCGAACTATGTTTGTGATTTTAATAACAGGAATTTGGTCTTTTATATCTCGAAGGACATCCGCGACTGGCGTATCGCCGCCCAGACCTTTGATTAATATTGAGGGGTTTCTCGACTCTTTGGGAGCAAATGAGAAGGCATCTATTGCAGAGTCCCAGAAGGTTTTGACCAGATCTCTGTGCAGTCCGACATTGTTTACGACAATTTTTGTCTTTAACTACTCTAGCGAATTTGATCTAAAAATCATTGGCGTCAATTAGGTTAGCCTTGGCTTTTATAATCTGGTAAGTAACTTTGTGTTTACACCAAAAACAAAAATTTATTTTGTTAGTTTGCTTATTTTACAGGGTTGGGCTTCTCCCAGTAATACTAGGTTGGCTCCTACTCATATAACTCATGTTAGATCTATAATTAATGTTAGTCTGAGTATCACCTTTTGTTTCTGTTGGTATTTCCTGGACATAAGCTAGTATAGCATATCTATTTGGGTTCCTATCTTATATAACTCATGTTAGATCTATAATTAACGTTAGTCTGAGTATCACCTTTTGTTTCCGTTCTTATTTCCTGGACATAAGCTAGTATGGCATATATATTTGGGTTCCTATCGGTAGCTTGCGATTTAGACAGCCGGGGATCTGCTGGGGTGTTGTTCCTGCGCTTATTTCTTCTGCGGGCAGTATGGGTAGTTACGTCTACGGCCTTCCGGAGATAAATTTTAACGAAAAATTCTGTACTATTAGCCGGAGCTGTATTTCCTGGATCGGAGTCTGGATTATGATTTGATGAGCATATAAATGTAAATTTTACGTTCCCTGTGGGCAGTTTTGCATCATTTGGCTGTTACTGTGGGATACAGCGGTATCGGTGGATCTACGTGTGTGGCTATCGTTGCCGCTAGCTATGGCGGTACTTTCAACTGGCAGGTTTTTGGTGTAGTAATCCTCAAAGTCGCGTTGAGAAAATTAATTTTCTCTTGCGAAAGAGATCCGGTGGCGATAGAGGTGGTTTGCTTTTTCCTTGCAATTAGATTTAAGGAATTGAGTAATATACGTATGTAAGAAGAAGAAGACTCTATGTATGCATATCTGAGAATGGAATGTGTGCCTGATAATTAAAATGCAATTTATGCTTAATTGCCTTTTATTATAATAAGGGAGTATAAATTTTGAATACAATTTTAAGTTTGAATGAAATGATTTAATTGTCTGTTTTCACGGTTATATCTGTGATACATGAATATATTGTATAGGATTGATGAACTGACCTTATTGTTGTGATTCGGGGCATTGGAGACTTGAGCCGCAGCAGTATAGATGAACTAAGCAAGCCAATGTTTACATCGTATATAATTATGGATCTTCTGTATCTGTGTAGGATGAGGTTCATCATATTACAGAAGTTGTCATTCGGATGCTCTGATGGTTTGTTTTGTTGTCTAAATAAATTTCCGCAATAATAGTATTATACTGAGTATACTGGTCAGACTTAAAATGGCATTTCAATTTGTTATTAATCAGAATGACTGTGCCTCTTTCTCCTAGTTCGTTATATACAAGCTAGAAGTGTTTTGTTTTATCTATCCTATCATATTATTATAGTTAATATATTATTATGAAATAATGTTTTATATTTGACTAAATAAGCTGAATACCGCAATAATTATTATCTTCTCACAGTTTGATGGGGTCTACAACGAATTTTCCGATGAAATTAGAATTCATGCAGAATTCTGACCGCGAATCTCTGTCAATTGCCAATGCTAATATTTCTACGCTACAATTAAAGCATAAATGATATATTGTATTCAATTGAAATTAGCTAATTAAGGTGAATGAAACTTATCCAGTTTAGTTTGAATAAGTAAAATAGCTAGAATTGGTCTAACCAATTCTTTTGATAACCCAGATGAATGTTCGTTTGTAATTTCGTATGGTTACCCATCTGCACAAATTTGATTTTTGAAGTGGTTTTTGAATATAACTCTAGAACGGTTCGTCCAACAGCAAAAATGATTATAAGGAATTTTATAGAATTTTATATTCTGAAGAACTTTTCAGCACATTAAAACCGTATAGGGCTGATCTCTGAAACTCTAGACCTTTGTGCACGTAATATACCTGGAAATTTCGTGACTGACGTACGCTAGAAATACTTTATATTCTGTGCTGAATGGTAAAAGCCACCAACCGGAACTGTTCAGGAAAACTTACAGGGACTTACCTTACCATCAATTTCTTTCTGAAAATGCTTTTAGGAACAAGTAAAAAAGATAGAATTGGTCTAAAACCAATTCTTATGATACCCTAGATGAATACCCGTATGTAATTTCGTATGGTCACCCTTCTGTGCAAGTTTGATTTTTGAAGTGGTGAAAAATTTCAGCTCTCTAAGTACACGCGTTCTCGAGTTATCGTGAGGACGAACAGACCGACGGACAGATGGACATGCAAAAATCAAAATAACTTTTAGTTTTATGCATGGGTGTCTAATCCATTTTGCTCTACCATCATTATTTCTAGGAGCTACAAACGGAATGACAAACTTAGTATACTCTATGATTTCACATAGGCTATAAAAAGGCTCACCGAAAGTAGAATTTCGATGGCACGTACTGTGTTAGCGTCAAGCGTTTAACGCGTACCTTAACATTACTCTGTTGCCTTAGAATATTAAATTATTTTTTAGTAATCTACGAGTGTTAACATCCAGCCGATTGAATACTGAATTTAGTCAATTGCTTAACTTTCTTTTTGTATACTTTGTAATCAAGCTTGATGGGCTTTATACCCATGGCTGTTTATTTTCATAAGTTCTTAAGTTACTTAAACATTCTTTCTTACAAGTCTTAGATCTGTGTAAATTTCTCTTTATTTATCTTTAATTGCCACTCTACCCTAAAATGTGTTTAGTAAAGCTTTTTTTTCGGAGAACGCTCAAATTGATGCTTTTTTTCAATTATTTGATGACGCTTTCAAAAGTTGTCATTCCTTGTTTATTTATTGATAAAAAAAAATTGAAATCTCGATGGAAATCTACGTGACCTGATGAAATTCCTCTATTGAACTGAAGCACTCTCTCTGTTCCATTCATATTTATAGTCAATATGTGCTTTCGGTTAGAGAAAATCCCTGATCATTTATACCTAGTTCCAGTTTTAAGTCCCGAAAAAGGGAGTTTGTCACTAATTATCGACCAATTGCTTTAAGTTTCGTGTATTCAGAAACTTTTTGAAGCCATTGAGTGTGAATTTTTGCATTTCCACTGTAAAAGAATTATTATTCATAATCATCATGGCTTTACGAAAGGAAGATCAACCGCAACAAATTTGCTCCGATTTAAAACTAAATTGCATTCGGTCAAGTTTTCATATATATGCTGTAACTGTAGATTTACGATGAGGAATGATTCAATTTATTATTTCATTTTTTTTATATTATTTTCCGGAACTTTTTTTCATATAAGATTATCTCCTAATATTGAATTAAGATTTATATGACCTCCAATAGATGTAAGTCCACTTTACAAAATTACAAGTGCCCTTACTTACAGCTATTTCATTAATCTCTTCATTCCGAGGGAGCAACCTATGTACACAATAATATTTTTAATCGTCATTCACAACAAGATGTGAGATACAAGTTGCGTTCTTGTGTACCTTGCTCTGGAACCATACATTGTTATGTCGATTGAGCTATTTGTTATGATCATTCGCTAAACAACCAGGACTATTAATACAGTCAAGCTAACGAATCTTGGACTACAGCATGGGACCTGAACTAACACAATTTTCTTCATAACAAAACTAAGTAGGAAATACCGGGCCATCCTAAAGATGTCACCCCAATCCTGCTAACTAAGATGTCGCAACAAACATACTGCAGGTATCCAGTAGCATATTGACCGAGTATTACAATTCTTGATGCCCCCAGCATGTTCATGCCTGAACAATATTTCCAAATTATAAGATCATGTTGTTAAGAAATTTTTGTTTTTTTAAAATAAAACTTTTTTTCTTTTCTAATAATATATTATTGAAGCTTCATGATTGATATCATAATATATTATTATACTTATTTTTGGAAAGCACTGCTATTATTGTATTTATGTCCACATTTGTCTACTTGAAATGTTTTGGTTGACTTTCCTAAAATGGTAGGCTGGAATTAAATGTTTTTTTCAATAATTTACTTTGGTTGGAAAGCATAAGAATTTACATATTGTAAAAGAATACAAAACCAGGAATATTCTGTCATGACCGTTGATCATTGAAATAATTACCTATTGTGGGAATTACAATTGAGGTAATTGAAGAAGCCACAGTCTCTAGCTTAGCATTATCGTTTCCTGATATCAACAAGAACTTTACACATTTACATTTAGAGCTGTTTGCATTAATCAAGAGGCCTCGGTAGCTCAGTTGGTAAGCGCGCTGACTATCAACCCAGGGGTCGTGGGTTCGATTTCCACCTCGTCTTGGTCCTGTGCTTCGTCTACAAATTTTTCCCTTCTAACAGTATTTCCTTCCTTTCGCTATAAAATGACATGTACTACATATCTCTATAATTTCTTTAAGTTGGTTTACTAAAAATGTATCTACTATGTATCTCGCTATGATGTGCCCAGCGTTTGGCGTGCCTTTGGCACGGGCACTCAAATAAATAAATGTTTTATGTTTTTTTTTTTTTATATGTGCATATGTATATACTTACAATAATTTTTACTGCAGCAGAAATAGACGACAATTCACTCAAGTTTTATCGGTTATTCGCAGCGTTGACTTCATGTATCAAGTGTACAAAAAATTCTACCAGATATCATAAACCGGTAGTACCAAGATTTCTGTGCTATAATGGAAAAGTATTGTGCTCTTGCTGATTCATGCGCTTTGTACGATGTGTACCCGGTATTTGGCTGGATGGGTATAAAGGTCCTGTCCATGTTCCATTGACCCTAATAGGAACAGAAAGCTGTCATGGTTTTACGTGAGCACCTGCCATTATAGCTTAATCTCGCGGCACTCCTAATGCACGGATTAGTAGACAAGCGACAATCAACGCCCTCAAGAAGCAGAATATATTATATTCTGTTTCAAGAGTACCAGTTAATGTCAGTGCATGCTTGACATTGGACTTACTGGTCGAAGCGACACCTACCTAAAATCTCTTCCGGTCTGTGGGTCACGGCACCTGGTATATTTAGCGCAACTCCACGCCGAGAGCCAATCCTCTAAGCATAAAATAATAAGCGACCACTCCGCAAATTCACGGACGCAGTATGCAATTATACAAAAGAAAAAACTATACTGTTTAGAGAAGAATGTTCGCCTAAGTCATGCAGACTCAGAAAATCTCAATCTGCCCGCATATGGGCTACCACAACCACTACGATGCTCCCACAAGGAGGGCTTCCCAAAGATGAGGCAAATATTGCTACTAATGCAGCACTATTTGGGGCTCCTCATTCCCGTAGTACCAAGTTAGCAATGTCGGCTACCCAAATGGTATGGCTTCGTATAACATGATCGTATGATTATGAGTACTCCCAGTGAATCTTCATGCAGACTCTTAGACGTTATTGGTACCTCCGTTCGGGCTTAATCATATTAGCACTTAAAAAGTGACAGTAGTGGACCATGAGAAGGTTATGATCTGCCCTTTAGGCTAGGAGAGGCTTGAGACTACAGCCCGTAGTCTTATAGCATACCAAGGTACAAATACCAATCTGCATACTAGGTCAAATACGCGCTAGGCTACACTAGGTACACGCACTTTCATCAGAAATCAGATGCACGGGAAACCTCAGCACAAAGTAGCTCGGTGCACATATATGGCTTTTCACATCTTGTATATCCTCTCCTGGCAGCATTGCGCTTCAGTAACCCTTTGCACCACCCCTAATAGGAACAGTATGCAACTATGATACTATCCACAGTGGAGAGAATCCTGGATAGAATTTAATCTTTTTTTTTTTTTTTTATATTATTAAGCCAAGCTCAGGGGATACCCTATGATGCAAAGCACAGCGTGGCAGGAAGGAGATAGGGAAAGGATTAGGGGATATGAGGAGAGCGGCGGAGGTGCCGATGTATGTCGTCCTTAAACCTTCGCAAGTTGTATGCCGGAGGAAAGACAGAAGATGGTAGACTGTTCCACATTCGCACAGTTCGGGATAAGAAAGCATCACGGAGTTTTAGTGTACGGCCGAAGGTAATTTGAAGGGTAAAAGGATGAGCGCGGGATGCAGCGCGAGCATTGCGTGCAGGAACTATTCTACAAGGGATCAGACTAGATATTTCATCAGAACATTGACCATGCATATAGCGATAAAGGAGCGAAAGGCATCCAACATTGCGACGGTGCTCGAGCGAGTCGATATGACGAGTAATTGCCACATCGCCAATGAGCTTGCAGGCTCCCTTTTGAACAATATCCAATGAAGCTAAGGCAGTCAATCAAACGATCAAGAGACAATAAGCCGGGTTATAAAAGGACACTCCTATGTATATCACTTTAAAACCTTGCAAATCATAGTGGAGCAAAGTACAGAATGCTGTTTTCTTCTCTACCTGGCTTATGAGCATTATGAAAAGGCCTTTGACTTGCTGACAAGGCACATAGATGGAAGGTGCTACATAGACACGGACTCCCCTTAAAAATAGAAAACTTGATAAATGGTATCTACTCCAATTCGATCTAGTAACCTGAAATCGAAATTAAAAATGAATTTAAATTGCAAGAAATGCGATAAAGCTTTTAGTCGAAATTACGTAAAATGCATTTGTAACGGATTTTGCGGTTGTGCGGTACATATCAAATGTGTGGGTTTAACGGAGTACCTAATTAATACCATGAATTCAAACAAAAGTTTGAAATTCATTTGTGATGATTGTGATAATGCAATGACAATCGTAGCGGATAAAATTGAATGTGTGTTGCAAGGGTTAAATGAAAATAAGAGGTACATGCAAAAACAAGAAGATGAAATGAAAATGTTATTGCAAGAAGTGAAAAAATTAGGTGAAGAAAAAAATAGCATGGTTAAAGAAATTAAGAAAATAGCGACTAAAAGCTATAGTGGCAAAAATTACGCTGATCATTGAAAAAGAGTGAGGTGAGACCTGTCTTAATAAAACCAAAGGCTAAACAGAATAGCAACAAAACAAGAGAAGAAATTAAAGTAGTGATTGATCCGCGGGCTTTATCTTTGAAAATCAACTGTGTAATAAATAAAAATAACGGTGCAATCGCAATTGAGTGTGATAACAGTGAATCAGTGGGAAAGGTGGAACAGCAGGGCCTTATTAATAATTTTGAGCAATTAGAAGTGTTAGTCGGAAAAGAAGAGTTTGACATGATTATGTTGGCGGAAACACATTTAATAAATGATATAGATGATAGTGAAATCGAAATATGTGGTTATCACGTTCTAAGAGGTGATAATATTTCAAAACGCACCGGAGGTGTGGCAATTTATTTCAAAAAGGGATGGAACTATGAAGTTTTGAAAAAAGTGGAAGTAAGTAAAGATATGGTGGTTGGTAGTAACGTTGGCGATAAACGACTGCAAAATTAACGTCGTTGTGCTATATAAATCACCACAAGCCAGTAAGAGATTATTTTGTGATAACTTTGCTACATTAATGGAAGAGTTGGATGAAATGCAAGAAGATTTTCTGTTGGTTGGTGACTTCAATATAAATTGGCTTGAAAAGGAAACATATAGAGAAGAACTGAAACAGACTTTTGGAGACTATGCATGCAAGCAGTGGGTAGATCAACCAACTAGAATTACTCAGAATACGCGAACATTAATTGATTATGTAGTTTCAAACTGCAACGTTATTAAGCCCAATGTAAAAAATGAATGGAAAATTAGTGACCATGAAACTATTGAGATAGTGCTACCAAATAGAAACTATTACGCTGAAAGAACCGGTATTAAGCAAATTGATTTCTTGAAATATAACAAAGAAAGTTATATGCGGGAATTAAACTCGAGTTGGATCGAAAGTATAATTAAAGTTGAATGCGTAAACAACAAAGTTGAAATTTTTTCCAAGGAAATAAAAAGAGTAACGGAAACTTTCGTGGTAAAAAGACAGGTATGTGAAAGAAAAAATGATTGGTTTAATGATGAGCTTCGTAAAATGAAGCATTCCAAAATAAAAACATATAGGAAAGCAACTCTGTTGCAAGAAGAGAGTCATTGGGAGCGGTATAAGGAAATCCGTAATATATAAAATCTTAAACTGAAAAAAGCTAAAGCAAATAGCATCAAACAGAAACTCGTGAACACTCATGGCCCAAAATCAATGTGGAAAATAATAAAATCACTAGTATTGAAGCAATGTAGAACAGAAATAAAGGAATTTAGATTCAGTAATGGGATATTTCAAAATAAAAGGAAAATAGCGGCGGAGTTCAATGACTTTTTTATTAGCAGTATTGAGGATATACATGATTCTATAGCGCCAATGCAATACAAAAATGCAAGTTGTAACATTAAAAGCGAATTTGTGCTTGATTTAGTGTATTATCAAGATGTGTACAACATACTAGGAAAAATAAATCAGAAACGAGATTTTAATCGTATTAGTGCTAAAATGATTAAGGATGGAGGAGAAACTACTATAAATGCGCTAGTGGATATTATAAATACATCATTTAAAAATGGTGTTTTTCCAGAAGCGTGGAAAGAATCTGTAATCGTACCAATACCAAAGGTGCGGAAAACAAAAAATTGCGAGGAATTTAGGCCTGTGAATATGCTACCTACTGAGGAGAAAGTTTTAGAGAAAGCCATACAAATGCAGTTTGCACGATACCTAGAATCAAATAAGATCTTATCAGAATATCAGTCAGGATTTAGATCTGGCCATTCATGCGAAACTACTTTAACTGGGTTGATCGTGAAATGGAAAGAAGCATTTGATAAGGGAGACGTGATTGTTGCTGTGTTTCTTGACTTAAAAAGAGCCTTCGAAACCATCGATAGACATATTTTAAAGAATAAACTCGAAACAATTGGGATTCGCGGAAAAGAGTTGAAGTGGTTTCAGAGTTTTTTGGATGGCCGTACACAAAGAACGAAGGTGGATAGTGAAATATCAAATAATAAGGTAAATCGGCGAGGAGTACCGCAAGGATCAGTGCTAGCAACACTTATTTTTATGGTATATATAAATGATATTGTGTGCGTGCTAAGGAACTCAGATATAAGACTTTTTGCAGACGATACATTAACTTTTATATCGGGAAAGAGCTTAAATGAATGTGTTGTAAAGTTGAATGAAGACTTAAGAAGACTGAATGTGTGGTTAAGAATGAATAAACTTAAGCTGAATGTAACAAAAACTAAATGTATGGTTCTAAATGCGGATGAAAGGGTTAATGTGTTTATGGATAATGTGTTGATTGAACAAGTGAATGAGATGAAATACTTAGGTGTTATTATTGATGAAAAACTTAACTTCAAAGCTCATGTGGACTATGTATGTGCAAAAATAGCTATAAAGGTTGGATTTATGAAAAGAATTAGAAAGAAATTATCTATGGAAAGTGCAATTCATATTCATTGTAGGCACTGTAAATATTGGTTTTTATATAAACCTAGCACAGCTTAGAATAAGTATGAAAGCGTAGCAAAAGATAGATATGAAGTAAGGTACAAGAGTGTGCTTGTGCGTGAAATGACGCAAGAAGAACGTAAGAAATTAGAAATGAGGTTGGCATCACACAGCAGGTTGAGATGTATTAAAATTTAAATAAAGTTTGTCATTTCTAGTAGAAAACTTTTTATTAATTCAAAGTTTGTAATTAATTGAAAAAGTGCCTCTTACAATTCAGAAGTGGGATTTCATATAGACAATCGATAGAGTGGAATGGTTTAGTGGTTGCAGTGGCAGCTGGTTTGAAATTAAACTATCCTATATATATATTGGAAAAAATAAATATGAAGAAAAAGGATTTACAAGCCAGGTTAAAGTCGCTTGGACTTTCAGTAACAGGTAATAAAAGTTTGCTTCAAGAGCGCTTGGATGCCGCCATGTTGGATGGCAGTGGCATGTTTGAACAAGATCATTGAAGTGGCGGTTCCGAAGAGGAATTTGATCAAACATGCATCCCTCATAGCAGTACTCGGATGCGGAAAAGTGACGGAGATAGGTGGTCTGGTCGAGACTTAGCCGAAGCCAATGCACTACAACGAGACGTCATAGTAAACGATAGTGAGAAATGTGAATGTCAAATGGCAAATGACAGAAGTCATAAGGAAGTTTATGTATTCGAACAGTCTCTATTAAAACGAGAAATCGAATTATTAAAACGAGAAAATGATCTTCTCAAACGAGAGCATAATTTGTATGTTGTGTCGTCTACGAATGATGAAGGTGCTGTCGTCAATGTACGAAGGAAAGAGAAATTGCTTCATCCATTGGAAGTCAGGGAAGTTGTAGCGTATCAAATTATATGCCCGGCGATTAGCCGAATCAGGATTCCCAATTTCACACCCGATCCTTAGTTAGTGCACATCCGATAACAAGAAAAATTCGAAGTCTCATGACTGTACCACATTTAGCGCCTAAACGTAAAATTCGAAGTACAAGTAGCTGTGAGTCCACAGGAATTCTTGTAGTTCTTCTTGAAAAGTGCTTGACAAAAGAAAGACGAACACTGTGTAAAATTGAACAAAAGCAAAGTTATGTATAAATTGTGGTACATTTGTAAATATCAAATAAAAATTATTTACGTGAGCTTAAGTTTGTAAAAAAAAAAAAAAGTGATGTAAAGAGAATAAGAAGAATCCATGTACATAAATAATATGGATATTTGTATAATGGGAACCATGCGATTGTGCCTAGCCGTAAGTTCCGCACTTGTCCAAAATTTCTCATTAATTTATAATAATGTATATATACAATTTAGCCTTTTTAAGCACGAGCATAAAAGAAGGCAGTAAAAGAAAAAGGAAAACCGTAAACGAAAAAAATTAAACAGGAACAAGAACTGCTAACCAAAAAACAAAATCCATGTGGAACCAATCTAGAAAAATCCAATCGGATCTCAGGACCTGCTCAAGATTATAGAGATAAGTCTTAGCCTAATATCTATTTATCTATTCAAATTCTATCTATCTATGCATATGCATGTTTTTTTTCTTAGTTATAAGTGTTCATAAACAGATAATATAACTAAATTTGGTTAGTATAGCATAAAGGCGCCCACGTAAGTAGTGTAGGTAAACGTATCTAGACAACCCTACTTTGTATCTATATTATAAAAATTAAATAAAAAATGCATGCGTAAACTAAAGTGTTGTTCAAGAGAGAAACGTCCAAGAATTCCACGGTCAACAAAAAAAAAAAAGCAAGAACAATAGTTCATTTTCAAGATTTTTTTTTGCGCAAATATTAGAGTGCATCAGAAATTCAAGTCGTCGTCTTAACGGGCCTACGATTTGCTCTCGCCCGGGTATAATTAATAATTTGCAGCACAAATTGCTATATAAAATTTGGGGGCTCAACCGGGATCATTCTCTCTGCGCAATACCGGATCTATTTTTTGGGTTGTCTACTAGTTCCTAATGCATGCAAAACAAAAAAAAACAAAAAAAGTAAACAAATAAAATAAAAATATATAAACAAAAAATAGACAAGAATTAAAATCAAAATTTTACGAACCGTGCATATAAAAAGTTCCTAGCCTAATATCATACCGTGACTCTACCTAAGAGTGCAGTCAAGTCATTGTCGCTGAACAATCACCGCTTATCACCACAAATTCGATATTACACAAAACCAGTTTTTAACCGATTGCTATGCCGTCCAATCACACGCTCTTTTCAGATCAAAAATTATGCGTTGCTAATTAGATTTACAATTTGCCCAAAATTAGAGTGTGCATAACTTTATTTAATTATAATAAATGTGTCAAAATTCGTATAGAAAAAAGTTTGCAATTTCTAAGCTCTAAGCGATCTGAAATGTTTGTGTTAACTTCGGAGATATGCATAGACAAACAAAGAGAGGTAAACCATGCTTGAGCAACACATAAAGAATATCCGATGCCTATTATAATGGGAGTTGTGAAAAAGGTGAAAACTAAATTACATCCATATTTTTAAAGAATTTAATATTATTGTGTCTTGTGCCAATTAAACGTAAAGTCCTCAGCTGATCCGTCAATTTCTTTTGCTATAATTGCTATCCATTGGATATAAATTAAGTGCTATTTCAGTGACCCGATTTTCTGGGTGAAAACAACCTCGGTAGCTGCAATTGCTGTTGACGTCAAATAACGGGTAGAGATAAGTGCCCCAATCATTACAGATGTGTTCTGTTGTTGATTTTTTTATACGATTTACTATTGAAGAAACTTTCATCTGTGTCATGTTATTCTGCCAGGTAGGCATACTTGGCCTCACACCTACGTATGATTGAAGCAAAGTGTTCACAATTAGGTTGTTTATGCTCACTTATTTAAGAAATAATTTTCTAAGACCTTATAGCCCTAAATTTTGTAGGTATAAATATTTAGCTACCTCGAAAGTATTCGAGTCTCAATACCGATTTCATTCAACTGTAGTAGAGTTAGTTTCAAAGTAAAATTTCAATAACTATTAAAATGAGTGCACTACGAAAAATGTTGGATCACGATACGAGCTTGAGTGTAGAGGACAGGAAATAAGATATACTACAATGAGGACTAGGAAATTGAAGCTACTTAAAATTTTGGAAGATGAATGCAAGCTTCAAGGGCCTCCAGAAATTAAATCTGCTCTATCTCCGAATGATGATATTGCCCAATGCACAAAAATTTTGAATTTCTATGAAGAAGAATTTGAATTACAGAAACACACAATCAGTATCATAGAGGCATTATCATGCAAGATGGATTTTCTTAAAATTAGAATTGATCGTATTTCGACGGCCGATGATGTTGAAAAGGTTTCCCTAAGTAGCTTGAAGACTAAATTCGAAGAACTTCAATTAAAAGTGACCAATATATCTGTTTCATCCGACGAATCCCCAGATCCAACACTGAATTTTAACGCTCCTGGTGCTGATCACCGCGGTGTCCTCTCAAGTACAGTTGAAAGAGAACCTGAAAATGAGCGTAATGATCCCAAAACACCACCTCCCTTGGTAAGCGAATCAAAAACTAGAGTCCCTGTGTGGAAATGGAATATGAAATTCACAGGTGATTCCAAAGTACATTCTGCATCCGATTTTGTTAGAAAAGTTTCTGATCTAGCGAAGTCGAGAAATATTTCGAATGAAGAGCTCTTCAACTCTGCTATAGAATTATTTGATGGTGTAGCATTGAAGTGGTTCCAGTCAACAGCAAGTTGCAAAAACATTAACTGCTGGAAGTCACTGTGCGACAAATTAGTTGCTGACTTTGAAAGTCCTTCATACACGGAAGATTTGCTAGACACTATAAAGGCTCGCAAGCAATCTTCTGCAGAAAACATTGTCACGTTTTTCGCCACAATGGAGAATTTTTTTCTTAAATTAAATACAGACCTTGAAACATCAGAAATGATAAAAATACTAAGGAGAAATATTCTCCCCGAGTATTCTAGAAATCTCGCCCTCCATGAATTTAAAACAGTTAGCGAGCTTAAAGAAGCATGTAAAACCCTTGAGCATACATTTAAAGAAACTGCAAAAGGGAGACAACGTCAAGATTGTGCAGGGGCTAGGTATGTGAATGTAATCGACGAACAAAGAAACTTGGAAAATCGAAGCGTGCCTGCTGGGCAAGTTTCAGGAAGTACGTGGTTCCAAAATAATAGGTACCCCCGTGGAAATTATAATTCAAACAACAGAAATTGGGATGCGCAAAGACGTCCACCACAACAAAACCGTTCAAATAGTTCTTGGCAAAGGAATAGAAGATATGAAAGTGGTCGAGATACCAGAAGGGGTGATTGGCGTAATTCTAACTATGCAAGTGGAAACGATAGATTTATAAGAAACCCAAATGAACCGCGTGATAGGCAACCGGAAAACTCTGCAGGGACCGAAGTCTTTGGACCAGACCAGGTTCCCATAGAACAAATAGACGGTCCGGAAGATTTTCAAGATCCAACAATTCAAACCAGAACGATTTTCAGTGAACCTAGGGATAGTAGACCTTTTATAAACATAAGGATACTTGGAGTCAATATATCCTGTCTCATAGATACGGGTTCCGTATACTCCATAGCAGGCCACAAGGGTATCAAACTCTTAAAGATCTTGGCTTAAGACTCGACAAGAGAAGGACTAATAGATTCTCTACTGCAGATAGAGCATTACATTTTTCATTAGGAACTTTCGACGTTCCTGTTCAAGTTAATAATCTAGTAAAAATAATAAGATTCCATGCAATACCTACCTTCCCACATGAGATTATTTTAGGTGTAGATTTTTGGCGATATTTTGGTGGCAAACTAGATCTGAATGGTGAGATATGGCCTTGTAATATATTAGATACTGATTCAAGTACAAAACCTTTATTGTTTGACAAGTCTTGCCTTAGTGAAGAACAAAATACCAATCTAAATCATATAGTTGAAAAGTTCTCAGAATTATCAAGAAGGGACTTAGGGCGCACGCCTTTGTTAGTACATAAAATAGACACAGGTATCGCTGAACCCATTAAACAAAGGTACTATCCGGTCTCTCCAGTCATACAGAAAAGGATGAAGGCTGAGCTCGATCGAATGATATCCTTAAATGTAGTCGAACCTTCGACAAGTCCATGGTGTTCACCGATTGTGCTTGTGAAAAAGAAAAATGGAAAAGATCGCCTTTGCCTAGATAGCAGAAAGCTTAACAGCGTCACGAAGAAATGTGCGTATCCACTGCCTTATGTGTCTTCTATTCTAGATAGGTTGGGAAAGACTCGGTATATATCATCGATCGATCTAGAGAGTGCATTCTGGCAAATACCTCCTACTGAAGACTCTAAAGAGAAGACAGCATTTGTAGTGCCCGGATATGGCTTTTTCCAGTTTAAGGTACTACCATTTGGCTTAAATAATGCTGCCCAGACGATGCAAAAGCTCATGGATGGCCTTTTCCTCCACGCAGCCGACAAAGGGATATTTATATACCTAGATGACATTATCATAACTTCAGAGACATTTGAGGATCATCTCAATGCCCTAAACTATGTTTACAACAAACTCAGTTCTGCCAATTTAAGCATCAACGTTGACAAAAGAAAATTCTGCCGCCCATCACTACAATACTTGGGGTTTTTACTTGACAAAAATGGGTTGCGTACAGATCCAGAAAAAGTGGAAGCAATTCTAAATTTTCCTAGTCCAAAAACTTATAAGGAGCTTAAACGCTTCCTTGGACTATGTTCGTGGTACAGGCGCTTCGTTAAAAACTACGCAATCGTGGCAGCGCCTCTACACGATCTTACAAAAGGTAAAAAGAACAGGCCTATAAGTTGGACAGAAGCAGCTCATGACAGTTTTATTGAATTAAAAAATGCTCTGATATCAGCACCTGTCCTTTCCACTCCTGAATTCGAAAAACCTTTTAGCATACACTGTGATGCTTCTGATATTGGTTTGGGTGCAGTTATAACACAGGGAGATAGTGATGATGAACATCCGGTAGCCTTCGCGAGTAGAAAACTACGAGGAGCGGAAGTCAACTATTCCACCACCGAATTCCCGATATAAATCTGATAAAGTTCGATGTGCAAGCCGAAGACACATGGTATCTGAAAATGATAGCAAAAGTTTCATTAAGTCCCAAGCGATTTCATAACTGGAAGGTTGACGGAGAAAAGTTATACCTCAAATTTAAAGACAGTGACATTAGATACGGTCAACAGCTGTGGAAGCTAGTGATTCCGGAATCTGCTAGAAAATCAGTTCTACAAGATTGTCATGACAATCCTATGTCAGGACATTATGGCATAGCAAAGACCAAATCCAAAGTGCTTAGCCGATATTATTGGCCAGGAGTACCATTAGATGTTAAAAAATACGTGAACGCATGCGAGACATGCAAGAAAAGTAAAGCAAGTAATGCAAAGAAAAGCGGTAAAATGGGCGAATGCAAAAAATCCGACCAACCCTGGCAAATGATTTCCATGGACTTGTTAGGACTGCTTCCGCGGTCATCCAAGGGACATATTGCGTTATTAGTAGTGGTTGACTTCTTCACCAAGTTTTCCTGCATATTCCCATTATGATTCACGACAGCACCTAATATAATAAAAAATGTAGAAGATAAAGTCTTCCTCCAATTTGGAATACCACAGACGGTTATTACCGACAACGGTCCACAATTCCGATCAAAAGAATTTAAGAACCTTCTCGAAAAGTATAACGTTCCAAATATATGGTATAATTGTAACTACCACCCCCAGAATATTTTCACTGAGCGTTATAATCGAACGATTGGGAACATGCTGAGATCATATGTAGGTACAAATCATAAACACTGGGATAAAGAACTAAACAAAATTAACGTCGCACTAAATACAGCAGTTAACGATACCACAGGCCATACGCCATTTTATCTCAATTTCGGTAGGGAATTCATATATAGTGGAGATGAATATAAGCTCATTGAACCAAACCGCAACCCCTTAGAATCACGAGAGAGCTTTCTCCAAAAGTTTAGACTAGATCGAGATAAGAACCTGGATAGGATTATAAATAAACACAAGATTAACAAGATACACTACGACAAAAGACGAGATGAAGGGGTAGTATTTCAAATAGGGGATACAGTATTTAAAAAAAATTATCCGATGTCCGACAAGTCGAAAGGTTTCTCGGCAAAACTGGCTCCAAAATATACTAAATGTGTAGTTATCGAAAGGATATCGAATTTGTGCTATAGACTGAAAGATGAAAAGGGCAATGATATTGGGCGTTGGCACATAAAGGATCTTAAAAGATAAGTAATATATAGGTAATAACTAAGTATGTATTTGTATTTATAGGGGCGGTAATCGTAGTGATCCCGACTCCCTTTGTAGTTTAAGAAAAATTGTCCTTTGCTTGTAAAAGCACAATTTTTCTTATCCGGGCGAGAGGGTATTGTAGCGTATCAAATTATATGCCCGGCGATTACCCGAATTAGGATTCCCAATTTCACACCCGATCCTTAGTTAGTGCACATCCGATAACAAGAAAAATTCGAAGTCTCATGACTGTACCACATTTAGCGCCTAAACGTAAAATTCGAAGTACAAGTAGCTGCGAGTCCACAGGAATTCTTGTAGTTCTTCTTGAAAAGTGCTTGACAAAAGAAAGACGAAAACTGTGTAAAATTGAACAAAAGCAAAGTTATGTATAAATTGTGGTACATTTGTAAATATCAAATAAAAATTATTTACGTGAGCTTAAGTTTGTAAAAAAAAAAAAAGTGATGTAAAGAGAATAAGAAGAATCCATGTACATAAATAATATGGATATTTGTATAATGGGAACCATGCGATTGTGCCTAGCCGTAAGTTCCGCACTTGTCCAAAATTTCTCATTAATTTATAATAATGTATATATACAATTTAGCCTTTTTAAGCACGAGCATAAAAGAAGGCAGTAAAAGAAAAAGGAAAACCGTAAACGAAAAAAATTAAACAGGAACAAGAACTGCTAACCAAAAAACAAAATCCATGTGGAACCAATCTAGAAAAATCCAATCGGATCTCAGGACCTGCTCAAGATTATAGAGATAAGTCTTAGCCTAATATCTATTTATCTATTCAAATTCTATCTATCTATGCATATGCATGTTTTTTTTCTTAGTTATAAGTGTTCATAAACAGATAATATAACTAAATTTGGTTAGTATAGCATAAAGGCGCCCACGTAAGTAGTGTAGGTAAACGTATCTAGACAACCCTACTTTGTATCTATATTATAAAAATTAAATAAAAAATGCATGCGTAAACTAAAGTGTTGTTCAAGAGAGAAACGTCCAAGAATTCCACGGTCAACAAAAAAAAAAGCAAGAACAATAGTTCATTTTCAAGATTTTTTTTTTGCGCAAATATTAGAGTGCATCAGAAATTCAAGTCGTCGTCTTAACGGACCTACGATTTGCTCTCGCCCGGGTGTAATTAATAATTTGCAGCACAAATTGCTATAAAGTCTTCCCGCTGTTTGATCCGAAAGATGAAAGATGTCTTCCTGCAATGAAATGGGTGGCGCAATTGGAGAAATCTCAACAAATTTATGATTGGAGAGATGAAACTCTACTACATTACGCTTGTTTACAGCTGAAGGGTGCGGCAAAAATGTGGCGTTTAAGTCTTGAGGATGAGTTCTCGACTTGGGAGACCTTTAGGAAGGAATCCTAAAAGCTTTTCCTCCTACTCGAGATGAGTCGGATGTACACTTCACACTGGCAAACAGGAGAAAGAAGGCAGATGAGTCTTATGAAGATTATGTCTACGTAATGAAAAATCTAGCGAAAGAAGGCTGTATCGGTGAAAACGCCTTAATTAAATATATTGAAAGGGGTCTCAGAGATCCTACTGTTGAACATATTCTTTCATTACAGAAATTCGAACCGAGTTGTTGGATCATCTTAAAAGGTACGAAAACGTCAAATCAGTTTCACAACATAAATCCATCGGTCGAACAGAATACAGAGAGATAAAGGAGCAGAAGGGCGATACTATAACTGCTCCAAGGACAATTAAGCAACCGCAGTTCAAATGTTTTAATTGTGGTGATGTTGGACATTTTTCTACGAAGTGTCCTAAGTCAAAAAAAAGACGGGGACTGTGCTATGCCTGTGGAAAACCAGGACACTCAAAGGTCAACTGTCCTATGATAACAATGGGTCAAATTCAGATGCTGAATAATTCAGTTTTACAGATAAGTAAGTGCAATGAATTTTGTATTAATTTTAAATTACAAATTGTGAGTGATGCTGTAGGTGTAGATTTAGAACTAAATGTTAAAGCATTAGTAGATACAGGTAGACCTGTAAGTTTGATAAAAAAAAACTTAATACCAGATTTTGTTGAATTGGAAAAATCGATATTCTGATTTTACTGAATTAATGAGTCAAAACTAGAAGTATAGGGTACCTTTAATATTAAAATTAAAGTAAATGACGGTTACGCTAATATAAAATTTTGTGTTGTACCAAATAGCACAATGAGATGTGGCTCCATTTTGGGACGAGATTTTTTAACAGTTACAAATACTAAACTGTCTTTACCAACAGATATTTGTACAGAAGGTAAAATTGAAATTTCTAATAATGAATGGACTAATGAGGTTCTTAATATCTATACTAAGGCAATTGGTAATAATTCAGTTGATCAATTAAATATAAATCCCGGTTTGAGTGAATGTGAAAATGATTTGGTTTTGGAAATGTATGAAATTTTTTATCTAGGACCAAGGCGAAATGAACTCAAAACTAATTATAAAATGTCGATAAAGTTAACTAGTGACAAAGGTGTAAATACAGGACCAAGGCGGTTGTCATATTTCGATAAGAATGAGGTGCAGAAGATCATAAACGAGTTGTTGGCACTGTAAATATTGGTTTTTATATAAACCTAGCACAGCTTAGAATAAGTATGAAAGCATAGCAAAAGATAGATATGAAGGAAGGTACAAGAGTGTGCTTGTGCGTGAAATGACGCAAGAAGAATGAATGTAAGAAATTAGAAATGAGGTTGGCATCACACAGCAGGTTGAGATGTATAAAAATTTAAATAAAGTTTCTCATTTCTAGTAGAAAAGTTTTTATTAATTCAAAGTTTTTAATTAATTGAAAAAGTGCCTCCTACATCATAATAGCATAATTATGCCACATTTCGAGTATTGCCAATCAATTCTGTTTATGTGTACGAAGGAACAGATGTCAAAGTTACAAAAATTACAAAACAGGGCAATGAGGAGCATATTATGTTGCCATAAAAAACACCCATTAGTGCAATGTTAAATACTCTTAAATGGAGGTCAGTTAATCAGCGAACGATTTTCAATGTATTAAAAATGGTGTTTAAAATGAAAAATAATCTTCTGCCAGAGTATGCAACCTTATCGATTGCGCAACTTGGAAGACTTCAGATTGGAGCGAATGAGAGCGAGTAGGGCTCAAAATACAGTAATGTATGAGGGACTTCAATTATATAATAGTATACCAAGTTATTGCAAAAATGAGAGCAATTTTATGTTGTTTAAAAAGAGAATTGTAGAATTTATACGCAAACGTTATCCGGTTCGATAGTATAATAAGAGTATAAAATAAGAAAGAAAGGTATATTATTAATATTAGTATTATCATAAAGCATGATTAATTGCTAATAAAGATTATTTATTGATTATTATTATTATTATAAGTGCAGGATTCTTCACAATGGCAAACTATCCGACGGCTTCAATGTAAATTCCCGAGTTTGTCAAGGATGTATAATTATGCTACTCCTATTTCTCGTTGTTATCAACGACATCCTTGCAAATCCACCCGATAACAACCCGCATGGCATATATTGGGGATCGATTGACCGTCTCACCGATTTAGATTATGCCGATGGCATCTATTATATACCTAAACTTCTTTAAAACAAATTATTTATTACTAATTGTAATAAATTTTATATATAAGCTTATCTTGCTTAGAACTTCTCGACAGTAAATATGAAACCTTTCCCACAGAACAACTTGGGAAAAACAATTGATCTACATAAGCTACATCCCAAGTCGTTGTAAAAGAAAACAAACGGCAAATTTTATCTTCAATATGATTTCTCATTGAAATACAATATGTATGTACGTATGTATATTGTGTGCATATCTAGATACCGGACATTAAATTCTACACGGTGAAGACTGAAACTATCGTCTTCACCGAAAAGGTTTTTTCAGTAGATTTTTCGCAACATGTATGTGCAACTGCATGCAAACCGCTTCCAGGAGATTAAATTGCATATTCAAGCCATCGACCAACGAAATTTTGCTATGTGGTTGGAGTCATGGAAGGTTACCCAATTCGTAACACGCCGATTCCAAACCTTAATCAAGAGTGTCTTCGTCGACGAAGAAAGTGAAATTGGATTGGCCACATACAGGGCAGGCCCTTGGCTGGAGCCCGTCGTATTTGAAAACCAAGAACCACATAGAGAAGAACTATTCTCAGAGCACCAGCATCAATCGAAGATCATAGGGTGAACTAAATGCTGTCGCAGGAAATAGGGCCGGACGACCAGTAACAAAAAAAATCAGTCATATAATTCTTAGGGTTTTATTGCTTCAATAAAAAATAAATCCAATAAAGATTCGAAATGACCGCCTTTATTGCAGATATGTATATTAAAAAAGCTCGATTCACGAAATGGACATATTGTGATCGTTGAATTTTGAATGAGTAATAATATAAATTTGAACGTTTGAAGAATAAAATGAACTAAAAATCACTTTTATAAATAATGTCACCAAAAAAACATTAAATTCGCAAACTTGTCCCCGACGAAAGCCTGAGGGCTTATGCGTTAATGCCATTCCCAAAATTACACTTAATTTAAACCAGAAGACAATTTTTTAATCAATTTAAATATAAAAATGCAGTCTTAAAATACGTTCTAATAGCCTGCAGTGCGCTTTACATTCCCCTGTCGTCGACTTGCAAAGTTAGTTGTTTTCGCCTTTGGGGATGATTTATCTGAAAGAAAATTTGTGTAATGCCGATGTTTATATTACTGTAAATTTTATACTTACGAAGAGCTCTCAATGTTTGTGGTGAAATCCACTTGTAATCTACATTACTGTTATTTGTAGTTCAATCGCCTGATTTAGAGAATACGAGCAAATTCGTATTCTAATATGTGTATTTAACTAGCCATATATATATATAGTAGGGATTATTCAAGTTCTTTTTATTATTTTTTCTGTCTGCACCTGTTTTCTCAAATATATCAAATTGAAGGTGAGATTGATTTTTATGCTTTTCTGTATAATCTGAAATAAGTGATTTTAGTTCGCTAGGCAGCTTTTTCACGTTTGAAGACTGGCTTCTTGATGGATAACAGTTTTACGAGATCTCATCTTCATACTTCTTGGTTATGCGTGGTTTCAAGTCTTCCGGTAAAACTTTGTGCGCCTTCTTTGAACTTCGCTTTTAACCTCGCTGCAGTTGTACTCCCATCCACATTCGGCGCATTTCTATTATCTGCCAGTTTTTGCATGACCGTTCAAAGCACCGTTTGTAATAAAACGCTTTTCACATTTTCTACATTTAATGTTTTCTCAGCGTGCACCTTTTGATAGTGCTGACAAACATACTTTAAGCTAGTAAAGTACTTTCCTCGTTAGAACTGCAAAACACACTTTACTTTTGTTACTTTTGGCTGCTCCTCCTATTATACCTCTTATTTTGTGATGTTTATCCAGATGGATTTGAAAATTTGATAGATTCGTAAAAGTTGTAAAACAATTTTCTTGTGTGCATTTTCAGAATCCTATTACCAGTAGCTATGTCTGCTATTTCGATAATTTGAATGACTGATTTTTAACAATTTCTATATTTACAGTTTCTGTAAAACTATTTCAAATATTTATTACGTAGCGACGACAAAAATATTATCCAAGTACAACGTAAATGTCACGTTCAATACAATTGTCATTTTTTAACTGACAGATGAAATTGTAGAAAATCCTAGAAATGAGCTTCGAGCAGGAAACTAATGGAGTAGGCATCACTGACATATATAACATGGACTGCCTGATTTGTTATATCATATAGGCTTAGATCATATAACGAACAGGATAGGTTATGAGGAAGAAAAACTTAAGCATTTTTCTTCAAGTAGTAGAATCGCATCGATTTGTTTGTTTAGTCATGGAAGTCGTAAACTACGATATTTTCTGAGCGGGCACATAATTTAGTGGTTGAAAGTTACCCAAATATTGAACAAGTTTTATAATTTCCTGTCACCGCGATTCGTATCATTTTTTCAGTTTATAATTTTATAATTCTTTTATAACTTATTACATTTTTAAGAGTTTTCCTAGTGCCCTATTTATTTGCTGATAATATTTCTTGTCGTTGCCTTTGGTTGACTGACATCAAACAAGAGCCCCGATGACAATTCAATTGTAAGATCTAAGAAATGTCAAATGAGAAATGTCAGAAATATCGAAATGACAAAAACTAAAACCCCAGCCCTCTTGTCATTTCCCTCCCGTGTCAACAAAAAAATTGCTTATCACACGTACACGAATTTTATCAAGGTAGCCTATCCTTTCGTTTTATGATCTAAGCATATGGGTCAACTCTTTTTGGCAGGGTGTGACAATTATCTTAATTTCAAGTTTAACTTTTGGTTTAATATTCATATAAAAAATTCAACAAATTATAGAAGCACTCGAAATTATTTCGCTTCTTGGAAGCTTATCTCCTACAACATCAAATATTTTTTAAACTTGATTTTTAAAGAAATAAAATTAAGCAATTTTTGTCTACCTGCAACTAAAAGTAGCTATGGGGGACAGAGAAAGGATTACAAATATTGTATTGCCATCTATTTCTATCCTATATATTTATTTGGAAAACCACTGAACTGAACCTGGACTATAGTGTATTTTGTATAGAACTTATTATTTGTAGTTCAGCGGAATAAAGTAGTTAAACCAAAAAGGGACAACTATAGAAAAGTGATCCCGTAATAATGTCAAATAATGTAAGGAATTTCAGTAGAATCAGCAGTCCATTTTATATATGGCAGTGAGTAGGCATGGTATATAAAATATGTGTACCTGAGCGTAACCAAAACCAGGTCTATGTGTTTGTGGAATAGTACCTTGATCAGCCATTTTGGAACTTGAATGTCAGAATTCAAAGCGGGAGGTTCGAAAAAGTGAGTTTATTTTGGAAAAATTGGAAAAAATTAGTGTTTACATTGAAGTGAAGTGCAAAATGGTTAAAAAGTACGTTATAAACTCTTGTGGCAATAGCTTTTATAAAAGACCTGATTCTGTGTCTTTGCATAAGTAAGTATGAAATTAAAAGATTTGAAATAAAAGTGATATTGCTGCGTATCAAAATGTAAATCCTAAAAGTGAAAGTTACCATTTAGAATATCAAAAATTTTACTTTTGTTTACGTTCTGTTCTGCGGAAATTGGTTGCAAACAAAAATTTGCATAGACGTAGTAAGATATAGGGGGAAAGCAAAATTGCCTGGATATTTTTATTTTAAAGATTACCAACGGATAAAGTTTTGCGCCAAAGGTGGTTGATTGCAATATGTATTGATGAAAATAATTTAAAAAATCAAGTATTCGTATGTTCGGAACATTTTTCGTCGAAAGATTTATTATGCTTAGATACAAAAACGGTTTTAAGAAAAGATGCTGTACCGGTGCTTGATCTGAATGTAAGTTTAATTCATTCTTCATTAAAGAACATACATATAATAATGCATATAAATAAGAAATTATTGTAAAATTTTTCTAAAATGTAGAAATCTGAGAAAGACAAAATCGTGAAACGGAAGGCCGACAAGACAAACGCAAGAAACAGCGAAACAATCAATAGTAAGGATTCTGAGCAAAGTACTGCAAAGAGATTGGTAATTTAAATTCATATTATATAGTTTCGTTTAAATGTTATTAGTATATATAAACTTTTACACATTTAAAATAGAAACATTCAAAAGGCAGTAACTTAGAGAGGAACGAGCCCAGAGAGCTTTAGGGTTTAATATACACAGGTAAATATTCTATAATTTAAGAATCTAAATTAAATTGAATGGCCAATTCTTAGATGAAGTGCAGAAAATGGAGATAGCACATATGGAGACCAGTGTGATTGGAAATGAAGAATACGAAGAAAGTTCTGCGAATAGATTGGTATAATTTCAACATTTTTTTTAATTAATTGTATTTAAATCCTATTCTCTTAATTAGATATCAGGGACTGATTACGAAAAACAGCGAAGTACTTCCGAGGATTTTAACTTCATTGAAGAACCGGACCAAAGCTCACTAGAGGAGTCATTAATAGTAGAGGTCACAGATGTAGCATGTGAAACGGAAAATTCAGCTGTGGTAATGTTATTTTGTACTTCAGTAAGGTAGCTATTGCTTGTTCATTTATAATAATATTTTTAGAAGTGATATAGATTACCTGTCCGTTTAGTTTTTAACATATTATATGTATATTTACTTGTAAATCTTCAATCAAGCTTTAAGTCATTTCTAAAAATCTTCAATCAAGTTTTAAGTGCTAAGTATTTACACTAATTTTTTACTTTGTTTGAAATAAATTTAGAGTTGTCGTCGTAAACCAATTGTTTTGTTTTATTAATGGTGTTGGTGCTATATGTGTATATTCCTCGTCCGTTACCAAATTTTATCCCGAAGAATTTTTCTGTGTTACGTCGCTTATGGTAAATTAATAAGAATTGTAGGATTTATTTTACAGTATAATCATTTCCTATTAGGTAAAAATTTTGTCTACGGTAAATAGTGAGAATTTAGAAAAAAAGAATAATGATTTAAGAAAAAAGGTGCAAAATAAAAATAAGACAATAAGAGCACTAAGGGCATCAGCTCGACGCAAAGATAAAAAAATTGAAATGCAAAATAATATAATCGAATCTCTGAAAGAGAATAATTTAATCCAAGAGAAATTGCAGGAGGTACTATATATATACCTACATACAGACTTAAAGCAAATTTGATAAAAATTTTTAATTGATTTTGACGGGAGATGGCTCAAAAGAAGCGGAAGGATTCAAGGATCATAAATACAAAATAGTTTTTAAAAGGACTTTATGGTTTCCGAAAGAAACGGAAATAGGCGATAGTATAATTAACTAAAAATTCAAGGATCGTCTTCTGCCATTTTGTCGGGAAAACGTGGATCCTTTTCGAAAATTTCTTCAGATATATTTTAGTTTGAAGGCCCTGCATCTAAAGAATCCTGTTCCGTTTAATTCAGTCACAAAAAAAATTTTTTGCAAAAGATATGACCAGATAGATACCTACATACAGACTTAAAGCAAATTTGATAAAAAATTTTAATTGATTTTGACGGGAGATGGCTCAAAAGAAGCGGAAGGATTCAAAGATCATAAATACAAAATATTTTTCAAAAGGACTTTATCGTTTCCGAAAGAAACGCAAATAGGCGATAGTATAATTAACTAAAAATTCAAGGATCGTCTTCCGCCATTTTGTCGGGAAAACGTGGATCCTTTTCGAAAATTTCTTCAGATTTTATAAAACGTTGAGTATCTTAATGTCACCGACCTAGGTGTGGTTACTAGTATTTTGTCTGCTGTTGTTGTTGCTCACATTTGTATATATATATATATATATATATCTATATCTATATATTTCTACAATTAATATTTGATGAAATGCACATTCGACAGCACTTAGACTGGAATGGCAAGGAGGCTACAGGTTTTGTCGATGTTGGTGATGGAGGATATAGTGACGTTATAGCGACATAAATGTTGGTATTTATTGCAGTGTGTATTAATAGAGCTTGGAAAATACCAGTTGCCTTTTTCCCATTTTATCTATTAATGCCGAGCAAAAGAAGAATATCATAATGCTATGTTTGGAGTGTTTAAAAGATACAGATGCAGAGATCGTTGGTGTAACTTTTGATGGCACCTCTACAAACCTGACAACTTCAAAGCTCCTTGGTACTGATATAAGAAAACCAGATTCTGTGCCTTATTTTCATATGGAAGATGATGAAGCAAAATATATCGCTCATCCAGATCCGGTTCATATGCTCAAGCTTGTTCGGAACTCCTTGTGCGACCTTGGAGTGATTGATGGCGGTGGTAATAAAGTGAACTGGATTTATTTAAAAAAGCTTGTTGAATTGCAAGAGAAAGAAGGCTTACACTTGGGTAATAAATTTAGAAAAGCACATATATACTTCCATCAACAAAAGATGAAAGTTAAGTTAGCGGTGGAAACTTTCAGCAAATCAGTTGCAGATGCCATAGACTTTTGTAGAGAAGTCTTGAAAATAGAGGCCTTCGTTGGCAGCGCCGCAACTACTAAGTTCATTAGAATGTTCAACGATATTTTTGATATAATGAATAGCCGGAAAGTCTCTGAATATCAATTTAAGAAAGGAGCTCTCTGTACAAATAATTTTGCACATATTGATGAATTTATATCACTTGCAGTAACTTATATTTCTCAACTAAAATTAATTTCCGGAGAAGAGATTATTAAAAGCCGACGAAGTGTCGGATTCTTACGATTGATGCGTGGTCTTCAGAATATTAGAATATTATATAATAGGTTTATTAAAACTGGAAGGCTATTGTTTTTCCCTTTATACAAAGTCAACCAGGATCACATCGAGCTAACATTTTCTTTAATTCGGTTGACTCTTGGACGCAATAATAATCCTTCAGTCAAACAATTCATCTCGGCTTATAAAAGGCTGCTTTTCCGTTGTCAAACCCGGGAAGGTGGTGCTGGAAATTGTCTTCCTCTGGAAGAAATAAGTATATTAAATCTCCAACGATCAGACAAAGAAATAAATGAAAATGTGAGCAGGTTGAGGATGATAACTTCAAACGAGGAATCAGAAAATTTGAATGACATTCCACTAAAGTTTTTAGAAGACCATAGTTATGTTTGCGATCCGAGTTATATATCTGGCTTTGTTGTATTTTCCTTGAATAAAAAACTAAATTGTGAAGAATGTCTAGCTGCTCTGCAAGGAGAATATTCCCAGCAGTCTCTAATTACGTACAAAAGTATAGGATTTTTAAAAGTACCATCGCCAAGCGTTAAAGTTATTTGTGGAAAAACAGAAAAAGAGCTCCGCCGTGCGGTGCTTTAACATTTTAAATAGTAAGGATTTTAAGTTCCTCTTAGTAAAAGAACAAAAGTCGCATGACAGAAAGTGAACATTATGGATTGCTTGTAAAGTTTGTATCAGAAAAGTATCTAAATATCCGGTACCAGAATATTTCTAAAAAAGCGTCTGATAAAATATCTTTAAGGCAAAAATATACCAAATTAGTTTTATTTAAAGGTATGTAGCCAGATAACTTCTAAAATAAGCAATAAAAATTAAGTTCCAGAGAAAAGCATGACCTTATTTATTTTAAAATAATCTTAAATCTGTGGTCTTTATAGAATGAATACGATGGTGTATATGCATCTCGGGGAAGCTGGCCATCTAAAATAAACAGCTAACGCGCCCATGTACAACACCTCCTAGGTGGTGTGGAAGGTTGTATGTTGAATATGAAAACATTGACTTACTTTTATTTATTTAAACTCTTGCTTTGCTTCCAATTATACAAAAATTGTTTATGGTAAAGAAATACTGGCACGTGTATGAATTATCCATCTTCTTCTGAAAATATAAATGTTTTTTTTCCATCAGTTACTCTTCTGCCAAACATAATTCCCAGCAATGAATTTGTTCAATGAGAACAAATATTAAAAAAAAATAAAAAAGACACAATAGCCCCATAATTGTCTATCAATAACAAAAAATAGATTGATAAGCAGGTAAAAAACAAAAACAAAATATTTTATATTTCAAGTATACCTACTACCACTATATATATTTATAACTTTCACTTAAATAATATTAAAAATTTCCCGCCATTAATAAGCATGTCGACCCCCAAATGTCGAGAAATGTTCTTGACTTCACTGGTGTACCCAACACAACTTAAAAGGGGTTACGCTGCATCACGGTTCATGTCAACTCCATTTAGTTTCCTGCTCGAAGGAAATTAGCAGTAGATTTATGTCATTAGCAGTTGGTATTTTTGACTGTACTAGTTGGCATTTTGACATTACCAGTTGGCATTTTCACATTCAAAGATTCAAGATTCAAAGAACCTTTATTGAGACTATAATTCACAGGTTTTTACATGAGTTTTTGACTTCTATGATATAACAATGGCCGACAAATAATATGTCTGGCTTATCTTCAGTGTTTAGGTGAGGGCTCATTCCTCTTACAAAATTGTTACAAAATTATTGACCAAATGGTCTAGATAATATTTAATTTCTTGTGTGTGCTTGCTCCCGGCCTACATTCTCATTGAGCGCGTTTGTGCGGAGACCAAACCGGTCAAAATTACCGATTTTTCCTCCGCATAATTACAAACCATACCGGAATGGTTGGTATTTTTACATGGTTGTGATCAAACGCTACCAATTCTTCCAAACTGGTTTGGTCTCCGCCTAAACGCGCATATGGGCATAAAACTCTACACAACACTTACACACTAAATAACTAAGTCCCCAGGGGGCTAATACGTTAAAAGTATTACAATTTTATATGGACCTGTTTGCCTTTCCGTCTTCTGCCAAAGTGTTTATTTTATTTTATTTTATTTCACAGCTAGCTTTGATTTCAATCTAATATGACATGTTAAGTGACTGTTAATTCAGTTACCCTTTATTAGAAAATATCTGTTTAGGGTGTCACAGATATATCTATACAAATTTTTCTTAGAATACTATGTGTTATGGAACTATGATGAGTGATTTGCTTTGGGACGTAAAGTCCCGACTGCCAGCATGAGCTGACAGATCACTTGACGGACAGCGTTGACTGCAGGGCGGCACGCTAGTTCGCCTCAGCTATTGGCGGAGAGTGTGGGGAGGTTCCACAAAACACCTGCCGCTGCCGACAGCCATAAGCAAAAAAGTTTCGTGCCTATCAAAACAAAATCGGCACACTCTCGGTCCTGAAGGGACCCTTACGTCACTTACCTGCATCTGATTGAAGGCGCAGATGTTTTGCCTTGCTGTGAAGGGAAGAAGTTTTTTTAAATAAATGATTTTAATTTGAAGAATAGTTTTTATTGCGTTATGAACTTCCCTAATTCGAATGAAATACAACAGCTGCATGCCCCAACCACCCATGCGACTCCGAGGGCAGTTATCTTCAGAGTCCCTAATTGACCTGTAAAAGAGAGAGAGAGAGAGAGACTAGGCGAGCCTAGGAAGAATTAAAACTTTCAAAATTTCATATTTACGTTATAATTGCAGAGTAATAGACCCAAAAAAAAAATCTCAGCATTTCAAGGTAACTATATGCAAATATTTCATTACATTATCTATAGCTAGATGTATAATAAGCATTAAATCAGAATCCTACATATATAGGTATAGAGAGCGTCAAATTAAAAAAATCTCATCATTTTAAGGTAAATATATGCAACGATATCATTAAATTAACTATAGCTAGATGTATAGAAAGCATTCAATCAAAAAGGTCATGATTCCAATGTACATATATAGGTAAACAGGTAAGCATACCATGAAATTATAACTATATATATGCAAGTATATTATTAAATTAGTTATATATACATATATGCAAGTATAGTGTTAAATTGAAAATATATAAATATATGAAAAAAATATCAATAAATCCAAGTCTAACTATCATAGTAAATCGATATTATCATTAATTTAAACGCACGTATATGTATCTAGGCGAGTATATCATTAAATTAAAGCTATGTATATACATGTAGGTCTATCATGAAATCAAAATTTATATGTACATGAAAAATATCATTAAATTAAAGGCACGTATATGTATCTAGGCGAGTATATCATTAAATTAAAGCTATGTATATACATGTAGGTCTATCATGAAATCAAAATTTATATGTACATGAAAAATATCATTAAATTAAAGTTGTCTACATATGGCAGTCTCTCAAGAAGCCCAAAGCTCGTACTTATGTCAAAAAAATGTGTAATATAGATAAAGAATACTCACGGTTAAACTCCACGGCCTGATGAAGCGCTTCAGCATCCGGTATCTATTAAAAGAATGAAATTAAGGTCAAAGGCTTCGAATTGCTCTCTTGGTAGGCTCGACCACAATTTTCTTTTGAATTAGAGTAAAGTTGGCCGGCGGCACTATTAGTTGCCAAACACCCTTACGTGACACATGAACGAACTTTATTTTTGTACAATGGACAGACAATCTCCGAACAGGTTAACGTTTTACTAAAGAAATAAGGTGAAATGCGTACTAAAGCGCTACAACTACAAGCTATGTATAAAGCTTCTGTTTCGATGTACAGCAAAACGATACTATTACTCGTAACTATTTCATTATTGCGATAGACTCTTTGCCTTTGTTGTTTTAAACTGTATCTTTTAACTCTTTCCGAGCCCCTTTGGAGCATTTCCCGCCAAGGTATACTGTGTTATACCAATTTTCGGATGGATGTGCAGGTAATGTCGCTGAATGTACTGAATGACTTTCTTTTTTTTTACTTCTCCCTCTCGAATTTTACTTGGTTATTTTGTGGTATACCAAAACCTCTTGATAGACATTTAAGACTATGGAGGCTATAAGCAATTTAGAATGCTTCTTTAACATTCCTACAGGTTTCCTTTCCAATGGATACAAATTGATACCGCACTGCAGCACTCGACTGCCGTACGGAGGCAGATTAAAAATCATTCTATGAATTGCGATAATTTAGTGTGAGGAATGAAAGATATTTTAATTATACTTACAGGATGTATATTTTACCAGATGGACACGGAAACTTTTCGTAGCCAACCTATGGCGATGTGACACGGAAATTTTTTTGTAGCCAACCTATGGCGATGTGACACGGAAACTTAGTGTTCTTCTTCTTCCTTATCTTATCGCATGCCACACCCAGCTCGAGGGAACGCATCTCTCTCGGTCGCGGTGCGTTTAAGTTTTCGGCTATGGACAGCAGCCGGCATAGACGCTTCAGTATGTCATGTAGCATGTTGCTATATGCAATATGCTACGACCATAACATATGTATCAAGGTTTCATTTCAGTCTAATATGAGAAACTACTATACTTTAAAATGTCTAACACTCAACTAGCAACTAAAGTTACACTTTATAATATGATTTTGTATTAAATTAAATCTTATACGTATATATATTTACAGGAACTTACTTAATTAACTATGATGTCTAACTCTATCAAGATTTAATAAAGTGGAGATATGTTTATATATTTTTCAGCTTATGGCTGATAGATACGTATCATTGGGCATTTTGACATTACCAGTTGGCTTTTTGACATTACCAGTTGGCACACAAATCAGGTTGTGCTCTTCATTCGCTTTCATTTTATTATGGTCACGCACCCAGCACTTCTGAGGGCATGGTGGTACCAGAGCAAAGGCTTTTAAAATCGTAACCGGGGCGTGTATCTTTATTCTGCTCAGAGCATTCCGAGCGCTCTGAACACCGATTTCTTGTATCTTTATTTACTTTCTGAGTACTATGAGTGCTCTAAACGTGTATCTTTATTATTACTCAGAGTGCTCTAACTGATCGTAGATAAACCTCGGAGCATTTGGAGCAATCCGTCAGTAATACCAATAGAGCGCAAAAAAATCCTATTGAAAATGTGAATACTTTTTTAAATTCCATATTTCCTTCCGTTCCTTCACCCCTTACTAATTTTTACAACTTTATTATTATTATTTATTTATTTTTATAAAGAATTTCGTATTATCAATAGATATTTCACAAATCACAAGTGTTGCCAATATAAAAAAAACTACCAGAACATAAGAGCACTCCGGATTTGTATCTTTTTTCCAGAGTGCTCTGAGCGTTCTAAAAAATCTGTTCGATCTACGGAGCGGAAAAAAGATACACGCCCCGGGTAATTTTGAGAAGCTGGATATCTGTATATATCTAATCTGTGCCAATACTACAGCAAGCCGGCTATTTTGAAATTGCGAAATTTCTCGTCGGACGGCTGTACAGATGTTTATTTGCGATTTGAGGTGATTGTTATGGAAGTATGTTGAGTGATTGACATCGGACGTAAATTCCAGACTGCCAGCATGAGCTGACAGATCACTCGGATCACGGACAGCGTTCACTGCAGGGCGGCACGCTAGCTCGCCTCGGCTCATTGGCGGAGAGTGTGGGGAGGTTCCACGAAAAACCTGCCGCTGCCGTCAGCCATAATCAAAATAAATTCGTGCCTATCAACACAAAAGCCGGCACACATTCGGTCCTGAAGGGACCCTTACGTCAGTTACCCGTATACCATCCTCGAAGGCGCAGATGTTTCGGCCTTACTGCATGCCCCAACCACCCATTTGACACTGAGGGCAGTTAGTTTACAGTGTCCCTAATTGACCTGAAAGGAGAGAGAGTAGCGGACCTAAACGACCTTCACGTGCGAGGGCTCCAGGATATGAAGGAAGAATTAAAACTTTCAAAGATTCATATCTACGTTATAATTGCCAGGTTAACAAAAAAACTTCATCACTCCCACATCGTTCAAACTTAGATCTAAATCACCCAAGGAACATGAGCCTAGCGATACGTATGTTTCACAACACGTTAATAATTAGTTGGTGTTACACTGTGATATGTTATCTTTAATAGCAAACAATCAACTCATGTCTCTATATATTATCTTTAAGCTCTTCAGGACTTATTATATTGCTTCAAAACAGCTCTAGGTATATTATTTCCTGCTTTCGCTGACAATTTGTGAACTGTTTCTTCACTCGGGATTCCGACTAACTAACATGACTGACTTTATACGCCTAATATGGGTTCCGTATGAGAAATCCCAAATTCTATTTAAATTCTAATAGCTAATAACAAAAAAAAATTCTTTGCTTAGTTAATGTTAGAAATCATATAATGGATCATGATAGGGAATGGTTACAGCTCCACAGAATCCAGTAAAAGCATTTAAAAGATACTAACATCTACGTATATATTCCGTGCTAACCGAACAGTCTATTGAATTTCCTTGAGGGGAATTTTATTCATTTCCTCCCTCCCTTTTCTTTTTCTTATAAATAAATTTGTTTCTAATTGAATAAAAATTATTTGTTACAAAAAGTCCGTTAAGAAAATATATCTACGTACCTAGTTGTATAATTTAATGCATTTATAGATGATAATACGTTTTTTTTTAAAAATTTCACAAAAAAAATCGTACAGCAGTCTTGGCTGCAATCTCTTAGAACGAACGATTCCTTTTGTTTTCTTTGTTATATAGTTATATAGTTATTGATTGTGTATATAATTCTTTACATCATTTTGTTTTCTGTTAATTTGTTCTTCCTTGTTTTTTTTCTTTTTTAATTATTGATGAAAGGAGTAACATTGTTTCATACTATTCGTTCCGAAACGTGCGACGAGCATAACTCTACAACAAACTAATTCACTTACATGCTCCTAATAAAGCTTCCTCCTGTCGATTGTATTTAACCATTTACCTTAGGTTTGATCCTTAAATGTTCGATCTAATATCATAGTTAACTACATTTTATATATATATACCTACATACTACATTGGACGAAAAAAGGGAAATGGTTTTTGATGTACTCACCATTATGGTTTCATATTTCAGCCTTTTGTTGATATCTGTCTCGAAGAGGCCTCCTAGAGTCGCCGCACTGGATATATTACTATTAGACAAACGTTAATTCAAATGATTTTTCTTAGTTCGTCCAGAATCTATATTTAAAACTAGGACTTTTTTTACACTTGACAGCACACGAAAATGGTGTTGGCCTACGGCGAAAAATCTACAAATTGCAACTCCGTAGAGCTTTGTGTATCTTAGGAACGGTTTTCTTCTTTATGACATTTACTATAAAAATAGCCTTATTAAACACTCATCTTTAAAAAGAATCATAACTCTCACTTGTATTTTACTTAGTAAAACCCTTGTTGTTATTTCATCGTGTTGACTGCGCAAAGCATCGCAACCTTTTAGTAAACTCACAGTAAGTTCTGGTAGTAGTCCGACTGTATCGTCAGTACCATCGGTCAGAAGAGCTGATTCCAATTCATGATTGAATATCTAGGCGACCAATAAAAGTAGAACCCATTTATATGTGCGCTTTTCAATCCTTTGAAAACTTCACTGAAGTTCAAATTGTAGTTTTGTAAAGCCGTCCGTTTTGAGGATTCTAACATCTGAATTGTATTGTCGGATCCGTTTACTTGGCGAAGAAATACAGTTGCTTCTACGTATTTATGGTGAAAACTTTCCGTTCTAAACGAGTATATACTGGATTTGTATTATAAAGCTGGACATATGTGGATACCACCGAATACTCTTAGTACCGATCACGAACTGTTGAAATGTATCTTGGTGTGACCAGTCCGAGAAATATTGATTTCAAAGCCCTTGGTCGCCTGCATCAAAACTTCCTTGCTCAACAACGAATTTTGTTAAATTTGTGTATGTTTCAAAATTGGACGGAAGACTGAAACGCCAGAATTAAAACAATCCGGCCAACTTATCTCTGGAGCAGCAAAAAGTTCTTCCCTTTCAAAGAGTTCAGCAAAATTTTCTTTCTCTTTGGCCAACACCCTTTGGAAATTCCTAGATTATTTTATTTATTGGATTTGACACTACCAAGATTTATCGAAATTATTACCTTTTTGGGGCCAGATGTCGTTGAGGATTTTTGATTATCAGTTTTCTGAATTCGTTCGTGCACGCGACTTTTACTCGAGAAGTAAGGCAGATTGATTCTTCTTCTTCTTTGTCATCCCCAGCCTGTCATCTGCAGCTTGAGGAAATGCATTTCTTTCGGTCGGGGTGCGTTTATTTTTTGTTTTTTTATGCTTGACGCAGCCGGCCTACACGCTTCAGTAATTCTTGTAGCATATTGCTATATGCAATACGCTACGACCATAACATGATAATATAATAATTTAAAAATCATTACGTGTTGTGAATTTGTGATACAGTAATTGTTTGTATAAAAAGCTGTGACTTAATTGAACAAGCACACAATTAATTTCGGTAATCATGTAAGGAACTACGCGAAGGGGCGTCATTGTTATGGCACGTCTCAGCCAAATTCCGTCCTCCCCTAAAATGTTCTCGTCTGGTTTGGGCCGTGGAATATATAGCAAACAGGAATGGTGAGATTTCGCGTAATGAATTCTGGTTGTGTTGGTAATCCATATTTTAGATGTATTTGCACGCCGTCCCTATTCTAAACAACTTGTCAATTTGCAAAAAGTAAACAAGGGTTTGTGCGGTAAAAAATGTTCTTTTTCTACTTTATTTAATTTATATAAATTTTGCATCTATTACAAAGAAGATAATATAGTGCAGTTGCCTGAAACATGATTTCCCTAGTTCATTTCTGTTTTTTTTATTGATATGAAGATTTTAGGCTGAATCACAATAGACATAAACATAAACATCCATTTATTTGAGCACCCCCAAAGGCACGCCGAGCGTTGGGCACATCATACCGAGTTACATGGTAGATACACATTATAGCAAAATGAAACATAAACAAGTACGACCAGTGGAGGCTTAGAGCGTCCGTAGTAGCTCGTTCATTAAGAATAAACAATGCTAAAAATTACAGCAAAATATAAAATTTGTAGTGTGATTTATAGTGTGACATAACATGGTGTCAATAAAATAGAAACGTAGATAAACGTGAATAGACCAGTGACAAGTAGTAGAGGATTTTAGCAACTAAGCAATATCTATAGTAGAGGTAACTAATGACTACTTAATGCTGAACTTAAAAGAAAACTTAACTATATACACCAAATGGGATGAATCATCCGTTACCAGAGGTAAACATTGAACATTTAGCTTGAACTAGTATTAGAGGATATTAGCAACTAGGCAATACCTATAGTATAGGTAACTAATGACTACTTAAGATTGAACTTAAAAGTAAAATTAACTATATACACCAAACGACATGAATCATCCCTTAGTAGAGGTAACCCTTGAACATTTAGCTTGAACTTCCGATTGAACTTAACTATGTACATTGACTATATATATAAAACAAAATGAACCAACATTACGGCTTTTACCGTTTCTACATTGGTTGTAAGACTGACTTGAATTGATTTGATTTGATTTAGCTTGGTTATGGAGTTCAACATATCGGACAGGGAAAATGAACAATATGGAGGGAGGCCCCTGTCAGTGTGCACAAGCCTAAACCATACCATTCAACCAACACCCAGTGAGGATTAACCCTTACTAACTATCAAGGTCGCAAACCCAACTAACGTCATCCTCAGAAAGTATAGAGACGCCAGACAGAGCACAACTCAATTAAGACTAATAAAGTTAATCATTATAAATAAACGTAATCTTTTATTTACAGCCCCTCAGAGCAATTTGGTTCTAAGCGATTCAGATGCATCAAATAGAATTAGTACTAAAGGGGAGGTTGGTTGATGAGTGACGTGAAGGAGATGGTGTTATAGACGGTATTATAGAAGTTGGCAAATTCTACCCTGCATTCAGAAAGTAAACAAGTAAACAAAATAAGAAACAGAAAAATATCAACCAATTTAATGCAAATCGTGATTCAGACTACGATTACTCAGAAAGTGAATTGCAAATAAATCAAGTCACAGAAAATGCCCCAACAGACAACTCAAGTGGAGAGCTATATATAGGCTCAATTGAAACCAACTATAACGATCAATGGACAGAGAGCATAAGCATCAATGGAACGATACATAAAATAAAACTTGACACAGGAGCCGAATGCAATGTAGTGTCAAAGTCAATAGTTGAAGCAGCGAAAGGTAAGATATTTCCATCTAAAACTAGAACTCTATTAAGTTTCAGCAAACACCGACTTGACGTTTTGGGCGAAACAAAATTGCCCTGCGAAATTTCAAATAAAAAATGCAACGTCACCTTTAAGGTTGTAGCAGAAAACGTAAAACCCATCCTAGGAAGTTATTCTAGCGAGAAACTCAACCTAATCAAGAGAGTTCACACAGTCAACATCAATGGTGAAGTGTTTACAGGACTTGGATGTCTGAAAAACTTCATTTACGACATCGATATAATCGAAAGCTCATCATTCGATGTTTGTCCAGCAAGGCGCATTCCTTTCAAAATACAAGGAGAAGTAAAATCCGAATTGGACAAAATGGTAAACATGGGCGTAATCGAGCGTACTAAGGAAGCAACAACGTCCGTTTCTCCGCTTGTCATCGTAAGACAAAAAGGAAAGATTCGATTATGTATAGATCCTACAACAGTAAATAAAACATAATGCGAGACATCATCCTATGCGAACGGTTGACGAAATAACTACTCGACTAGTAGGCTCCAAACACCTCATATTGCTGGATTTTAAAAGAGGATTTTGGCAAATACAACTCTCAGACCGTACACAAAAAATCCTCACCTTCGCAACACCTTGGGGTAGATACTCGTGCAAAAGAATGCCTTTTGGAATCAGCTCAGCCCCCGAGATATTCCAAGAAGTTATGCAGACACTATTCCAAAAGATTCCCGACGTAGAAGTATATATGGACGATATACTAAACCACGGAAAATCTGAACACGAGCTAAATCAGACCACAGCAAAAGTCATAGAAGTTATTAAACAGAGCGGGCTTTAATTTGAAGAAAAATGTCAATTTAACCAAACAGCAATTAAATTTCTAGGCCACATTATAAGCCAAAACAAGGTCACAGCTGATCCTGACAAAACGGAAGCCATCAGTTGCTTGAAGTCTCCTAACAATAAAAAGGACTTTCAACGAATTCTGGGAAAATTCACTTACCTAAGCAAGTATATAAAAATTTTTTCCAAACTAACAAGTCCTTTGCGAATTCTTTTAGAAAAAAGTACGTCCTGGCAGTGGGAAGCCGAACAACAAGAATCATTCCAGAAATTAAAGGACATAATATCTAATCCACCAGTTCTAAAAATATACGACGTTAATTGGAATGTAACACTGGAAGTGGACGCCAGTTCAACGGCAATGGGAGCAATACTACTACATAACAGCCAACCAGTAGCATACGCATCGAAATCTCTAACGGAATGCCAAAAAAAAATACCCACAAATTGAAAAAGAAGCACTCGCAATTCAATTCGGATGCGAAAGGTTTCACCAATTCGTATGGGGAAAAGAGCTAGTGGTGCTGACCGATCACAAATCACTAGAAAGCATTTTCAAGAAACCTCTCCATTCATCGCCAACCAGACTGCAAAAAATCCGTCTCAAATTAATACAATACAGCCCAGAAGTAAAGTATAGGAAAGGAGAACAAATGTACCTAGCGGATCCACTGAGCAGGGATTGCGAAAACTCACCCCCGAACAGCGAAGATGCAAACAACGACCAGGAACTACAAGTTCAATGTAATATTGTCGATATCAGATACAGAACTTAGCCGGTTGATAGGTTTAACAAAAAACGACAATACATCTCAAGAAGTAAAAAAATTTATAATGAACGGGTGGCCCAGAGATTGTACAACACTAAGCCTCGAAACAAAGCTGTATTGGAATTTTCGTGATGAACTAGCACTATATGACGGTATTATCTTCAAAGCACATAAAGCCCTCATACCAGCAAAGATGAGACCAAGCATCCTGAAGTATATTTATGCAGGACATTTCAGTTACGAAAAGTGCATACATCTCGCAAAAGACTATGTGTTCTGGCCACACATGAATCATGACATACGAAAATATATCGACCAATGCAACGCATGCCAAGTACTAAAGAGAAGCAACAATAAAATACCAATCTGCGAAAAAAAAGTACCCAACTACCCATTTGAGATAGTAGCAACCGATCTATTTCATTTCCAAGGAAAAGATTATATAATACTCATCGATAGTTATTCGGGATATATAAACTACCAGAGTTTATCGGAAACAACATCAAATAAAGTGATAAGCTTTCTGAAAAAAGAATTTTCACTTAATGGTATCCCGAAAACATTGGAATCAGACAACGGTCGTCAATATACGAGCGCAAAATTCAAAGAATTCGTTAAAGACTGGAAATTTAATCACAGCACATCAAGCCCCCATCATCCGCAAGGGAACGGCTTAGCCGAGCGAGGAGTACAATTATTAAAAAACATATTAAAGAAATGTTCATCCGATAAAACTGAAGTGGAGCTTGGAATCCTGAACTATCTCAATACACCCAGAGACAACATTGGCTCGCTAGCACAGCGGTTATACTCCCGAAACCTACGCACACTAATACAAATCAGCGAAGGCTCACTCAAGCCTAAAGTTCAAGGAAACGTTTCAGAATTTCTCAGCAAAATACGTAGAGAACAACGGCTAAGAGCCAACATAAAAATTAACGACAATCAAACAAAAATATTTAACATGGGAGATAAAGTTCTTACTCGAACTGACAAGAAACCTTGGAGACCAGCAACCATTACCAAACAACTTCAACCTAGATCATACATCGTCAAGGACATGAGAGGAAACGTTTATCGGCGTAACACATACAATTTAAGAATTTCAACATCAAACTTAAAACAAAAGCTTGATCCTATCGCAATCAATTTAGAAGACACAAATGCAATCCCCAAGAATACCCACATAAATGAAAAAATGCCATTAAATCAACCGCCGCCTATCGAAGATACGACAGACACCAAAAACATTGACAACAGTATCAGTACACCAATCAACAAAACGAAATACACCACCAGAGCAGGACGAGAAGTCAAAGTCCCAATAAGGCTTGACTTATAAATAAATAAATAAAAAGGAGAGATATCAGTGTGCACAAGCCTAAACCATACCATTCAACCAACACCCAGTGAGGATTAACCCTTACTAACTATCAAGGGCGCAAACCCAACTAACGTCATCCTCAGAAAATATAGAGACGCCAGACAGAGCACAACTCAATTAAGACTAATAAAGTTAATCATTATAAATAAACCTAAAGTTTTATTTACAGCCCCTCAGAGCAATTTGGTTCTAAGCGATTCAGATGCATCAAATAGAATTAGTACTAAAGGGGGAGGTTGGTTGATAAGTGACGTGAAGGAGATGGTGTTATAGACGGTATTATAGAAGTTGGCAAATTCTACCCTGCATTCAGAAAGTCGTTAGTTGTTGACCTAAATGAGTTTAGTGAGTCACCGCACCTGGCTTCATCAGTCATCTGATTCCAAATGGTCGCCCCACGTAGGAAAATGTTTCTTCCACCATACTGCGACAGCACTCTTGGGAGGACAATTCTCGACTGGTTTAAAGTGCTCCACTTGATCCGACGCATCAGGTAGCCGGGCAATAGACCATGTCTAGCCTTGAAAATTAACTTCAAGACACTGAGCTCGTACATCTTTGCAAGCTGGCATGGGATGAGCATTTCAAGGAGACAAGCTGGCATACGTGAGCCATGCTTAAAGCCGATTACATATCTGGCGCAGGCCATGAAAACACGGCCCAGATGAGGTTGCCGCAGGAGATAGAAAACAGTACCACATCTGCATAGAAGAAATGTGGTAAGATCAGAGCAGAGAAGAGCCTAGTACGTGTGGCTCCATCTAGGTGTTGTGACGCTGCATAAAGTGAGCGCAAACCATAATACACTCTAGCACAGATTTTATTAATCTGTGGTTCCTAGGTCAGATTTTACGAAATTAAACGAGACTGAGGTTTACTTACAAAAAATTAATACTTTTAGCCTAAATATATATCTCATTCCGTAAGAGTTATTATCTTGATATTTAATGTTTTCAATTTTGAAAAGTGGTAAAAGTGAAAAAATTAACAAATGGAAGTTGATGTAATTGAAGATTTGTGCCTTCTATTATTTCGCAGTGCCCGAATGACATTTTATGTGTTAAATTTTAAAAAGTGGTAAATGTGAAAAAATTAACAATTGGAAGTTGATTTAATTGAAGATTGCACATTGCACTTTTAATCATTTAATAATAATTTAATTATTTGACACATCGCGTTCTTACGGAATGTGCGATTCTTACCGCAATATACTTACTGAAAATTGGATATTTAAACTTAACGAAAGTTCCCCTCACACGAGTTAAAGTTAATATGTGTACGCCTGTTAAATTGAAGGGCGTGTTCGCTTTACGTAAGTAAATCTACTTACGTATATTTCTATTGTAGTTCCGCCTTTTAACAGGCACTAGTGGCACTATAAAACTTTCCACTAAATATACTTCAAAGATAAATAGTTTTGAAAAAAACAACTGATTCCGTGTTAAATTTCCCAAAAAAATTTTAAATTTTGCATAAACCTGTTCATAAAACAAAAGCACATTTGACAATAATGCACTCAGCTTTTGAGAATTGTTCCTTCCAGCATCTCACTTACTCCTATGTATGTCCTGCTCTTAAAAAATTACGCTCATGTACATGATTTATACACTATTCAGCCATTCGTATTTGCTGTATTCCCTAAGATTTCGATATTGAGGATTTATTTTGGCATAAAAATAATTTATTTCCCTCACTAATTAATTGCTCCTCGAAAGAAATTTTGGAACAAGTTTACAATAAGCGCTACTCTCCATTTGTTTAAACTTTTTGTACTAGTGCAATTTAATCACAAATATGCAATTTTTTTTAGCGGAAACTTATAGTTTCCTAGATATTTAACTTTAAAAATCGCGAAATTTGCACTGCAGTTCACAACCCAATTTGACATTTTCACCATTAATTCTTCTTCTTATTTTTAGTAGCAAAGAGAGGCAGTGGTAGGTATAACACACCTTCCGAACATGCGGGTTACCAGAACTGTGTTTTTTTATTCATTACGAATATTCAATTGATGTGTAGTAAGATGCATTTTGTTAAAATGGAATAGAAACACATTTATTTAAGAAACACACAATCTGACAGGCAGGCAGTCACCCACACAGGCAGGGGCACACACGCACATTCAGATAGGCAGGCTGGCAGACGCACACACACATGCGATCCGCTCCGCATGTGTGTGTGTGTTACTTTAATAAGTGTTTTTCTATTCCATTCTACTAAATGATCCTACTACACATCAATTGAATATTCGTAATGAATAAAAAAATTCAGTTCTGGTAAACCGAATGTTCGGAAGGTATGTGTAAAAAGAAGAATTAATTAATTGTGAAAATGTCGAATTGTGTTGTGAAGTGCAGTGCAAATTTCGCGACAATTTCTCGGAAACGATAAGTTTCAGCTAAAAAAAATTGCACATTTGTGAGTTAATTGCAGCTAGTACACAAAGTTTAAACAAAATGGAGAGTACCGCTTATTTTAAACTTAAGCCGAATATTTTTGCTCATTACTCCGCTGTCAAAATCAAATTACAAAGCCAACGACGACAAAAGTTGAATTAGTCCCAGCCACTGACTTATAACAATGGACTGAGCGATTTGCTATTTCATGTGGCACAAAAAATATTGTGTTTCTGTATATCACCGTTAGAGCACCCTCTAAAACGATTACATAAAAACATGTAAAACTCATTTAATCAGATGAAATTTTATACCCGTAAATCGAATTTAATTAAAAAAATATATTTTCTTGCGCCCAAGTGACATTTTAATCGCTTATAAGGAATTAAACTCATTTCGACTTTAATTTACAAAACTTATTCTTAACTGAATCCTGCTTATGGGCAAAAGAGACGGAGCATGGTAAACACTATCTTTACCTTATTCCTTCTGAGGTGATTGCATCTGTAGCCAACATAAAAACATCAAATGGCATAAGCATACTGTTGCGAGCGTGGCCTTTGGTTCGTTATTTAAAACACAATATTAAATAATTAATATATAAGTTCTTTATTACACTTAAATCATATAAAGTTCACAAACATTAATTTAATCAACTCAACTCTAATTATCGCTAGCACTGTACTTTCAATTATCGCAATCTAATTACACACTATCGCTTCTTTATTGCTTTCGCTTCTTAACACTGCAACGTCTAAGACAAGACTCCTATTTCTGGCGATGACAACTGTTATATTTATACCCTAGAAACTCTCCGGATTATTCTGGAGTGTTATATTCCAAAAGCTTCTTGACTATTCTATTTGTTCTATTCCTGAACTTTCCTGTAGATTTCATAATCGATTCTCCGAACCTGAAGTCGTTTACTCTCCGAACCTGAAGTTGTTTATTGCCAGTAGATGTCACCAGTTGTCTCTTTCTATTGCACGTAACACTGCCCCCTTCTTAAACTTGTTCGTCCCGAACAACAGGTGGTCCACGGTCTTGATGCTCGTAGTATTGACACAAGCGGTCCAAATGAACAATTTTGTGCTTGCCTCTTGTGCCACGCTGAATTCTGTATACCACGTCATTAATTCTAGTTACTACTGAATATGGTCCTTCCCAGTGTTGTTGCAATTTTGGAGAACGTCCCTTACGTCGTTTCGGGTTGTACAGCCAAACAAGATCACCTTCGTTAAATCCTGCGGAATTAGCGCGTAAGTCATAGCGGGTATTCATCCGATCAGTATTTGTTGCTAATTTCGTCCTCGTGGCCTCGTGTACATCGGCTAATTGTTGTTTGAGCTCCGATATGTAGTCTTCTGGTAACTTTTGTTCACTTCTGGGGGTACCGAATTTGAGGTCGCTAGGTAAACGCATCTCTCTTCCGAATATGACTTTAGCTGGGGTTTGTCCGGTAGTACTATGAACGGCTGATCTATAAGCCATTAGGAATACAGGAATACGTCGATCCCAATCGCGTTGATGATAGTCAACTACTTTCTTTAGATGCTCGATCAATGTTCTGTTGAAGCGCTCTACCATGCCATCAGATTGTGGGTGTAGAGGAGTTGTTCTAGTTTTTCTTATTCCCAACGTTTTACACATCTCCTGGAAAGTCCGCGATTCGAAGTTCCGTCCTTGGTCCGAATGAAGTTCGTGAGGCACACCAAACCTACTGACCCAATTCGTTATTATTTGTTCCGCACTGTGGTTGCCTCTTGATTAGGGATTGCATAAGCTTCAGGCCATTTACTGAAATAGTCAATGGCAACTAATATATAACGGTTACCGCCATCCGTTTCTGGAAAAGGTCCAGCGATGTCTATAGCTATCCTTTCAAAGGGTGCTCCGACATTATACTTATGCATTTCTCCTCTGCTTCTGTGTTGCGGCCTTTTGCAAGCAGCACAGACAGTGCATCTGCGGCACCACTCCTCCACATCTTCTCGCATATGTAACCAATAAAACTTTTCTCGTATTTTGGAAATGGTTTTTTCACTCCCAAATGTCCTCCAGAGGTTCCACCGTGCATTTCTTCTAGAACATCTTTGACGTTTGATGCCGCCACGACTATCTGCATTCGGAAAGATTCGCCATTAGGTGCTTCCCACTTGCGTTTTAATATACCACAGTCAACATGAAGAGAGTTCCATTGAGCCCAGTAACTTTTCAGTTTCTCACTCCGTTCCGAAATATCCTTCCAGTCTGGTCTTTCCATGTCTTCTTTCCAAGCAAGAATATGTGAAATGTCCGGATCTTCTCGTTGTGCTGTTCGTAGGTCCTCGTTGTCCCAACCTGTAGATGGCTCCACGGTTACCAACTGTATAGTTGCTGTTGTTTCTTTTTCTTCTATTCGGGTGCAATGTTTGCACTCAAGTTTACATGGACGTCGTGAAAGGGCGTCTGCATTTCCATGGATACGACCTCTTCGGTGTTGTATTTCAAAATCATAAGCCTGGAGTCGCTCTATCCATCTCGCCACTTGTCCCTCAGGATTCTTAAACTGCAGAAGCCATTTAAGCGCTGCATCGTCGGTGCGAAGGATGAATTTCTGCCCGTAGAGATATTTATGAAAATGCTTTGTTGAACTTACAATGGAAAGTAGCTCCTTTCTTGTAGCACAATAATTTTTCTCTGACTTTGAAAGTGCTTTGCTATAGTAAGCTACTGGAACTTCTTGGCCATTCTCCTCCTGAGAAAGCACTGCACCAATACCTTCATTGCTGGCATCCGTGTCTAATATAAATGTTTTTCCCAGCTTTGGATAGTGAAGTACTGGCGCTTCACAGAGATGTTGCTTCAAATTTTCAAAACTTTCGTTGCATTTATCCGACCATATGAACGGCTTTCCCTTTTCGGTAAGTTGATGTAGGCTTCTTGCTATATCTGCAAAACCTTTCACGAATCGCCTGCAGTAGGTAGCTAAACCAAGAAAACTCCGTAATTGACGTTTGTCCTTTGGTGCTGGCCAATTTTTGACGGCTTCTATCTTTCCTGGATCGGTTCTTACTCCTTGTGATGAAACTATGTGCCCTAAATATTTAACTTCTTTTTTAAATAGAGCACATTTACTCGCACTGAGCTTCAATTTTGCATCTTTGAGTCTTTGAAGTACATCCCGTAAGTTGTTTTTATGTTCCATGAATGTCCTTCCGATTACTATTATGTCATCCAAATAGACAAGACATGTCTTCCAGGTTAAACCACGTAGAACACATTCCATTAGTCGTTCGAATGTGGCTGGAGTATTACATAACCCAAATGGCATTACTTTGAATTGCCATAAGCCACTGCCAACTGAGAAAGCAGTTTTCTCTCGGTCCTCGGGATGTATTTCCACTTGCCAGTAACCACTCTTCAAATCCAGCGTGGAAAACCATTGCGCTCCGGAAAGGGTATCCAATGTGTCATCAATCCTTGGTAATCGATAGCTATCTTTTCTCGTCACGTTATTTAGTTGGCGGTAGTCTACACTGAATCGGATGCTGCCATCCTTTTTCCTAACCAGAACAACCGGCGATGTCCAAGGGCTGTTAGATTCCTCTATGATGCCTTGTTTCTTCATGGAGTTCATCATGTCTGAAACTTCTGGTTGTTTGGCTAATGGCAATCTTCGTGGTGTCTGTCGAATGGGCCTGGAATCTTCTGTATCGATTCGATGCTGGATAAGATTTGTTTTACCATAATCATCATCATTCATTGCAAATAATTCCGAAAATTCATCGATCACCTCTTTGGCATCGTTGTGTTGTTGTTCACTTAAGGCACTGGACGAAAGAAGTTTCTGAACCTGTTGAGTAGTAGCTGGTATAGTTTTTGTCTCCTTGACATTACTACCATTATCTAAATTGACGATTTGGTAAACGGGTTCACAATTTCCAATTATAGCACCTTCTTTTAGTTGTACCTCGTTTTCGGATGTGTTAAGCACTCTGACTGGAATTAATGTTGCACCTTCTGCCTTCACTAAAGTCTTGCCAACGATGATGTTCGATGTAACTTTTGTGGGGTTAGGCTCCACCAGATAGAATCGGCAGGTCCCGATGTCATCAGTAAGCTTTGTCCATATTAGTGTCTCGGAGCATGGCGAAAGAGTAATATTTTCGCAAACCATCGTCCTTACTTTCGCAGGATGATCTGCTTCTTCTCCTAGTTTCATAGGAATTTCTATGTTGCCATATTTGAGAATCCGCTCTCCGACATCCAGATTTATTTTGTATGTGGTCATGAAATCTATTCCAAGAATGCAGTCATCCATTATGTCTGAAACCAGGAAAGTGTGAGGAAATAGTAGTTCGCCTAGTTGAACATCTAAAGTTATTTCTCCAAACACCTGTGCTGCCGCTCCAGTTGCTGTTCTTAGTAGACATTTGGTGGTGTTGTGAAGCCATTTGTTCTTAACAAGATCTGCTCTAATAATTGATCTTGAAGCTCCAGTATCGATAGTAACTGCGCAGTCATTTTTTCCGACACTTCCATATATAACAAGACTGCTATTATTTCTCTGTAACTGACTTACTTGGATGATGACTTCGGGGCTGTCGATTCCACCAACCAACTTCTGCCCCACGAAGTTGGTTTTTACTAGTTTTCCGACTGCTCAAGAGGAGAGACGATGCGACTAGTCGCTGTTTGATATCTAGTCTCTCCACGAATTGCTTGTTCCCTGGCTCGACATCTTTGGCATTCTTCTTTCCCCTCTTCTTCTGGTGATTCCACTCGTCGACGTTTTCTGCAGTCTCTTTGAAGGTGCCCTGGTCTATTACAATTCCAGCATCGAGGGACACCACGTGAAGGCGGGCTCTGTGATGATTGCACTCTATTAGAAGTACATTCTTCCACTGAAATTTCTCTCACTCGTACTGCACTCCGTGAAGCTTGTCTGGCGGATTTCCATAGATTTCTTTTGTTCCTCGAGAGAATTCTTTTGTTCCTCGAGAGAATTCTTTTGTTCGTCCATAGATTTCTTCTGTTCATCTAAACGTGATTCTAGAGAATTCTTTTGTTCCTCGAGAGAATTCTTTTGTTCCTCGAGAGAATTCTTTTGCTCATCAAAACGGGCTTCCATTTTACTCATTAAAGTACTCAAAAGCTGTTCCATTTTCATCGCAGGCGCTTCTTCAACTTCGATTTCTTCCAAGTTCTCTTCGAAAACAAATGTTTCAGGATTCTTTCCTTCCTCTATCAAAGATTGTCTAAGTCGCTCGACTAGAACTTTCTTTATGCCTATCATTTGTAATGACCGGTTCCCTAACTCCACTTTCAAATCCTGCGTTCGAAGCTCGTCCACTTTGCGCCCCATTATTTTAGTAATTCACTCACAGTTGAATATAAATTATTTTCCAGAATTTTTAAAATTTAACACAATTCCACAAAATTAATCACACTTTTAATTTTTAGTCAATTGCCACCACTTTATTTCGCGAATTTATTTCACTTCTGACACCAGTTGTTGCGAGCGTGGCCTTTGGTTCGTTATTTAAAACACAATATTGAATAATTAATATATAAGTTCTTTATTACACTTAAATCATATAAAGTTCACAAACATTAATTTAATCAACTCAACTCTAATTATCGCTAACACTGTACTTTCAATTATCGCAATCTAATTACACACTATCGCTTCTTTATTGCTTTCGCTTCTTAACACTGCAACGTCTAAGACAAGACTCCTATTTCTGGCGATGACAACTGTTATATTTATACACTAGAAACTCTCCGGATTATTCTGGAGTGTTCTATTCCAAAAGCTTCTTGACTATTCTATTTGTTCTATTCCTGAACTTTCCTGTAGATTTCATAATCGATTCTCCGAACCTGAAGTCGTTTACTCTCCGAACCTGAAGTTGTTTATTGCCAGTAGATGTCACCAGTTGTCTCTTTCAATTCACGTAACAATACGTTCCAGAATGCAATATTTTGTGTTGGTAGCTCCAACTCTGCCATAGGGCGAAAGAGAGAACTATAAAACTTGTGCCATGTTTTCCTATAGGAAAATGACAATACGCTCAGTCCATTCTTATAAGTCAGTGGTCAGTGGTCGGCGCCATCGGGTACAGCAACATATGGCATTGCCAATACGTCAACATTTAATTTGTCATCGTAAAGGTCGTGTCAGTATCATTAGGCGCTTTCGGGCTTAGATATATAGCAAACAGGAATGGTTGAATCGTGTAAAATTCGTGTACACGAGCGTAATTTGTCAAGAGCAGGAGACTATACGTAGGAGTAAGTGAGATGCTGGATAGAGAAATTGTCAAAGCTGTAGATTAATTGTCAAATGTGCTTTTGTTTTGTGAGCAGATTTTGTCAACTTAAAATTCTTTTGTGAAATTTAACAAAAATACCGAATCAATTCTTTTCAAAACTATTTATTTTTGAACTTTATTTAGTGCAAAGTTTTATAGTGCCACTAGTGCCTGTGAAAATCTTCATATTAATGAAAAACAGAGAAATGAAGTGTTCGGTCAGTGCTTGCAAATATAAATTGGATTATAAACTAGGGAATCCTGTTTGAGGCAACTGCACTACGCAAATTATCTTTTTTGTTAATAGAAGCAAAGATTTATATAATTTAATTGTATGAATTGTTTCATAATAAAGTAGAAAACGAAACATTCCTGTTTGCTCTATATTCTAAGACACGAATTTGACACGATTCAACCATTTCTGTTTGCTATTTAAGCAGGATTAACATTATGATGACATCCAATTTTTACAGAAATTGTGAGGGAGATAGTTTATTGAAATTTAAATGCTGCGGAAGCAATCATCGCAATACTTCACACGTACAGTCCCCTCTACTTTTTATGGCAAAACTCTTAAATTGTCAAACTTTCTAATTGGAAATTGTCAAGTTTTAAATCGTTTTTTCGTAGATATTCAAATACGGTTCATGAAAAGAAGTATAATTTTACAATATCGAAAAAATATCTCGCAAAATATCAGGTGGTACTGTAATTCAGTTCTGCAATCATCATTTTGTACGATAACGAAATTTTTATTTAATATTTATTTCATATAATAAACAAAGAGTTCACTCAAGTGCTCACATGAAATAATTCCACAATTCCACTCTACTACCAACGCCAGTGAAGATAATTTCAGCCCGGTTCGTGTTTACATAACGGATTATCTCAAAGGCGGAATAATTCTAGCAAATTATAAAGGAAAAGGACCACTGCAGTCAAATCTCTGAACACACTACTCTCTGCTTGTGGACAGAAAACTACCTCAGAAATAACTACAATATTTTCTATAAAGAAATATTTAATTACTTTCTATTTCGCAATATTGAATTTCAAACTCAAACCTTACTTTTGTTTATTTCGACAAATAATTTTACCTTACAGATATGTATATGCCATAAAATTATAGTAACAAAACAGCAATATGGCAGCTTCAGTAGTCGAAATTGACAAATTAGAGTTGTCAATAACAATGTTTTAGTTTCAGTAACTATAAAAACTCCCTATGCTTGAGGTCTTTTTATGGTTCCGGACACGCACACAGTGACAAATCGGCGTCCGGAAAAAATTCAGGACGCAATTGCTTCTCTCGTCACTCGTAAATAAATTTCCGTATACGATGTACTATCTCCCTCACAATTTCTGTAAAAATTGGATGTCATCATAATGTAAATCCTGCTTTATTCTAATACCGATTTCCATTGATCACGTTTTCTAGCAGAAGTGTTACACTTTTCTTGTAGTGTTACACCAAAATTGTTCCATCGACCTGCACTGCTAGAAATGGTGTATGTCAAAACGCCTGTGGTGCTACACTCGAATAATCGGCGGTGTTACACCGGAATACGCACCCATCTATCTGAGAAATGTCACAACTGAATGTCATTGAGCATCACATCAAAATCTTCAACTACTGCTCTACTAAATTCATCCGCAATCACGCCAAAATCATTTAAATTACAATTTTCATAATTTTTACATTATTCGTGATATTATTGTTCCCAGAAAATTTCAATCTGACAAATTACACCGATATGAGCTACAACTACATTCTCATCGTGTCAAAAGTTGTTCCATTGAACTTGTTTTTCATTGATTGACGTGCACTTTTCTTAAAATATCAATGGAAATCGACATAAGATGGCATTCGATTAATTTTGTTGGTAGTACTGCAGCGACGACGGCAAAATTAGAAACTGATCCATCCCGACGACAACTTCCTCGATCGCTCACCGTCGCTCGGCGCAATTTGGTGCATTCGCATAACCCGGGGCTTACACGCGATAGTACAGCTTGCATGCAAGCCTCCCTTTCAACGTAATTTTAAACTTGACAGCAGAGGCAGTCAGTTGATGCCTTATCATCTTGCATGCAAGTTCATTTAAAAAATGGCATTGAGACGTAAAGACTCACGTATATTGGAAAATTATAGCAATAAAGGAAATAGCAGCAAAATAAAAACCCAAGAAAAAATTAAGAGGAAGCTGTTGGTAAATGATGTAATGCATATGATCCCAGAAAAACGCATTTTTACAGAATAAATGTATCAATTTCTCTCAAACATCTCTTTTCTGCCATCTTGAAAACTGTAGGTCAAATTACTATGTATTACTAGAATATACTGTGATATTACCTCAGCTGCCATGATTTTTCATCATGCAAGTTCGCTGAAAACTGAGCTGCCAGCAAGGTATATAGAAGACAAGTATTCCCGACTCGAACCACGTTCCGCCATTTTTCTTAAATTTTCAGTTCCTTTTTATACCCTAGATGAAATCTATAGGGTATATGAAGTTTGTCATTCCATTTGTAACACCTAGAAATAATGATGGTAGAGCAAAATGGATTGGACACCCATGCTCACGCATAATATTAAAAGTTATTTTGATTTTTGCATGTCCGTCCGTCTGTCAGTCCGTCTGTGCGTCCGTCCCTCCGTCTGTCCGTTCGTCCGTCCGTCCCTCCGTTCGTCCGTCCGTCCCTCCGTCTGTCCGTTCGTCCGTCCGTCCCTCCGTCTGTCCGTTCGTCCGTCCGTCCCTCCGTCTGTCCGTCCGTCCGTCTGTGCTCACGATAACTCGAGAGCGCGTATACTTAGAGAGCTGAAATATTGTACACAGACTTAAAAAAAACCAAGTTAAGTTAAGTTCGACATTGAGCCTGTTTAGACCGTGCCATTTAGAACTAGTTTTACGTAAGTCGATTTACGTAGAACTAATATGAAGTGGTGTAAACATACCGCATTACGAAAAACTAGTCATACTTTAATCCGGCATTTGATGCGGTATTGAACTACAAAATTAGTATTAAACGCAGACATAAATCTGAAATAAGGAATTGTTTACAAACTTGAATGCGTTATATTCATTTATAGAGAGAATTGTTATTTTGTTTTAATGAAAATGAGTGGAATTAAGAAGGAAAACATGAAGACTGTTCAGAAGGAAGGACAAATTCTTTTATAGACTTTTGACTTATTGAAGAAAGTATTCCGTCTGTAATGGATGGTAAAAAAATTAGAAATTTGAAAAATTTAATTTTTTTCTTATGCTCTGTTCTCTTGTGCACACCGCATGCACAAAATTAAAATATTATTTCTCATTTTTCTCGTGAAGAAGTAGACAGATCTGACAAATTTGGCAACTGTCAAAGCTTTAATACGAGTAGACTAAACGGCAGCCGGATTAGTCCTACGTAAGTCGACTTACGTAAAACTTGTTCTAAATAGCTGCGGTCTAAACGTACTCATGGAGACAAATCGGGTAACTCCTTCGTGGGGTTGCCATACAAAACTTTTGTTTTACACTATATATTTAGACACTGCCTGAGAACGTATCGATATAGAGAGCTTAAATTTGGTACATGGTATTTTCATTGTACTAGCAAATAAAATTGCAAAAATGGACTAAATCGGGTAACTCCTTCTTGGTGTTGCCATATAAAATTTTAGGTTTTGTACGTATACTGTGAAAACGATCAGTCCAAGACATTTTTATTGTACTAAAAACTTCTTCAGAATACGAAATCCTATCAAATTTGTTATAATAATTTTTACTGTCCGACAAACCGTTCTAGAAATATATGCGAAAAACCACTCCAAAAATCAAATTTGCACAGAAGGGTGACAATACGAAATTTCATACGGGCATTCATCTAGGGTATCATAAGAATTGGTCTTACACCAATTCTAGCCTTTTTACTTGTTTCTTCATGCACTGAATCAAAATCAAAATTCTTGTACTACCGTAGTTTTGACAGGTTTGTTTTGGGTTGATAAATTATTTTGTGTGATTTTTGTGTTGTGATATTTCTGAAAATTATGAAGTGCTCTGTTGTGAATTGCTAAAATTGTTGGAAAAAAGACTACGGAGAAGAAAATGCATTATTATTATTTCCTAAAAACTCAAAGGTCCTGTTATGGTCCAATATACGGAGGATTTTTCCAACAGCCAAAGGCAAATGTGGTAAAATAATCAGCGATTGCTAAACAATTACCTCGCATGCAATTGTTCTGCAACCGTAGAATGTTTTGCTGATTAGCCCAACAGCTCGTGGCGATGAGCGCTTAGTGCAGCAATCGAAGATTACAATAATAATTAACCTTGCATGGTAATTATTATGTAAGGCGATTGTTTACTACTAAGCAACTCAGGTGCTGCAACCGGTAGAGCAAACGACAAGGTTGTGTCGTTTATTTACATCCGCGTTGTGAGCAAAGACAGCTTACTTCCAAACATTGGGGCATAAAAGACCAATGACTGGTCTGGCGAGTGCCGTTAAGTGATCAGTCGCGGGTTAGTTTCAGGCATAGTGGTGTCAAATGTCCGGTCGGTTCAGAATACTAAAAACGTGTTAAGATAGGACAGGGAAGGTAATAAAGTGTAAAGTGTTTTAAATTATTTCGAGCGTTCTTATTTATTCGCAAGTCTTAATCGTTTTTCAGCTAATTAACTGAGAGTTTGAATGATACGATTGCATTGTGTTTTGTAATGTAGCGGTAATTGAATACTACAGCTACATTATTGCATTCTTTGGGTGGATTAGTGTAGCGGTATGTTAAAATAACAAGATATGTGAACTTGTGTTTACTGTTACTTTATTGAGCAAAAATTCCTTATTTTTACGTTAGTCTGAATTCTATTTTTATTTTTATTTTTATTTTCACCACTTCAATTATGCTTAACTTAGTTTAACTAGCTATCTGTAGGTATGTGTCCTTGAGGTGTCGTGAAGTGACACGTGCTCAATTTTATACCTCAGAAATTCACGAAGTTCTTAATTAATATAATTCACATATCACTCTTAATATTAATTACTTCTACTTTGTTTTTTCACATGAAACGTCTAATAGACAAGTTCCACATGAAAAAATGTAAATTTCATCTATTTCTTGTACATGATGAGTCCATGCCGTAACGTCAAAATTTTCCAAATTATGTTAATTAATTTATTTTTAATTATCCATAATTTTTCCTAATTGTTTTCTTGCGATATTTCAATTTTTCTAAAATTTATCAATATGGCTGCTCCCTATCATCCTATGTCAATTTCCGGTGTGGAACATAAATTCTCTCACGAATTTTCTTCTGTCTCGTTTCCACATCGTTCTCTTTCCCACTCATTATGGGAATTAAAATTACCTTTTCTTGTAAATATTTCCTTACCTGAGCAATTTTGCGTTTTTTAACTATTGCCAACAGGTAGAGCGCGGCCAACTTCATAAAAGTGATTATTTACTTTGTCGCGGTGACAGTTGATTTCGCGGTTTTTAAGTCGAGAAGTGCCGTGTTGTGTTTTGTGTTTTTCTCAACAATAAATGGATTAATTCTTGAGGTAAATGTTTTAATATATTCTTTAAGTGTTAATTAATGATTTTCCTGTGCATAATTTGCAGGCTACAATTGTTGATTTTCATTAATAATCGTATGTCTACAATCTGCGAGTTTATGTTATTCGCATAATTAAACCTAATTGCATGTTTTGCAATAGTTTATTATGCAAATAACATGAATTTCGCTGAAAACTAGCAATGTTTATGTTTTCATGTAGTGTTGTTGTTGTACTGCCAAGAAATTGGTTTCTTGGCAGTTTGCATATAAACTATGTAGTTTTTTTTGTAGTTTTCTTATTATATTTGATCAACTGCATTGTATTAACTTAATTTCTCTAATTCTGTTTATTTCAGATGTGCAATGGACATATAGGAGGCATTTGCTGACTGGAAGAGGAACTCAGGAACTAGGGAAGTATTGATTATTGTTTATATTGTATTGTAATATATTTTTATTTATTTTCAACATACTCCCCCCCCCCCCCCCCCCCGTTGAACAGTTTGTTCAACCAAGCTTCCTTTATTTTGCGTATACCTCTCTTGTGGTAATGATGGAATATCATCTCTCCGTCCTTGTTAACTCTTAGTTTAACTTGATACTTGTCGGGTAAATTGATAAATTTTTCCCGATTCCTTCGCTGCTGTATTGCTCTCACGTTGATACGCTGCAATACGTATCGTGGCAAGAAAATATCCACGCGTTCTCGAGTTTGGAATCTTTGAAAACTGTTATTCGCTCTCATTTCGAATTCCTTTATGTTGGTTGTCAACAGAAGACTTGTTAATTTCGATATGCGACTGCCATTAACCACCACTGTTTGATCTGGATGTGGATCCGTGTAGGGAGTCTGGCCTACAAACGGTAGGTTTGTAGCCGTGGTTGCTTCCTTGGTTGCTGCGCTTGTAGATGGCTCTCCTCTAACTCCTGAAACATCTCTTCTGACTCCTGAAACCAGTTCATGGGCCAATTCCGGTATGAGCATACCAAAAACATCACATCCTGGATCTCGCAGCATCCTCCGCTCTGGGCTTCCTGGTGGGCTGAACTGAATGTCTTCTAAACTGTGTAAGGTATCATCTTGCTCGTAAGTAAACGACATCTGAAATGGCAACCAGTTAGTATTGCGTAACGTGAATAGAAAGCAACCCTCATCCAACAGTAGTACACAGAAGGACAGACATATAACGACACTAAGAACAGGTAGTTAATCTATTGCTAATGGTAGCGGACTAATTTTGGCAATTGGTCGTAGAAAACTACCGTTTCGCGTTTTGACCTTGACTACCCGCACCAGATCGTCCGTCCCTGGATGCACTTGTTCGATTATGCCCATTAACCAACTTGTGGGTGGCATTTGATCGTGTTTTACAAGTACCACGTCCCCTACTTGAATATTTGGTTGTCTTGTATACCATTTGGGTCGATTTTGCAATTGGTTCAAGTAATCCCTTGACCATTTATCCCAAAATTGTTTATATAATAGTTGTGTGTACTTCCACCGTTTGGCAGGTACTATTGGTTCGTGTGTATAGTCTGGCTCCGGAATGGCATTAAGTGCTTGGCCTATTAAAAAATGTCCGGGTGTGAGGATAAACAAATCCTCTGGATCATTTCTCACGTAGCAGAGCGGTCTAGAATTTAGACATGCCTCAACCTGAGCCAGGACTGTATAGTATTCTTCGAATGTGCATCTGGACTGTTGTAATGTTCGGCGTAGATGATATTTTATCGCTTTAACTCCAGCTTCCCATATCCCTCCAAAGTGTGGAGAGTCTGGAGGATTAAAATGCCAATTGATTTGCTTGGAGGCAAGATAGTGTGCTGCTACTGGGGTTGCACCTTTAATTGCTGCTTGCAACTCCTTTTCTAATATAGCCTTTCCTCCAATGAAGTTGGTGCCACAATCTGAGTATATGTCACTACACAATCCTCTTCGAGCCACAAATCGTTTTAATGCGGCGAGGAATGCTTCAGATGTGAGATCTGATACCAACTCTAGATGTACTGCCTTTGTGGCCATACAAATGAAGATGCAAAAGTATGCTTTCTGTAACTTTGCATTTCGTAGGTTTGATGCTTTTATTATTACAGGTCCTGCATAGTCAATTCCTACGTTAAGGAACGGTCTCGCTATGTTCACTCGAGACGTTGGTAAATTTCCCATTAATTGGGTTCTTGTCGTAGTGCGATGTTTAAAACAGATAATGCACTTATGTATTCGACTGGTAATCCGGCGTCGTGCATCCAGGATCCAAAATCTATCTCGACTAGTGTTGAGAACTAGTGATGGACCGCCATGCAGAGTGTCTACATGTAGTTTATCAATTAGAATTAGTGTCACGTGATGATCCCGTGGTAAGATGATTGGGTGCTTCCTATTATATGGCATTGTTGCATTCAGAAGTCTACCACCCACTCGTATCAAACCGTTATCGTCCAGAAATGGATTGAGCTTGATTAATTTGCTATGTTGTAACAATGGTTTCTTGCCCAACATATTCTTATACTCTTCTGCGAACGCAGTTTGCTGTACGAGTTTTAATATTGTTAGCTCCGCATGCTTCCATTCCTGCACAGTGAAAGCTTGAACGTGTTTAACTTGCGGATGCCGACAATTGTATATGAAACGTTGAATGGTTGCTACAATTCGTACGAGGTGAGTATACGACGAATATCGTAAAAGAAGATTGTTTTCTAACTTTGCTAAGAAATTTACTGAAGGGGGTTCTTTCGCTTCTAAATTAGTTTGTTCCGAAATGTATTTAAATTTCGGCCAGTTGTCTGGTTCTTCAGCCAACCATGATGGTCCATGCCACCATAAACGATTACTGGTTAAGTCTGCGGCAGGAACACCCCTCGAGGCTAGATCTGCCGGATTGTGTTTTGTGGACACGTGACGCCACTGTTCAAAGCGTACCACGTCTTGTATTTCGACGACGCGGTTTGCCACATAGATTTTCCATCGGGCTGGATGTTCCTTGATCCATTGCAACACAATCGTTGAGTCTGTCCAGGCAAAGATTGGCACATGATGTAGGCGCATATCTTCGATTGTAGCCTGAAACAGTCTTGCAAGTAATAGAGCTCCATTTAGCTCTAATCTAGGAATTGTTGTTGGCTTAATTGGAGCTACCCTAGTTTTTGCAGTAAGCAAATTGGTGTGGGCTAGGCCGTTCGGCTCGTCTACACGTAAATACACGGTTGCTGCAAATGCCAATGTAGACGCATCACAAAATCCATGTAATTGGATGCTTGCCTTAGATGAATAGTTGATCCATCTAGGGATTTGTATGTTTTCTATGCATTTTAAGTCATTTTTAAACTTATTCCACTGTTGTTCTATATTTTCCGATACCTTGTTGTCCCATGCACATCCTGTGATCCATAGGGTTTGCATGAGCACCTTGGCTGTGATTACCACTGGTGCCAGCCAGCCTAAAGGATCGTACAGTGATGCAATGTCAGACAGAATGGTTCGTTTGGTTACCTTGGTATGAACTGTCCATGGTTTGGTTATAATGGAAAAACTATCCAGTTTATGATGCCAGCGAATTCCTAGTGTTTTTACAGATTCCTGGTCTGTAATCGCTAATGTTTCTGTGAATTCACGTTGCTCTGCAGGAAGATGGCTTAACAACTCTGAACTGTTGCTTGTCCATTTCCTGAGATTGAATCCTCCACATTTCATCATACCTATTAGTTGATTTAATAAGCATTTGGCGTCATTAAGATTGTCAGCTCCAGTCAGGAGGTCATCCACATAAAAATCTGTGGCTGTAACCTTAGAAGCTAAAGGCCATCTTTGCTGTTCATCATTTGCTAACTGTTGAAGCGTCTGAATAGCTAAGTATGGCGCTGAAGCAGTTCCAAATGTCACCGTGTTCAGCTGAAAATCCTGAATCTCCTTGGTTTTAGGATGTCTCCAAATGATTCGCTGAAAAGTTCGGTGATCGGGATGCATGGTGATTATGCGATACATTTTTTCAATGTCTGCGTTCATAGCGATTTTATATTTGCGCCAGTTGAGCAACGTGGCGAACAGCTTAGGTTGCAGAACTGGGCCCTTTAGTAGGCACTCATTAAGCGATTTGCCATTCGACGTCTTCGCTGAGGCATCGAAAACTACTCTCACCTTTGTTGTCGTGCTTTCCTTCACAACGGCATGATGAGGTATATAATAATGAGGCTGATTGGTGTTGGGCGGAGGTATTTCTTCCGTATGACCCAACACGAGATATTCGTCCAAACATCTCTCATATTCAACTTTCAAGTCTGGATTTCTGGCTAGTTGTCGTTGAATTCCTTTAAAGCGTTTGATTGCTTGTATTCTCGATTGCCCCAGAGTGGGGGTCTCGTCGTTTACAAAAGGTAACTTAACTTGGTAAGTTCCATTATGCAGACGCTGGTGATTGAGTTGATAACTCTGTAGACATTCCTTGTCTTCTTTTTTAAGAATGGGGTTTGTGGGAAATTCTTCTGTTTCCCAGAACTTCTTGAGTTGAAGAGCCACATCATCAGTTGTGATTGTAAATGATGACGTTTTGTGCTCTGCATCATCTATGCTAGACCCTAGCAAAATCCAAACAAATATTGTGTTGACTGCTGTAGGAGTCGTATTTGTTCCTTGCCGAATACCAGTTCGCAATATTTGAGCATAAACTCTTGCTCCTAATAATGCATCTATCCTTCCTGGTTTCCAGAAGGTGGGATCTGCGAGTTGCAGTTTCTTCAGCTTCGCGCATTCCCTTTTAGTCACTATCCTAGAAGGAAGAGGATCTGTAATGTTCTTAAGTATTAGAAAGTTTTCTTCTAATACTGCTGTAAATCTCGTTGTTCGAGGCCGAAGAGATAGTGTCGTTTGGTGCCTTGAGATGGCTGTATGGCTAGTGTTTAAGCCTGTGATTGAGACTGCAGTTGGGCTTTGTACTGCTCCTAATTTCCTGCAGGCTTCTTCCGTGATGAAGGATGATTGCGAGCCACTGTCTATCAGACATCGTAGAATGAAAACCATACGCCTTTTGTCTGTGCTACTACTAATGCAGTTGCTAGTAGAGCATTGTGACTTTCTCGGGTTACGAAGTTATGACTAGTGTTTAAGCCATCCGTATTGTTGACTGCTTGTAACCGGGAAAAGCTTTCCTGTGACGAGCTAGATTGATTAGCTTGACTTGTGCTCAATTTAACCTTGTCATGTGTTGACTTATGCTCATTATTAACTGCTGAGGATTTGGGTTTTTCCTTATTGTGTTCTTCATGAAGTGTGCTATGATGTCTCCTATTGCATTTCAGACATCTAAATTTGCTAGTGCAATTACTTAAGTGGTGAATTCCTAAGCAATTTGAGCACCGACCTGATGCCTTCAATATCTGATATTTGGATGGTATGTCCATCGCTTGATACTTCGGACACTTTTGGATGTAATGCCTGGCATTGCATGCTGGGCATTTAAATTCATTTGTGACGTGATATGACTTTGTCACATCTGGTGTGGTGTTTGGTTTGTGATGTGGTGTGGACTTAACTAGACTATCTGCTAACGATTCTAAAATTCTTAAACGTGTACTTAAAAACTGCTTAAATGACTTAAATGTTGGGAGTTCTTGTGTAGCTCCCTGCTCTTCTTCCCACAGTTTGAGGGTAATGAAAGGTAATTTCTGTACTAACAGATGTATTAGAAGTACATCCCATGATGTCGTATCAACTTCTAAACTTTGTAATTGTTGAATACATTCGTCTGTTGTATCAACTATGGACTTGAGTCCTTTAGCAGACTCTGAACTTAGTTTGACTTGGTTGACCAAAACCTTTAATTGATGATTAACTAAAATTCTCTTATTCTCGTATCTAGCTTTCAACTTGTTCCATGCTGGCATGTAATCTTCATTTGTTACTGGGGTATGCCGCAACAATTTCTCAGCATCGCCCACCAAACAAGATTTCAGATGATGCAGCTTCTGAACTGGTGTCAGCCTTGTATTGTCATGAACAAGAGAAATAAATAGATCATGAAACGATCGCCATAAATCGTAGTTGCCGTTATACTTGGGCAACTGAATTCGCGGAAGGAATGACTCCTGTTGAACAACAGTTGTTGAGTGAATAGGTACTGTTCCCGTGCTTGACGTTTCAGCAGCTGGAACGAATTTCCGCAGTCCTTCCACTAATTCTCCCATATATTCAGAGTATTTTAACTCTGTCGTACCATGATGATCTTGCGCTAGATAGGCATGTGGCTTGTCACCAGCATTTTCTAATAAAGCTTGATTGATTGCCATATCTGTATCATTATATATTTCCCAGAGTTTCTTCAACTCTGTCATTTTAGACTCGTAAAAGCCTTGCGTTCGTTTAACCAGGTTCGTTTTCTTTCCGTTCTCGATTAGCCTTTCAATTCGCGCACGCAACACGCTTTCCGTGAGGATTAATTTTTCTACTAACTCCATGGTACTTTATATCCTACTATTATTGTTTATTGACCGTGTGGGTTAAATGATAAAGTATTGAACGTAACTTAATCTTAAAACCAAATGTGGAATAAATTATAAAATCAGTAGAAGTAACTTAATGCCACGTTTGACCAATTAACGTGTAGAATTTAAGCAATTTGTTGACGTAACTTCTGTTTAATTTATTTAATTAAATAGTTATCACGAGTTACTGACATGTAAGTTCAGTAATTGTAGTAGAATTTTCGATATGTTTATTAGAACTGCCACGTCTAAGCACAGTTATTAATTAATTTTGAAAGCTTCTAGAAAAAAACTGCCACGTTTCAGCACAATGACAGTAAGAATTGCTTGACTAATTTAATCGTAACTGAATTATTGTCAACCGCAACAGTAAACAGGCACACATTCCTGGATGGAACCACCAAAAAATGTTTTGTAATGTAGCGGTAATTGAATACTACAGCTACATTATTGCATTCTTTGGGTGGATTGGTGTAGCGGTATGTTAAAATAACAAGATATGTGAACTTGTGTTTACTGTTACTTTATTGAGCAAAAATTCCTTATTTTTACGTTAGTCTGAATTCTATTTTTATTTTTATTTTTATTTTCACCACTTCAATTATGCTTAATTTAGTTTAACTAGCTATCTGTAGGTATGTGTCCTTGAGGTGTCGTGAAGTGACACGTGCTCAATTTTATACCTCAGAAATTCACAAATTTCACTTTTACTCGAAAATTCACTGTATATTATTATTAGTTCTTAATTAATATAATTCACATATCACTCTTAATATTAATTACTTCTACTTTGTTTTTTCACATGAAACGTCTAATATGCTTGGCTTGCATGAGTTAAACGCTATGTGAAAAAACCTAAAATTAAAATGTCTGCCACCAAATATATTTTTTAGAAAATGTATAAAAATACTTAGCCTATCTTTCACCATCACATTCCTGTAACACCACCTATTTTTAACCATCAAATTCCTGTAACACCACAGATATTATAATTGCTGCAGCAATCTTTATTTAGCATGTAAATGCTGTACCTTGCTTGGCACGTTGCTTTATGCTATAAAGATTTTTAACTTATTTAATATAATATTTTTTTTTTTAAAAGAACACTTGCTGACTGATCGATGCTTGTTGCATGTACGATTGCTAATACACTGTGTTCAACACATTGGGACACGACAATTGGCGCAGCCGGAAAAAAATAAAGTGAGTTTTTGTTTAAATTGCGTACAGGTAATGTGAAAGTATTTAATTGCATATTTAATCTTTTGCTTTGTTTTGTTGCTATTTACAGATTTTTTTTTCTTTATTGGTGGCTTTTATTTTCATGTGATCGATTTTCATTTTTTTTAGTTAAGCTGTGGATACATTTTTTTTTATTATTATTACTTGTTGAATTCATAGATAATAATTAGATAATAATTTCAGTGGAGTGTAATTAAGTCTCGTTTTTGTAGGGGTGTTAATCGTAGCCGCGGGTATACCGGGTAAGGTAGTAATTCAGTCCCACCAGCAAACACACTAGGAGCAAAGCTATATTAGCTACTCCAGCACACACACAAGGAGCAAAGGTATATTAGCTACTCCAGCACACACTGGGAACAAAGCTATATTAGCTACTCCAGCACACACTAGGAGCAAAGCTATATTAGCTACTCCAATCATCGGTTATACATACACGTACATACAACAAACGTGCCGTGCCCTGAACTATCTTCAAGTAAGGTGCTCATAGGAGAGTACTCGTTACACGGTAAAGTTCCAAAAATTCAAACCGCAAAACGTTCGTGTTTAAAGTAATTGGTTTGGCCTGCGAAAAGCGACTTTTGAAGTGTAAAGTGACAGTATATTAGAAAATCTTGTGATTCATTAGTGTAGATATCAGTAGGGAGAAGCAACGTCCTGACGAGAGAGGAACTTTTGCGATTTCGAGAACAGGAGGAAAAATTGGAAAATAAATCACAAGAGTTGAAAGAGTGCCAAGATAAATTAAAAGGGTATGAACAAGACTGGTATATCGGAGAACGTCTAACAACTGAACTTAAGAAGCGATTGCCAAGTGAGGAATTAGAAGCTGTACTTGAAGAACTCAGTACTTGCACCCGGACAAGTACTAACGGGGAGACACTTGATTTATTAGTTACAGCTACTTTCGACGTTATCCACAAAGGAGAGCATTCGTTGGAACAAGCAGTAGAAGAAGACCAAAAGGAAAATCAGGCTCTAACAAAGAAAGTAAAAGTTCTGAAACAACAGTTGCTAGAAGCAGAGAACTTAACCGAAGAATTAGAGAAGGAAGTAGAACTTGGTCCAAATACACAAGAAAAGGAAAGAGGCGCTGAGTCACAGAAAAGTTGTGGACGAAGAAGGTTATTATTCTGGGAGGCAAAACAAAGTGGAAGTGTTAAAACAGCTAAAAGTCAGTGTTGAACACCCAAGTCAGTTCCAGATCAAAGGCCGAATAAGAACATAGAGAGTCATAAGGAAAAATCAACATCACACGGACAACAAGACAACATAGTTGATGCACATGACAAAATCATGGATATGGTGTCCAAATATGTTTCAATGTTTTCGGGCGAAAGGTCGCCAAAGCAAGCAAAGGAAGTACACCGCTTCCTAAACTGCTGCAAAGATCTTTACGATCGTCTTATGTGTAAGATATCGGTTGATGGGCGATGCATACTATCTGGTAAGTTCAGAGGAGTTAAAAGATTTTGCGGCATTGCTGCAAATTCAGAACGGAAATGATCGCGTGCAGACAAAGACCCGGAGACGACATTAGGGAATATGCGGACAGATTGAGGGATTTGTTGAATCAAATTAAAACGGCAGTTTCAGCTAAGTATCCACGTAAGGACGGGGGTTTGATTTCAGAGTTGGAGGCTGATGCAGTAGCCACATTCAAAGTAGGCGTAATGAACCGGACTACTCAAATATACCTAACAGGCCGAAAATTTCAATCTTTGGACGAAGCACGGGAGGAGGCAGATTACTTTGAGAGAGACGTCAGGCAACTAGAGGTAAGGAAACCAGGAATGCTTAACTATAACGTGGAAGGCATTAGAAGAAGTCCACCGAACAGTTGGAGTATGGGCAGAGTTGACAAAGACGAGAACACACGGACAGCAACCCCACCAAGACAAGGACCAGCTTCGTCAGGGATGTTCAGGAACCCCTCTGCCCAGCTAAAGAAATCCAGAAATGTCAAGTGCTTCCAGTGCGGGAGGCAGTGGCATATTGCGAAGGAATGTACAGAGAGAAGGCTGTCCCCTTATTGTATAAGATGTCGGATATATGGACACGAAGCGACAGAGTGTGGGAAATAACAGGTAAGGTTTATGGATATACATGTTAACAGCCCGGGGATAGGTCAGGCAGAGGCTGTAGTTCTCTATTACCAATTTTGTACAACCTCTGATCATTATACAGAGATTTGTGTGAAAAAATACATTGCCGATCAGGGAAGCGGGGATCGGCAGTTGGGGACTTTTACCGCAGCTGCCTTCAACTAACAAAAGAAGAGACAACGAAAGTCCCACAGGAGATAGCCAGTGAAATATAAGTAAGTAGGCATAAAGTGTAAATTGGTGTTATTGGTTGACACAGGGGCAACGTGCAATGTGATTAAGGTAAATCGAATCAAGGGAACTACGCCTATACACACGTTACAAAAAATCAAAATAGGAGGGTTGTTTGGGGCACAAAGATGCTCAATCGGAACATGTACAGCCAAGCTACGATTGGGTGAAGTTGAACAGACTTGCGAATTTAACGCCATATATGACACGAACTCATTCGGAGCTGAGGGAATACTGGGTATTGAATTTCTCAGAGATAGAGCTGTCATTGACTGTATAAATAAGAGATTGTCAATACGAGCTACAGAAAAGAGCAAGGACCGAGAACCGTTCTTTGGTTCCATCGCAGGGAAAGACAAAGTTGAAGTCATAGGGCTAAAATGGTGTACACAAGGAAGCCCAGGTAAACCTAATTGGGAAGAAGTGCCTTACCCAAGTGATATTAAGATTCGGCTTAAAGATAGAATAACAACATTAAAAGATGTTGTCGCTAAAACAAGTGAAGTGTCAAATAGCATACAAAGGTAATTGACTGAGGTAAGTAATAATAAAGGAAGAGAAATATCTCAACTAGAGAAACCGCAAACGAAATCAAGATGTGATGGATAAAAAGCAGACACTAGCAGAGTCAGAGGAAGAGAGACAAGGGGAGGAAAATACCTTGACCGAAGCGTTTAGCACAAGAGCGGATGAAGCTGAGAGTCCGAAGGCAAATGTAGCAAGTGGAAAAGAGAAGGAGCCAAATAATCCTCGCAAGGAAGTTAGGTTTGATATTCTCAAGATATCCTCGTTGCTGTCTAATAAACGGCGCGAAGTTATAGCCAGGGAGAGCACGCAACAGTATATAAGAGAGACATCCCGCAGAAGGAAAAGGAGGAGAAAAGTCTTGAAAGCATCCCTTCGCACAAGAGCAGCTCCGGAAAACAATTCTCCTCTTTCAAAAACCTTCATGAGGTTTCCAGGTGATATGTGGGGCACGAAGCTAGTACGGGATAAAGAGAAAGAATCCAGATGTCCTCGGACAGAAATCGGGCTCGAAACTTTCCAAACCACGGCCTATGCAGAAGTCTTAAGCATCGAAGATAATCAGCATCTAAAACGTGATAAGCTTCACCTCCAAGAGCCGGGGAGCTCAAGGGATCCATAATACGAGTGGAGCCGAGGACGGAGCAGCTGATAAGCATCTATGTTACAAGCGAGGATGAGATGGTGTGTATGGCAGAGGAAATATGTCCCGGCGTGTACTGTAGTAATACCCTAATCAGGCCTAGGAATGGACAGGCATTTGTTGGAATCGTCAACGTTAAACTGAGGCAGTTGAAATAAAGAGTTTCAGACCTAAGCTGAAGTGCCTAAGTAAGTACTCTGTGCAGCTTATAGGAGAAGGTCGACTGAAGTGCAATGTCAGTCAGCAACGGCTTAAACTAATGAAACAATCACTAATACTCGAAGAAGACCTAAATTCGAAGGAAAAAGAGTCCATGACTCAAATTTGTTACGAATATAGTGATATTTTTCATTTGCCAGGAGACAAATTGACCTACACTCCGACGAAAACCTTCAAACTACCTTTAATCGCTAATACAGGGCCCATTCATACGAAGCCGTACCGCATGCCGGAAGCTCACAGAGAAGAATGTAAGAAGCAACTTGAAAAAACTGTTAGAGGAGGAAATTATAGAGCCTAGTGGTAGTCCGCTTACCTTTCCAGTACTGCTGATTCCCAAGAAGGGAACTGACGAATCTGGTAACCGCAGGTATAGGCTGTGCGTAGATTTCCGGGTACTAAACAAGGTTTGCATCCCATTTTCTTATCCACTTCCGCGAATTGAAGACATTTTGGATCGGCTGGGTTATTCCAGGTACTTTTGCACGTTAGATTTAGCTAACGGGTATTATTAAGTATTAATCGATCCAGAAGATAGAGGAAAAACCGCTTTTAGCACTAATTTCAATCATTTTCAGTATAAACGAGTGCCATTTGGGCTAAAAACTGCGCCTCCGTTTCAGTCGCTCCTAAACGGAATATTAACAGGGTTACAGGGAATAAAATGTATGTATATATGTAAAATGTATGCTCGGAACAAGAAGTAAAGCCAGATCAACGTTTGGTGGAAGTTGTACAAAGTTTTCCGCGACCAAAGACGGTGAAACAGGTTCAATATTTCCTAGGGTTAGCTAATTATTACCGGAAATTCATTCCTAGCTCTCGTAAATCATGGCTCCAATTAACAATTTATTGAGAAAAAAAATTTAAATTTATTGGGGACCCAAATGTGATGAGTCATTCGCCCTGATTAAAAAGGTTCTCACTACACCTTCCTTGCTAGTTTATACGGAATTTACGAAGAAATTGACATTAATTACGTATGCCAGTGGGAAATCTTTGGGAGCTGTGTTAGAACAGGAAGGTAAACCTGTCAGCTACACCAGTCGCACGCCAAATCAAGCGGAAAGAAATTACTAGACCAGAGGACACGAAATGGTGGCTATATTGTGGGCTGTACGCAATTACAAATGCTATCTCTTGGGTAGACATTTCAAAATTAAAACGGACCACCAGCCACTCAGAGGTGTATTTAAGATAAGGGATACAACATCACGCATGGTAAGGTTCCATCATAAATTGTCGGAATACGATTTTGAAATTGTTTACCAAAAAGGAAAGGAGAATGGTAATGCGGACGCCCTGAGCAGAATACCCCGAGATGAAGCGGAAGTCGAAACTGATGGTGGTACAGAATACCCTTGTTTAGCAGTCACTCGCTTACAAGCTCAGAAGAAAAAACTTGATGTAAGGGGTGATCCGCCAGAGTCTGAGGAGGACTTGGAGGACGTTGATGAAACTCCAATTACGTCGAGAAGGCTGCATGGCACTCAGACACCACAATATGTTACTGATCCTGAAGAGATAAAGGTAATATTAAAAGATTATCATGACTCTCGATTCGGGGGGCATTTCGGAAGGCATAAGACTTTTGAAAGGATAAAACGCTTCCACCAGTGGAAGGGGATGAAGGCTGATATTGTCACCTATATCAGGCGATGCTCGAAATGTCAGAAGAATAAACAATGTAAGGCTATTAAAATGCCACTAGCCGTAACGGAAGTCTCCGAGAAGCCGTTCGATAAGATTTACGTCGACTTGGTAGGACCATCGCCTGTAAGCCACTCTGGTAACAAATACATTTTGTCAATGATGGAGGACTTAACTAGGTTTGTTGATTTCGTAACGATACCTGATCGGAGCGGGTACATACAAACCGTTTGAGGAAGTTCAAAGAATAATGCGTTCGTACCAATTGTTCAGTCCTCACACACAAATATAATCCTAATCCCTCGATGTACTCCCAGCTTCACGTTCAATCTACCTAAAATATACAAAAAAAGAACACAAAGTATCATTCAAATCCAATTACATAAAAATAATAGAATACTTATCTAATTAAAGCGTCTGATATATCAATTCCTAGTTAAAATGAACTAGGCAGATGCCTCCTAAACAAGGTGTTCAATCCAACCTGCATAAAAAGTGGCCACCATTTGATCTAAAAGAGAAAGTAATCAAAAATCCACTTAGAAACAATCAAAATTGATTAATAAATATAAAAATGCAGCAAAGCATACCTCCTAATATTTACATTTTGTGATGACAGCAAATGACATTACGTCAGCCAGCTGCCTGTGGTACATTCAGACATCGCATCAATCGTTGCTAGGGCAACACCAAGAGGCGAGAAGACGTAACTGGTTACAGCGGCCATATAAAGCCGATGAAATTCAGTAGATGGCACCATTCTTTTGGCAGAGTTGATCTGTATCAGAGCTAATCTGAGTAAAAAGAACCGTGCTTCCTACCTTTTTCCACAGAAGATAATTCTGGTCAGGGATAACCTGAATTTCCTTTCCCACCATACAGAAGATAATTCTGGTCAGGGATAACCTGAATTCCTTATTATACAGAAGATAATTCAGATCAGGGATAACCTGAGCTTCTTATACAGAAGATAATTCTGATCAGGGATAACCTGAGCTTCACATCCTTTTACACAGAAGATAATTCTGGTCAGACAAATCTGAGTCTGAATTTTTTCATAGAAGTTTTTTACTTCCTTGTGCCCACACGTACCATAAGTCTGACCAGAGATAAATCTGAGGCTGAATCTTTTCATAGAAGTTCTTTACTTCCTTGAGCCCACACGTACCATAATTCGGACCAGAGATAAATATGAGTGTCTGATTATTTCCTTGTGCCCTCATGCACCAACAAGGCATTTTGCAATTACTAAATATTGAAATTTAATTTGATGACAGTTGCTCAGATCTTCTTCTTCCTTTTTTTTCAGAAGTAAAGCAAGCAAGGAGGTGCATCATTTTTTTTAATTTTAATTTTTAATTTGTTGAATTTTATAGTGAATTGTACTAGTTTGCAGGTTAACTTTACATTGAATTATTTTATATTGAAACTGAATTGTGATATTAGGTTAAGTAAAATTGAATTTTTAAATAATAGTTTTATATTTGAATTTTAAAACTGAGTTGCCCATCAGAAACCGGCACTCCCTTCCTTACGTTTGAGACTAGATCTCACACCAATATTGTAATAATAACTCACCTCTTTTCATATTGCAGGCAGTCTAAAATTCAAAATACCATTCAGCAAGGGATGGTTAGGGCTTGAGAACCGATAGTAAGGAACCTGTTCTACAAGGTTGAGGAATCTAAGAGACGGAACGAGAGAAAAGGAGTAACATGTATGAAAAATATATTATTGTTTTTCCTTTTCAGCCGTAGTTAAGACAATAGGGGATTTGCTGTTTGTTCATAGTATATAAAAAAATAAATTAAAGGTATTTGTCTAAGTAAGTAGTTTAAGGCAATAAGAAGTTGAGATGAAAATTAGTCTTAAAAAAAAAAGAAAAAACTTTAAGTATGTTAACTAACAAAATAGGATTAATCGTAGCAACCCTACAAACATCAGAGTAGAGTGCGTGGAGTCAGCTGGAGCAGACGTTCCATCGTGCGTGTTACTGGTGTCAAAGTGATAAATAGCGTCATCAATCTGTAGTGCAGTACAGTGAAATTTTTTTAAATATAATATAATATCTAAAATCTGCCGCGCCGTATTTTATTACATCATAAAATAAAACAATACCAGCCAAGTCCAGGGCTTTTCTATGCCCTGCCGGCATTCCACAAGCCAGCAGCACAGTACGGTGGTGTTTATCAAATCTCCCATGTACATCAGTGATCAGTGCAAGGTCATTAGCCCTTGTCACTGATCAGCAATACGGGTGTCCGCAGCTGTGGTCATTGAACTGCACGGTCTGAGGTACTGAAAGCAGCAAATAGGCATAACACTATTGCTGTTTTTTTTAACTCGCTGTGTCGTTGACTGCAGCTGGGTGCCCCTAAATAAATATTTGTGTTGTTGTGTGTCGCTCTTTCTTCTGCTTTTTTTTTGTTTTGCTTTGGAATATGCAGAATTTTATTTTAGAATTTTGCAACATTCGCGGATTGGGGGCAAATCGTTTTTCGGTGTACTGCCACCTTCAATCAAAAAATCTGGCAATTCTTGCGCTAAGTGAAACCAAGGTCGTTTCTGATTCTAATCAATATCACGTCACTGGTTATAGCTTAGTGCCTCTTTTTTCTCCACATAGGGGGATCGCAATTTATATTCGGAATGATGTGGCCTTTACCATTCTAAAAGATTTTCCACCTTCTGCCAATCCTGAGTTTAATTACATCTGGATTAGGTTCAAACTTCACAGGCACATCATCTACTTTTGCTTCCTTTATCGCAGCCCAAATATGTCTGATGACGACACGGTATCCGCATTTGACAATATCTCCAACAATATTGATTATTTGCTTTCTGTCTCCCCCTCTTCCGAAATCATCCTGGCAGGCGATTTTAATGTCCATAACATACCGTGGCTCAGACATTCTTCTACCACAAGTCCTGCGGGCCGATTCGTTGAACTATTTTGTGAATCTTTCAATTTGCATCAGCTAGTGGATGCACCGACGAGAATCCCTGATGCAGCTGGAGTTAGGGCCAATTTACTAGATTTGTTTCTGTCATCTCACCCTGACAAATATTCCATCTCAGTCGGCTCCTCTCTTGGTAATTCAGACCACTGTCTAATCACGGCTCAATTTATCACCTCAACTCTGCGCCGCCCTACTTCTCCACCTACAAGTAGGCTTCTCTGGCACTATAAGAACGCTGATTGGGAAAGTCTCAATCAGTATCTTAGAGATATAGATTGGCCGGTCTGTTTTGCTTCGAGGGATGCTGATGAATGCACATTAGAACTTAGTAACATACTAAGTCTAGGCATGCGTGAATATATTCCGTATTCTTACAGCAGATCTCAACAACACCAAAATCGCTCTTGGTTTAACGATAAGTGCAACCAAGCTATAAAAGCGAAAGACTCTGCTTTTCGCGCCTATCAAGTGCATCCTTGTCCAGAACTGAAAGAAATCTACAAGACTGCACGGAACACCTGCAAGTCCATTATCCAGAGAGAAAAATTTCTTTTTGACCAGAATGTTAGACAAAGAATCTTGGCAAGCCGCAAAGTTAGTAAAGGTTTCTGGTCCCTGGTCAAAACCATCAGGAACAACTTCAGCAGATCCTCTATACCTTCACTACTTAATAATGGTGAAGTGGTTGTTGACTCCCTGGATAAAGCTAATATTTTGGCTGCTAGATTCGCATCAAATTCTTTTCTTCCACCCACTTCACAGGCACCTGTCGTGCATCCCCCGTGCGGATGTGTACAAGAGCCAATACACATCCGTACGAGAGATGTGTTCAAGGTCCTTAATGGTATCAACGTCTCTAAAGCCGCAGGCCCTTAAGGTTTCTCGCCCCTATTAATTAAAAACTGTGCCTCATCCTTGGCTAAACCTCTGCGCAAACTATTCTACCTGTCCTATTCGACAGGAAAATTACCAACTGCTTGGAAACTAGCTCACGTTCAGCCTATTCCAAAGAAAGGAGAGGGTAGCGATCCCTCAAATTATCGACCAATTGCAATCACTTCGATTCGTTCAAAGGTTTTTGAATCTATCCTTAACTCCAAATTAATGAAGTATCTGGAAACCAATCAGCTCATCAACGATCGCCAATACGGCTTCCGGCACGGTCGCTCATCTGGAGACTTGCTGACTTTCTTACGGAACGTTGGAATCGTAGTCTTCACAATTTTGGTGAGTCCAAAATCGTTGCTCTAGATATTTCAAAGGCCTTTGATAGAGTCTGGCATCCAGCCCTTTTAGCCACACTCAAAGCACTTGGTCTTTCCCCTCCTCTTCTATTATGGATTGAAAGTTTTTTATCTAGTCGCCAAATACGTGTTGTATTAGATGGCGTTATATCTGAACCTCATCCTATTAATGCCGGTGTCCCCCAGGGCTCTGTTATTTCCCCGACTCTATTTATAATCTTCATTAATGATCTGCTTTCCCTTACTTTCAATCCTATCCATAGCTTTGCTGATGACAGTACTCTTGATTTCGCATACTCCTTTGACACCCTTGCGGATTCCAGAGGGAACGCCACATGTGTTAAACGAGACTGCATGATTAGATCATTGAATAACGATCTTGACAATATTCTCGCTTGGGGCAAAGTGAATCGCGTCGAATTCAATGCATCTAAGACCCAAAGCTGTCTCATCTCATTAAAACAAGACCATCACTTAACCACTCCCGTTTCGTTTGATGGTGCATTAATTTCTGATTCACCGTCACTAAGCATTCTTGGCATTAATATTTCCAGTAAGTTAAGCTGGACAGATCACATCTTCTCGGTTGCCAAAGAAGCATCAAAATGTCTTGGTTTTGTGAAAAGGTGTAAGAAATATTTCAGCCCATCAAATATAGCGCTCCTCTAGAAGTCCTACATCAGACCTAGAATGAAATACAATTCCCATATCTGGGCCGGGGCTGGTCGCACAGCCTTAGCTTCATTGGATATTGTCCAAAAGAGATCCTGCAAGCTCATTGGAGATGTGGCAATTACTCGTCATATCGACTCGCTCGAGCACCGTCGCAATGTTGGATGCCTTTCGCTCCTTTATCGCTATATGCATGGTCAATGTTCTGATGAAATATCTAGTCAGATCCCTTGTAGAATAGTTCCTGCACGCAATACTCGCGCTGCATCTCGCGCTCATCCTTTTACCCTTCAAATTACCTTCGGCCGTACACTAAAATTCCGTGATGCTTTCTTATCCCGAACTGTGCGAATGTGGAACAGTCTACCATCTTCTGCCTTTCCTCCGGCATACAACCTGCGAAAGTTTAAGGGCGACATACATCGGCACCTCCGCCGCTCTCCTCATATCCCTTAATCCTTTCCCTATCTCCTTCCTGCCACGCTGTGCTTTGCATCATAGGGTATCCCCTGAGGTTGGCTTAATAATATAAAAAAAAAGAAAATTAATATTAATGATATACGCGGAGAATTCGGGCTACAGCATTCGACCAGTCGCATTATCTGGAGTACTGTTTGAAAACTTGGGGAAAGCCAACTTCTACACAAAGCACTGGACCATACTATCACAGCTGCATGTACCGGACTTTTCGGAGGAATTGAGTTTCGCAGATAATTGTAGCAGCCTGGTTGCACTAGATGCACGATAGCTGTTAAGGAGATCAAAAGCTGGACATCAGAGATCGAGCGTCGATATGAAGAATTGTCGCATCACACCCATTCAGAGCCATCGCAGCGAGTAAGGCGATCATTTTTCGATGGAATAGGCTCACTATCGAAAACGCTTTTTGGAACGATGGACCACACCGATTCCGAGAACATCTACGCTGAACTCGATGAGCTCTACAGAAAGGAGAATCATACCTTCACATTACTTCAGGAACAGGCTATATATCATTAAGTCACCTTTTGAACTTAGCAACGCATCACGAGTCAAAGCAGAGCGCGAAGAACTGAGACAAAAGATGACAGCCATTGTTAGTGCACAAAATAATCAAATGGGGGAAATAGCATTGCTGCAGCAAAGGGTGGAGTTAAATGCGATGCTGACACTATTGACTCTACAGTTACGGGAGATAAGCGAGTTGCAAGAAACGTATGCAAGCATTTTGGTCTCATTGAACGTGGGAAAGCTACACCCATTAATAATCCGCGCTCGAGAGATGACATATTATAAGAAATGCTACACGGCAATTTGATTTGGCTGAAGAATTCCTGAATTTTCAATTACTCGCTCAGATAGCCAAGGTGACATCAATTCAGAGGCGAGTTAATATTCTTGTTCGAATAGATATTCCCCAGCCACAAAGAATAACCTTTGATATTTATAAGGTATATACAATTCCTACAGGAGTAGATGATGAAGATTACCGTATTTATGATCTGGATTCTGAAGCCCAATTCAGAATCGGCGCAGCAGTTTGATATCATGGGATCATATGGCGCAATTCGCAATCGGCGCAGCATGCATCAACGCAGCATACATCATGATGCAAGAGTTTAGAAAATTTTAAAATTTGATGCATGCTGAAACAGTTCTGCCAACATACTGAGGCAAAAAATAAATTTCAGATCTTATTTATCTCATATTTCTTCCGGATCAATTTTTTTTAAAGAAAAACGACAAAATTAAAATTATGCACAATATAAAAACTCGGTATTAAGCTGTTATGTTTGTAAATAAATGTGAATTATAAAAAAAGTTAGCATTACAAAGTTTCCTACACTGCTTGCTGCAAATATTCTTGCTGAGCCGATTGTGAATTGGCCGGCAAAATCTTTGCAGCATGCATCATGATGCATTCTGCGTTGATGCATGCTGCGCCGATTCTGAATTGGGGTTGAATTTGTGGCAGCCAATAAGCACGAACGTAGTACATCCTGTTAGACGAGAAACAATTTGGAAACTGCAAGCGGTTGACAACCCTCGAGGATAATTCACGCCTTCCATTTCCACAATTAGGACCAACTGTTACAACCATTGGAGACAGCTGTGTACTAAATCTTTTCCGCAGCTTCAACGTCAACGCCAAGGCTTGCAAAGAAAGAACTATTCCGAAATGGAACAGCCTACTCCGGATGATGACTAGAAATCATTGGTTGTTCATGATGTCTGGAACCACCAAATTGGAAGTAAATTGTCGTGATTCTTCTACATACATCGGCGAGTTGTCATCTACAGGGGTATTAACGCTAGAGGAGCACTGTCATCTACAAATGGGGGATCTTCTAATTACATCTGATGACGACGCACGACGTAACATAACTCTGTAGCAGCCAACCCATTCAGAACTACCATCTTGGGACAGCTTCAAGGCGGAACCAGTATCTCGGAAGGCAGAAGTCATATTCGGGAACCAGGAACAGGTACAGCTTCTAGCTGCAGATGACTTCAACCAGGCCTGGAGGGACCATGAAAGAGAAATTAAAAAGATGCAGGGCGCTGTCAAAGAAGAGGATATCTACAGGCAGCAACATCATCCTCATGTAATTAATGAACATGGCAGCGACATCGGTGACGGGTTTAATAAGTATCGCCAGCCTAGAACTAGCAGTAGGAGTACTGATCTGCCTTAAACGCTGGAAGAGGAAGCAAGTAGCGGCACGTCTCAATCAATTGTCGATAATACCTCTCACCAGGAGACAAATCCAAACAGTCCAGACCCCAAAGCAAACAGTCCAGACCCCGAAGGAAAAACAACCCAGCGAAGACTCACAGGATATACAGGTGATAGTGCCAACAACAGCCTCCATGCTCACTGTAAATTTACCCACGATCGTAGGGAAACAACTGGTGCAGCTGGAACAACTAAGTTAACCACCGCAGAGTTAGTTTCCTTATTATGTATGTATAATTAGTGTGTATTTTTCTTTTAATAACAATTTAAAGTAGAGCTTACTGTTTAGTTTTTTTTTCTTCTCAAAGTTGTATTATTCAGTTAGCATTTTCTTAAATTAATGGTATTTATGTTCAGGAATAAAAAAAAATTGTTTGGTAAACTAAAACTGTAAATAAATAGGTAAAGCATGTTAGTGAATAGGATATTTTTAAAAAAAAAAATTATCAGAAGTGTAAATTGTATTCTGTAATAGAGAACTTAAAAAAAAGGGAAAATGTATAACAAGCATAAGAAATATAATTGAGAAAGGCAAAGATAATATTAAAAGAAATGATATGAAGATATGAAATGTTAGACTAAAATGTGGTTGTTCAAGCCTAGCCATATGCGTAGTATTGCAGCACATTCCTTAGCTTTACATACCAAAAACTTAAACTTCATTAATTGTAAATCTGCTTACTAATAATTTCTCACCTCTGCCCATCACAATTCTTACGAAATTATAAATATACGAATATAAATAATCAATTAATCTATGTGAAACAAGAATTGGTTGACATCGCTTCTTGACTAGGTCATTGTTGTGTGGCGAAAATCAAGATCTTACACAATAAATGCAATCAGATCTTGCTTAAACGGTGGCACTGTTAAAACTTGCAGTGTCTCGGATTTCATAACAAACTCAGAATTATTGGGTTTGTTGTTAAAACGCGTCACTGCTAAATATGCAGGTGACTATCGGCTAGCCACAGCGGTGACCTGGCTTATCAAATAAAAAAATAAAGAAAAACAAAGAATGCGCGGTGACATGGTGGCTGAAAATGCTCGAAGAGTTCAATTCTTTGGACATAAATGAAAAGAAGAGATCAAATTACGCGGTGGATTATTAATTAGACTTACAGATATATAGTAAAAGTGTAATTTGTTTATTTGTATATAAAATGATAACAAGATAATAAAAGTAACGAAATAACAGTTAAGTGAAGTGTTGTTATTACTCCTCACCTCAGCCCAATATACGTAAGGTGATAACATTTGAATCCTTTACGGAGATATCAACATTATTTGGCGCAGCCGGTAGGATTGAATAGTTAGGATAAGAAACCTTAATCTTTAAACTCGGAGTTGAGTCTGACTTTGGGGTGCTATTCAATCTGCATAAGGACTTTCAGTGATGAACATGAATCAGTTTGACAGTCATGTTACTTCGACACACAGTACGTCACTCTCCGAAGGAGATCCTGACCTGAGGAGAGGAAGGGAGGAGCTGTTGGAGGGTGGGAGCGACTCTAGGGACCTTCAGTGACCAGGAGTTGGCATACTGCTAGCTGCCTGGCTGAAGAGTCTCTGGTGGCGTTCTCAGTCCTTGACAGCGACGACCGACCTCTCTTCGGGTCCTCAATTTTTGTATACTAATGAGGTATTATTGGATAGGAGAGCCTGGGGGGGAGAGAGAGAGAGAGGGACAAGCCAATTATCCTTGTAGAACTTGAGTCTGGTACATTCTTCTTTGTATAAGAAAATTTTTTTGAAATTGCCTGATCTTCATTCTTCTTTGTAGAAGAATTTTTTCGAAATTGTCTGATATTCATTCTTCTTTGGAGAAGAAAATTTTTGAATTGTTTGATTCATTCTTCTTTGTAGAAGATTTTTTTTTGAAATTGTCTGATATTCAGTCTTCTTTGTAGAAGAAATTTTTTGAAATCGTTTCATACTCATTCTTCTTTGTAGAAGAATTTTTTTTGAAATTGTCTGATGTTCATTCTTTTTTGTAGAAGAATTTTTTTGAAATTGTCTGATACGCATCCTTCTTTTTAGAAGAATTTTTTTTTGAAATTGTCTGATATTCATTCTTCTTTGTAGAATTTTTTTTTTAAATTGTTTGATACACATTCCTTTGAAGAAGATTTTTTTTTGAAATTGTCTGATATTCATTCTTCTTTGTAGAAGAAATTTTTTGAAATTGTTTGATACATATTCCTTTTTAGAAGAATTTTTTTGAAATCGTTTGATACTCGTTCTTCTTTGTAGAAGAAACGTTGGAACTTGTCTGAGACTCATTCTCCTCTTCTGTATAAGGAAATTGTTACAATACGCGTCTTTCTTAATCGAATAGAATTGGTAGGGCCAATTTGAAGAATTCTTACGGCTCTTGTGCGTCTCGAGTAGTCACAATGGTGTTGACAAGAACTCCGCCGGAAGAGGTGCCATTAGAAATTTGCACAATATGCCAGGATACGGACTGGACGATTAAATCACGAGCAGTGTCCACCTATTGTGGGCATATCTTCCATAACAAGTGTCTCCAGAAATGGATTAAAGAGAAGTCCAGCTGTCCAAATTGCAGGCTGTTTCTTAGTGAGACCGACTTCTCTACATATACAGGCCCGACAGGCAACCGCCCAACGACCAGAGCATTCGGTCAAGAATCTCTTCTTTCTACCTCACAGCTGATGACCTCGTCGCCGACGCCGCTGCCCTCACTACCTACAAGCCCGCAGCGATATTGCTCGAATGAGGAGATCCCTAGACCAAGCCCAGCGCGCGGTGCTGTCAGACGCGAGGCGGCAGTAGGTGAAACATATTTAGATCTAGCAGGTCTACAAGCACAAATCGCCGACCTAGTCAGAGGTGAGATGTTACGTTGCCTCAATGATTTTTGAGCCGAATAACAGTCTCAATCCCTACGTCCATCCGGTTCTACAGGACCACCAATAGATGTCACTCGTCCACCCCCTGCTATACCACGCATGTCACCACTGCTTCCGGGCCTTGAGCTACCCCAGAATGCTAACCAAGCATCCAACAATATTCAGCCGAATATCGCTGCCCAAAACCAGAGGTCAGTACCACCAAGATCTTCTCCTCGACTGCCTTCTTTTCAAGAACTATTTAGAGAGCCAGAACGAGCCTCTCGATCATCACCCCAACATTGGTCTAGGCGTTCGTCAAGCCCTATTAAGGGGTGGAGGCTAGTGTATAACGGGGACAATTCCATCTTATCCGTGGAAGACTTCATCTTCCGGGTAGAGCCGCTAACGAATATCACCTTGTACGGTGACTTCGACCTCTTGGCCAGGCACCTGCACACCCTGTTCAGTGACAGAGCGACTAACTGGTCCTGGCCATTATTACGGATAAATCCAAGTCCTAACTGGGAGCAAATCCGAGCGGCCCTATGAACTGAGTGGGGCGACCCTAAGGACGACATTAGGATACGGCGCCAGATGATGAAACGGAGACAGGAAACCGGAGAGAATTTTAACCTCTATCTCCAAGCAATGGTAGAACTGCGAAACCAGCTGCAGAATCCTATGTCGGAGACTGAATTTCTCGATCTTATTAAAACGAACCTTCTCCCGGCCATCCAGTGTCAAATCTGCCTACATCCAATAAACTCAATAACCCAATTGCGGGCGTTGGTGATGCAGATACAAGCCACTCATGACCGAATTGTGTCATCACACAGTCCTAGTGGGAATAATAGAGCCCTTGCTCTAACGGCCCCTAATATCATGCATCCAGGGAGAAACGCGCGGTACCGGGTCCATGAACTAAGTAACGTAACACCAGAAGACCAAGCCTTTCCCGACTCCGCAGAGTTGGAAGTAGCTGAACTACAAACAAGAACTCCTATTAGAACGGAATCGATCTGATGGAACTGTGACCAACGCGGTCATTTTTATACAGACTGTCCACGCACCCCGATGGGATAGTTCTGTTATGGCTGCGGGCAGAAAAATATAATAAAACCTAATTGTCGAGTTTGCGCTGCGAAAAACATGAGACGGGTCGGGAGCAACAACTCCAGCTTCCGGCCAAACGCAACGAGGTATCCTCGGACAACTCCGACCCCTGTTACAGTGTTTCAGACAACAGTCCCAACGTCTGCAGTGGCAGAATCTCTGGACTTGATCTCCTAGGGAGATGATCCAAGAAACGTTCCACATAATATCCCTAACAGTTTAAAAGTCGAAATCGATGATTCCGAAAAGCACTCGTCCTTATTGGACATAGAAGTCACAAATCCCACCTTGGGGATAATAGCTGCACTAGCGACCACGTACTAAACCTTCCGTCGGATCCGTCGTTAATCTTTGACGTTCCATTAATGCCAATTGCGACAAAGCCTACAAGCATTGCTGAGGAGGAGGTCCAGAGTCCCACCCATCAGATATTGAGACGGCCATCAACCTCTGTGATGAAGAGTGGCCGTGTCCCGGCTCAATATCCACTGACGCCATACCACGAGCGCCTGAACAACTATCGCGCCGTGAAAAATAGGATCTTCTCCGATGTGACCATGACAAACCTGTACTATTGCCCAACCAGAAAAAAATCGATTATTCTCTGGCGTGAACATACCAAGCGTGTCAAAGCAGAGAGGAAGAAGTTGGCCCACATCACAGTGGTACCAGACGACATTCGGATGTATGCTGAAGTATACCTACTCGGGCAAACCGTGTCAGGACTATTAGACAGTGGTACCACTGTCAGTATCCTAGGCCGGGGAGCTCTTGAGAGGTTGTCGGAGGCGGAGGTCCAATGGAAGAGGTACAAGACCCAAGTGGAGGTAGCTAATGGGCCATGACGAGTGTTCATGGTCATATGGACCTGGATGTCACTTTCCATAGTGAGACTCAGAACGTGCGTTTCTACGTGGTTCCAGGACTCACTCAAGCTCTGTACCTGGGGATAGACTTCTGGCGCTTATTTGGGTTAGTTCCAGATGTCCTGGGTGCAGTTGCGGAGGTGAAACCAGGTCTGTTAGCGGCCTCAGACACTGACTGTCATCTTCTTTCGGAGCAAGAGTCGAAACGCCTTGAAGCCAACAAACAGTTGTTTCCATCTTTTGCATCCTTAGGTTTGGGCAAAACTTTTCTAATTACCCATAAGATCGACACTGGCGATGCACTTCCGATAAAACTACGTTTTTATCCTATAGCAGTACAAAGTCTGATGGACGCCGAATTGGAGCGAATGTTATCACTGGGGGTGATAGAAGAGAGCCAGAGCCCATGGAGTTCTCCAGTAGTCCTAGTAAGGAAGCCAGGAAAGGTTCGACTTTGTTTTGATGCCAGGAAGGTGAATACAGTCACGAAGAAGGACGCCTATCCACTACCACAGATAGACGGAATTCTGGGTCGACTGCTTCCGGAAAAATACATCACAAGTCTGGACCTAAAGGACGCATTCTGGCAGATCCCGCTAGACCAAGAGTCCCGAGAGAGGACCGCTTCTACAGTGCCTGGTCACCCACTCTATCATTTCACGGTGATGCCTTTCGGACTATGCAACGCTCCTCAAACTATGTGCCGCCTTATGGACAAAGTTATCTCATTCGATCTTCGCGACAACGTCCTGGTCTACCTGGGTGACTTATTAATTCTGTCTCAAGACTTTGATTCACGCCTAGCTTTGCTAGCCAGAGTGGCGGATTGCTTGAGGAAGGCTGGTCTCACTATTAATGTCGGGAAGGGCAGATTCTGCATAAAAGAGACTAAATGTTTGGGCTTTATAGTCGGAGAAAGTGGCATAAAGACCGACTCAGACAAGGTCGCAGCTATAGTAGAATACCCGACACCTAAAACCGTTCGGCAGGCCAGACGCCTGTTGGGTATGGCAGGATGGTATCAACGGTTTATACCAAACTATGCCGACCTGACTGCCCCAATAACTGACACCCTGAAGACGTACAGTCAGTTCAAATGGACCACGGAAGCCCAAACGTCTTTTGAGCAGTTGAAGAAAAAGCTAACCTCTGCTCCATTACTAGTGAGCCCGGACTTCACCAAGCCGTTTGTCATCCAATGCGACGCTAGCCAACAAGGAATAAGGGGAGTACTAATGCAGCTGGATAACGAAGGCCACGAAAGGCCTTTCGCGTACGTTTCAAACAAATTAAACTCAGCACAACGTAATTACACCGTCTCTTGGCTTGGCAGCCGTACTAAGTATCCAGAAGTTCCGCCGATTTATAGAACTATTGCCGTTCAAGATCGTGACGGATCATGCTAGCTTCAAATGGCTGATGACCCAAAAGGACCTCAGCGGTAGACTACCTCGGTGTAGTCTGAAGCTTCAGGGCTTTGACTTTACCGTAGAACATCGGAAGGGAAGCCTCAACGTAGTACCTGACGCATTGTCACGAATACACTGTGACAGTTTAACAGCTGGAGAAGAGACTGGTCCCGAGGTCGACCCTAGTTCTCTACACTTCAATTCATTGGAGTACGAGGAGTTGAGGCAGCGAGTAAAATCGGCCTCAAACAAGCTACCAGATCTATGTGTCAGAGGGGGTTTTGTTTACATCCGCACAGTTCCATGGACAGGTGATCTAGTCCAGGAGGAAGAAGCCTGGAAGCTTTGGATTCCACATGGGCTCGTCACCAGCGTCATCTCAAGAGCGCATGATCCGCCATTGTCTTCTCATGGAGGGATAGGAACGACTCTGGAACGGTTACGAAGACACCTATATTGGCCAAGAATGACCGTCGACGTTCGAAATTATACAAGCTCATGTGACGCGTGTAAGGAAATAAAGGCTCCAAATACCATCTTAAGACCACCTATGGGAAATCAGTCTCAGACCGAACGGCCATGGCAGCGAATATATATCGATTTACTAGGTCGTTACTCTAGATCGACAAAAGGAAACATTTGCATGATCATAGCCCTGGATCACTTCTCGAAATATCCCTTGTTAAAACCTATTAAAAAGACCTCTGCTCAGCAAATTTTTCAGTTTGTGGAAACCGAGCTCTTCCACATGTTTGGAGTTCCAGAAACAGTAATAACAGACAATGGATCCCAATTTCGGTCGGCCCAGTTTACGAAATTTTTAGAGAAGTACGGCGTACACCATCTCCGAACTGCGGTATACTTCCCAAAGGCCAATGCATCCGAGCGGGTCAACAGGTCCATATTAGCCGGAATCCGAGCATGTCTCAACAACGAACATAATAAATGGGACGAGAAACTGAGTTACATCGCCAGCTCCTTACGGAGCGACTGGTTTTCTCTCCGTATAAAGTACTTTCTGGATTTAACATGGTGGAACACGCAAATTCTTATAAACTACTGAGGACTCTAGGCACGTTGAGCGAACCCATAGCAATAGATGAGACCGACAAAGTGCAGTTAATTCGGACCAAGGTCCAAGAAAACTTAAACCATGCATTCGAGCAGGGCACAAAAATTTATAGTCTGCGCTCAAAACCTGCAGAATTCAAAGTAGGTCAGCAAGTATATCGGCGGAACTTCATACAGAGTAGTTTTCAAAATCAGATCAGTGCTAAGCTAAGTCGCAAGTTCCTTAAATGTTGAATTAGATCTCGAAAAGGGAATTCCTTGTATGGAGGTCTTCGACTCCAAGGAAAACTCATCGGCGTCTTCCACGCCAAAGATATCAGGCCATGACCAGATAGTGACCAAACATAAGATATATGATGCTTGTCTTCTTCCAGGTAGCCCTAAAAAGGCATCAGTCCAGCTTAACTGGTAACTACAGGGTACCAATGTTCCGCTTAAGACCCATCCTGCCTAGCGGTCGGTATACCTTTTATGAGTAAGCCTACTTTTCCATTTTTCTTTTTCCACTCCCACATGGTGCACTACGGATAGCGGAGCTGCTGTAGCAATTCCACTTTTTAACCGATTCCGAAAATTTAAACCTAGCCCATCTCTACCTTGAATGTGTAGATGTTTCATCTCTAATCCCTTCTGCCTCGTTATGAGGATTTTACTTTTCTATCTCTTCTTCATTATTTTCCAATCTGCGGTGTTCGAGCAAAACTTTTATAAAGGACGATGATCCTAGTCTAGCCCATTTCTAATCCCTTCTGGGTTAGCCTCGTTATGAGGATTTCATTTTTCAATCTCTTCTTCATTATTTCTCAATCTGCGGTGGTAGAGCCAAAACTTTTATAAAGGACGATGATCCTAGTCTAGCCATCTCTACCTTGAATGTGTACATGTTTCATCTCTAATCAGTAGTGGTCGTGGGTCGAGTCACACATTGGGCGCCTAAGGACAAGGCCTAAGTGTTAAGACCGGCTAGCTCAGTCGACCATCTTCCAGGATCGCCTGTCACACAGCTGCATCACACAACCCTGCCCTGTTATGGTCGCAGGTGTAAACCTAGCATTGCTACTACAGACACCTACCCATGACTGTCAATGGACCAGCTGGCACCATGCGGTGGAACGGGGAGGAATCGGGCAACGAAAAGGCCGGAAGAGGTGACAGTCGGGGAGTGAATTAAGTAGTAGATAGCAGGACCGAAAGGTTTTCTTTTTTTTTGGGTTGTGAAAAAGTACGAGTAAGCGGGGAAAACTAACAATAAGCAGAAAAGGAATCTGTCACAGGATTGAAAGTGGAATATAATCGGCAGTCAGTGAAAACAGGGCAAAAATTCTCAGGAGAAAAGGATTCGAAGACGAAGGAAATTTTTCAAAAAAAGGGCACGAGCCGTCCTGGAACAAAGAAAATAATAAAAAAAAACAGCTAAGTAGAAAATTTAGTTAGGAAACTAGAATTGATATTTAATAACCAAATGAATCAATCGAGACAACATAAATAAATAAATAATTAGTTTCATGTTTTCCGTAAACGTTTAGAGCAAATTTAAAGGAGATGTTTTTTTTCAAGGCTATCTAATCAACAAAATGATATGAATAAGGAAAATGATAATAAGTACGTTCACAGTGATTTTAAATTCTCAAAGTCGTTGCTAGAGAAAGTAATGGTAGTCTGCTGGTCCAATGTTAAGCTATTTTTATTTTTTTGAGCTTGCAGTGAATCACGTATGTACTCTTATCACAGCTAAAGCAATGGTATTTTTATAACAAATAGTTCGGTTGTGACATTAAATGTTTTAAAATAAATATGTACATATTCCAGCGTTGAGGACAAGTTGACGCAATTTGATCTTAACGGAACATTCTGTTTACAGCGAAAATCTGCCCAACTAATAAGTTCGGATACTGTACATGAAAAAAAACAAAAAAATAAAACTTAATTTCAAGTCTGATAGACCGGATAATCAGCAGAATATACTTGGCGGATTTAGTTCATAGAAAGTGACTCTCTGCCGCACTACAGTGAATGTGATTCTAAATCGAATGTAAATCTAAATCCTCTGATTAATTTCAGCTCCGAGAAATTAATCTGATGGATGATTATCTTGATGAATAGACGCTGCTTGATTTTGCACTAAATCAAGTTTGATGTTTATTTATTCATACAATATTTCACGAATATGTAATAGGTATATTTATCCAGCTCTTAGGACTTAAAAAGGTTTGTTTCCAGCACTTAGGGATCACGAAAAAATAAATTTTCGATAAAACTTGCAAACACAACTTTATTTTTCAACTGCACTTCACAAACGCTTGAACTAGAAGAAAAATTGCCCTTCATCCAAAAAATCACCAGCTCTCTATCACTAGCTTTAACGGAGCAATTCTATTGTTCTAAAAGCATTGTCTATTCTATTGTTATATGAATACAACTAGATGCAATTTCGGCTGGTATATGAGACAAGTATATATCAGAATTATTTTTGAATAGTGGAATACAAAATTGAATTACATGGACTTTATAAACATTTCAAATTCTATGAAATAACGAACATAATGAAAATCTTCTGAATTACAATGTTATGCAATTGATACAATTTTAATATAAATCTAAACATTCTCCCGCCCGTTGAGAAGCCTTCCTCCATTCTTGAGTTTTGATGAAACCTATTTCACGGTTACTCCTTTCAACACGGCAATTCGACGCGAATCTCAGACAAAGACTTACTCTTCGAACCAGATTAGAGTAAGTTGAACACCGTATGGAGAGATCTGAGAGGACATTATCATTGATTTCTTGATGACAAACGACGACCGGATTTTTCCGTTCTTCAGTTTTCACGCTCGTCAGGTCAACGGGATTGACAGTTGATGGCCAAGATGATTCGTCATCGAGCAACCATGAGGGACCCTTCCACCACAACTGAGATTGAAGTAATTGGGTTGGAGTCATGCCTCTCGTCGCACAGTCTGCTGGATTTTAGGATGACGGTACGTCTTGCCAGCAGTTGCGCGGAACTGTATTCAAAATTTCCGCCGTTCTATAGGCCACATACGTTTTCCAGCGGCGTGGTGTATCAGAGAGCCAGCGTAATACAATGCAGGAATCTGTCCAACAATGTATTTGAATGTCTTCCATCGCTAATGCTCTTAGTACCTTCGAAAGTAGCCTAGTTAGCAGGACTGCAGCAGAAAGTTCCAGTCTTGGTACTGAGACTTGCTTTAAGGGAGCAACCTTGGTTTTTGCTGCAGCCAAATTTACTGATATAGTTCCATTATCAGATACTGCACGGCAATAAAGAACTGCACTAATTGCTAGCTCCGATGCATCTGAGAACCCGTGTAGCTCTATCTTGTCCAGAGAACCGCAAATTCGTCGAGGAATCCTTAATTCGGATAATTTCGGTAGATTGGTTCTGATCTCGTTCCATTTCTCAGCAACCTTCGGTGGTAACACTTCATCCCACTCTAGCTTGAGAAGCCAAAGCTGCTGAAAGAGCAATTTGATGGATATGGTAACTGGAGCTAGTAGACCCGTCGGGTCGAAGATCCGAGAAAGTTCCGACAATATACCTCTTTTTGTATATGCCTTGTCTGACAGTGTTGACACATTAAATAGGAAAGTGTCTTCTTGTGAATCCCACATGATTCCTAGCACCTTTGTTATGTCTGAGTTGTCACTAATGTGGAGAGGTCCTTCAGATATGCATTGAGGAGTAATTAATTCATGATTGTTCGACCTCCATTTTGTCAGATTAAATCCGCCTGTTTTTAGAGCTTGAATTAATTCCGTCTTCAATTGAAGAGCTTCGGCAGTTGAATTGGCCCCGGAAAGAAGATCATCGACATAAAAGTCTTGCTGTATAACAGCTGAAGCCTTGGGATACGCCAGATGATTGTCAAGTGCAATTTGATGTAGAACCCTGGTAGCCAAAAATGGTGCACTGGAAGTGCCATAGGTAACCGTTAGCAACCTAAAATGCTGCAGTAGGTCTGGCGAGTTTTCCCTCCAGACTACCCTTTGAAAATTGCGATCCTTTTCAGCCATGAGTACCTGTCGGTACATTTTCTCAATGTCTGCTGAAAATGCTATAGCATGCTTGCGAAAATGTATCAATATAGACACAAGATCTCTTTGTATTGTGGTTCCAACCATCAGTTTATCATTCAAGGATACGCCAGTTGATGACTTGCATGAACCATCAAATACTACGCGAATCTTAGAGATGGCTGAGTTCTTAAAAACTGGGTGATGAGGCAGATAGTAACTTTTCTGAGATTCAATTTCAATTTCGCTTTCAGGAATAGGTTCCATGTGACCAAGTTCGCAATAATCTCTCATGAATTTTCTGTACTGCTCCTTGTAAACAGAATCTCTTTTAAAACGCTGTTCAATGTAGTGGAATCGCTTAATGGCGCTATGTATGGAATTTTCCCAATGGAGGTGTGGAAGACTTAAAGGGAAGGGAGACAGTATATCGACCGAACTCGTTACGACTAATTGTCGATAGAAAATGTTGTTCACAGGCCTTTTCTTCCTCAGTCAATATAGTTTCTTCCTGCATCAATTCCTCAGTTTCCCAAAATCGTCTTAAGCTCAAATCTATATCCACGAGCACTCTTGAATGAAGACTGATATTGGAGCACGTTGAAGCTGGATAATGACCACACAAGACCCACCCGAAAATTGTCTCTTGTACAATGGGGTGAGTTTTACAATTTTACGATTTTCCTTCCTTCAGAATACGAAAGAATTTGTCTGCTCCCACAATCACATCGATGGGGGTGCGTTGGCTAACGTAAGGGTCAGCGAGCTGATATCCTTGTATGCAGTGCCAATTACTGATATCAATAGGCGTATATTGGCTCAATGAAGTCAAGTTAGGCATTATGTATGCTTCAATTATGATTTGGTTGGATTTATCAAAGCGTGATGACAGCGTCAAATTGACCTTGCCCTTGGTGAAAGTAGGTTTCGACGATGAGATCCCAGACACAGCCACGCGTGCATTTCTTCGTTGTAAGCATAAACGACGAACATATTATTCAGGAATAAGGGAGATTTGAGACCCTGAGTCTAACAGGATCCTACACGGATGGGTCTGGCCATAAATATTTGTAACATTCACTAACGCTGTTGGCAGAAGTGAGGCTGGATTTAACACAGATGATTCACGATTATTTTCTGTTTGAAACTACAGACAAGTGTCAAATAATGACATTTGCTCTTTGTATACAGGCGAAATGTTTGGGTTGATTGAAGAAATAGGGTTGATTGAAGTAATAGGGTTGATTGCAGAGTTGGATACTGTGTTGATTGAAGAATATTCTGAAGCATTTGAAGTGTTGGTGGGAGAATTTTTCGTGTAAGAACAAACAGCCTTGTCCATAGTCAATGGGGAAGATAGAGGTTGTTGGGTAGGGTTCGCCCCATGAAGAAGGGAGTGATGAGCTTTGCGACAGTGTTTACAGCGGTATTTTGAACGACAAGTTTTCACAGAGTGACCTGATTGTAAGCAGTTGAAACAGATTGACTTGTTTACGACCAAGAGCTTCCGTTCGTTAGCTGACTTGGACTTAAACTCAGCACATTGGAATAAATAGTGATGATCATTGCACATTGGGCAAGTTAATACACTAAGTGTAGATGTAGCATGTAGAGCTTTAGTTACATGAATCTTCCTTCCCATATCACCACAGGCCTCTAATGCATCACATCGCTTGTTTAAGAATACTAAGAACTCATCAAATATTGACAAAACTTTTTCTGAACTCTCCTTAGACCACAATTGTTTAGTTTCAGCGTCTAGCTTGTTGAGAGCTATGAAAATTAACCGCGGATCCCTTTTCTCGGCATCATTTCCTAAAGCCCTTAGCGCCCGAATAACTTCATCGAAGGTATCGTACAAATTGCGCAGTTGTTTTGATGATGCTTGTGCAACACTTTGAAGAGCCATGAATGTTTTAACCATAGAGGTGGTAATCTGATGTTTTTTGTCATATCTGTTTTTTAGTTTATCCCATGCCTCTTGGTATTTGTTATCGCTGATATTCAGATGCCTAATTATCATCGCTGCTTCACCCTTAAGTAATCCCTTGAGGTATTGAAGCTTTTGACAACCTGTTAAGCTTTCACTTTTATCGACTGTATTCTCAAACAGGTCTTGAAATGAGGGCCATTCTCTGAAGTCTCCTGAGAAACTAGGGATTTGCAATCTTGGTAGATTGATATTGGAAATGTTCGGTGTGATACTAGGGACTGATTGATTCAATCTTTCGAAAAAACATTGTTGAGACGACAAGAGGGTGGTCAATGCAGCATTAAGGTTATCACTTGAAGCTGTATGATTATTTTGATTCTCAGTACTATCTTGGCGTATGATTGTAGAATGAGTTGGACCTTGATTGGAAAGTCTCGAATTGCGAGCGCGAAGTAGCAGAGCTTTTGTGTCATAGTATTTGTTTTCGAATTCCTCCAGCTCTGATACTTGATTAGGAAATATCAACAAAGCATCCTCAATTTCCCTAAACTCTCCCCATGCTTATTCGATTTTTTCCAACCTCGTAATTATTTCTTCTGCAGTATTGCTGTCTTGAATATTTTCTGCAAAAGTTTTCAGTCGTGTTAATGTACCCTTAACACTACCGCGTCTCTGTATGAGATTTTGTGGTTCAGTCATGATTCACACAAATTTGATTCAACGATATTCTAATATTACCCTTAGATTATGAGTCTATAGTTCAATAATGTCACCCGATAATGGTAATGAGAGACGTTTGACCTTTATGACCACCAAAATGTTCTCAAATGAAAGATATTTAATATCACAAAGTCTTTGTTAGATTTGTATGTACAATTAACGGATTCAAGAGAAATTGTTTTGTAGGTCACTCACTTGATTATCTTATCACTTTAATTTCACTGCATATAGTTTGTTCGTATATATGTATGCATTTAATCAATGGGCACTCTTATGCTATTTATGGAAATAACTACAATATGTAAATAATGTTCATGCAATGACTAAATAGTTTTGTTTATTGCGCAAAATATTTAATTTCATGTAGAATTGCTTAATCATGCATGCAGTATTTGAATGTATGTATGTATGTACTTATAATAAAATGAACCACGTGTACTTATCTGAATTATATTTTCGGTGAACTGTTTTTTGTTGATTGGAGAATTTATTTTAGATGAAATCTACGTTGATTCGTAATTTGGCTCGAGAGGACCATGAAAATGAGTTCCTCTGATTAATTTCAGCTCCGAGAAATTAATCTGATGGATGATTATCTTGATGAATAGACTCTGCTTGATTTTGCACTAAATCAAGTTTGATGTTTATTTATTCATACAATATTTCACGAATATGTAATAGGTATATCCAGCTCTTAGGACTTAAAAAGGCTTGTTCCCAGCACTTAGGGATTAAGAAAAAATAAATTTTCGATAAAACTTGCAAACACAACTTTATTTTTCAACTGCACTTCACAAACGCTTGAACTAGAAGAAAAATTGCCCTTCATCCAAAAAATCACCAGCTCTCTATCACTAGCTTTATCGGAGCAATTATATTGTTCTAAAAGCATTGTCTATTCTATTGTTATATGAATACAATTAGATGCAATTCCGTAAATGAGACAAGTATATATCAGAATTATTTTTGAATAGTGGAATACAAAATTGAATTACATGGACTTTATAAACATTTCAAATTCTATGAAATAACGCACATAATGAAAATCTTCTGAATTACAATGTTATGCAATTGATACAATTTTAATATAAATCTAAACAGGACTCCTTCAAAACAAGATTTGTTTACTGTTTATAAGCCCTACCAACCCTAGCATCTCATGAGCGTCACTCCAGGGACTGTATATTATATTGCTATACATATTTTAAATTCAAATATCCTCTTTATAAGGGTGCTTACCTCTTAGTATAATCCGCTGGAGGAGCACTTGAACATATTAAATTAGATTCTCTTCATTAAAGTGGTCGCGAAAATAGCCGAACATTTATATAATGAATTATTAAATTTATTTTTTGCGTAGTCCAATGGAGAATATATCATATAAAATTTACTTTAAATAACATACCTTAAGATCCAGTGAATTTACCTTATGTGTAATCCGTTGGAGGAGCGCTTGGACATAGTAAATTAGATTCTCTTCATTAAAGTGGTCGCGAAATTAGTCGAACACTTATATATCGAATTATTAAATTTATTTTTTTTACGTAGTCCAATGGAGAATATATCATATAAAATTTACTTTAAATAACATACCTTAAGATCCAGTGAATTTACCTTATGCGTAATCCGTTGGAGGAGCGCTTGGACATAGTACATTAAATTCTCTTCATTAAAGTGGTCGCGAAATTAGTCGAACATTTATATATCGAATTATTAAATTTATTTTTTTGCGTAGTCCAATGGAGAATATATCATATAAAATTACTTTAAACACATACATTAAGATCTAGTGAATTCAGACTTTCGTTTTAAAGTTGTTCGCGAAGTTATTCGAACATTATGATAAAGGGTTATTGAATTTACCCTTCTCGTTCATAATCCGTTGGAGGATTTAAAATATAAAACTATTTTAAACACATACATTAAGATCTAGTGAATTCAGACTTTCGTTTTTAAAGTTGTTCGCGAAGTTAGTCGAACATTCAGATACAGGGTTATTGAATTTACCCTGCTCGTTCATAATCCGTTGGAGGATTTATAATATAAAACGATTTAAACACATACATTAAGATCTAGTCAATTCAGACTTTCGTCTTTAAAGTTGTTCGCGAAGTTAGTCGAACATTCAGATAAAGGGTTATTTAATTTACTCTGTTCGTTCATAATCCGTTGGAGGATTTATAAAATAAAACGATTTAAATACATACATTAACACCTAGTGAATTTAGACTCCAGTCATTAAAGCACGGAATGTTTTTCCATTTATAGAGTGTAAGAGTCCATAATATTGTTGATTCCCGCGTATTAAAACCGTCAGCCAGAACCAGTATTTTTACCTTCAGTGGAAGTACGTTGGATGAAAAGTTCGAAAGTGGTAGCGTGTAAAGTGTGGAAAGTGTAAGAGCATAAGACAGCCCAGAGGAGTTAAGATAGTCGGCCTCCCCGCATCCATTTTATTGTCTACCGTACCCCTCAAGAAGGCCTTCTCGAGAGTTACCCCCACTATTGAAAGTTGGTTTTGCTCATCGTTTTTGATTCTATTCTAGACCTCTCCACTTCCTAGTGGACGCGAATTATCCATATAAAAACCCACTGGGTTTACTTTAGCTCAGGTAGCAATCAGATTGTAATTGTAAAGTATATACCATAACAGAGCTTCGGGGGTGATATTAAGCACTAATCAACAACTGCAACGTGTGGAAAGTCACCTAACTGAACGATCCAACGAATGGAATACTCGTCGGGGTGAGTTTAAGAAAAAAAAAAAAACAAAAAATTGCTTATTTGTGCTGCTACTCGTCGGTAAAAATGGTACTTTATCAGCTAACGAAGCGAAATAAAAATTAACATAATTCAGAAAAAGGGTTTCTTTTCTCTCCTCTCTCTGAGTCTCTCTCTTTCTCCAACTGGTGAAGCGTAAAGGGACATCTTAACCGAGCAGCCAGGATGTCATGGGAAGCCGGGGACGGCAAAGGATCAGGCCATCCGATCCTTAGGATTATCATTAGGTGAGTGACGTACATATGTGGTCCCTTCTGGATCAGGGTGTGTGCATTTTCGTTTTTCTGGTCTCCGTTTCAGGAAGACAGGCACGAATTCCTTTTGTTAAGGGTAAGGTGACAGCGGCAGGTTTTTCTTGGTACCCACCCCACACTCTCCGCCTATAGCTGAGGCAAGCTAGCGTGCCGCCCTGCCGTCAACGCTGTCCACTGTCAGCTCATGCTGGCAGTCTGGACTTTACGTCCAAAAGAAATCACTCATCATAAAGTACCATAACATAGTCACGACATTATTACGGCAAAAGTGAAAAACGAAACAAAACGAAAGGTTTTCTGTCCACTGAATAAAAAAAAAAAAGGAATATTTTCAGAACTAAAAAAGGCATTAATTACTCCACCTTTATTAATATACCCAGAGTTTGACAAACCATTTATGTTAACCACAGATGCTAGTGGAGGGGCACTTGGTGCTGTTTTATCTCAGGGTGAGATTGGCCAGGACCAACCAATTGCATACGCAAGTAGGACATTGAATAAAGCGAAACGGAATTACTCCATCACGGGAAAAGAGCTATTAGCAATAGTTTGGGCAACAAGAAACTTTCGATGCTATTTATATGGACGAAAATTTACAATCTATACAGATCACAAGCCGCTTAAAGGAATCTTTAATACTAAAGATCCGACCTCCCAAATAATCCGATTCCATCATAAGCTCTCAGAGTATGAGTATAATATCGAATATAAACCGGGGAGATGCAGTAAGAACGTAGATGCGTATTAAGCAGAATACCCAGCGATAATAGTGAGCAGCCTTTAAAGTTATTAAAGGAACAAATGATAGAGATAGCGCGGACAGCAAAACAGAAGAACCTAATAACACTAAAATAATTACAAGAGCGCAAATCCATCGCGGAATAGACTCGGAGACTAGTGAAAAAGACAAGAAATTATGTCTCGCAGTAACTAGATCTAGGTCTAAAGCTCATAATAATGTAACCCAAATTGAAGATATACTTCCCACAACGCCTAATAAGGAAACTGTGAATGAACGAGACTCCGAAACTAATTCTATTAGTTCAACAGAGTCGAAAGAAGAAGAAAATATGCAAATTTTAGGTAACCGGCATGATATCGATACCATTCTTCGTGATTACTATAATGCACCACTAGGAGGACATCTGGGAATTTATAAAACGTATAAGCGTATAAGAAAAAGCTTCAAATGGAAAGGTATGTTAAGGGATACTCATAAGTTTATTAAGCAATGTGTTAAATGTACTAGCAATAAACATAGTAAAAATACAAAAATGCCTATGGTAATTAGTTCTGTCGCCGAGAAACCATTTGACCAAGTATATATCGATATTGTAGGCCCTTTTCCAGAATCTCAGAATGGCCATCAATACATTCTCACACTTTTGGATGAAACAACCCGAATATTTGACTGCGTGCCACCGCTAAATGGAGAAGCATCTACTGTAGCCAATGGATTCTACAAGCTGATGTTGAAATATAAGATCCCAAAAGCAGTAGTAGCCGATCAGGGTGCAGACTTTACTAGCAATTTATTCAAGCGGATATGCAGGCTATTTAGAGTTAGGAAACTTCAGACAACTGCATAACATCCTCAGGCAAACGGAGAACTGGAAAGAGTACACGGGCCTTTGATTGAATACTTAAAAAACATAGTGGATGAAAACATGACAGAGTGGGATCAATGGCTTGAAAAAGCATTCTCCAATGGAAGCGCTGTGGCGTTTCTAAGACCCACCCCCCAATAATCTCAAAAGGAACCCCGAACCTCTATACAATTACGACGATTACGTGTGCCAGAGGAAAAGGAGAATGCGAGTGCTCCACCAAAAGGTCAGGGAAGAACTATTCAAGAGCAAAGTAAAGTCCAAACAATATTACGACAGGTATACGAAAATAGTTAAATTTCATGTAGGTGACCAAGTTTTGCTAAGAAATCCCAGTAAAAAACACAAACTATCGCCAAACTGGACAGGACCGTATGAAATTAAAAGAATAGATAGCGAAGTAAACTGCACTCTACAAATTGGGCGAAAATTAAGAAGAGTCCACAATAACAGACTAAAATTATTTTAGCCTAAACAAACAAACATAAATATTGATACTGAGGACCGTTAACTAAAATTATTATTATTTGCAGATGATGCTGCTATGGTTGTTCATAGTCATACTGATATCTGGAATAACCGCACAAGTGGACGTGACCTCACTCCAGCCCACTGGCGTGGTATTCGAACCTCTGACTCCAACATACCTATATTCCCAAACTTGGACCATTTACACGCAAATTCGGCTGATTCAGGAAGCCGAAGCCTTGCGATTTATCGAAAAGTGCGAGATAACAATGAAAGATCTTTGCAAACAGCTAGAAACCGTTGTAGAAGTAGAATTGTGTCGTGTATGTGACGAAGAATTAACCAAGCATAAATACCATTCGAAACTAGTTTCAGCCATTACTCGGCGATACACCAACCCGATCCGTTTAACGTACCTAAAATATTGGTAGGCCCCGAGCTCTATCAAAAACAAGATGCTAAAAGTAATGTGAGTTTAAAAGTCAACACCGACGGAAACCATAATTTAGCACTTTTTAACGAAAGTCAAGATTTACAAGACTTGGAAAAGGAAATAGATCTGGTGAAGACACGAAGGGAAAGACAGAGAGTGCAAATCCAAACGCATACCAATACTGGAATAATAGCAATTCTTGCCACTATCATTCTCGGATGCATAATTCTAAAATTCTTACGAAGATCGAAGAGGGAAGAATCCACCTTAGCGCGATCCAGTCTCGTAATCTTGCACCTTACCCCTCAACTCAAAGGTAAAACCCCGAGCGAAACAATAAAATCAACTAAATTGCCTGAAATAAAACCGGCAGTTGTATGCACAAAGATGGAACCAATCCCAACACCCGAAGAATTTCCAACCGAAAAATCGTCCAAATGCCCTGTGAATACAAACCAACTAAAGCCAATCGTATATGAGGTTTAATAACTGGATCCAAAAAAGATAACTACATGTGATGAGTATATATATATATATATATATATATGTAAACTTGAGCAAATCAACACTTCTCGCGCTTCCTACAAAAACTAGGAATAGATAATTGAAGTATGTACATATATGAAATAAAACTGAAACAACAAAGAAAGTAGAAAAGTATATTTTCCTATTATACTGAGTTTGACTGACAAATGACCAACACACCTCAATTAAGGAAAAATTGGGTTGGAAGTGAAACTGCTAAATAATAAGACGTGCGGACTTTCTTATACCAAAAAAAACTCAATTTATTAAATAAAACTTGAACACAAATTTACTCTTCTTAAGTTACGTTCCTCATACCGTATAATTAGTTCAATTTTAAACAAGGCACTTTTACATAATTATAATGATTAACTAATTTCACTTTACTTCTTAACTAAGGCTAGCAAAAATGTTCATCGAACGTATAAATCATTCGATGATTTCTTCTGCAACATTTAAATTCTGAAATAAATTATAAGATTATAATATTATAAGGTACAGCATTACCCTTTGTAGAAAAATTATAAGGAAAACAAATAATAATAAAGTTAACTGATCTCTTCAACTTAATTAATGCACACAACTCTGGTTCAATTTTAATTTTACTCGCTGACGACTTGATGAAAAAGGAGAGAGATTCCTATTGCGTTCGCCCTTTTATAAGCTGGTTCCGATAACTTTTCCAAGTACTACCAATGTGCTTGATCTCCCAAAATTCCGATTAAATGTAATAAGAAAGGCACATACATAAATATTGAAATAAAATATATAAATAATATTGTAATAACTAAAATAAATTAAGAATAATAATTTTGAGGTTAATACGCATTTTTACTGCTTTTATTTCTGGTTTAGGATCCTTCAATACTACAAAAAATACAAAAAATAAATAAAATCTCTTCCTCTTGTGGTGAGTATGAAAATACTGATTCTGCTAGAAAACACGCAGGGCAGTACGCTTTATTGTAGTACTAGACTTTTTGTCGTGGATTTTCGTGAGAATAAGTATTTTCATCTCTTTCCTTTCATCTCTCTGTCCTTTTCCCGCTATTTGGACGAATATAAATTAATTAATTTATTAAATAATTCGAAAATTACTTATTTTCGAGCAAAACTGGCCTTAGTTTTAAATTCTATACAAAAATTTCCTTTTCCTGAATTTGCCTTTCTTAAACTGTCAATGAAGTTTAAGTCGTCAGATCGCTTTAAAGTTTCGCGGCCGGGAAATGTGTTTTTCTTTAATTTGTGGTAGTTTTAATGTGGAATTTAAAAGAAAATTAGTTCAATTGGTAAGTGATAGTTCACCTTTGTTATTACTTAATTGAATTTCAAAGAAAACCTTAACAAATTATAAATGGATTTCATGTGATTTGTTGAAGTTATCTTTGTTTATGTTCTTGTTTTATTCTTTAATGACATGGAAATTTACTTATATGTTTGTTTAATTATTAATTCATTTTATTCTTATTTTTAGTCTCCGTCCACCTTAATAAGGTGCAGGGATTCCGCATTTCGTTTGCTTGTTAGAATAGGAGCATTGGACGGATGAAGATGGGAAGTTCCAGGAAGCAACTTTATGTAATCTGGGGAAGTATTTCGCATACATTTTATACGTTCTTTATAAAGTTTTATTTTCATTATTTCAGCTTTAACTTCATGTTTAATTGTATATGCAGGATGCTTCCGACAGGATTATTTAAATGCGAGATATTTTAAACGGAGCATTACTTAGGATCCAGCTTTAACGTCGTTAGATTTTTCCTAGACCAGCTTCTGGGTAAGTCTTTGTGGAAGATTCTCCCTCCGTTGAACGATTTCGTTCAAAAATTCTTGCCTTTATCTTTTTATCTCACGATGATGATGATGGTGAAATACCACCTTACCGGCTCTATTTACATTCACCTTAACTTGAAATTGATCAGGAAGATTAACTGTAAACTGCTTACGTTTACTCTTTCCGATTCTTTCAAAATCAATTTTACGCAGAACATCTCTTTGGATATACAGATCTTCTCCTTCCCGGGTGAGGAATCGTTGAGCATCGTTTTCGATCCGCATTTGGATTTCCTTTACAGTCGTAGACGCCTTTAACAGTGTTATTGACGGAACGAGGGATCCATTAGCTCGAATAGGTTGCTGTGGTTCTAGAAGCGTCCTTTGAGGTACTTCTTCAGCCGGACTGGAGGTCAAGTCCTGCGTGCAATCAGTTTGATATATATCAGGCAGTGGTTGTCCTGTTAGCATATCGTAGCCTGGCTCTACCCAGCTTGCGAGCATTGGGCTATTGGGAGGAGAAAACTGGATATCTTCAAAGATTGTCAAATAGTCTTCCAAGTCAGACTGCATGGCTATCTGAAATAAATATTATAATAACTAAATGGTATTGAGTTCAATTTGACACATATTGACACACAACGAAAACAACACATGTACGGATTTGACTATATGATATCAAATCAACTTTATGTTATTTGTCATGTTTTAATGGTATGGTATTATGGTATGGTTTTATGGTATGTGTTGTATCTGGTGCGGACCGTCACCACACGAACCATTCCATCCTTGCCTGGATGAACCTTCTCTATAATTCCTAACGGCCAAGAGGTAGGTGGAGTAGTTTCGTCCTTTATTAGGACAACATCTCCAACCTTAAGATTATGTTGTTGTTGCTGCCACCATCTTGGTCGTTGCTACAGGCGGTTTAAGTACTTCTTAGTCCATTTCTTCCAAAAATGCTGGTTCATCTGTTGAATGTGTTGTCATCCTGGTAAAGATGTAGCTTTTCACGTGATTAGATTTGGTTCAGGAATTGCATTAAGCGCTTGTCCGATTAAAAAATGACCTGGAGAATAAATGTCCGAACAAAGTCCACGTCTCGCGATAAATCTTTTAAGAGCAGCTAAAAATGCTGCCGTGGTTAGATCTGATACTGCTTCTATGTGTATAGCCTTCGTAGTCATACATACAAATATACAAAAGTATCCTTTGTAAGTTTTTGCATTTCTGTGTCTTGACATCCTTAAGCTTACCGGCCCAGCGTAATCAATACCCACATGTGCAAAAGCTCTCGTAAGGTTCACTCGAGGGGCCGGTAGGTCACCCATTAATTGTTGGGTAGTAGCTGCTCAATGTCTAGCACAACGTACACACTTGTGTAATTGGGTTGAAATGACTCGCTTTGCGTCCGGGATGCAAAATTCATTGCGCACTGTATTAAGAACCAGAGTGGTTCCTCCATGTAAAGTTTCCTTGTGCACCTTGTCGATAATTAATTTGCCGTGGAATAATTATTGGATGTTTTCTACTGAACGGAATGTTTGCGTTCTCCAATCTTTCGGATTTTTCCTATTTAGCTGTTCATACTCGTTTGTCAATGTAGTCGTTTGTACAACTCTTACTATTACAATCTTTGCTTGGTTTAATTCCATGACGGACAAGGCCTTGGTTTGTTTCTGTGACAGACTGCGGCAATTGTGGATAAATCGCAATAGGGTGGCAGTAATGCGAAGAAACCTTGTATACGATGAGTAGTATGTTAGAAATTCAGCTGAACATTGCGCACTCAAATTAGTTACAATTGGTTTTCTTGCTTCTAGTTCAGTTTTTTCTGAATTAAAAAAACTTCGGCGGCCATGTATGTGCGTCCTTAATGAGCCATTCAGGACCGTACCACCACAACTTACATTCCAGTAATTGCTTAGTTGTTGTTCCTCGTGATGCTACATCAGCTTGGTTTTCCTTTATTGGGACGTGGTTCCAGTGTTCAGCTGGTAAAATCTCTTGAATTTTGGCTACCCTATTTGTCACATAAGTTTTCCATCGTGCGGGATTGGTCGCGTATCCATTGCAAAACGATGGTTGAATCCGTCCAAGCAAATATTGGAGTATCTTGTAGCTGCATGGTTTGAGTTGTAGTCTTCAACAATTTTGTCAATAGTAGAGCTCCGTTTAACTCCAAACGAGGTAACGTGATGGGTTTGACCGGAGCAACCTTTGTTTTAAAGGTTAATAAGGTTACTGTTGTTTTACTTCGATTGTTCTTCGTTCGCAGATATACCACAGCCGCATACGCTTTGTTAGATGCATCACAGTAACCATGGAGTTCCTGGCTTATGTTGCCCTTTGAAAATGTAATCCACCGGGGAATTTTTAAGTCTGCTAGTTCGTGTAATTCCTTCTTAAATTTCTGCCATTGTTCGGTGATATTCTGCGCAACCTTGCTATCCCAATCGTAACCATTTATCCACAACGTTTGTATTAGCACCTTTGCTACCACTATGATCGGAGATACCCATCCCAATGGATCGTATAGTGATGCTATCTCGGACAGTATAGTACGTTTGGTATTAACTTCGGTGTTTGGTTTGGTGTTTAAACTAAACGTGAAATAATCTCCGACAGGATACCACCTAATGCCTAGAGTTTTCACGGATTCCAACTCTTCAAAATTCAGTTTTCCCTTCGATTCTTTATCTTCTTCTGACAGGTGTGACAGCAGTTCTGCCTTGTTGCTTGACCATTTACGAAGTCTAAATCCACCCTTACTGAGCATTTCGATGAATTGCTGTTGCAATGCTTGAGCCTCTGGAATTGTCTCTGCACCCGTCAGCAGATCATCAACGTAAAAGTCAGTGAAGGTGAATTTGGCTGCTAATGGGTATTGTTCCCTTTCGTCGGTGGCTAATTGTTGCAGCATTTTAATAGCTAAGTAAGGTGCTGCCGATGTTCCAAACGTTACTGTGTTTAACTGATAATCTTGGAGCGCCTTTGTTTCTGGGTTTCTCCAAAGTATGCGCTGAAAATTTCGATCCCTTGGATGTACCCAAATCATCCTATACATCTTCTCGATATCTGCTGTCATTGCGACTTGATGTTTTCTCCAATTTAAGACAATAGAAAACAATTTGGGTTGTAGAGTTGGTCCGATAAGTAGCTGTTCGTTCAACGATTTGCCGTTTGTTGTCCTAGCGGACGCATCAAAAACTACTCGCAATTTTGTAGTTGTGCTTTGCTTGAAGACCGCATGATGCGGAATATAGTAGTGGTTTTCATTTGCTTCAGGTGAATCACATGCTGTCATATGGACTAATTTCAAATATTCGTCCAAGCAAGTTTCATATTCTTGCTGTAATTGGGGGTTTCCATTTAATTTTCCTTGCAAATACTCGAAACGTTTTAGTGTACGATTTCTGGATTCGCCCAGCACAGGACCCCTTTCATCTATAAATGGTAACCTTACTTGGTATTGACCATTCGATAGTCGACAATGACTAGCTTCCTATTTTTTCTGGCATTGTTTTTCCTCTAAGGTTTGCAAATTACATCCTGGTACTTCTTCTGTTTCCCAAAATTGGCGTATTTGTCGATTAAGCTCTTCTATTGGCTTGATTGAAATTGTGAATGCATTCGCCTGATCATTGTGAGACATCGATGTACTTCCCATTACTATCCATCCAAAAACGGTATTGATGGCAACAGGAGAACCCCTTGGTCCCCGTCGAATACCTTCACAAACAATTTGTGCATATATGTTCGCTCCCAACAAAATGTCTATTTGGCTTGGTTTAAAAAATGTTGGGTCTGCTAATTTTAGATTTCGTAAATGTTCCCATTTTTTATTAACCATTTCTGTAGCTGGTAATAAATCGGTAATGATTTTAAGGACAAGCATCTCGGCCTGAACCACGGCCTTGCTAGCGATGGTTGACTCTAATTGCACTTGTACTTGCCTTCTTGAGAATGCTGTTTGATTTTTATTCAAGCTTAAGATTTCAACTGCTGTTTGTTTGCTACGGATGTGTAGTTACTTGCAGGTATTCTCTGTGATAAATGATGCTTGTGAACCTGAGTCTAAACATCGCAATGTTGTCAAGTGGCCATTGCGGTCATGCGCTGCTACTAACGCTGTTGGTAGTAGCGCATTATGATTTTCTGTCATCAGGAAATTTTTTGTTTTTTGCACATCGGAACTAGTAGTGTACAAATTAGTTGCTGTGGAGTTGGTGGGCTGCTTTGTAGCATGCAAACCCTTTAATGAAGAATCAGTTGCATGTAATGTTGTATGATGTGGTTCGAGGCATGTATTACATCTGTTTTTATTTTGGCATCTGTTGTAATTATGTTTATTTGAGAAGCAGTTCATGCATCTTCCAGCAGACTTAATTAATTTCCGTCTAGCTACCACATCTAAGTTAAGAAATGTTGCGCAATTTCCAACGTAGTGCTTCTTCTCACACGCAGGACAACCATTGTTATTGGTACTATGATAAGTTTGAGTACTTTTCCTTTTGATAGAACCCGTGACTGATTTGGCACTCATAGTATTGCTTATGGATTCTAAAACCCGGATTCTAGTGTGTAGAAACTTTTGAAATGTTTTGAACTAGGGCAGTTTTTGGTCATCTCCTAGCTCTTCTTCCCAAAGACGAAGTGTGACAAAGGGTAATTTTTGCACTATGAAATATATTAAAAGTGCATCCCAGGATTCAGTATCCACCTTTAAAGCCTTGAGTTGTTGTAGACATTCTTCGACATTGTCTGCCAATGATTTTAAGGCCTTTCCGCTTTCAATCGTAAGCTTCGGTTGACTTACAAGTGATTTGAGGTGGTGATTAACTAAAGTCGTTGTATTTTCATACCTCTCCTTTAGCCCTTTCCATGCTGGAAGGTAGTCTTGATTTGTGATTGGGGTGTGTCTTAGTACTCGGTCAGCGTCACCCATAAGACATCCCTTGAGATAATGAAGCTTTTGGACCGGTTGAAGTTGGGAATTATCGTGCACTAACGAAGTGAACAAATCATAAAATGATCTGCAAGAGTTATATTCACCGCTGAATTTCGGTAAAGTAATTTTTGGAAGTTGAGCTGCATGATATTCAGGGTGTATAATTGAATTATTACCATCTGGGAAGATTTCCTTTAGCCCATCTTCCAATTACCCCATATATTCAGAATATTTGACTTCAAGTTTATCAAATTTCTGTTCTTTGATGTATTCATGTTCACATTTTTCGTTTGACATCAAAATTGTTTCTGCTAGCCTTCGATCTTGTGCCATGAACTCGTGCCAGATAGTTCGTAAATCTATTAGTTTCTGTTTGAAAAAACCTGCAGTTCGTTTTTCTACCTTGGTTTTTTTTCCGTTTTCGATGGTGCTTACGACCTTGTCATGTAATACCACTTGCTTAACGAGTAAAGCGTTCAGTGTTTTCTCCATATTAATCCTTCAATTTCGGGGTGTATTGTAGGAGCAGATTAATTTCCTTTGTTGAACACTGCGTTATGCTAAACTATTACCGTAATTGATGCCACGTTGTTCTGTTTAAAAGCCGTTAGCCTTCTTGTTAGTACCGTAACCCATGCACGTTGAGGAACGTAATTAAGTTTAATGATGTTAACTCGATAACTAAAGTAGAGTAAATTAAATGTATATGAGTCTCGCTGCTTCCTGGATGGAACCACCAATGTTTGACTGACAAATGACCAACACACCTCAATTAAGGAAAAATTGGGTTGGAAGTGAAACTGTTAAATAATAAGACGTGCGGACTTTATATACCAAAAAAAAAACTCAATTTATTAAATAAAACTTGAACACAAATTTACTCTTCTTAAGTTACGTTCCTCATACGGTATAATTAGCTCAATTTTAAACAAGGCACTTTTACATAATTATAATGATTAACTAATTCACTTCACTTCTTAACTAAGGCTAGCAGAAATGTTCATCAAACGTATAAATCATTCGATGATTTCTTCTGCAACATTTAAATTCTGAAATAAATTATAAGATTATAATATTATAAGGTACAGCATTACCCTTTGTAGACAAATTATAAGGAAAACAAATTAAAATAATAATAGAGTTAACTGATTTCTTCAACTTAATTAATGCACACAACTCTGGTTCAATTTTAATTTTACTCGCTGACGACTTGATGAAAAAGGAGAGAGATTCCTATTGCGTTCGCCCTTTTATAAGCTGGTTCCGATAACTTTTCCAAGTACTACCAATGTGCTTGATCTCCCAAAATTCCAATTACATGTAATAAGAAAGGCACATACATAAATATTGAAATAAAATATATATATAAAATTGTAATAACTAAAATAAATTAAGAATAATAATTTTGAGGTTAATACGCATTTTTACTGCTTTTATTTCTGGTTTAGGATCCTTCAACACTACAAAAAATACAAAAATAAATAAAATCTCTTCCTCTTGTGGTGAGTATGAAAATACTGATTCTGCTAGAAAACACACAGGGCAGTACGCTTTATTGTAGTACTAGACTTTTTGTCGTGGATTTTCGTGAGAATAACTATTTTCATCTCTTTTTCAATTTCAATTGTCCTTTTCCCGCTAATTGGACAAATATAAATTAATTAATTTATTAAATAATTCGAAAATTACTTATTTTCGAGCAAAACTGGCCATAGTTTTAAATTCTACACAGAAATTTCCTTTTCCTGAATTTGACTTTCTTAAACTGTCAATGAAGTTTAAGACGTCAGGTCGCTTTAAAGTTTCGCGGCCGGGAAATGTGTTTTTCTTTAATTTGTGGTAGTTTTAATGTGGAATTTTAAAGAAAATTAGTTCAATTGGTAAGTGATAGTTCACCTTTGTTATTACTTAATTGAATTTCAAAGAAAACCTTAACAAATTATAAATGGATATCATGTGATTTGTTGAGGTTATCTTTGTTTATATTCTTGTTTTATTCTTTATTGACATGGAAATTTACTTATATGTTTGTTTAATTATTAATTCATTTTATTCTTATTTTTAGTTTCCGTCCACCTTAATAAGGTGCAGGGATTCCGCATTTCGTTTGCTTGTTAGAATAGGAGCATTGGACGGATGAAGATGGGAAGTTCCAGGAAGCAACTTTATGTAATCTGGGGAAGTATTTCGCATACATTTTATACGTTCTTTATAAAGTTTTATTTTCACTATTTCAGCTTTAACTTCATGTTTAATTGTATATGCAGGATGCTTCCGACAGGATTATTTAAATGCTAGATATTTCAAACGGAGCATTACTTAGGATGCAGCTTTAACGTCGTTGGATTTTTCCTAGACCAGCTTCTGGGTAAGTCTTTGTGGAACAACTGTGTAAGTCACCACGTTATTACGGCAAAAGTGAAAAACGAAACAAAACGAAACGTTTTCTGTCCTCTGAATAAAAAAAAAAAAAAACAAAAAAAGGAAAAATAATTAATTATACATTTTAATTAATATATAATTATATAGTATGTACGTTTATTTTATTTATATAATATTTTAAAAAGAAAAGGAATAAAAAATACAAATAATGGAAAAATTTGTACCTATGCATGTCTGTTTTATCTGTAATAATAAAACAAAAAATAATAACATATATATATATATTATCTTAGAACTATACTGCTTTTCTTAGCAACAGGAAATGTGCATGTTCAAATTTTGTTCTTAAAGAGAAAATGTGACAAAAAAAATATCTTATTAAGTATGAAAATATTATTAGGATTTTATTTGTGTTACGTAATAATATTACTTAGTCTTTAATTTCTTTAATTTGAAGTATATACATACATAGGGTTCCAACTAAAATAATCCCTTTTTATCAAACTTATGTACTTAACTTTAAGTCTTTCGTTCGTTTCTGAAAAATTGTACAAAAAAAAAACAAATTTTTAATTATGTAGACAAATAACTGCCTTCAGTAATAGCGGCTTCATACTTCCACGTCATCTCGCTAACTCCTCGATTCCGGCTTCAGAAAGGGGGAGGAATGTTGTGAATAGAGATCAATCAATTCTTGTTCTGAATATAAATAATCAATTAATCTATGTGAAACAAGTATTAGTTGACATAGTTTCTTGACTAGGTCATTGTTGTGTGGCGGAAAGCAAGACCTTACACAATAAATGCAATCAGGTCTTGCTTAAACGGTGGCACTGTTAAAACTTGCAGTGTCTCGCATGTCATAACAAACTCAGAATTATTGGGTTTGTTGTTAAAACGCGTCACTGCTAAATATGCAGGTGACTACCGGCTAGCCACAGCGGTGACCTGGTTTATCAAATAAAAAAATAAAGAAAAACAACGAATGCGCGGTGACATGGTGGCTGAAAATGCTCGAAGAGTTCAATTCTTTGGATATAAATGAAAAGAAGAGATCAAATTACGCGGTGGATTATTAATTAGACTTACAGATATATAGTAAAAGTGTAATTTGTTTATATGTATATAAAATGATAACAAGATAATAAGTAAGTAACGAAATAAAAGTTAAGTGAAGTGTTGCTATTACTGTTTTTGTGACCTGCTCAACTCAGCCCAATATACGTAAGATGATAACATTGGAATCTCTTACGGAGATCTCAACATCTGCACAATGCAAGTAAACAATATCATATTGCATGACAATTGTGATAACGGAAGGCGCAGTGACAATTATTTTGTAGGTAGGTAAGCAAAATACAAAGATCTGATTTCATGTGACTTTATGGGAAGGAAATAATTTAGAATTTTTCTGATTTTGATGTTTCTTGATTTCAGCATAATTTTGTATAAAAAAGGAATTATGAGAAAATAAATTATTAGTTGTTCGTCAGAAGTCGAGAGTTTTATTTAGCGAATTTTCATCGATAACGTATTAAGGTTGAGTACCGTCAATACAACTGTTTTCTATTGAGGTTGAGTACCTCAATACACTTCGGCAGTATAACCACCGCTTTAAGGTTGAGTACCTTGAGGCACAAATCGTATTAAGGTTGAGTACCTTAATACACCGCCATAAGGAAGTCGCGGGCAAGCAAAAGAACTTGATCGCAATACAAACATAATTTGGTGACCCCGACGTGATTTCACGTCACATTAATCGCACCAATCAACTGGAAGACAATCTATCATAATGGAACAGGTGCTAAAGCAACAAACGTCAACAGAAGATGAGATAGAAAGAATTATCTCTAATCATAAAAAGCAGCGTATTGCTGACAGGGATCTGCAATTTTACAAGAACAGTTTAAGCCGCCTGGATGACGAATGGTCGAAGTAAGTCAAGACCGATAGTGAGCTTCGAGAAAAATTTGACAATCAAGTCAATCCAGAATACTTCCATCATTATGAGGAATTCAAGGTTGGTTATGAAGCCATAAGAGAAAAAATTTCCAACAAGATTCATGAACTGCTTCAGGAGGAGATTCAGCAACCTTTACAATCTCATAATACGGACTTGAATCCCAATAAAGATATTCAACATCAAGATGAGCAGTAAACGCGACAGCCAACAGTTGACGTGTCAAAGGGTGCCAAGCCCAAAAACCCAATTGCATCAAAAACTCATGTTAATAACATCAAGAGTTCGTCATCAGATGCATTACGAGGACTTGTCCGCAAACAGCTGGCAGTTATGGCAGCGCTGAAAAGAGTACGGGAAGGTGTCAATACACAGGAATCATCAGGAGCATATTACAATGTCAAAAGCAATACAATCAATGAGTACTGTGCACAACTAAAGACTATCAACCAATCCATTTGGGAAGCTGCAGAAGACATTTATGACTGCTATGAATATGACCCAGAAGAATATTATAGAGTTGAGGAGGCCACGCAAAACATGCAGGCGAAGTTACTACAAGGGTTCGAAGAGATTTTAAACTCAAATATGGATCAACCTAGATCAATAATATCAACACAGATGAAATTTCCAAAGATCTCGCAGCCACAATTTGATGGCGACTACTGTTATGGTCGTAGCGGAGTGTATATAGCAATATGCTACACTGAGCTAAATACACGTCTAAGCGACCTGTAGCAGCAAGAACTGGGCACGAACAGTCTTCTGTATGGATGGAGATCGAAACGTACCGAACACACCCAAATCGTGAGTCGAAAGGGGACTGTGGAAAAAGGGAAAGAAAAAGAAGAAGAGTTTTTGGCGAGAAGTGACAAGAATAGAGTTTTAGAAGACTAGAGCGAAAATCCTGAAAAATCGTGGAAAAGAAAAAGTATCTGGAAATTTATCCAAGAAAAAATTAAAAGAGAAGACCACTGCTCTTGTTGTGACTCAGGTACCTATTGCACCAAATCATAACCATATAGTCAATACATCAATGTATTGTCCTATATAATATATTGATGTATTGCAAATCCGACCCTGAAAACAAAAATTCATTCAAATGTAATTATAATTTAAAATTATTCAAATGCATTCAAAAATTTCAAATGCATTCAAAAATTTCAAATGCATTTAAAAATGCATTCGCATGTCGCAACAAAATGCAATTTAGCATAAAATTGCATTTCGTTATCAGTCATGCACTCGATTCGTACGGTATACCTACCAACATACAGTGCACATCATATTTCATTTTCTTTGTGCATATGATAATGCTCAAAATAAGTTGCATTCTTTCACGTACGATCTCGGATCGTTGTGAGAAAGCAATAAAAATATAAAAAAGCTTTTTGCAAGATATCGTGGGTACCTGGGTGGAATTTGCCCAAACCTCGGGGAGTTTGTCTTTTTACCGCTCGCGGAGTAGATCTAATGGGGAGATTTGCCAAAAAAATAAATTATTGTGAAACTGAGAATCTTTTCTTAAAAAAAATAAATTATTGTGAAATTGAGAATCTTTTCTTCAAAGAATAAATTATTGTGAAACTGAGAATCTTTTCTTCGAAAAAACAAATTATTGTGAAACTAAGAATCTTTTCTTCAAAAAATAAATTATTGTGAAACTAAGAATCTTTTCTTCAAAAAGTAAATTATTTTGAAACTAAGAATCTTTTCTTCGAAAAAATAAATTATTGTGAAACTAAGAATCTTTTTGTTAAAGGGAGAGCTCTTTTGCTCTACCTGTGTGCGTCAGGGTGCATGTACCTTGATCACTTTCGTCGAAAATAAAAAAAGTGGCTAAAAGTGCTTGGTACCAAAGCCGTGTTAATGATGCAATTGGTGCGTGTACCAATTGCAAGATGAATAGTTGTTTAGAGCTTCTCACAAGATGTGAATTAACTAGCGGGAGGTTCTTTGTACGAAGGCTTTGTTGATGAGTGTAATTGGTGCTTGTACCAATTACAAATTATACACTGGAAATTGCAACGAAAGAAATTTAAGTAAAAACGACCGCTCTCTTAATCAAAAACTGAATGATAATTTTATTTGACAAGTATCCTACTTATAAAGCGAACTTATGCTTACCAATTTTATTGTAGCAGAGACGACTCCCATGAAATACCGTGGCACATGTACATGAGAAGTACACCGCCTTAAATTCATTGACGGTAAGCAAAGTGCTGACCGTGGTGATTTTCATGGGAGCCGTCTGCTGTAAGTACACCAGAAGTGAAATTGGCATGATGGCTGTGGGCGAAGGCGTGACAACAATTGAATGCAAACGTAATGCGATTCTTGAGAATTTGGTTTGTTTTAGCATTTTTATTAATTATCGCGGGCATGCTCGTTCATGCAATTTCACTTCTGGAGGAACTTGTACACATGTATGTGTTGCATATAACATTAAGATTAAGAAGCACTATTAATAACTTAAAAACAATAGTACAACCCCAGAACTGACACTAGGCAGTCATGTAAATCCAGCAATGTCTTGCCTGTCAAGTTGTTGTCTCGGTGTCATCAAGCTGCGTATTGTAATCTAATTTGAATGTAATATTAAATCAGTAATTATTAGAGTAATCGGACGTGTTTTATTAATCAGCAAGACAGAACAGTATGTTATGTAGGTAAAAAAAAGAATATGTTACAGCGGCGTTATTCTGCTGGTCATAGACATCCTTCCTCGCATTGAACGGATGGTTCAATTAGATGTGTATATCGCTGCTTAGCTGAAAATCGCTTACTGAGCTGGTCCTGAGTGCGGGAATGGGTGGTCTGCTTCTGCTCTTGTGGCGTCGGCTGGAAATGAATCTCCACAGAAGGTAACAAAAAATGGAAATAATTATCAGGAGACTCATATATCCCAAAGTGAAGTGGTGAGCATCATGATGGGGTATTTTCAGGGCTGACTCCTCGCTCTGCTGTGACTGTATGCGTCTTTGAAGGGTTTGAATGTCATTTGCTAGACTTTCGACAGACGTTATGCGGTGAACTAGTGGAGTGCCCTTTATCTGCTTTAGGATAGCTGTGAGGTTTTTGGATGGCACAAATGATGTAGTAAGCGTGTTCGGGTAAATGTTGTGAGATAGTATGGTCACGAATTACTCCTTGATAGCGCATCCATTTTTGATTTTCTAGGATACCGGGCTCTTCCAAAATTTGTTGCGAAACAGAAGTCCCACAGACTATGTTGATGGTTTTCGGCCTTCTTGTTGAGAAAATCCAATGATTTGGATTTAAGAGCTGTATCCAGGGGATGCATTTATGGCATTCATTAGTTTGCAATCTGGTGATTATGAAGAATGGCTAAGCAGACTTATCTCGCATGAGCTTATGTTTGAACCTTTCCGATATAGAGGGTGATGTTGTCTGCACATGTATTTTGAACTTCCAATATCCTTGCAGGCTGACAATTCATGCTCTGACAGCGGATAGTACTGATCGCGGTGCAAATTCACGATCAGAAACTCTGAATCAGGTTTTATTGCCAAGAATGTACCGTTCATCGGAAATGGTACAGGAACTATTCTCATCATCTCGAAAGTTTCGTGGGAGAATAATGGCAGCTTAACTCGGAATATAACTTGATTCTGCCCAATGTGTCCTTCCGTGGTCATAAGATCATACAGTGCCAACAAGTTTTCTCGTCTCGATGGTAGTCGAAGTGTCGAAGGCAGGTGCTCCTTAATTAGAGTTAGCTCAGCCTGTAGCTGTTTGGGAGTCAGCAATTGTGGGTTCACCTTCCCATGATGGGTGTCGATGATTACATCTAGAAGTGCGAACTTCACTCTCTGATAATTGATAGCCATTACTAGCAACTGCACTGAAAGTGAATTGATAATTTCAGCTGATCGCTTTTCATGGAGCTTTTGGCTTATATTATTAACTGCGTTGATCGTTTGGTTGATATAACTATCGAATTCCCGTAGTTGTTTTTTCATGTTGGCTTGAGATTTCTTCATTATGTTTGTCGTAGAATCTATCAGAGATCTCTGGTTTTTTATCAATGCTAAGAGATGTTCGTCATTGCCTTCTAGATTGTTTATAATCTGAGACATTTTCTCGGCATATTTAGAGTCTAGAGCATCAAAGATGGAGCTAGCTAGATTTCCTACTATACCTAAAGGTGCTCTTCGTTGTCTAGGCTGGGTACGAGGCATGAGCAGTTCGTTATTATTTCTTAGTTCCAGCATTAGATTGGCGAATTGTTCGAACATGGTCGTGCATGCTTGTTTGCTTTTCATTCCATTTCACGTGCTAACCAACCGGCTTGCTGCACCTTGTATAATGTCAAATTCCTTCCAGAATTCCTTGAGATCATAGAATACTACTAAATTCCATCCGTTTGACACTAGATGGGTGGCCCCATTCCCTCAAAATAGAGTCCTGGCTGTGATTTGAAGGGAGGTATTTTTACTTCCATGTCACCCAATATTGGCAATATTAGTGCACTTAGTAAGAGCAAGCTTATCGCAGAGGTACTGGAACGACGTCTTTTTGTGCTAGATGAACTTGACGTTGGTTCCTCCTTTGATGATCCACCAGGGTTGATCTTGGAACGATTACTGGTTGTGTGAGCAACATCTTGGAAACTAGGCCGTTTTCTGAGTGTGGATTCTTTAGCTTCAGATTGTGAGGCTGGATTATCTTGAATGACTGTACTCGATTCTCCTTCCTTGTCGATTGGTTGTGGGCCAGTTTGTGTATCGGTCGTCTCAATACTCCTGTGGCATTTTAACATCTGCCACTCGCACTAGATTGTCCTGTCCCTTAATAACCTTGATGATCCGTCCCAATGGCCATTTCATACTGGGCAGGTTGTCATCTTTTATTCGCACCATCATGCCGTTTCTAGCATTATCGCATTTTTGCTTCCACTTGTATCGATGCTGGAGCTCATTTAAGTATTCATTGGTCCAACGTCTCCAGAACTAATTTTTTATGTGCGTTACTAATTTGCATCTCTGAAGTAAGCTGCCTTTTGCTGTCTGTGCATGAGGGTCAATCGTGTTTGTTAATGGTTCCCCGATTAGGAAGTGCCCTGCTGTCAGTGCTGAGAGGTCATTTGGATCAGCTGATTGCGGGGTTAATGGTCTGGAGTTGAGTATGGCCTCGATTTCAACCATCAATGTTTCCAATTCTTCGTACGTAACCGAGGTAGATGCTGCACTCCGTTGAAATGAGTTCTTGGCAGATTTGACAGCTGCCTCCCACAGGTCGCCAAAATGTGGGGCTCGTGGAGGTATAAATTGAAAGTCCATTCCTCTGGTGATGCAAAATGCAGTAATATGGTGCCGTGATTCTTGAGAATATACTGCTTCTTTGAGTTCTGCTAGTTTATTTTTAGCTCCGACAAAGTTTGTGGCATTGTCACAATATAGATTTCTACAATTTCCTCTTCTACTCATGAATCGCTTGAGTGAGCCGATGAAGGCATCTCTTGTGAAGTCGCTTACTAACTCCTTATAAACAGCTTTGGTCGCGAAGCAGCAAAAAACTGCCACATGGGACTTTTGTGGGCCTTTTCATCTGCTTTTAAAATGTATCCAAAAGGGTCCACAGAAGTCTACACCTGAATTGACAAAAGGTCTGGCAGGTTGGACCCTAGTGGGTGGCAAGTTGCCCATTAACTGGGATAAAAGTCTTGGCTTCGATTTGGTGCAGCGCGCATAATTTTGGACGATAGATCGAGCAGTGGTCTTAGCCTTGATGGGCCAAAATCTTTGACGTGTTATTGATAATAGTGTTTGTGGTCCAGCATGAAGATTGTTGATATGAAGTTGCGTCATCAGTAGCCTCATTACGTTGTGTGCATATGGCAACAACATCGGATGTTTTGCGTCAAAGGGCAAATTGGAAGCCTGTAGTCTACCGCCAACTCGGATTATTCCGTCGTCATCAAGAAATGGGCTGAGGCTGCTGAGATTGCTGTTGGCCTTTACCATCTTAGTATGTTTCAATTGATTTAGTTCATCCTTGAAGCCTTCGACTTGTGTATTTCTCACAATTACCCCAAGAGCTTCCTCCATTTCCTTTACGGTCAGCTGAGACCTTTCTCTGCGAAGACTTTTGTGCTGTTGAAAATTTTTTATGAATCGCAAAACATATGCGATCACTCGCTGTAGGGTCCCGAAGGAATTTTTGTGATTGATGTCGTGGATGAAATTACTCGTTCTACTGGCAGCTACCACAATTGACCTTGGTCGTTTCTTCTCCAAGTCGGTGTCCTGTTGAGCTCGCTGTTCTGGTCACGATGCTTCAACACCATGGAGGAACACTGGGCCATAAAACCATATAGTGCAAGCCTTCAACCTTTCTGGTGATGTTCCGAGTGAGAGGACGTCTGCTGCGTTCTGTTTAGATGGAACATGCCGCCACTGATTGATGGATGTCACTCCCTGTATTGCGGATACACGATTTGCCACAAAGGTATGAAAAGATGATGACTCGGCCTTCAGCCATGCGAGTACTATTTCTGAATCTGTCCAGAACAGGCATGGTTGGTCATTCCAATTCAAATCCTTCTGAGTCCGTTGCACCAATTGTGCTGCAAGCTTTGCACATAGCTCTAAGCGCGGAAGTGTCACCTTTTTAGTGGGGGCAACTCTTGACTTTGCGCATAATAAGTTTATTGTTATGGTTCCTTCATCATTTGTGGAGCGTATATATTAAATTTTTAAATTTTGACTATCAGAACCAGCTTAACACAAGCTCGCTGCATGGACACGTTTAATAAATAAACGGCTCAACAATACATGCGTTTCATCACTTAGTCGGTGTTAGTATTAGTATGTTACCCTAAACATAGACCAAACACCAGATGAAATGTCATGCAATGCGACATAGAACAAAAAGTTAAAAAATTAAAATAAATTTAACAAAAGATTTCTTAAGACATGCTTAGAGTCGTCAACAACAAAATACTCAGCCAAATTATTAACATTAATGCACATGCGATTAATAGGTTCATACATGCCAAAGTTAGACCTTGAGGAGTTGACATGCAACAGAGGTAGCCTTCCCAAATTGTGCCTATTATCACGGAAAGAGATTTTGTCAAGTAAAAACGGGGAATCAGCATTCGCGTTTAAGAATTGGTGAACAAAAATTACATCGGCAACCATGCGACGTTTCTCAAGCGAGTGCATATTCAAGAGCTGCAAGCGATCCTCATAGGGTGGAAGAATCAATGAGTTATTCCAGGGTAGGTCCCTAAGAGCAAAGCGCAGGAAGTTTCGCTGAACAGACTTGATACGGATGATGTGTGTACTGTAAAAAGGCGACCAGACCTGGCTAGCGTATTCAAGAAGTGGTCTCACAAAACAAGTATATAAACGTAATGTTATGGAGGGATTCGAGAACTCTCGGGACCAACGTTTTATAAAGCCCAGCATAGAACTACTCTTAGATACCATGTGGTTTATGTGAGAGTTAAAATTCAATCTATGGTCACATTTGATACCCAAGTCACAGACAGAACTAACGCGGCGAATCGAGGAAGCCGAGAGCCCATAGACATAAGAGATAGGATTCAGATTCCTGTGGAAAGTCATCACCTCACATTTGTCGATATTGAGTACCAAATTATTGCTTTTGCACCAAACATAAAATTTGTGGAGGTCATCCTGTATCAGTTGACAATCATTAAAAGATTTAATCTGAGCGAAAAGTTTAATGTCATCAGCATATATTAAGACTTTGCAGTGCTTCACTACGGAGACAATGTCGTCAATAGATAGAATAAATAGCAACGGCCCCAAATGACTCCCTTGAGGTACGCCAGACGAAGCTTTCAAGACTCTAGAAATGGAATGGCGGAAACAGATTTGGTATGTTCTGTTATCTAGATATGACTCCGTCCATTTTAGGAACGTTGTGGGAAACCCATACTTTTCCATTTTGAACAGTATCACGGAGTGGGATAGTTTGTCGAAAGCTTTACTAAAGTCTGTGTAAATACAATCTGTCTGGTTGCCTTTTACAAACCCTTTTACAAACCCGTGAATGGTATCAGAGACAAATTCCAATAAGTTAGTGGTTGTAGACCGACCCGAAACAAACCCATGTTGGTTTGAAGAGAGCAAATTCTTGCAGATTATTGATAACGGAGAGTAGATAATAGATTCAAATAACTTGGGCATGCAAGATAATTTTGCAATAGGCCTAAAGTTAGAGATTTCTTTTTTACTGCCTTTTTTGTAGACAGGTATGATAAAAGAATTTTTCCATAGCTGAGGAAAACAACCACTATCGAGCGATTTTTGGAAAATAATTCTCAGCGGTGTTGCCAGGGAGAGGAAACATGACTTAAAAAAGGCTGGAGGGATCCTATCAGGACCCGTTGTAAAGTCATTTGGAAGCCTATTAATATGATCAAGTATATCCTCTTCTGACATTGGAGGGATAGTGAATGAAACGTTATGAGAGTCGTTCATATGACTGAAGTTGCTACTTTGAGGTTGAAAATTTGACGAGACAAAGGCATTGTCAAAAAAGAAGCAAACATATCGCAAATCTCAGACGAATCATCACTAGCAGAATCCTTGTACCTCATGGTATTGGGGTATTTGTCCGTTTTTTTCTTCACGTAAATAAACTTAAAAAAGTTACGTGGGTCACTAAATAATTTCTCACGCATACTTTGAATATACTCGTCACAGAGTGAAGAGGAAAGATCTTTGAACTCATTATATGATGTGAGGAAGTTGTTGTGACTTATAATGTCCTTGTCCCTCATATAACTTTTCCACAATTTATTCTTTTTATTTTTTAGACGCTTCAGTTCTTTATTGAACCATGGTGGACACGTTTTAGAGAGCCGCTGACGCTCGCGGGGAACGTGAGAGGAAAACAAATCGAAAAGAATTATATAAAATTTAGAAACGTCTTCGTCAACATTATTGCTAGCCAGTAATCTGTTAAGGTCAATAGATGTAAGTGTACTGGAAAGTTCCGAAAAGTTAGCCTTTCTAAAATTGAAAAAGTATTCTGTTTCGTCACAATTTGTACAGTTTTCAGTTTCATAGCATTATGTAATTAGTAGTGGGGGGTGATAATTGTCAAGAGTAGACATTATAACTGGGCTAAGTTCAACTAATAAGTTACCCGTGTCAGTAGAAAATACCAGATCTAACTGCCTACCCATGTCATTCTTAACATTACTGATTTGACTGCGACCAAGAGATGAAATAGTGTCCAGAAAGAGTGATTCTCTTATTGTCAAGTTATTAAGTAGGAGATAGTCTTCGTTATCATCGTTTAATACCCATTGTATATTGGGTAAGTTAAAGTCACCAATAAGTAGTAATTCGTCAAGAGGCTCCATCTTACCATGGATAAAATTAGAAGTTGAAATGAGCAGGTCGTATAAATTTTGACCTTTGTCATCAACAATATTTATACAATCTGGAGGAATATAACAACAAAGTATATATAAGTCGTGTCTTAAGAGAGACAGCTTAAGAACTATAAGTTCGGTGTCAAGAGAGTTGGAAAAACTGGGAACCACAATTTGGGTGCAATTGAAATGGTTTTTACATGCGAAGAGTACGCCACCTCCGCGAGCTTCAGAGTCAATATATCTATCTTTCCTAAAAATTTGGTAAGAATTGTCTAAGATTTCGGCATCGCGAAAGCCATGATGCAACCAAGTTTCAGTGAAAGCAACTATATCAAAACAAGTTGCAGTAGAGGATTTGAAGATATTAACAGTTTTTGTCCGAATCCCCCGTACATTTTGATAGTAAAGGTAAATCGACTTCAGTTTTTTGGAACAACATTGATTGTCTTGGATGTATTTCTGGGATGGCGCTCAGAAGGCACAAATAATTTAGTAAAGGCTCCGGCGGGCCAAAATAAGGGATCCAATAACCGGTCCCGCAGATCCGCTGAAACAGTTAGGACAAAGGATGCAACCGGTTTAGAGGATTTACTAATCTTACGACACGGAATACTCTCCGCTGCAACATTTCTGGGCCTTAGATATTTCAATATGTCCTCACACAACGTTTCAGGAGAGAAACGGGTGACGAAAATACTCGAAGGTTTTGGTACTGTTCTCAAAGAGGGAGAGGCGGTAGATTATATTGGGTAGCGGGCCGCACCTTTATTTCATCAGCTATGTCCCCAATTAAAATTTTTGCAACAGATACCTCATCAGCAAGCTTTACAAGAATGGAATTGTACTCGGATTTAGAAGCTGTATCCTGAACGATGTTTTCAATCGAATGTGGAATATCGTTGATGTATGTTTTTAAATCCGACAGATGATTATTTAATGATGACGAGATCACCTCATAATGCTTCGAATGTGTAGCACAATCCATGAATTTGCACGCGAGGGAATCGAAGAGCTTGCATATCTTCTCGTCAAGAGTTTGAGCATTTTGTGAAAAGCTGCCCTTGAGTTTATTGCTGAGGAAGTCAAGTTTGATCTCAATGCCTTCAAGCTTCTTACCGAGGGCGTCAATGTTGTTTACCTTGGCAGCGACGGAAGTAATCAACTCAGCTTTAGAAGACAGAACGTCAAAAGCAGACAGCATGGATGCAACATTTGAGGCCAGCTCAGTTTGTGTAGATCTAATAGAACTAAGGAGAGTGCTCAGATTGTCAGAGTTGCTGGCCAAGTCCTTCAATTGATTATTGTTACATTTGATGGCAAGCAATACATGTGGAAGGGAAATTTCCTTGCACTCAGTACAATAAAAGGAGAAAGCGTTGGTAATCTCCTGAACAGACTTTATGGATAAACGACCGAAATTGGAGAGTCCAACACAGGTTGGATGGAACGATCTGGCACACAATCCACAACAATCAATTAGGGAAGAGCTGTTGTCGGAGATGGACCAATTAGCATAACCACACCGAGTCATTATGTAGTGAGGAAATAATCCCAAAAACAAAAACAGTGTCCTGGGTTACCGGATAGATTCAAGTTAATGCGGTTGGAGTAATTAATTCAAATTAATGTGATTAAACCCTGAGTCACAACCAAATGCGGTTGGAGCAATTGAATCAAAATAAATGTGTCTAATCCTGTGTCACTACTAGAGGTTGGAGCAATTGGAAGATTGTTCCGAAAAATGGTGTCCTCGATTTCCGGATAAATTGGGGATTGTATCACAGCTAATGTGTCTCCGAAATTCGAAATGGTAAGTGTACTAGGATAAAAATTTAAAATTATACCAAAAGAAGAGGAGAACTGATGCAAATGCCCAGTGGGGCTGCGATGGCATACAAATAAATCTAATCACATAGGCAAAATCTCCGCAGGTGCTCCGTGAAACAGGTGTAAACAGCTGTTAGTGGTGTCAGCGTGAGGAAAGAAAATCTTTTTGTTTCTACACGAATGCAGCCTTGGTGCAATCAATCAGCGTCAGCACAAACTCTCAGGCAGTGAGGTGATGTAGCGCTCCGGTAAACATATAATTTAAGATTTTCAGAAAATTAAGAGCTTCAGCAGAGTATATGATCCCAGAAGGAAATAAAGTTTTTTACCTTTCCGAAATATAATTCTAGAAGAGATTTCGAATTGTTGATGAAAAAGATGATCAGGAATCGACGTCTGACAGAATTGTCAGACAAAAGCAGGTGAAAAGGGTTAAAACCTTTAATGCAGGCAATTTCCCGTGTGAACTTTAACAAATTAGCTGATATCATACACTGAGGAGACTAACTTTAGTGTACGATCACAACAAAAATAAAAATAACTCGGAAAACTCAAAAAATTAGAAGACAGAAACAAAACTGAAACAAACATCGACACTTCTTCTTCTTCATATACAGCGGTTCTAAACGCTTTCTCGGAGGCGTCGCAGAAGGCATATAATTGTCTTGTACGGGGTGTTTTACCCGTAAACATATGTCTGGGGATCCTTATGTCATTAAGCATCTTAAGGTTTTGTCGAAACTCGGCCCAAGTTGTGTGTAGCTCAAGCGGCAGCGCAGCATCCCAATCCAGTTTTAATTCACAAAGTTTTTGCAAAAAGATTTTCGCTGTTGCAATCACTGGGCTTACAAGTCCCACGGGGTCGAAGAGATGCGCAATATCCGACAGGACAGTTCTCTTGGTTATCTTACCCTTCTCCGGCCCCATTGCCCTTGGGATGCCATATTAGTCCCAAGGCATTGATGTGCTCGTCATCATCACCATTGTGAAAATCTAGTTGCAAGGCTCTACCTTCATGTGGAATGCTTAACAGGAGTTGCGCATGGTTGGCGCACCACTATTTTTGTTCATCTTGTAAAGACAGTCGCTGCAAACATTTTGTTGCCAGATATGGGGCAGATGTTGTTCCGTATGTAACCGTGCACAATTGATAATGCTTGATGGGTTCACTTGAATCATCTCTCCATGCTATCATTTGATATCTTCTATTGCTATTGCCGGTACATCTTCTCGATGTCCGCTGTGAAGACAAATCGTGGCAATCTGAACTTTAGTAAAATAGAGACTAGATCAACCTGGATGGTTCGGCCAGTGGCTCGAATTTCATTTAATGATACGTTTGAAGACGTTTTGCTGGAAGCATCAAACACAACTCTGAGTTTCGTTGTAGTGCTGTTAGGTTTCATCACACAATGATGTGGTAGGAAGTAATGTGGTTTAGCAATCGCACTGCCCTTAACTTCTTCCATGCGTCCGAGCCTTAAATATTCACTCATGAATTCAATGTACTGTTCCTTTGTCTGCGGATTCTTGTTTAGTTTGCGTTTCAATGCTAGAAAGCGACGGAGCGCAACATCCTTCGAGTCCCCTAATTTTTGAGGATCATGCACGAAGGGTAGTTTGACCACAAAACGACCGGTACTATCACTACGAACAGTTTGGCTAAAGTGAGTCTCACATTTGACCTCTGAATCCGTCATGGCCCGAACAGTCGGATTGCCATCTTCTAATTTCCAGAATTTTTCTAATTGATCATTTAGATTGTCATCCTCTCGATTACAGATACCACAAGTCGCTAGATGCCTTGAAACATCTTGTGTTTTACCGGCCACTACTCAGCCCAAAAGCGTGTTTTGCAGTGTGGGTAGGGTTTCCCCCAATTTGATTTGTCCTACCGATAATAACTGATAATATACTTCTGCACCGATGAGGAAATCGATGGAGCCAGGATGGTAGAAATCAGGATCAGCCAACTTAATGTTTTGAGGAATGCGCCAAGTGGCTATGTTTAGAGTCTGTGTAGGTTGATCTGTAATGATCTGTGGGAGTATAACTGCCTCCAATCTTGTAGAGAATGCAGTTATCTTCGACTGGACCAGCACGCTTACTCGATGCTGAGCTCGCTGTTGGATTTCTCCAATGCCTTCAATGCAAAGAGAGTCTGGTGTCCGATTTAGACTTAGTTTTTTTGCCACTTTGTCTGTGATAAAACTGAGCTGTGAACCAGAATCTAGGATTGCTCGGCTCTCGATTGTTTCGCCCTTATGGTTCACGAGTTTGATGATAACAGTGCTTAAGAGGACATATCCCTTTTCTGCTTTCATTGTGAAGCATAGAACTATTTTTTGAAAAATAAATCATTGTGAAACGTCGTTTTTCTTTTTTTTTATTCTGCAAAAAATAAATTATTGTGAAACATTGGATCTCTTTCACGAGTGTGGAATTACAAAAGAAATTCTTGAACGTGCGCACTCTCGAAGGAGCACGGTGTGTACGCATACAACAGTGTCAATAATTAAATAAAATAAAAATAAACGAAATTAATAGTAAATCCGCCACAGTTATAACAACTGGTGGCAGCGGTAATTTTTTTTAAAAAACAAAAATCTGTGTCAATAAAATTAATAGAGATAAATAAAAACAAACAAAAATAAGTAAATCAATAAAAATAAATTAAAAAATTAAATCAAACAAAACAAAACTCCAACCAAATATAACAAACTGGTGGCAGCTGTGTTTATATACAATAAAACCCAGTGTTTAAAAAAAAAAAAATTTAGCCCGGGTACCAGTATAGCTGTGTTTATATACAATAAAACCCAGTATTTTAAAGGAAAAAAAAATAAAAAAAAAATTTAGCCCGGGTACTATACCATGCTTAGAGGAATTTAAAATTGTAAGAGCCAGAGTGCTCCAACGAAGGAATTTAGAGAGGCATCATCCCTGCCTCAATTGAGACGAATTATCACAGAAGGAAATCGCCCAGGACGCGCGACGTATCAACACCCCCATCTTCCACATCCCTTAACGACAACATCCACAATAGCCAAGACGCCCGACGCAGCAAACATACAACAAATAACCAAACCACCACATTCATCATCCCGGAATAATGATATATTGAATAAAATTAAAGGTAACGTGGAAAGCTGTTTTTTTTCTGTTTAGAATTTTAAAATTTATATACAGGGTGATTCAGATCAAAATACCTTCCGGTATACCACGCGATTCCTCGAGGTAAGCTGATCAAAAAATTGTTCCACATAAATAAATACATTTCTTTAGAAATAAACAATTCAAATAAATCTTATCCGTATGAGCAATACTATTCAAATTATCCATATGTTTATTTGAAAAACGAAGATCCAGAAAAGAGGTCCCAAACAAAAAGTCTATTATATACGGAGATAACAATCTCCGATATAAATACTAATACAAATCTATCTCCATCAATTGCTTCGAAAAGCAATGCAAATCGATCGCCAGCCAATGCTTCACAAGAAATGAAGCATAAAGGTAAAAATCTATCTCCATCTATAGCCAGGAAAAAGGCTGAAGTAAATAAAAATTAATCTCCATCCAAAGCTTCACAAGATATGAAGCAAGAACGTAAAAGTATATCTCCATCTACAGCCGCACAAAGGCTGCATCTAGTAAAATTCTATCTCCTTCATCAATAGATTCACAAAAAGTGAATTCCAAGATAAAATCAAAGAAGTCAAAGAATTTCAATAAAGTTTTATCTCCTTCAAATTCTATCGAGTCGGAATCATCGAATAACTCCTTCAAAATTCCACAAAAGTTGGAATCATATCTTCTTCCTACTAATCATCCGAAAGAATCGGATCACTTAAAGAAAGCCAAAATTCCGGCTCGATCAGAGTTAATTATTAAAATTCCAACTCCTTCTATACAACATCAATCGGTCTGTTTTAAGAAGGAATTAAGGCCAGGTTTATTTCTTGGAAACTCGATCGTCGAACCAGCCAATTGTATGGCAAAAGTCCTAATTCTCAATACAAATGAGGAGGACCCCGATCTGGGCCCTTACGAGGTGAATCCAGTTTATCAAGACTTGGACGACTTTGTAGTCATCTCCAAAGACTCTCACAGAGATCCAATTAAGGGCAGAATAATGAAACTGCAAAACCTTATCAAATTGGATCACTGCAATTGGCGAGTAGTGGTAGGCTTTCGTCGTATTAACGACATTACTATTGGCGATGCGTACACACTGCCTAATATCACTGATATATTAGAGCAGTTGGGGAAGTCGAAATGTTTTACCACACTCGACTTAGCCAGTGGATTCCACCAGATAAAAATGAACCCGAAGGACAGGGAGAAAACTGCCTTTAGCACACCCTGTGGCCACTACGAATACAATCGTATGCCATTTGGTTTAAAAGGAGCCCCTGCTACTTTTTAACGAGCCATGAATAATGTCTTATTTGGCCTTCAAGGCATCCATTGCTTCGTATACATGGACGATATTGTAGTCCATGGATACAATCTCAAAGACCACAATTCCAGACTCACAGCAGTATTTAGCCGTCTCCGAAATTTTAATTTGAACTTCAACCCGACAAGTGCCATTTCCTAAGGAAAGAAATTATGTGTTTAGGGCACATAATTACAGAAAATGGAGTCAAACCAGACCCGGCAAAAATAAAATCAGTTCAGTCCTATCCCAGGCCCAAGAAGGAAAAAGATATCAAAGCCTTCCTTGGTTTCGTCGGCTACTATCGCCGCTTTATACCAAACATTTCAAAGATAGCTAAACTACTTACAAATGTTTTAAAGAAAAATATCCCTTTCAAGTTCGACGCAATTTGTGATGAAGCATTTTGCGAATTACGCAATAAACTTATTTCAGCACCAATTCTATCATAACCCGATTTTGACAAAGAAGTTTTTGTCACCTCCGATGCCAGTGACTACGTCATCGGAGCTGTTCTTTCACAAGTTGATGATCAAGGAGATCATCCAATCGCCTATGTGAGCCGAGTTCTCAATGATGCAAAGACTCGTTACTCAACAATAGAAAAGGAGCTCTTAGCTATCGTTTTCGCAGTTGAGCAATTCAGACCATACGCTTATGGCAGACAGTTTACAATTATAACTGACCATAAACCATTAGTGTGGCTCATGAATCTGAAAGATCACTCCTCAAGACTGACGAAATGTAGAATACGTCTTGAGGAATATGACTACAAAATAGTCCATAAATCAGGTAAGCTCAACACAAATGCAGACGCTCTCAGTAGAGGTATTCCAGATAGTAGCGAACATTTCGCAGAACGTACCACCTGCGTAAATGTGGTAACAAGGAATTAAGCTAGAGCTCTCTGAACATTCCCGACACGAGTATTATTACTCCAAACTCAGCTCCATTGTCATCAAACAATTCCTCAGTCATAATAACTGAGACTAATTTTCCTGTTTTACTGGCTAAAAATGCGAATCTTAAATTTTTCATCTTGCCAATGCAAGATACAGTGTGGCGACGGTTTTGTTCTGTTTGGTTGATTGACCAGTTGAGTATACTTTCGTTGGATTACAAGCACCGCTGTAACCGCTACATTTAAACTCTAGCAAAATATATTTTGAGATACCTTGCTGAGTACAAAATGGCCTTAGCTAGGTAGGCGAAGAAAATTTTATAAATAAAAAGAAGATAGATTTTTCTTAATGTCAATTAGTTTTTCTTAGTCGATGTACAGCCAATAAAAGAAAAAAAAATTTTTGTAAATTTAAAATATAAAATAAATTAATGTTTTTGTATGACCAAGATAGTTTCCTTTCCAGCTTTCCAGGACGAAATATATATTATTCTTTCAGCCTCTTTCATTAAGATAAAAGTCTTTCAGACTAAGAATCCATATTAGAGAAAAGGATCTCCTGATTATGGAAGTGGGTTTGGCTTTACAGTATTACGACTTCTCTTTTCCTCTTGCGATATAACCAAGAATTACGCACAATATAAACGGCATATAAATTACAACTTGAGTCTATGGATTATTAGTGATCAACGGGTGCAACCATCGTATTAGACCGCAACAGATCTGTCTAGTCTGACATATGAGTTACAACTTGAATCTGTGGATTATTAATGACCATTGATGCGACCATCATATAAGACAACATTAGATCTGTCCAACGTAATATTACATCAACGTGTGTCATCCATTTAGGTTGAGGCCAACCTTTCCGTCTCAAGGCTCCACGAGAATAGTCTCACACTATTGTTGAGTCCAGAATTACATCTCTATAGTGACGCATACTACAGTGACTTCAACTACCGGGTACCAGTCAAGCTACTCTACCTCAAACGCAAGAGTTATATATTAATATACAAATATAACTAAAACAGAACTTGAAAGAGTGTTGGCTTCGAAACTAAAACTTTCAGATAAATCTCCACTTTTAGAAATTGAACTGAACTTGTTTCACAAAAAAGGACTCCAAAATAATCATTTCAAAAACTAATTTACCTTGTCGATCCCAAAGAGATAGATCAGACCTCGAAAAGGTTTTAACTGAAATCTGCTCATACACAGAAGCAAATCAGTTAAAACAAATAAATATCTCCTTCCCTATATTAGATCCACAGAATCTAATGATTATTAGAAAAGCTTTTATCCAGATCTTCGCTAATAAACAAATAAACATTAAACTCCATCAAGATTCTATTAAATATTTATCCGACAAAGATGACATCGTACAAGTTTTGAAGGATTTTCATTCATTACCGACGGGAGGCCATCAAGGCGTTTCCCGTACAATTAAAACAATCAAAAAAAATTCTACTGGCCTGGCATGTCAGACGACATCGTAAAGCATGAAAGGAAATGTCAACTTTGTTAGGTAAACAAAGTATTCAGAAATCCAAAAATTCCTATGAAAATCTCGAGCATTAGCTCCAAACCTTTCCAAACCTTGGAAAGAAGTCACAGAACCTTAGCAGAATATCTCCGATCTTATGTAGCAAAAGATCCACAAGACTGGGATACATAGATTCCATATGACATGTTTGTATATAATACAACCCCTCATTCGAGTACTAATTATACTCCACGCGAACTCCTATACGGATTCCCAGCAAAAATCCCAAATAATTTAAAATCTTCACCAACCGTTTGCTATAATTATGACAATTATGCGAACGAGTTAAACGCGCGTTTACAGCATAGTTTCAAAATAGTGGCCATGGCAAATAAAGAAAAATCAAAATTGCAATACGACAAAAGCTCGGTCCAAAAATCTATTATGGTAGGCTATAAAGTCCTACTTAAGAGCAGAGTTCGAGATAACAAATTTTCACCACTATGTTCAGGTACGTATGAGATAATGGAGATTAATTCCCCCGAAAATTACACTATTAAAATCAATAATAAAAACAAAAGAGTGAACAACAATGACCTAAAAATGTTATCAGAGTAAAAACTTCATCATCTTCAAACGTCTTTCACAGATATTAACATAGTGTCATCTTCCTGGTTTCCAAAATGATGCATATAGAATTCATTCTAATTTTCATCCCTATAATCCACGGCTCAGGAGTGGAAGTGAAACAGCTAAATGCTAGCGCGGGCATTTACTTCGAAGAAATCGGCAGAGCCAATTTCTACACAAACGAATGGAAAATCGTAAACTACAACGATTTAGAAAACTTCAAATCTGAATTCAGGAATATGCAATTCATCGCACACCAGATTACAGCAATCTGTCAGAAACTTGTTGTGGGACTATGTTAGAGTGATTTGCTTGGACGTGAAGTCCAGACTGGCAGCATGAGCTGACAGATCACTCGACGTACAGCGTTGAATGCAGGGCGGCACGTTAGCTCGCCTCGGCTATTGGCGGAGAGTGTGGGGAGGTTCCACGAAGAAGCTGCCGCTGCCGTCAGCCATAATCAAAAAAATTCGTGCCTACATCCAATGGCCGACGCACACACTCAGTCCAGAAGGGACCTTTACACCACTTACCTTTACCTTGGTGAAGGCGCAGATGGACTGCCTTCAACTGCCTTGCCCCAACCGCCTAATGACACTGTGGGCAGATTGTTTACAGTGTCCCTAGTTGACCCGGAAAGAGAGAGAGTAGCGGACCTAGACGACCTTCATGCTAGAGGGCTCCAGGAGAGTGAGAGGAGAATGAGAAAAACTTTAGGAGTGCATTACGTTATAATTACTCATTTAATAAGGAATATTACAAAAAAACAAATGTATAAACGGTCTAGCCATCAGTTCTGTGCATGAGCCATCCGCGAATGAATAATACATAACTACATATGTACCTAGCAGTCATACATTATTTTCTGGGTGGTGACTTACAAAAGCAATAAACAAAAATTTAAATGCGAACAGACTGACATACCTGAGTATAAAAATATAGAATGCTAACAATATGTAATAATAGAATATTTACAAAAATTTATTAAATTTCACCTAATGAAATACCTAGTCTTACTAGTAAACTATCCAAAAGTCATAAGTAATGTGCGCTTTGAATTCATATGCGTCTTGTTATCAAATTTCACTTAATGAGATTCCTAGTCTTAATATTAAACTATCCAAAAGTCATAAGTAATGTGCGCTTTGAATTCATATGCGCCTTGTTATCAAATTTCACTTAATGAGATTCCTAGGCTTAATATTAAACTATCCAAAAGTCATAAGTAATGTGCGCTTTGAATTCATATGCGTCTTGTTATCAAATTTCACTTAATGAGATTCCTAGTCTTAATATTAAACTATCCAAAAGTCGTAAGTAATATGCGCTTCGAATTCATTTTGGTTTGGTTATAAAAAGATGTTAGATATAACTGAATTTGTTTATATATATATTAAAAAATGTTATATGTAAAGGGATTTGTTTATGTATTAAAAATGTTATATGTAAATGGATTTGTTTATATATTAAAATGTTATGTGTAAATGGATTTCCGTATATATGTAGATACATATATGTATATACAGATGACCATTTCTAACAGAAAAAAAAGCATAGGGAGAATCCTACCGATAAATTATACTACGGAAATTCTCTTATATTTGATGTTAATAAAATGAATTTGAAAGCAGTCTAAGTTGATTGATGATATATGTATTAAATAGAAATCTCGCGAGGATATTCATTCACATAAACTAGTCTGACTTTTCAAAAACCAAGGTACAAATAATAAAAATATCGGTACACTTAATACTGTTCCGTACGAAGATAATCAAACAATTGGATAAAACTTAAGCGAACGAAGATATCGACATACCTACTTAAATATCTACGTACTTTAGTTTCCTCGCGGTATACAACTTCTAACTTAGTACTTGCGAATGATTCCTTTAAGCCTAATAATTCTAACACATATCACTTTTATCTAATTTTTGAGACTTAATATTACTCTTAATGAGTTGTCAACGAGGAATGAGTCTAATTCTTGTACTGGAAGTCTCCTAAGTTTTTTAAATAAATCGGAGCGTACCTGAGTGACGTTTTGAGCCAAAGTCGGAGCATCTTTAAATGTTTTTCCACAAACAATACCTGCTAGGCTTTCTTCCTTAATGTTTTCTTTGTAGTAGATACTGCATCCACTGTGCTCAAGAGCTTTGCTACACCTTTTGTAATTTTAGCCAATCGCTAGCGGCAGACATTTGCACTGTCCCAAGAACAGGGCTCCCTCGCTGGATACTTAGGTGCACAAGACCGTCTTGGACAGTATCATCAGCACCCTTAATTGCATCAGCAAAAGGGGCAAATTTATTAAATTATGCTGAACTTCTCCAAAAATTTACGTTCACACTGGATAAATTAATCCTACATTTTTGGTAGAAGTTCTCCACGTCTCGTTCTCGGACAAAGTTTCCGGTACTATTGTGGGAAAATAAAAACTTGGCTTTTCTAGCGGATGTTTAAAAATATATTCGGGAGTTCACGACTGTTGACACTTTCACCATTTGAGAAGATTTCTTCTTCTTCTTTCCTACCGTCCGAATGTCACTCCGGGCTCGAGGAAATGCACTTTTCTCGGTCGGGGTGCGTTCGATCTTTCTGCTTGATATCGCCGTTTACACGCTTCAGTACGTGTAGCATATTGCTATATGCAATACGCTACGACCATAACCCGACGTGGAAATGTTTATATTTGTGTTAAATCAGATGATCCACCTGTTATTGTTCCAGCACTGGACCTTTTGTTTGATATAATCGGCGAAGTAATTAATGCAGAGGAATAATATGTGACTGTTCTTTAATTTTGCTTTTTTCTCTCGTTTTTATTTTTTTTTTGTGATTGTTTTCGTATTTCTGAATTTTCCTGAATTTATTTAATTATTGAATTTCTTTATTGTAAATTTTCTTAATTCTGATTTGTATTATACATATATTTTATATTACGCAATGGATAGACTTCTTATAGCTTTAATTTTAAAATTCTTTATAAGTATTTCGCTGTTCATCTTATTACCTCTAATGTGCGTTATGTTGACTGGAATTTTCGCTTCTAGCAGGTCTGTTGGTTTCTGTGCGCGGATGATTTTGGATGATCGGTAACGTTTTATCACTGGACGTGGTGAGGGCGCTTATCAATGTTTTTTCTTCTCGATATAATGGATTAAATCTAACCTATCTCAATGCCAGAAGTCTGCGAAACAAGGTCGGTCTATTGCAGGACATTTTCTCTGGGACACAAGTTCATCCTATACTTGTCTGCGAAACTTGGCTGAATGAAAATATTTCTTCACAAAGCTTGTCTTTACCAAATTACAGCATTTTTCGGAATGATCGTGTCGGCCGTAATGGAGGAGGAGTTGCTGCCTACGTGCATAATTCCTTAAAAGCATCTGTGATTAACTCTTCTTCTCCCGGTGATAAAATTGAATTCCTTTGCGTCGAGATAGATACGGGTTTTGAGAAATGTGTGCTTATTAGTACTTACTGTCCTCCTAATTGCTTCAACATTGATGCAGCTACAGAGTTTAAAGAATCTATATCTAGTCGCAATGTCGTTCTAGGTGGCGATATGAATGTGAACTCTCTCTGCGAAAACGCACTATCAGATAACTTACAATATCTATTCCAAACCTTAAACCTTGAAAAAATCAATAATCAACCAACCTACTTTAATACATCAAACCCATCGCAGCTTGATTATATGCTCACAGTGGACTTCGACAAAGTTCAATTTCATAGTCAAATTAGTCCTCCTAGTGAATTCGACTATGACTTTCTTATTTTAAATTATAAGCTTAGATCGCAACCTTTGTCAAATGAACCAGTCAGTACTTATCGTGATTTTAAGCATGTTGATTATGTTGGCCTTCGTGCGGAGTGCCGGGGATTAATTTGGGATGCTATTTATTCATCCAACTCTATCGATCTGAAAGTCGACTCTTTCCTACAAATACTTACTAGGCTTTACAACAATTATGTTCCTATTCGAAGCTTTCGTTTTAAGCCCTCCAAATGTCAATGGTTAACCAGTGAGATTCGTCATATTATGGCTGAAAGAGATTTTCTTTTTAGCCGATACAGACTGACGCGTTGTCCTGTGATGCTCTCCAGGTACAAAAAGGTCCGCAACAGAGTTAGAACTTTAACTCGATCCGCAAGGCGAGCCTATTACAAAGATAAATTAAATACCAATCTTCCTGCTAAGATCTTATGGAGGAATATTCGCAACCTGGGTGTATTCGGTCAGGAATTATCTGAGATAAATATTGATCCTGATGAGCTCAATAAATTTTTTGCATCAACCGCAGCTTCTTCATCTCAAGCACCTAGCGTCAGTCCCATGATAGAAGACTTCTCTGTTGATGGTTTTGCCTTTTGCTGCGTTGATGAAATTGAAGCGTTATCAGCATTACATGCAATTAAGTCAAATGCTGTTGGGTCGGATGAGTTGCCACCTAGATTCCTTAAATTAATTGCTCCGGAAATATTACGAGTTCTTACGCATATATTTAATCACTGTCTCACAACTTCACAGTTTCCTGACCGTTGGAAGCGGGCTCTTGTTGTTCCTATTCCAAAGAAGTCTTCCGCCTTACATATGGGAGACTTTCGTCCAATTAGTCTGCTTTGCTTTCTAGGTAAAATCCTTGAAAAGCTGATTTATTTGCAAATTATGAATTATATAAACAGTAATTCTGTGTTATCTACTTTTCAATCAGGGTTCCGTCCTTCTCATAGTTGTGAGACTGCATTATTGAAGGTAACTTCTGATATACACGAGTCCCTTGATGAGGACTGTCTTACATTACTCGTCTTGCTCGACTTTAGCAAAGCTTTTGACTCCATAAATCATTCAAATTTAATAACAAAACTATCAAGTCAATTCTTATTCTCTTCGTCTGCTATTAAGCTGATAAATAACTTTTTGCAAGGACGTAGTCAAATTGTTCGAATCAAGAATAACTATTCCAGGCCTGAGTTCCTTAGCTACGGCGTACCCCAGGGATCTATACTGGGGCCTTTACTGTTCTGTTTATATATTAATGATCTTCCTGACGTAGTGCTGGATGCCTCTGTACATCTCTATGCGGATGACGTGCAAATTTATCTCAGCAGACCAATAGGATTAATGGAGGACTGTGTATGTCGACTTAATGACGATCTCCAACGTATTCATGAGGGGTCATTACATAATAGTTTAGCACTTAATCCAACTAAATCAAACTGCCTAGCAATTTACAGAAATGGCATTGACTCAAGTATGCTTCCTCCCATTCTATTAAACAGGGTAACACTTCCTTATAGGGATTCTGTCGTGAATTTGGGTGTTGAACTTAATTCGAAATTCTCGTGTTGCAATCACATTAAAAGGACATTAGGGAAGATATATGGCTGTTTGAGACAACTTTGGCTCAACTCTAGTATCCTCTCGCTTAGTCTGCGTCAGCGGTTAGTTAAAACATTAGTTATTCCACATTTCACATTTGCCAGCATAATCTTTCCAGTTCTTGACTCAGTCTGCCGGAGAAAAATACTCGTAGCATTCAATGATGTGATTAGATATATTTACAAATTGCCTAGAAGTAGCCACATCTCATTGTATGCAAGCTCTCTTTTGGGTTGCAATTTAGAGACTCATTTCACTTTTCGCCGCCTGAAATTTCTGCACAAGCTTATTTATCTTAAACAACCAGTATACCTATTTGAGAGGCTACAGTTCCTGCAATCGACCAGACATGTAAACCCTTTGATTCCTCGATGCAGGAGTCCATATGGTGAGCGCTCTTTCTTCGTTCAGTGTGCTCGGAGGTGGAATCAGCTTCCAAGCAATATTCAGCGCACGGCTTCCAACAGAAACTTCTGTAGGCTCATTAAACATGCAAACCTTTCTATTTAATAATGGTGACGCACATTTGGGGTCTGTGTGTTTTTTTCTTTCTTTTTTTCTCTCTTGTACGCTATTTTTAGTTTTAGTCTATAGTTTCTACTATTATTTTCTTTACTTTATTTTTATTACTTCCATTATCAAATCTTTTGTGTTTTCTCTATTTTACACTGCTTAGTTCGTAGTTTTATTGTAGTAACGATAAATTTAATTTAACCACTGCACTTTGTACATTTTAAGATAGCATATGTATCTTTATACCTAACCAAATAAAGAATTATTATTATTATTATTATAACAGGGCAGAGTGGTCTGCGCCACCCATGGTTCAGACAACGCTGAAAAATGGTCGACTGATCTAGCCGGTCTTAAACATAGGCCTCATCGCTGCGGGCGCTCAATGTGTGTCTCGACCCACGACCCAATGCGTATTCCTCATCACTCGTACTCTACTTGACCGACGACGCTTCGAGGACACCTCCCTGAAGTCTCGTCAGTCTTTGATCAGACCTCGACATCCTTCTCTGTGTTGGAAATCAAAGGTGCATCGACAAGCTGGTAACCCAAAAAATCCAGCCGGTCGATGTCTCTGTGTCTTCCTTCACCGAGATGCTGAGAAATCCTCGCGATCAGTAACCTAAAGAACTGATCGCTAAGCTTCCCCGGCACGACATCTCGCTTCAATCTCCGACCGGCGATTGTTCAAGGGTGTGTCCCCAAGGTGTCGTCGAAGTAGTGACATGCTGACAACCGTATACAGGAATGGATTCCAACAGGTATATCACCCAGCATTGACGGGGCATTAGGAGGGCTTCGCGATATCCTATAGTTTACTAGTGAAGCTGGCTGGATGCCTTCTTAGGGCTACCAGGAATAAACGTGACAGTCGATAGATGACGCTTAGAGAATGAATATCACTGCCTAATGTCTTTGGCGTGATAGACTCCTAGCAGTTTCCCTTGCAGATCTTCAAGCTCGTATAGGGAGTTTCCTTTCTTGGCTTTAACCCGACACTTGACAAATTTTCGTCCCAGTTTAGCAGTAGTCTGCTGTTGGAAATTGCTTTGGGCAAAATTCCGTCTAAATACCTCTTGACCATATAGGCTCTTGAAATTATAGGCTCGTGAACCCTGCTCGAATGCTTGCTGTAAATTTTCCTGCACTCTCGCACGGATCAATCTCATTTTGTCCTCAGCATCCACTCTCAACGGCTCATTAAGAGTTCCCAGGCTCCTTAGGATGGAATAGGAGCTGCCATGTTCAATCATTTGATGACCGAAAAGTGTTCGATAAGGAGAGAAACCAGTTGCTTCGTGGAAAGAGCTCCTGAGGGAACTAGCTATCTGGCTCAGCTTCTCATCCCATTTTGTGTGTTCCTTCCGAATATACGCTCTAATCCCTGACAATAGAGACCTGTTTACTCGCTCTGAGGCGTTTGCTTGCGGCGAGTAAACTGCCGTTCGCAATTGCTTCACCCCATACTTGTCCAGTAATCTGGCGAACTGAGCTGAGCAAAACTGGACTCCATTGTCAGAGACTATCGTTTCCGGAACTCCGAACACGTGGAACACTTCCGTCTCGGTGAACTGACACACGTTGAGTGCAGACGCTTTTCTCATAGGTTTGAGAATCGGGAACTTGGAAAGTGGTCAAGAATTATCAATATGCAGATGTTTCCTTTCACTGACCTGGGATATGGACCTAAAAAGTCAATGTATAGCTTTCGCCATGGTCTTTCTGTCACAGACTGGACTCCCATAGGTGGTCTAAGAATGGTGTTGGGGGCTTTAGTTTCCTTACACACGTCACAGGCGCCTACGTAATTTCTGACATCCACTGTCATACGTGGCCAATACAGGTGTCTTCTCATACGTTCCAGTGTTTTCCCTATACCACCGTGAGAAGCTAGTGGCGGATCATGCGCTCTTGAGATGACGCCGGAGACAAGCCCTCGTGGAATCCAAAGCTTCCAAGCTTCTTCTTCCTGGATCGGATCGCCTGTTCTCGGAACAGTCCGAATATATACGAAGCCATCCCTGACGCAAAGATCTGGTAGTTTACCAGAAGCTGTTTCAACCTTATGCCTCAGTTCCTCATATTCCAACGAGTTGAAATATGGCAAACTAAGGTCAACTTCCGGGCCAGGATCTTCAGGTCTTGACAAGCTATCACACTGAATCCGTGACAGCGCATCAGGAACGACATTCAGGCTTCCTTTCCTGCGTTCAATGGTGAAGTCGAAACCTTGAAGCTTCAAACTCCACCGAGCAAGCCTACCGCTGAGGTCCTTTTGAGACATCAGCCACTTCAAGCTCGCATGATAAGTCACAACGGCATGAGTTCTATGAAGGGCCGGAGCTTCTGTACTCTCAAGATTGCAGCTAAGCATTCTTGCTCTGTGATGGTGTAATTTCTTTGTGTTGAGTTCAACTTTTTCGAGACGTAGGCTATTGGCTTCTCGTGGCCCTCGTCATCTAGTTGAATCAGCACTCCACCAATACGTTGTTGGCTCGTATCGCACTGTATAACGAATGGTTTGGTGAAGTCCGGACTCACCAACAACGGGGCAGAGGTAAGTTTTTGTTTGAGAAGATCAAGAGACGTCTGGGCTTCAGGTGTCCATTTGAACTGACTAGGATTCTTCAAGGTGTATGTTATGGAGGCAGTCAAATCAGCATAGTTCGGGATGAACCTGCGATACCAGCCTGCCATACCTAACAGGCGTCGGGCTTGCCGAACAGTTTGAGGTGACGGATAGTCAACTATGGCTGAAATCTTGTCAGGGTCAGTTCGAATTCCTCCTTTTCCAACAATAAAACCCAAATATTTGGTCTCTTTAATACAAAACTTACTCTTCTCAACGTTGATAGTGAGGCCAGCTTTCCTCAAACAATCCGCTACACGGGATAGAAGAGTGAGATGAGAGTCAAAGTCTGCTGACAGTATTAATAAATCGTCTAAGTAGACGAGAACATTCTCACGAAGATCGAAAGGAATGACTTTATCTATGAGGCAGCACATCGTTTGTGGAGCGTTGCATAGGCCGAATGGCATCACTGGGTACTGTTAGAGAGGATGACCAGGTACTGTAAAAGCGGTCTTCTCTCTGGAATCAGCATCTAGTGGGATCTGCCAGAAGGCGTCCTTCAGGTCCAGGCTCGTAATGTAGTTTGCCGGAGGAAGTCGACTCAGAAGTGCGTCTATCTGCGGTAGCGGATAGGCATCCTTCTTCGTAACAGAGTTGACCTTCCTGGCGTCAAAACACAGCCGGACCTTGCCAGGCTTCCTCACCAGCACAACTGGAGAGCTCCAAGGACTCTGGCTCACCTCTATCACACCCAGTGATAGCATTCGCTCTAATTCGGCGTCCATCAAACTTTGTACTGCCGGCGAAATCGGATAAAAGCGCTGTTTTATCGGGGCGGCGTCATTCGTTTCAATCTTGTGAGTAACCAACGATGTTTTTCCTAGGCCTAAAGAGGCGAAAGAGGGGCAAAGCTGTTTCGTGGCTTCTAAGCGTTGTTGATCAAGACTGGAAAGAATATGACAGTCGGTGTCAGGAGTAGCTAGTAGACTTGGTGTCACTTCTGCAACTATACCCAGGACATCTGGGGCCAACCCAAATAGACGCCAGAAGTCTATTCCTAGATACAGTGCCTGTGTGAGCCCAGGAACTACGTAAAAACGCACGTTTTGGGTCTTACCACGGAAAGTGATGTCCAAGTTCACATGACCATGAACAGTCGTCATGGCACCATTCGCTACTTGCACCTGTGTCCGATACCTTTTCCATTCAACCTCTGCTTCTGCAAGCTTCTCTAGAGCTCCCTGGCCTAGAATACTGACAGTGGCACCACTATCAAGTAGTCCAGTCTCAGTTCGCCCGAGCAGCTTTACTTCGGCATACGGTCGAATATCGTCTGGCCTCGACACGGAAATCTGTGCCAGTTTCTTTCTTTCCAGTCGCATCCGTTGACAATATTCCCGCCAACGAACGGTTGATCGTTTCTTTTTCGGTCTAATATCCAAATCAGGAAGCACGAATTCAGCTAACTCCGCTACTGAGGAGAAGATGCGGTCTCTTACTGCGTTGTATTTCTGCAGACGCGTATGATACGGCGTCAAAGGATGTAAAACAGGCTCACGCCCACTCGTCATGACAGAGCTTGGTGGCCGTTTTAAAACAGAAATGCCATGAGGCCAAATCTCCTGCTCAGCAACTTTGTCCGCTAAAGGTGCTGTAGGTGTTATCGGGACATCGAAAATTAAAGACTCTTCCAAAGAAGTGTCTATTAATGTCATGGGCTCCCCAGAAGTGGAAATGGGAGCTTGAAGATCGGCGGAGAAGTCTATCAGGTTCTCCGTCTCTATCAATCGATCGTTAAGTCTATCAGAGGGTTTGCTGATATCATCAGAGCCACTTAATGCTACCAGTGGACAATTCAGTGGTTCATCGTTAAGGTCTCCTAATGGAGCGGGCCTTCCTCCCTGTTCAGGGCTTGAACTGGAGTGTTCGTTGCAGTTAGTGTTCGTGACGTTGACACTGGTCGAGAAAAGGTGGTAGTATTCCCGACCCGTCTCAGGTTTTTCTGTCGGCACTGGCTACAATTAGGCTTGAAAACATTTTTGCGTCCGCATCCGTAGCAGAACACAATTTGTCTTTCCTGTAGACAGTCTTGGTAAAAGTGACCTGCCTGGTGACAGTTCCAACAGCTAACGTTCTGGGGTGCTGTTATAACAGATAGTACGACAGCTTCCTCACTGCTTTCGGGTGACCTGTGCTGTTCAGTCTCAGTCGGACGACACTCATCCACCTCACTGACTCTTGGGGTGCTATAGGTGTTCTATCTGCACGCTGTTGCGATCCGTTGCTGTGTAGCCTGTATCTGGGTCACAAGACTCCGTAGTTGGTGGATGGTGATAGTGGGATATAAGCAGATTCTCTGCTGAATGTCTGGAAGCAGATTTGACTTCACGATCTCTAAAAACTCTCCGTCCGCCAAAGGACTTTGCAGTTGATCGCGCAGATGTACCAGGTGTTGATGGTACGTGGCAAATGACTCCCCTGCCTTCTGTTTCCTCAGCATTAGTTGGATTTTGACCTTGAGGTCATCCTTCGGTACTCCCCATTCAGCTAACAGGGCTGTCTTTACATACTCCCACGAAAGCGTGGAATTCTGCCTCAAGAGAGACCAGTACCAGTCCATTGCTGGACCAGAAAGCAGAGTCGTCATGTGTCGAACTAAAAGATTGAAATCTCCGTCTAAAGCCGAGTAAGTTAATGCTTCCACTCTGAACACAAATTCGTCGACTGTAAGTCGGGAGCTGTCGCCACTATAGGATATATTCCATCTGCGAATGGGACTGCCAGAACGTCGCTGTCCTAGGCTCGGCGGGATACGATGAGATGAAGCTGGTGGAGGTTGCATAAAATTCGGTCTAGGCTAACCAAGAGGTGACGACATTCTGTTAAACGAGTGCCTACGACCGTCGTGAAATTCTGGCGGTGGTCTCGGTTCACCCACGGAAGGAGGTGGCCGTGAAAAGTCGACTGGTGGTATCGCAGCTGAGATTTGCTGTCGGACGCAAGGTATTTAGGCTCTGCTCGGGGCCTTCTCGAACCAAGTCCTGCAGTTGTATGCGCATACCTGCCAGCAGGGCTTCCGTCGCTGCTGAGTTCTGTCCACTGCCAGAAGGCAATGGGCTGTTTCGTCGCAAGTTGGGATTTGTGAAGTTCATGGAATGCAGATCTGGCCTTCCAGGTGATAGTGATCTTCGGCTAGTTGGTGGAATCGTCGAAGGTAAATCTAATGTCGGCATGTGAGGCAATGGATCGTGACTGACAGACTTTCCGGGCTTCGTCCTCTTCGGAACAGCGCCGGTATACTCAGTAAAATAATACTGAGTGAGATGGGATCTACAGTTCGGGCAGTTTGAATTCTGTCCAATCCACGTTTTCAGGCATGCTTTGTGGAACACATGTCCACAGACCATCTTCACTACCTTCCTCGGTCCTGACCAGTCGCCCTCCTGACAAATGGAGAACGAGTCTGGCAACGGTATCGGTACAGCAGTTGCTCGCGATGGTGTTCGTGCAGTAGCCATTACTAAAATTACACTCCTCCAAGAGTTCACCGAAATTAAACGTATAGCCGAGCGTCAAATCAATTCAGCTTCTACTGCTCGTACAGGGGCTTGTCGTACTCTGGTTAAGAGGCCTGTAGGTCTCGCCAAAGTCAGGGAAAGTTTCGACTCAAAATTCAAAAAAAATTCCTCAAAAAGTTCGAAAAGGAAGTCCTTAGGACTATCTACCAAGTATTTAAAGTTCAAAGTTCGACAGGTCAAAACACAAAAAAAATATTTTATAATCAGATAAGCAGGGTAGCAAAACTTCAACATGCGCGAAATGCAATTCATCGGGGAATACAAAATAAATTGTCATAGCCGTACTAAAGGACGACGCTTAAAATCAAGATAAATGTTTGCACTATCAACATCGTATAAGAAAAATAAACGCTGGCTTGTAATTAAAATTCTATAAAATTCCGTTCAGACATTCGAAAAGATCAAAATCAAAAAAATTATTCCTACGAAAGTTCTCTCCTTCACTCTCCAAGAGCTAACTTCAACACAAGAATCCTCCAGGCCCACTCCCTCTAATCAGGCCAGAGATCCATCCATAAAGATAAGCAGTTCGAGTGCGTGCATGAAAAAGGTTTGTGTTCTCACCGAAATCTCAGAGAAGTCGGGTTAGAGATGTCAAAGACTGAGAGTGTTGCTAGAGATTCTTCAGCCAGGCAGTTAGCAGTATGCCAGCTCCTAATTACTGAAGGTCTCCAGCATCACTTCCATCATTCAACAATTCCTTCCTTCCTCCTCGGTCGATTGTCATGTCTAACTAATCTTCCAGTTGGGCAGAGCCATGAGTCTGGTCAACTAGTTAGCAAATTGCCAAAAGTCATCTCACAGACTCATGACTCTGTCCAGCCAGTTGGCCAGCAAAGACACGCTTCCGTGAGAACATCCGAAAATGTTGTGAGGCCACCTACTATTTCCATAGCAGAAGGCCAGCGGGAAAGATCAATTCAAAACAAAATTAAAAAAAATTCAGAAAACTAAGCACCTGTTCAGACTCGAGGCTTGACCAAAGTCAAATCTAGAGTCGAACTTCAATTCAAAAACTTTCAAACATTACGTTACTTTACAAAAAAAATGATTCAAAGAACAATCCCAGTCAGACTCTGGTCCGCAAGTAACCTCTACTGGATACGAGACCTGAGGTCAGCCAATTAGCAAAGTGCCAAATGACCATCTCACAACAAGTCTCAGTCCCCAGCAACAGTCACAAGTAGACCACTGAAGTCCAACGGAGGTGGCCGCACGTTGGGCGCCATTTTGTTATGGGACTATGTTAGAGTGATTTGCTTGGACGTGAAGTCCAGACTGCCAGCATGAGCTGACAGATCACTCGACGTACAGCGTTGAATGCAGGGCGGCACGCTAGCTCGCTTCGGCTATTGGCGTAGAGTGTGGGGAGGTTCCACGAAGAACCTGCCGTTGCCGTCAGCCATAATCAAAAAAATTCGTGCCTACATCCAAAGGCCGACGCACACACTCAGTCCAGAAGGGAAATTTACACCACTTACCTTTACCTTGGTGAAGGCGCAGATGGACTGCCTTCAACTGCCTTGCCCCAACCGCCCAATGACACTGTGGGCAGATTGTTTACAGTGTCCCTAGTTGACCTGGAAAGAGAGAGAGTAGCGGACCTAGACGACCTTCATGCTAGAGGGCTCCAGGAGAGTGAGAGGAGAATGAGAAAAACTTTAGGAGTGCATTACGTTATAATTACTCATTTAATAAGGAATATTACAAAAAAACAAATGTATAAACGGTCTAGCAATCAGTTCTGTGCATGAGCCATCCGCGAATGAATAATACATAACTACATATGTACCTAGCAGTCATACATTATTTTCTGGGTGGTGAATTACAAAAGCAATAAACAAAAATTTAAATGCGAACAGACTGACATACCTGAGTATAAAAATATAGAATGCTAACAATATGTAATAATAGAATATTTACAAAAATTTATTAAATTTCACCTAATGAAATACCTAGTCTTACTAGTAAACTATCCAAAAGTCATAAGAACTGTGCGCTTTGAATTCATATGCGTCTTGTTATCAAATTTCACTTAATGAGATTCCTAGTCTTAATATTAAACTATCCAAAAGTCATAAGTAATGTGCGCTATGAATTCATATGCGCCTTGTTATCAAATTTCACTTAATGAGATTCCTAGGCTTAATATTAAACTATCCAAAAGTCATAAGTAATGTGCGCTTTGAATTCATATGCGTCTTGTTATCAAATTTCACTTAATGAGATTCCTAGTCTTAATATTAAACTATCCAAAAGTCGTAAGTAATATGCGCTTCGAATTCATTTTGGTTTGGTTATAAAAATATGTTAGATATAACTGAATTTGTTTATATATATTAAAAAATGTTATATGTAAAGGGATTTGTTTATATATTAAAAATGTTATATGTAAATGGATTTGTTTATATATTAAAATGTTATGTGTAAATGGATTTCCGTATATATGTAGATACATATATGTATATACAGATGACCATTTCTAACAGAAAAAAAAGCGTAGGGAGAATCCTACCGATAAATTATACTACGGAAATTCTCTTATATTTGATGTTAATAAAATGAATTTGAAAGCAGGCTAAGTTGATTGATGATATATGTATTAAATAGAAATCTCGCGAGGATATTCATTCACATAAACTAGTCTGACTTTTCAAAAACCAAGGTACAAATAATAAAAATATGGGCACTCTTAATAGGCTTTCTTCCTTAATGTTTTCTTTGTAGTAGATACTGCATCCACTGTGCTCAAGAGCTTTGCTACACCTTTTGTAATTTTAGCCAATCGCTAGCGGCAGACATTTGCACTGTCCCAAGAACAGGGCTCCCTCGCTGGATTCTTAGGTGCACAAGACCGTCTTGGACAGTATCATCAGCACCCTTAATTGCATCAGCAAAAGGGGCAAATTTATTAAATTATGCTGAACTTCTCCAAAAATTTACGTTCACACTGGATAAATTAATCCTACAATTTTGGTAGAAGTTCTCCACGTCTCGTTCTCGGACAAAGTTTCCGGTACTATTGTGGGAAAATAAAAACTTGGCTTTTCTAGCGGATGTTTAAAAATATATTCGGGAGTTCACGACTGTTGACACTTTCACCATTTGTGAAGATTTCTTCTTCTTCTTTCCTACCGTCCGAATGTCACTCCGGGCTCTAGGAAATGCACTTTTCTCGGTCGGGATGCGTTCGATCTTTCTGCTTGATATCGCCGCTTACACGCTTCAGTACGTGTAGCATATTGCTATATGCAATTCGCTACGACCATAACAAACTGAATAAAAATTCAGCGATGGCCAACACTTGTAACGGTACGTTAATGTTATAATATATTTTAAATACATCCACTATATATGCTTCTAAGTAACATAATACCAAAATTTTAAGTACATTAATATAACTGCAATAATTACAAACTTGAACGAAAATCCCAAAACATAACCCTCGAACCCGAGTTGGAAAATATGTCCAGAGCTGCATCTCGAAAGATAAACTTTAAAATTACCTTTGCTACCATCAGAAGGACGGCGTAGAAACTCTGCAATTAACGTAGTATCCTAAATGTACAGTAGCATACATCCAATGAACTCATGCTTCTTGAGTCAACAGAAATCAAAAATAATTACTATAACAAACCAATCAGTTACCCAAAGATATGGTACGGCGGACAGAAGACCAATAAGACCAATAGTAATATCTTCTGCCGACTTTGGATAATTTTAAATAACCCCAATTCTCACCCCGACAATAAAACGCATTCTAGAATAGAGAGAAAAAAGGGTCTTAAATTTCATGCCTTCTGACTGAGCAATAGGTATATGTACACATTTAACTCAACGTAATAATTAACCGAGAGAAATTTTTTTTACTCAGCCACTCACCCCAAATAAACACCATCGAGAAACCCAGAAAACAGTGCAAACACAAATCTTTCAAAAAACAAGAGAAAGACAAAAAAAAAGAAAAATCCACCCTTTTATTAAAATTTCAAAAAATTGTATTATATTTTTTTTATATATATAAAAAAAAGAGGCACTTCACCGAAACAATTGCTTAAAGAAAAAAGAGGTGTGGTGTATCGGTAGGTCCAGCTGAGCAGCTACCAGTCTTCGTATACATCTCGACGCAGCTCTCCTACAGGTTGTTCGATCAGGCTGATGGGAAAATGACCATTCCTTTCAGGATCCGCCACTGGTAAGCCATGAAGGTAGGATAGCCCTGTCAGCACCAAAGACCCGCTGAAATAAAAGATTTTTTTTATTTCTACTACCCCAAAAAGGAGGGGTAAAAGAAAGAAAAATGTTAGAAAAGTTAACTTACCAGCGACGGAGATAGACATGTTGTCGTCCGACCAAAGGTGGACGTTTACGATGTGGTATCGTCCAACCTCGGCAGGAGCGCCCCAAATTGTACGAGTAGTCCGGCCGGGGCACCTGAAAACAAGCCTTATCGGCCCTCGCCAACCTGACCAAACCTGCTCAACAAAAATTCCGGTAACCATCACCACGTATGGGGCCGGCACGCGTTATTCCGCACGAGATACCAGTTGCTTGAAAAACATTTTGCGACTGATGAATTTCCTATACGCCACATGACATGCATATCACAAAGATGCTGAAATGGCTTAAAACAATTACGAGCAGATAAACTAGCAAAGAAAATTACCAGGGACCCAATATCGAAAATGCTACGCGATAAGCACATAACATAGCTCGACAACAAGAAAATGATCAACAAGAATTTAACAAAAAAAAGGGGCTCAACGTGGGTATACAGTTACAGCTGACGAAACGACAAGGGTGCATAAGAAATCAGACTTACTAACTACATGTACCAATAAAATATATTTGTTTTCTCTTCTTATCTTTGTTTATAAAACAAATCGCCCGACGCTCGCAAGACAAATTCGAATTGTGCATGACCCAAAAAAAAAAAAAAAACACAAGACACAAACAATATACAAAGTAATACCTCTCCCTTTCCTTAAATTTCATCACTTTAATAACTCCTTCACCTTCTCAAAAAAGCAACACAATTTTCAAGAATTCGGATTAGAAAAAAAAAATTTCCAGAATTTCTAAAATAATGTACAATATAGAGGAGATAAGAAAAAAAATGTATATAAATAAATAAATATCAAATACCTATATAAAGCCCTTTATAAATTAAAATAGGTTAATCCTAAGTTTAAGTGCTCTAAAGCTACAAATTTTTATTTTAACATATAAATACATATATTATAAGATAACTTTTGAACAACTCTTTCGATCATATAAAGAAAGTTTTCTTCTCAAAAGAATAAAACTTTCTTTTCCTCAGGAGTGAGGGATGTTGTGACTCAGGTACCTATTGCACCGAATCACAACCATATAGTCAATACATCAATATATTGTCCTATACAATATATTGATGTATTGCAAATCCGACCCTGAAAACAAAAATTCATTCAAATCTTATTATAATAAAAATATTCAAATGCATTTAAAAATGCAATTTAGCATAAAATAGCATTTCGTTATCAGTCATGCACTCGATTCGCATGGTATACCTACCAACATACAGTGCACATCATATTTCATTTTCTTTGTGCATATGATAATGCTCAAAATAAGTTGCATTCTTTCACGTACTATCTTGGATCGTCGTGAGAAAGAAATAAAAATATAAAAAAGCTGTTTGCAAGATATCGTGGGTACCTGGGTGGAATTTGCCCAAACCTCGGGGAGTTTGTTTTTTAACCGCTCGCGGAATAGATCTAACGGGGAGATTTGCCAAAAAAATAAATTATTGTGAAACTGAGAATCTTTTCTTCAAAAAAATAAATTATTGTGAAACTAAGAATCTTTTCTTCAAAAAATTAGTTATTGTGAAACTGAGAATCTTTTCTTCAAAAAAATAAATTATTGTGAAACTGAGAATCTTTTCTTCAAAGAAATAAATTATTGTGAAACTAGGAATCTTTTCTTCAAAAAGTAAATTATTGTGAAACTAAGAATCTTTTCTTCGAAAAAATGAATTATTGTGAAACTAAGAATCTTTTCTTTTAAAAACAAATAAATCATTGTGAAGCATAGAACTATTTTTTGAAAAATAAATCATTGTGAAAAGTCGTTTTTCTTTTTTTGTATTTAAAAAAAAAATAAATTATTGTGAAACATTGGATCTCTTTCACGAGTGTGGAATTACAAAAGAAAATCCTGAACGTGCGCACTCTCGAAGGAGCACGGTGTGTACGCATACAACACTCTTCTGCTGTGTAGATTTCTTCGCAGAAACTAGAAAGGAAACAGATTTTTTAGGCAGGAGACGAGTTGGATTTTTCCATAATCTACTCAAATGAAGAAGCATCACATTAATAGCACAATACCTGTGAAGTCTACGTCATGAAACCCCGAATAGGAGGATTTTGCTTTCTTTCTGAAGAAACTATTGTTCGGCTCCACACCTGGAGCTCTTTTTTGAGATGCTTTTATTCTCGGTATGATCTCTAGGGTATCAGCTGGTCTCAACGTGATACTTACACCTTTCCTGATTATGCTCAGAGAGGCAACGTGCATTCCCTCATCCTAGTTCCGAGGCACAAGTCTCAAATTGCAACAGCAGCTTCTACGCGAGTCTGGGACCAAGTCCAGTAAAACAGGGCTCTTGCGAATAACTGCTTACTTCGTCCAGGCAAATCTACCTTCTCGAGACATTGAAAGTATTGGAGGAAAAGCAGGCTAATGAAAAGTTAACTTTATTGGAACATGAGACACATGTCCAGCTATTAGATCAACTGTACGTTTAGCGAAAAAGATAAAAAAGGAAGTTGTAGCATTCATTAGTTTTAAATAGGCTAAATTAATTTCTCCCCCAAATTTATAAAGGAATGTTTATCATATGATCGTCACATCCACGGAGGCCCCTCTGCGGTGGACCAGTATCTAGTATATCACGTAAGACATCAACTATTATTGTTGCAAAATAGTTTTGTTTACATTAAGTAAAGTCCAGCCATACTAAAATATTTTTGCAACAATAGTGTCGTGTCCCAATAATAAAACTCACGAATCAATCAAACAACAAAAGAATAAATCTTTAAATCAAAGAAAACACACAAATTGCATTTAAAACAATACTTTATTAATCCAAGAACTGACCTAACTTAAGACAATATATCTAAGCTACCTGGCGCTTAGGTAACCTGAACCGACTCTATTCACGATAAGACTGTACACTTTACGGCACTCGCCAGTCCAGTCATTGGTCTTTTATGCACCAATATTCGGAAGTAGACTTTACTTAACAACGCGGATGTAAACAAAGGACAACAACCTTGCCGTTTGTTCTACCGGTTGCAGCACCTGAGTCGCTCAGTAGTAAACAATCGCTTTACATAATAATTACCATGCTAGGTTAATTATTATGGTAATCGTCGATTGCCGAATAACCGAGAGTTGCAGAACAGTACCATGCGACGTTACTGTTTAGCAATTGCTAATTATTTCACTAAAATGCGCCCTTGGCTGCTGGAAGAATCTTCCGTATATTGGGCCATAACATCCCTCCCCGCTTGGAAAACTAGTTTCCGCCGGGAACTAGATCTGGAGAGTGCAACAATCTTAATTAAAAACTGAAAATGTCTTTATCCTCGTTCGGTTCAGATTCTTTACATTTTTCATTATATACCTACTATCTAAATTGTCTTATTTTTTACATCATTTCTCTTTTTATTTTCTTTTACATTTAACTTCTTTAAATTCAATATTTCATTTTCACATTTAATTCCTTTCTTTCATTTTTACATCTTTTTACATCATTTCTTTTTTATTTTGATTTTACATTTAATTTCTTTAAGTTCAACATATCTATTTACTTTTTTTTTACTTCACATGTCCTTTCTTGGAAACTTCCTCCACTTCTTAAATACCTTCTTATACTAAGAATTTCCTACATTGTCTTTTTTTATTCTTACTTTCTGTATTACTATATCTTTTCTTTCATATTTACTTTCTTTCTTATTTTCTTCTCATATTTAATTTTTTCCTATTTGCTTTTCACATTAAATTTCTTTATTATTACCTTCGTACAAAATATTTATATTGCCTTCCAAATTATTTTAACATTTGTTTATTTTTTAATTAAAATTTCATGATTAGCAAAAAAAATCTTAATTAATTCATATGCATTAATATTATAATATATAACCTTACTTATTGTTTATCTAATCACAAAAATAACAAAAATGCAACAACAACAAAAAAGTACATTTTACAATCATTCTAATTTTTTTTTCTTACTATAAGTTTTAATTAATAATCTTTATGTTTTAAACTGTGAGATTGCATATATGAGTTATATAAGTACCTTAATTTTTAATGTTCAGTGTAGTAACTAGTTCACAAATAGTATTCTCTATAACGATATATTTGAAAAAACCACAGATATAATATGTCTATTTATCTTCCTTTTTATTTATTACTTACAAAATTTATTACTTGGCTTAAAATAGTTCTACCTTGCTGCTTTTTAACACAATTAATAACCTTAAATTTACTGTAGTCGCTCAATTGCTTGTTAATGAAGACGGAAAGTATGGTTTTGTCTCGCTGTAAAGGCCGTATCCTATCAGTAACAACGCGTCCGACTTCTGCTTTGACGTGCAGCTGCTCTGCCTTGGGAGTTTGGAAAATTTCGCTGTAGTGGGTAGTATTTCTAATCTGTTGCTGTTGGCTTTAGTTTGCTGTTCTGAGTCTCCTTCGATACTTTAAAAATTTTCTTGCAATCGATCTTGTACTGCGCTTATTGAACTTCCAGCTCTTGTGTCCTTTGATAACTTATTATCAATTACCAATACCGCTGGCATTTGATTAAAGGCCACCATTTTAATTTATTTGGATAGAATATTTCCATCTACATTGCATTCCTGAAAACCTTTGAACCAATTTATAGATTTTGAAATTTGATCATAGTAGAACGTGTGAGCATTCCTCGTTATAGGCGCTGCTTTAATTTCCTTATCACAAACATTACAAAAATTATCTCATTACCATGACGGTAGATGGCTGGAACGATTGATGATATTTTTTATACCAATATTAATTATCTTTTCTTCATTTTCTTATAGGTACGACGGAGTTCTCTCAATTATATCGAGAGTCCATCCGTACCTAAAGAATATTATTTACGATGAGCGTAAGATTCTCAACTAGAAATTCTTAAGGTTTTTTTGTTTTCTAGCTTTCCAATTATATATTCTTCTGATTTTACTGGCGCAACTTCCAAATTTACATTTATGCAAGTTAAATCAATAGTCCAGTCCTCCGCGTAGCCATTGTTTCTCCTCTCATTTCCCTACTTGTACTGCATACTTGATGATGTTGCTCTCTTCTGCATACCGGAACTTTCCACATCTCATTTGCCATATTTTTGTGCAATTTATGTCTACCTCCATCCAGTTCTTAAGGCTAACATTACACATTTTTTATAATTTTCATCCTTCTTAACCTCTAAAGTATACTATTGCAGTGGCTATTATTCTTCTTTGCTTATAAATATCAAATTTTAACAATATATTTTTCCTATATTTATTTCCAGTACTATGTTGTGTTTATCTTTCTTTCGTACTATTTAGTTTCCGATAACTTTAAACATTTAACTCCCATGGTACATTTAATATCCTTCTAACTTTTTCATCTTTTTCCTTTCAATTTCTCTCTTTCTGAATATCTTCTACACATTTTGGGTTTTTCACATTCCCATTATTTCCTTTTTTTCTTAAATTTTTTTTTTTTTAATCATCATTTTTTCATTATTCAGTTACTACCTTTTTCGTGATTCTCATATATATATATATATTTCAAGACATTTTTTTACCTTTACCTCTGTAAATTTACCTTGCTTGTTGGTTGGTTCGTTCTCCAGTAAGAATTTGACTACCATCATATCTCCTTTCATACCCCTTCTTGGCCTGTAAATCTGTAAAGCTCTGTAATTTAAATTTATGTTTGAAACAAGCGGCCCCTCCAAGCTCTTCCAGAACTTGAAGACCCCTGCTGAGAACCTCGACCTAGCATTACATTTCCTGGACACTTACCAACACTTACCCCATTACGTGTCACGAAACTAGCAGTGGAATTGCAATATTCCGTCAGACTGCAGTTTCGATCCCATAATTGCTCCTTAACCTCTGATCTAACCGATTTATTCCTATATCGTTGAGAGTTAAGCTTACCTCTTCCACAAAGCCCCTGAGCTTGCTTTTGTTGTAAAGAGAAATTTTTTCTACCTTCGTAACTCCATGCAGGTCTCTCGGAAAACTTACGCGGTTCTTGTTCATTGGTAGAATTTGGTGCTTTTACCGGACAGGCTCTTGCATTAGCGATTCTTACAAATGCAAGCCTATCCTTCAGACTATTTCCGCTGTGTCCATGATATTTATGATGCCTCCTCCTCTTGTCTTTAAATCCTTCGTTTCTAACAAGCCCCACATTTTCGTGAGCAGTAGTCAAGGTTTTCTCCCATGTTGGCTTCAGAAATAGGTCACCCAATGTAGGTACACTTTTTAATCCATATCTTGAAATATTGTCAACAGTATGTGCCAGTTTCTCCCATTTGGAGTATTGGTCATTAACGCCTACGGTGTTGTTTTCTGTTGTGTTGATTTTAATATCCCCTATTCTGGTATGAAACGGAGTTGCTTGACTGCTATCTTGCCAAGCTGTGTGTCCTAATTGTGCGGAAGATGCGAAATATCCACAAGAGTCATTGGCTGCCCTGCCTTGGCTGGCGTCTTGTATCAACAGCTTCATATTTATACAGTCGATTATAGTTCTGTCCCTCAGGAAATCCATTCCAAGTATCCCGTCGGCTGGAATTGAATCAGTATCACCAATGGCATTAAATTGACAAGCGTGCTGATTGTTATCTATCTCCAAGTTCGCCTGACAAGTGCCTAGGGAGCTTCTAGCGGATCCGAACAATCCTCCAATTCTAATTTTGCGATGTGTCTGTATGGGTGTATTCATCTTTATGCTATTAACTTTAATTATACTGCAACTGGAACCGGTATCTATCAAAAGTCTTAACTTACCATCTACTGCTATATCAGATGGAACTGAGATGATAAACATGTTCTGGGAATTTAATTTTTCCCTGGACTTTTCTGCTAAATATTTTTTCAGGCAGTTCGTCGTATAGTGGTCGTATTTTCGACAAAATTGGCAGTAAAGCCCCTCCCCTGCTGGATGGTATCTACCACTAATGGCTTCTTTAATATCTGCGACTCTGACGTGATGTGTTCTGCAATTGGGTGATTCGTGTCGATATTGCTGGCATTTTATACAGAAGGGTAGTTTGTGGCACTCTCTTGCGAAGTGTCCTTGCCGCCCGCACGTAAAGCAATGGCTGGGTCTTTGTCCATATACACTTCTAGGAAATCCTTTGAAATGTATTTGGTGAGGTGTAGCGACATCTCCGTCAAAGTCGTCGCTTCTCCATCCTTCCTGTGAAAACCCTTTATTGCCTGGTACCCTGAGCTGAAGTCTTATCGCGTCCTTTTCGTAAAATTCAGCTTCTGCTCGTACCGCCTTTAATGAGTCAAACTTTTGTCCTGTTAGGTGAGTCCGAATAGCCTGATTCCATACTCCAGCTTTAAATGTGGCTATCGCATCCGCTTCCAACTCGGCCAGTAATCCTCCATCTTTACCTGGGCACTTTGCAGAAACAGCACTTTTAATCTGATCCAGCAGTTCCTTCATTTTGTCCGAAAACTCTCGGATCCCTTCTCCTGGCCTTTGTCGACATGCTAACAACTCTGTCCGTAGCTCGCTGAACGATATCCGTGGCATATAAGCGGCTTTGATTGACTTTTGTAATGCTTCCAAGTCCTTTGGCTCATCAGAGCTTATCAGGTAGTAAGCATCGTCTGTCAGTCGATATTTCACACAGTTCATAAAGATGCCTTGCTCTGCGGTTTCCAGCCGGTCGTATAGATCTTTACAACAACTCAGAAAACGATGTAGCTCCTTCGCTAGTTTTGGAGACCTTTCTCCGGAAAACGTCGGCACGTATTTAGATACTTTGTCCATAATTTTTTCATATATGCCAGCCATTTTTTTTTTTTTTTTGTAAGCGTTCAATCCCAATTTCTGCTGTACTTTCTTCTCACAACTTTTGCTCAAAATTTCGACATCAACAAACTTCAGCGAAATCTTATGCCTTTTGTGTCATTAATACTCACTAGATTAACAAATTAAACACTAACGTTAGAGCAGACTTGACTTTTTGCGGCAACACGAACCCGACACTTCAGCAGATATCAATCCCGAAACTCATGATCTCTGTTTGAAATGTTAACGCTCAGACGAATGTAGCATATACTCTACCGATGCTACAGTAAACGCGAGGCAACCAAAAAGGCGTGAGACTCAACTTTTAAGGAGAATAAAAGAAAACAATGTTATGCTTACAAAAATCACCACTTCTTAACAACTACTTTTACTCTATTCAACATAAAAGAAAAATTTACCGTTTCACTTACGTTTACCAATTCATTCAAAAACACAAAAGCTAAGTAACTTATACTACACTTCTCTTTTATAATAAAAACATGAAGGCCAACGATGAGAACACAAAACCTTTGTTTCCCCCTATTGAACTAAAAATATCAAAAATCGCCGCAAACCAAACAAAGAACAAAATTCTGAGAGCCCCCGATGAATCAATTACTTATACCTTGAATTTTGCATCTAGAGCACACTGAAAAACTTTCAAATGCCTATAATTAACCCTTGATACACAAACTCACACTCAGCACAGAATTATTATAAAATTAATATATCACTCAGCACTTAATCACACTTCTTAAATTTAATCTGAAAAGTTAATGGAGCAGCTAAAAAAAGCGTTAGCTCCCACAATTAACAAAAATAAACAAAAATGGAGCAGCTATAAAGCATAACTCCCAAAATTAAAAAAAATGGAGCAGCTAAAAAGCATAACTCCCAAAAATAAAAGAAATTGGAGCAGCTAAAAAATGCACAAGTCCCAAAAAATTCAATTTTAAAAATCACCATACCTTTTTTAACCGGCTGCGCCAAATTGTCGTGTCCCAATAATAAAACTCACGCATCAATCAAACAATAAAAGAATAAATCTTTAAATCAAAGAAAACACACAAATTGCATTTAAAACAATACTTTATTAATCCGAGAACTGACCTAACTTAATGACAATATAACTAAGCTACCTGGCGCTTAGGTAACCTGAACCGACTCTAATCACGATAAGACTGTACACTTTACGGCACTCGCCAGTCCAGTCATTGGTCTTTTATGCACCAATATTCGGAACTAGACTTTACTTAACAACGCGGATGTAAACAAAGGACAACAACCTTGCCGTTTGTTCTACTGGTTGCAGCACCTGAGTCGCTCAGTAGTAAACAATCGCTTTACATAATAATTACCATGCTAGGTTAATTATTATGGTAAGCGTCGATTGCTCCACTAAGCACTCATCGCAGCCAGCTGTTGAGCTAATCAGCAAAATAACCGACAGTTGCAGAACAGTACCATGCGACGTTACTGTTTAGCAATTGCTAATTATTTCACTAAAATGCGCCCTTGGCTGCTGGAAGAATCTTCCGTATATTGGGCCATAACAATAGTTCAGGTCTCAATATTTAATATTTATGGAATACTATATTGATAGTTAAGATATGTAGATATGTAATGAGAAAAGAGAAGTATTTGAAATGGATTGAATTAATATCTTTTAAAAAGACAGCGTTGAGATATCCCAAGCTTGGTGTTTGTTTATAATACTTAGATTGCTATAAGCATACGCGTACCATTCGTATTTGCATGGGTACCAATTTTACAAATAGGCTAGAATGAATTCAAAGAAAGAAATAATAAGAGATAGAGATTTTTGGGGAATAACCTCAGTGCTTGGAGCTATTATATATTTAGAAAAAACAAATTTAATTAATGAACTGCTTCTAGAAGTTATATGACTAGAGTCGCGCACATAGTCAGTTGGTCTAATACACTGTCATGACTGATTTTTATACATGAAACCATTTATAACGTAATGGAGCTTTTAAGTTTTTTTGCATTCCTCTCACTCTCCTGGAGCCCTTCTTGACAATGATTGAATAGGTCCGCTCCTCCACTCTTTTCAGGTCAACATTGGGACACTGTAAAAAAATCTGCCCTCAGTGTCGTTGTGTGGATGGGGCACGCAGCAGAAGGCAGTACATCTGCGGCTTCACTGAGGTAAGGGTAAGTGGTGTAAAGGCCCCTGCAGGGCTAGAGTGTGTGCTATGGCTATTTTGTATTGTCAGGCACGATGATTTTTTTTTGATTATGGCAGGTGGCAGCGGCATGATTTTGTTTACCCCCCCCCCCTATAATTCTCCCGCAATAGCCGAGGTGCTAGTGTGCCGCCCTGCAGTCCACGCTGTCCACCGAGTGATCTGTCAGCACATGCTGACATCTGGGACTTCACGTCCAAAGAAATCACTCAACATATATACCATAACAAAAATGGTGCCCAACGTGGGGCCACCTCAGTTAGACTTCGGTGCTCTAAGTATAAATTTTACTGGGGACTGGGACTTTGAGCGATATGATCATCTGGTATTTGCTAGTTGGTTGACCTCAAGTCTCATATCCAGTGGAAGTTATATGCGGAAATGGGTCTAATTGGTTTTTGTTAGTTAATTTTTTTTGTAGAGTAACTTTAGAGTTTCTGAAAGTTTTTGAAATTTTGATTTTTGATTTAAAGTAAAGTTTCGAGTTTTTGAGTTATGATTAAAGTAAACTTTTCGATTGTGATTTCAATTTTTTTTTTGATTGTGATTCTAGTAACATAAAGTTTTTGGTATTGTTTTTCTGAAGTTCGACTTTAGGTATGACTCTGGTCAAGCCTCAATTCTGAACAGTTGTCGAATTTTTTATTTTTTGAAGTTTTTGAATTGATCTTTCCCGCTGGCCTTCTGCTATGGAAATAGTAGGTGGCCCCACAAATTTTTTTATTGCGTTCTCACGGAGACATGTCTCTGTTGGCCAACTGGCTGGAAAGAGTCGTGAATCTGTGAGACGACTTTTTGGGGGCTGTAGGTAACCAGTTGACCAGATTCATGACTCTGCCCAGCTGGAGGGTTAACTGGATATGACAATCAGGTGAAAAGGAACGAAAGAGTTGTTGGAGGATGAAAGTGATGTTGGAGACCTTCAGTAATTAGGAGTTGGCATACTGCTAACTGCCTGGCTGAAGAATCTCTAGTATCATTTTCAGTCTCTAGCTTCTCCAACCCGACTCTTCCCAGATTTCTGTGAGGACTCAAGATTTTTTCATGCACACACTCACAATACTTTTCCTTACCACATAGTTCTGATCTGATTGGAGAGAGGGTGGGCCTGAAAGACTTTTGTGTTGGGATTAGCTCTTGGAGAGAAGGAGGAGCTTTTTGTGATAATTTTTTTGACTTCGTTTTTGCGAAAAGTTTGAGTTTAGCTCAATAATTTCTTTTTGAATTTGTATTTATTTCGTATTTCCGAAAAAGTTGAGTTTAGCTCATAAATTTTTTTTTTGTAAGTACCAGATCCATCGTAGTTTATAGTATAATTTTGATACGGCGAATCATATTTAATATAGTTTTGAAGATCTTGTTCCTGCTACAAGTTTGTATACATTGATCGTTGTTAAATTTTCTATTCTGAACTCTTGTCTTGATTTGCTTGGGCTATAGATCAAGTTTTCGTAATACTATTTCTGTTCAGTTGCAATATTTGACATGGCTACCCAGCGAACGCCACCTCAGGCGACTGAAGTCCCAGTACAGATGCCAGCACAGTGCTCCATCTGCCAAGACGGAGACTGGTCCGCCAGGCGAAAGACTATCTGTGGTCATGGCTTTCACAAAGCATGCTTGCGAGCAATCATGGATAGGAGAGCAATCCAATTGTCCCAATTGTCGATGCGCGCTTACACAGCAAGACTTCAATGCGTATACCGGTGCGATCCCGAAGAGGTACCACACTCGTCAGGCGAAGGAAGCTTTTCCGCAACAATCCTTACATCTTGAAGTACCTCAACCAACAATTCCACCATCAGGTCACGAGTCTCTGTCTCCTGGGCTACGCTCAGTCCCTCAATCGCATAAGAGCTCGAGAAGAAATAGTTTATCACCTGTACCTTCGGGGCAGGGCCCCTTAGACATAGATCAAATTATATCTAGTCTTCGAACTCAGTTACAGACTTTGGTACATGCAGAGATTACCCAACGCATGAATGCTCTGCGTAACGAGATCACCGACGTCAGACAGCGAGTCTCTTCTGTGTTTCAGCAGGCGGATGTTTCTCGTCCACCACCACCACCCTTTGGGGAGCGTGTTCAAATGCCCAAATGTTTTTTGGGAAATCAGAGAGACCCACGCAGTCGACACTCGTTCTCAGCTGGGTAACACAGACCTTCCTTTCCAACGGCTGCACCTTTCGTTCCTCAGGCACCTCCACCTCCAAGGCAACAAACTCAAAACAATTCTTGGCACAGACGATCAGGCAGTCCTATCCAACGATGGAACCTGTGGTATAATGGCAATAACCCCGAGCTATCAGTGGATGAATATATTTTTCGAGTCGAAGCACTCACTTACTCCGCTCTGGAAGGAGATTTTGCACTCCACGTTAGGAACATGCTCACGTTATTGACAGGACCAGCGAAGGATTGGTACTGGTCTCTATTAAGGCATAACCCTTTTCCAACTTGGGAATTTGTCAAGACTGGATTGTCTGTTGAATGGGGAGTGCCCAAGGCTGACTTGAAAATCCGAATGCAGCTGATGTCAAGAAAGCAAAAGTCCGGAGAATCATTCTCTATGTACCAAAATCAGCTACTATTGCTGCGGGACCAATTGCAGAACTCAATGCCAGACCAAGAATTCTTGGAAATCATCAAGTCCAATATACTGCCTGAGATCAGGAGAAGATCTGTCTGCACCCTACTAATAACATCAGTCAATTAAGTTCACTCGTCACCCAAATCCAAGCTACGCGATTGCGCATTGCGACTGCTAGTGGCTTGAGCCGGTATCGACATCAGCGAGTGAGTGAAATTGAGGAGGCAGCAGATTTCTGCTTTGACGTGCCCATGTTACCCAGATGTGACAATAGCTTGCAAGACTTATCAGCTATTACAAACAGACCCGCGGCGATTTGCTGGAATTGTGATCAGCAAGGCCACTATTATCAAAACTGTTTACAGGAGAGACAAAAAGTGTTCTGCTATGGATGCGGACGCAAAAATGCCTTTAAGCCAAATTGTAGGCACTGCTTGGCGAAAAACGAGAGACGGGTTGGGAATCCCAACACCTTTTCTCGACCAGTTTCGACGTCTCGAATGACAGACGACATTCGACCGTATGCCGAGGTAAGACTACTCGGGTGAACTGAGGCTGGATTACTTGATAGTGGTGCCACTGTCAGTATTCTAGGCCAGGGAGTTCTAGAGAAGCTTGCAGAAGCAGAAGTCGAATGGAAGAGGTATCGGACGCAGGTACAAGTAGCTAATGGTGTCATGACGACGGTGCATGGTCATGTGAACTTGGATATCACTTTCCGTGGTAAGACCCAAAACGTGCATTTTTACGTGTTCCTGGGCTCACACAGGCACTATATCTAGGAATAGACCTCTGGCGTCTATTTGGGTTGACTCCAGATGTCCTAGGTATAGTTGCAGAAGTGACACCAAGTATAATAGCGACGCCTGGCACCGACTGCCATGTTCTTTCTGTTCTAGAACACCAACGTCTAGAAGCTACGAAACAGCTTTTCCCTACCTTCGCCTCTTTAGGCTTAGGAAAAACATCTCTTGTCAGTCACAAGTTTGAAACGAATGACACGACTCCGATAAAACAGAGGTTTTATCCGATTTCACCGCACTACAGAGTTTAATGGATGCTGAATTGAGGCGAATGCAATCATTGGGTGTGATAGAGGATAGCCAGAGTCCTTGGAGCTCTCCAGTTGTACTAGTGCGGAAGCCTGGGAAGGTTCGGCTTTGTTTTGACGCCAGTAAAGTCAACTCCGTTACTAAGAAGGACGCCTATCCGCTGCCGCAGATAGATGCACTCCTGAGTCGACTTCCTCCGGCAAACTACATTACAAGCTTGGACCTCAAAGACGCTTTCTGGCAGATCCCAATATCCCCAAGTCACATATTTTATCAACTTTTGAAAGTAATAACCCATTCATAGCATAAACAACATTCGAAGGGACTCACTTACGAGAGAAAATGGTTACCTTACATTTATCAACGTTTAAATTGAGGGAACTCTTTTCACACCATTCAACAAGTCTGTCCGGGCCATCGTGCAAATTGAGACAGTCGCAATGCGAGTCGTTAGATTTATATAGTTTTAGTTCATCTGCGTATATTAGCAAATCAGATTTGGTAACTACATAGGAAACATCATTTATGAATAATATGAAGAGAAGGGGGCCTAAGTGACTACCCTGTGGAACACCGGAGTAAGCCGTTATTTCTTCAGACAGGGCAGAACGGAACTGAATCCTAAGTTTGCGATCCTTAAGGTAGGATGATAACCAGTTCAAAAGCTAAATTGGTAAACCTAAAGATCTCAGTTTAAATAACAAAACAGAGTGAGGATGCATGTCAAAAGCCTTGCTGAAGTCTGTATAAATACAGTGAGTTTCGCAACCACGCTCAAACGATTCGATACAGGTAGATGTAAACTGTAGCAAGTTTGTTGTTGTTGACCTTCCCTTCATAAAACCATGCTGTTGAGCATTAAGAGCTCCACTACAATGAAAATACAAAAATTCATACAAAGAAGCTTCAAACAGTTTGGGAATACAATACAGTTTAACAATAGGACGATAGTTGGTAACAAGCTCCCTTTTACCCGACTTAAAGATTGGGACAATAGACGACTCTTTCCATAACTTAGGAAATTTACCAAGCCGCAGTGATAAATTAAACAAAAAGGTTAACGGGTAAGAAAGCATTCCACTGCAGTTCTTTAAGACAATAGGGGGTATCCCACCAGGCCCAGCAGAATAACCAGAGTCCAGCTTGGACATGGAATCTTCAACAGATTTCTGATCAATAGTGAAGAATGGGATATCAACTTTAGGAAGCGTCGTTAAGTAATTAAAATAAACAAAATCTATTTGAGCCTCATATGTTAAATATGATTCACTAAAGTAATCAGCAAAGAGATTAGAAATCACAGACGGATCATGACTAGAATTATTATTAAATACTAACACAGGAGGAAAATTATTAGATTCCTTTTTGGTATTTACAAAACGCCAAAATTGCTTAGGATCAGATCTTATTACATTTTTCATCCTAAACAGGTACGTATCATAGGCATGCAGAAGAGCATTACGAAATTCGCTCCTCAAAAACAAAAATTGTGTTAAGCCATCATTAGACTGAGAGAGGTGAAACTTTCGCCAAGCCTTATTTCTTAAGTTGCGCAAGCGTTTAAGCTCAGCATCGTACCAAGGAGGACACGATGAGCCATTCTTGATACAAGACAATGGAATACAACCATTGAAACAATTAAACATAACATTATAAAATTGTGCTGTAAGTTCATCTACATCATTATTGCTAAACAGAAAGGGCCAGTTAATAGAAGATAAATTAAAGTTAAGTAGATCAAAATTAGCTTTTTTAAAATTAAAGGTGGGAGAGTTTTCAATCAACATACCAGTACCCTCGCAATCAATGCCCACTATCACGTCCAAAGTTGGATGGTATGAGTCAATAGGAACCAATGACATGTCACACGGACGAACCATACATTTCGAAGTATCCGAGGTAAAGACCAAATCCAAACATTTATTACGGTTGTTCTTAATATCATTCACCTGAGAAAGACCCATTGCGGCAATAGCATCCAGGAAGATATGCGCATTTCCAGAAGATGTACTGGGGACCAAGGAGTCCTCATCATCAGAAACCTGCCATTGAACAGTAGGAAGATTGAAATCACCAAGGAATATAATATCATCCGAGTCCGGCGCCTGCTCGAACACATATTCCACAGCAGCAGTAATAGCATCGTATGAAGCAGACGGACTTCCAGGAGGAACGTATGCAGCTAGAATATACAGTATTTTTGTCCCAATTGTTATACTGATGCATATGAATTCAGACAGGGATGGATTGGGAATATCTATCTTTGAACAGCCGTAAGAAATCTTTACCGCGATTAGAATAACTCCTCCGAGCACAGAAATGTCATCAGGATTTCGATCACGTCGAAAAACTTGGAAGTCGTTGTCCAGTAATTCAGCATCCGAAAAGGAACTGAAAAGCCATGTCTCCGTTAAAATAATAACATCGTGAGGAATATTAAAAGAGTTCAAGTAGAGCCGACGTGTTTTTGACCGTAGACCACGAACATTTTGGTAATAAACTACCAAGTCTTTAATCTGCGATTTTTCCATCGCCCCGTCTAAATCATTCGGTTTTTTGATGCATCCCGGATCGGACGAGATACGAAACGTTCTACCAATAAACCATGAGTCCAGAATTTTGAGTCCAATAGCAACGTCTCGAGGTCATCGGGAACTAGCAGTTTGAAAGACGACACTACACGACTGGGAAGGCCCTCTGGGGTCAAACTGAAGCATTTAATGCCTGAATCCTTGAGACACATTTTTGAGTTTATATAGTTGACCATAGATTGCGCAAAAGTCCCATATTTTAGACGTGACAGAAAAATAGCCCTCGGAGAAGCAACAGCCTCTAGGATAATGGTGTCCGACAGCCCTGAATTTTGTTGTTGTTGGAATTGTTGCGCATTCCTCTGCTTAGGCAGCTGTTGTGTCTGCAGTTGTTTTTGCAGCGTCTGTTGTTGTTGTTGCATCTGCTGCTGTTGTTGTTGTTGTTTTTTTTGTTGTTGATGCTGATGCTGATGCTGTGGCATCTTTTGCAGCTGTTGTGGTTGCTGATGTTGATTTAGATGTCGTTGTTGTTGTTCATGTTGATGCCGCTGTTGTTCCTGCTGCTGGTGCTGCTGCTATTGTTGTTGCTTCTGCTGCTGTTGTTGTTGTTGCTGCTGCTGTTGTTGTTGTTGTTGTTGCTGCTGCTGTTGCTGTTGTTGCTGCTGCTGCTGCAACTGCTGTTGTTGTTGCTGTTGCTGGGGTGGTGGTTGTTGTTGTTGTTGCTGCTGCTGCTGTTGTTGTTGTGGTTGTTGTTGTAGCTGTATTGGTTGCTGTTTCTGCTGTTTGTGATGCTGCTGCCCTTTATGTAGTTGCTGTTGCTGTTGACGCTCCTTTTTATGATTATCCGTCGCCTGAGAGCAGGTCGGTTTGTTAGATAGAGGAGTTAAATTTCTTGCACCAACTGCAATGGAGCTTATAAGCCTAGAATTCTCAGTAACAGCTGACGACCAAGATCCTATATCGCCTTCAACTCGCTTTATACTGCGTCGAACGTCATCGATGAGAGGCTTGAGTGAGGCGCCATCAGCACTTGAAGCACAGGTTGAGCCATCGTGCACAAAGAGAGACTGAAGATCCTCCATAGAGTTGGACAAAGTCAGTACTTTTGATGTAAGTGCATGAGATTTTTCAAGCAATGTAGCCGAATTCTGGCTCAGCGTTTCCATAAGATCAATAATTCGATCTGACTTACCATTTAGAGAACTCAAGTCATCAGAAAAAAGCTCAAGACCCGGCCATTTAGTGCAAAAGGTATTGACCTTGTCAGCTATTACAGATTGCACAGAAGAGTAAGCATCAAGACGTTCCATAATACTCTTTGTCAGTCTTATAGTGTGGCAGGGCTTAATTTCTGCACACTCACAACATGTTGTAAAACCCGAAGAGGTAGCTCTAGTGCTGCGTTTTAAACATGCAACATGGAAAAAATGACCACAAATTCCATCAAAGGCCACCAAGTTATCGGTTTTTTTTTTTGTGGCGCAAACTTTACAAGTAGCCATGATAGCTACCACAAATTCCTACTTATCGAAGATAGATTATTTCTAATTGATTAATCACAGGAGATAATTAAGGGAAATCAGTCAAACAAAGAGTCACAGAAAGTAAAATCAACAATTGCAAACAAAGAAAATAAACCAAGTAAACAAATAAATAAAGAGCCACAAAAACTATATCAACAATTGCGAACAAAAAAAGTAAATTTGGGCATAATTACAATTAAAATAGTCAACTGCAAAGTCACTCTAAAAACAACGATTGTATGTATGTAGGTCAAAAGTCAATGACCCCCGGCGAAATGCGAAAATCACAGATTTATCACAGAACGGCACTAATTGTTTTTTTCACTAAGGCTTATCGCCGGTCAGAAAAATTCAAACAGATGTTTGCACATTTACAAAATTCACGATCACTTTTTCATTATTTGGGTTGATAAAATCAATGTATGTTGAGCATAAAAACAAACTGTGAAGCAGTTTAGCCTTGAGCTACAGATTAGATTTATATCACTCACTTTTCAGATAGAAATAGATAGAAATTATAATTAAAAGTTGAGTAATAACTATTGGCACTATAATATGGAGTACAAGAATTGCCGGAGCACACAAAAACACGTCTACTCATCCGTACGGCTTGAACGGACTGTTCCAAGAACAGGCGATCCGATTCAGGAAGAAGAAGCTCGGAAGCTTTGGATTCCACGAGAGCTTATCCCCGACGTTATTTCAAGAGCGCATGATCCGTCACTAGCTTCTCACGGAGGTATAAGGAAAACACTGGAATGCCTAAGAAGACACCTGTACTGGCCACGAAGGACAGTTGATGTCAGATACTACGAAGGCACCTGTGACGTGTGTAAGGAAACCAAGGCCACCAATACTATTCTTAGACCACCAATGGGAGCTCAGTCGGTGACAGAGAGACCTTGGTAAAGGATATATATTTATTTCTTTGGTCCATATCTCAGATCAACGAATGGAAATGTCTGTATATTAATAATCCTTGACCACTTCTCCAAGTTCCCGTTTCTAAAACCAATGAGGAAGGCATCCGGTCCTTATTGTCGGGGATTAGAGCCTACATCCAGAAGGAGCACACTAAATGGGATGAGAAACTGAGCCATATCGCTAGCTCCCTCAGGAGTTCTATACACCAAGCAACTGGCTTCTCACCTTACAAAGTACTATTCGGTCAACAAATGATTGACCACGCGAGCTCTTATTCCATCCTTAGCAGCTTAGGAACACTGAGTGAACCCCTAAGAGTAGATGCTGAAGACAAGCTAAGATTGATCCGTGCGAGAGCGCAGGAAAATTTGAACAATGCGTTCGAACAGGGTTCAAGAGCTTATAATATTAGAGCGAAGGCTGTTAATTTTAGAATTGGTCAAGAGGTATTCAGACGAAATTTCATACAGAGTAATTTCCAGCAACAGATTAGCGCGAAATTAGGACATAAATTTTAAAAGTGTCGCATTAAAGCAAAGAAGGGAAACTCCCTTTATGAGCTTGAGGACCTGCAGGGGAGGTCAATAGGCATTTACCATGCCAAGGATTAAACTTTGATTGGTGTGACGGACAAAAAGACCTGCTATACTAACTTGATATTCATTTTCCTGGTAGCTCTAAGAAGGCATCCAGCCAGCTTAACTGGTAAACTATAGGATATCGCGAAGCCCTCCTATTGCCCCGTCAATGGTGGGTGATATACCTGTTGCAATTCAACCTCGTCAACATACCTCTACCTGTTATGAGTAGATAAACTTTTTATAGTCCCGTCTGGATCGGCCTCATTAGGGGGATTTTTCTTTGTCTGTCCGTCTGCAACATTTCGTTAATCAACAACCGTCGGCCATGGTAGAACCAAATCTAGATCCGGGGAGGCCTAAGAAGGCATCCAGCCAGCTTAACTGGATATCGCGAAGCCTTCTCATTGCCCCGTCAATGGTGGGTGATATGCCTGTTGAAATCCAACCTTGCCTGCGGTCCCTTTAAATGCACGAAAGAAAATCTGCCGTCAGTGCTGAAGGAGCTTTATGATCAGTTGGTTAAGTTATTGACCGCGGAGTCCCTCAGCATCTCGGTGAAGGAAGGCAGAAGGGAACTGACTGGCTGGATTTTTAGGGTTACCAACCCGTCGGTGCACCTCTGGTTTCCGACACGAAGAATGACGTCGAGGTCTGGTCAAAGACTAGCGGGACTTCAGGGATGTGCCTTCGCTTCGTCATCTGTTAAGTACACCTGACTGTCGTGGACACTCAGTAGCAACCGCCTAGCTTCAGTAACAAGAAATGCACCCACGGGTCGTGGGTCGAGCCACACATTGGGCGCCCGCATCGATGATGTCTATGTTTAAGACCAGCTAGCTCAGTCGACCATTTTTCAGCGTTGTCTGAACCACGGGTGGTCCAGACACCTCTGCCCTGTTATGTTCGTAGTGTAGTGTATATAGCAATGTGATTCATTGAGCTAAATACACGCCTAAGCGACCCGTAGCAGCATGAAGTGGGCGCAAACAGTCTTCTGTATGGATGGAGATCGAAACGGGCCGAACGCACCCAAATCGAGAGTCGTAAGGGTACTCTGGAAAAAGGGAAAGAAAAAGAAGAAGAGTTTTTGGCGAGAAGTGACAAGAATAGAGTTTTAGAAGACTAGAGTGAAAATTCTGAAAAATCGTGGAAAAGAAAAGTATCTGGAAATTTATCCAAGAAAAAATTAAAAGAAAAGACCACTGCTCTTCTGCTGTGTAGATTGCTTCGCAGAAACTAGAAAGGAAACAAATTTTAGGCAGGAAACTAGCTCGATTTTTCCATAATCTACTCAAATAAAGAAGCAGCATATTAATAACACAATACCGACGAAGTCTACGTCAGGAAACCCGGAATAGGAGGATTTTGCTTTCTTTCTGAAGAAAATATTGTTCGTGTCCACACCTGTAGCTCTTCTTTGAAATGTTATTACTCTCGGTATGATCTCTAGGGTGTCGGCTGGTCTCAACGTGATACTTACACCTTTGCTGATTATGCTAAGCGAGGCAGCGTGCATTCCCTCATCCTAGTTCCGAGGCACAAGTCTCAAATTGCAACAACAGCTTCCACGCGAGTCTGGGACCAAGTCCAGTAAAATAGGGCTCTTACGAATAACTGCTTACTTCATCCAGGCAAATCTACCTTCGCGAGACATTGAAAATATTCGAGGAAAAGCAGGCTAATGAAAGAACATGAGACGCATGTCCAGCTATTATATCAACTGTACGTTTAGCGAAAAAGATAAAAAGGGAAGTTGTAGCATTCATTAGTTTTAAATAGGCTAAATTAATTTCTCCCCCAAATTTATAAAGGAATGTTTATCATATGATCGTGACATCCACGGAGGCCCCTCTGCGGTGGACCAGTATTTAGTATCTCAAGTATGTCATCAACTATTATTATTGCAAAGTAATTTTGTTTACATTAAGTAAAATCCAAGTTGCTTACCAGAACATTGTTACATTGTTGGAAAAATTGTTAGGACAACAAGTGACCACACCAGAGTCTTCCACATAAATAAAGAGGATACATGACACTACAAGGGAATGCATCTTGGCATTGAATAATCTTGAAATCCAGACAGACACATGGGATCCAATATTGCTACACTTGCTTCTAAAAAAGGTAGATAAATCAACCCATGTTTTGTATGAGCAAGGATTACAGGCACCCAGAGATCTACAATCAGTAGAAGAGTTCCTGAAGTACTTGAACTTCGGTTTCAGGCTCTAGAGACACTAGGCTCACAGAAAGCAGACGGTAGACTCATCAACAAATCATCAGTACTGTTCACAGGAGCCAACGCTACCCTTGTCAGAAGCAACATGGATTATTTGCATGCCCTAAGTTTTTAAAACTTTCACCTATTGAACGTCGCAAGATGGCATACCAATTAAAGGTGTGCACAAATTGCCTGAAGAGTTCCCACTAAGTAGCATATTGTCCGGCAAGAGGGTACTTAAAATGTAATCAGAAGCACAATACATTACTTCATCAACAAATTCAATCTAAGAGATCTGGCGATCAGGCAGTTAAGATCATCATCGTTCAACCAACAACAAGTTCCAAAGAGCAATCAGCAAGCTTGCCAGCAAGAACGAAAACACTTAAGAGAAATTATGTTCTGCTTGGAACCGTATTAATAATGATACCAAATGGCAAGGGCGAAAAAATCCGATGTAGAGCGGTTCTTGACTCCGGTTCGCAACTATACTTCATAACGGAACGTTTGTCAAGTCAACTTGGTCTACGCAAATCATCAGAAACGATGCTCATAAAAGGCATAGGAGAAATCAAACAACCCAGCCAACATAGAATAAATGTACAAGTGATGTCATGGCTCAACAACTGCACAGCACGAATCGAACGGCCTTCGTTCTTCCGGAAATAACTTCCTCACAGCCAACTTACGAAATAGATACGGAGTTCTGGTCTATTCCTCGAAACATAGAATTAGCGGACCCAAGTTTCAACTGTCCAGGCAAGATAGATCTGCTCATCGGCGCGGACCTTTATCATCAAATAAGACTTGGAACAGACTTCCATATTTTACAGAACACGTTTTTGGGTGGGTAGCTGCAGGAACAACACCCCAGTTATCACAACAAACGTTAACTTGTGGCATTTCTACAACAGAAGACATCAATCTAGAGACACACGTTGAAAAATTCTGGCAATTAGAGGAAGCACACTCAGTTTCTTCTAAACTCACAGCAGAACAAGCTAGATGTGAACATCATTTTCAAAACACGATCAAGCGTGATAACACTGGGCGTTTTATTGTCAAACTACCCTTTAATCGAGACACCAAGGAATTAGGCGGATCAAAAGATGTAGCTCTGCGCCGATTTCTAGCTATCGAACGATAATTCGAAAGGAATCCATCATTACATACACAATATATGGACTTCATGAAGGAATACATAGAACTCGACCACATAGAGAGATTGATTTCAACATTGTCACGAAGCCGTATTATTTCTTGCCACACCATGCTGTGGCAAAACCAGACAAAACAACAACGAAATTAAGAGTAGCGTTTGACGGCTCCTGAAAATCATCATCAAACACTTCGATGGACGATATTTTGTCCACTGGCCCTATCATACAAAACGATTTATTTTCAATATTGCTTCGTTTCCACATCCCACGGTTTGTCTTCACAGCCGACATCGAAAAGATGTACAGACAAATATTAGTGGATACAGAGGATCAGAAGTTTCAATTAATCTGGTGGAGAGACAACAGCACCAAACCTATAAAATGTTTCCACCTGCGCACTGTTACATATGGCACCACATCAGCACCATACCTTGCGACTAGATGTCTTCAACAACTAGGAAAGGAGTTTAAGGCGACTTATCCACTGGCATATGAAACAATTGAAAGAGACTTTTATGTGGACGACGTAATGACGGGGTCAAATAGTTTGGTTGAAGCTTTACAGTTACAGAGGCAATTACAAGAAGCTCTAAGGAGTGGCGGACTCAAGCTGAGGAAATGGTGCGCCAATCATCCCCAATTATTGAAATCCTTCTCAAGAGAAGGTAAGGCTCTGCAATTCGACATTTACGAGTCCGAACTAAGCATAAAAACATTGCGACTGATATGGATACTAGTAGAGCTATGTATGTTCTGGCTCACTTTTTCCATACAAAAAGTGTCCGGAAAATTCCAACTATTTTGGTGGTCCGGACCGCACTCTGGGCCACTGGGGGATTCCGTCTAGTGGTCTACGTCAAAGGGCCTGCCTGGGGGAACTCCTTTCCTACTGTCTGGCTAACCAGGGGATGACGTCATCTGGTTGGTTGATCCCCCGTCAGCTGATCAAGATCTGTCTTAGCTGATTTTTAATAAAATAATGCTGGCTTTTGCTGGAATCGAACCGAGAACGATTGGTTTTGTAAAATCCGAGGCGCTCTACCATGAGGCCATGGAGGTGTTGTGTGAATGTTCCTTAAACTTTCTATATACGCTTAGAGTTATGGGGACAGAGACATCGGGACACTTTTGCGAGGCTGGACACATACACACCCATACAACACACACACACACGCTGTAAATTACTAGAAGACTATTTTCCTGTATGGATAGTAAGTTAGGCTCCATACCATATATAAATTCAATGTTTGGCAGTTTTCTATAAGTATCAATATAGAATATTTTAGAAAGCGGACTCTCAATGCACACAAACAGATTTCTGTTTCATGGCTTGGGACGTATATTCGGGGTTTTGGTATGAGGTATTGAATCGATGTATGTTGTGCAATGGATTGGAGGTATATGTTTATATTTGATTGGAGCAAAGTATTCTCACGCCTTCATGATCCTAAGCTTAAATATAACTGAAATTCTTAAAAAATGTTGAATCGATGACTAATGCTGCCGTAATATTGAGAAGGATTTAAGGGTTTAAGAAAAGAAGGTGGTAGTATGATATGTTGATTTGAGGAATATCTTAGATGAGTAGTGGTAGTTGTATGGGTGCAGTAAAAGCCTTATTAACATTTTTTTTATGATCAGGTGTAATGGCATGGTCAATGTTGCCACTTGAAATCTTTCTAGAGTAGCTTTTTAGCGTAGTCCGAAAGTGGTATGCGTAGCCACACCTTATAGAAAATGTAAAATCTTACCAATTTAAAGCTTTGCAGGAAGTTATTGCAATGATATTAACATAGTATGATATAACGAAGTCGTATGGGTGAAGTAAAAACCTAATTTTTGGTGATCTAGTATAATGGAATGACCAGTGTTGCAATATGAAATCTTTCTAGAGTAACTTCTTCGCAAAGTGATCCTTTTCTGGTTAGGCGATGAGAGTTCGACATCAAAAATCTCATGTTATTTGTTATGGAAGTCAAAATTTACTTTTGCAATTATCTCGCTTTAACTCATCATCTGTCTCTCTCTAATACATATGCTTTAGGTGGATTTGGTCATATACTTGCTTGCTTGGAGCTTGGTATTATCAGTTGTTTGTTTTATATGCTATGAGTATATATATATATATATAAATATGTTGGCTTTAGGTTAAGAGTGAAAGTAAAAGAATAATTTTTGGTTGTCAGGTGTAATGACATGACTTAGCAGGTAATTTGATATTAACTTTTGCCAAGATCGTGGCGGTAGAGATTTGGTTAAGTTTAGTGGTCCTCGAAGTTTATTTTATGGGTGGTGGGTGTGCATAATATAGTAGGAAGCTTTAGTGAATACCATTCTTTTCAACCATGTGACTCTATCAAAACATCTGTGTCGCTGTAACATTAATCTGTGTTCATACTTGAGGTGGTTAGGATAGCTTGAAATTATCTTATTGATATTGGTCAATGAGGAATTCCACAGGTTTTGTTTACAATTCGTTATATTTTTTCAGGTCTGGGATTAACAAATATTTTGAGAATAAATTAAGTTTGGTGATGGTTGAAGTTTCTTTTATGTGCGGCGGGTGCGCATAATCTAGTAGGAAGTTTTAGTGAATACCATACCTTTCAACCATCTCGCTCTAACACACAACATCTGCCTCGCTCTAACATACATGCTTGAGGTATATATCCTGTGCAATGATTATTTTAGCAGCAGGATCATTCATGTTTACAAACCGTTGCTATAAAAGCGCAAGCAAACTCTTGAGGAGCACCAGTCAGTTTTAGTGAGTCTCCGTGATAGTACATAAAAATAAAAATGACAACCGCGCTTGTAAATAAAAGTTTTTCAGTAATTAAAAACTCGCGGAAGAATGTGTCGCAGTGTTTAACAAATTCAGAGAATAAAGACTATATTGTTAAAAAGTGCAACAGAAACATACATAAATTTCAAGTCGCATTTCGGAAGTGCAATAAGAGTGCTAGGAAACGACATTTCGAGAGCAGTCTCGAGCAAGTTAAAGCACTGAGAGCACTATTGAGAACTCCCCGTCGAGGTGGAAGAATTACTCGCGTAAGAAGAAGTGATTTTGTAAAGCAGGAGGAAATAAAGACAGCGTTCGCAGACAGAATTCGGCAAGATGTTATTGTAAATTTAAAACATATCGATCCGAAGCTATTTATGCAAGACGCCGCCAAATTATTTACGCGTCGTGTTAAAAATACCTTAAAACATTATTTTAATATTAAAGTTTCTACGACGTTATGCGGTGAATTTATTAAACAAAGTGCTGACAATGAAAACATAAAAGACATTAAATATTTCCAAGCAAGAACTGCTCCGATTAGTGCAGATGATAATTTGGAGGAGTGGTTTAAATCAAACATTTTGGATCCAATACACACTCAGCTAGAAGAATTCCAAGAAAAAGACAGCGGCTGGGCACTGCGCTCCATAATACATCTAGCAGTACACATCAACAAGTTTGAACAGCTCCGAGGATCTTCGTATATAGCCCTACCAAAGGAAATTGCAGTAAAAAAAGCTTTCATTAATGTGAAAAACAATGATGAAGCATGCTTCGGGTGGGCCGTAACATCAGCGATATATCCTGCAACTGCCAACTCCGATAGGACCCATCATATCCACATTATTCTACTGTACTTAATTTAACTGGAATAACATTTCCCATGACACTTAAGCAAATAATGCAATTTGAAGGTCAGAACGATTTATCAATAAACGTATTCATCCTAGAGAAAGAGCGTTCCTTCACCACAGTTCCAGTTAGACTTACGAAACACAGGACGGAGCAACATGTAAATCTCTTAATGCTACAAGATGACTATGACCAGGCTGATGATCATATGGATGATGATGACGATGATGGCATATATCATTTCTACTGGATTAAAAATCTTTCTCGACTCATATCAACACAAACTTCAAAAAATACTCGTAAGAGGCATATATGCGACAGATGTTTGCTCTACTTTTACTCTGAAGAAAAATTAACATCACACACTCCCGAATGCGAGAAACAAAATGATTGCAGGATTATGTTTCCCTCAGAGGAAAAGAAATGGTTGGAATATAAGAATTATAACCATTAGTATCCAGTCCCGTTTTGTGTGTATGCCGACCTTGAGTCAATACTGAAACCGATTCAGGGAAACGATCAAAATACACAGCAAATCCAAGAACATGAAGTTCATAGCATAGGGTTCTATTTCCACTGCAAACATGATGCTAAGCTCTCATATTACCGAGCATATCGAGGCAAGAATTGTCAACAATGGTTTGCATTAGAATTGCAAAAAATGGCATCCATAGCTGTACAGGAAAAGCTGAACATCAGGCCAATGCAACCCCTGACTAAAGAGGAACGGCGTTCACATATGGAAAACACTTGCTGCCATATATGTGAAAAAACGTTTGAAGCTGATGAGGAACGAGTTCGGGATCATTGCCACTTAACAGGAAAATATCGAGCACCAGCGCATAATGCATGCAATCTCATGTATGCTCCATAGTTCCAGTAATTTTTCATAATTTATCCGGATATGATGCCCACTTCATTATTAAGGATATAGCTACATCTTTCCCAGGAAAAGTCGATCTCTTACCAATAAACAAGGAAAAATATATCTCGTTCACCAAGCACATGGAAGGCAGCCATATAAAATTCAGATTCATCGATTCCTTCCGTTTTATGGCAGATCTTTAAATAAGCTATCATCATTGCTGCCAATGGATAAATCAAACACTACAAGATCAGTATGACAGGGAGTGGATGACACTATCAAACTTCTTACGCGCAAAGGTGTCTTCCCATATGATTTTATTGATGACTGGGATAAATTGGATTTCCAGAACTTGCCAACACAGGAAGCGCTCTACAATAAACTAACTGACAGTGCTATATCTCCTGAGGACTACAATCATGCTGAAGAGGTCTGGCAAAAATTTGAAATACAAACACTTGGTGAATATTCAGATCTATACCTTAAGACTGATGCTCTCCTATTGGCCGATGTGTTTGAGAACTTTCGAGAAGTGTGCATGAAGACGTACAATTTAGATCCAGCACATTATTACACCATGCCAGGCCTAACATGGGATGCTATGCTAAAATACACTAATGTGAAATTAGATCTGATAACCCACGTAGGTATACTGCTATTCATAGAGAGAGGCATTCGAGGTGGTATACGTCAATGTTCGAACAGATATAGTAAATCCAATAATAAATATATGGATGATTTTAAGCCTGAGGAGAAAGAGAAATACTTGATGTATTATGATGTGAATAACCTTTATGGATGGGCCATGTCACAGCATTTACCAACCGGAGGATTCAAATGGGTTGATGTTCCCAATATTGACGTTTCCGAAATTCCTAATGATTCTCCAACTGGATACATATTCGAAGTCGACTTGGATTATCCTCAACATCTACATGATAAGCATAAGGATTTACCGTTTTGCTCTTAGCATGCAGCACCACCTGGAGCAAAATTAGAAAAGCTTCTGACAACATTACATCCAAAAATTAAATATGTTATACACTACCGAAATTTGAAGCAATGCTTAGCACATGGACTCATCCTGAAAAAAGTGCACCGGGCTCTTCAATTCAACCAATCAGCTTGGCTTAAACCATATATTGACTTAAATACTACCAAACGGATGCAGGCTACAAGCGATCATGAGAAGGACAGCTATAAGAAGATGAATAATGCAGCTTTTGGTAAGACCATGGAAAATGTACGCAAATATAGCGATATCAAGCTTTGCGTAAAGTGGGAAGGTCGCTATGGTGCAAAAGCTCAGATTGCGGCACCCAACTTCCACAGTGCAACGATATTTGATGAGAATTTAGTTGCTGTGGAATTAAGGTGACTCAAAATCTTATTCAATAAGCCTCTCTATATTGGAATGGCAGTTATGGAAATTTCAAAGATATGCCTCTACGATTTCCATTACAGTTTTGTGCAGCATCAATTTGGAGATAAATGTAAAGTCATGTATAATACAAATACAGATTCTCTAATATATGAACTTGAAGAGAAAAATGCATATTAGTTCATGGCTGAAAATATAAACAAATTTGATACAAGTGATTACCCAGAAGATACCCAGTTCGATTTACCGCTCATGAATAAAAAGATTCCTGGTCTAATGAAGGATGAGCTTAATGGGAAAATCATGAGCGAATTTGTAGGCTAGCGCTCGAAAATGTACAGGCTGCGTATAAACGATGGTAAAACTGTAAAGAAAGCAAAAGGAGTAAAGACTAATGTAGTCCAGAGGCATATCAATTTCGAAGACTACGTCGAATGTTTGAATAACAAGCGAGTATTAACTGCTAATCAGAGCTCCATACGATGGCATAACCATAATGTCTACACGATCAACCAAAAGAAGATTGCATTGAGTCCATATGATAACAAGCGGTATATTATGAGTGGGACAACGGATACTTTACCATGGGGACATTACTCTATTCAATCAGAACAGCAAGGAGCAGACGCAGAAAACATATAATCTAAGGCTAGTCTAAGATATGTATTGTAAATAAAAATTGTATTATAGCTAAAATACCATTTGATGAAATAGTCTGTTTTAATTGTAGGTATTATAGTATAAGATATACATTATTGTAAAATAAAGACAGTGTTATTACAGTTATAGGGAAACCGATTAAAGGAATTGAATGATACACTAAGAATTAAATGTTAATATTTTTCAATTTATAATAAATCAATAATGATATTTTATATATGGTATTCTTTTTATTTAATTTCCCTACTAAGTCCAGAGCTCCCGAAAAATATTTGCCCACTACAGCGAGCTCCTAATCGGACGGTTGAGCGTTTTACCCAGAATGTTAGGACGGCTTGAGAAAAAACATTTACACGTGGGCTCGACCTTGACCCCCGGCATCACCTTTGAAACCGGAAGGGTGTCTGACCATTGACCTTCATCCGGAAGTGTATTCCGAAATGCGACTTGAAATTTATGTATGTTTCTGTTGCACTTTTTAACAATATAGTCTTTATTCTCTGAATTTGTTAAACACTGCGACACATTCTTCCGCGAGTTTTTAATTACTGAAAAACTTTTATTTACAAGCGCGGTTGTCATTTTTATTTTTATGTACTATCACGGAGACTCACTAAAACTGACTGGTGCTCCTCAAGAGTTTGCTTGCGCTTTTATAGCAACGGTTTGTAAACATGAATGATCCTGCTGCTAAAATAATCATTGCACAGGATATATACCTCAAGCATGTATGTTAGAGCGAGGCAGATGTTGTGTGTTAGAGCGAGATGGTTGAAAGGTATGGTATTCACTAAAACTTCCTACTAGATTATGCGCACCCGCCGCACATAAAAGAAACTTCAAGCATCACTAAACTTAATTTATTCTCAAAATATTTGTTAATCCCAGACCTGAAAAAATATAACGAATTGTAAACAAAACCTGTGGAATTCCTCATTGACAAATATCAATAAGATAATTTCAAGCTATCATAACCACCTCAAGTATGAACACAGATTAATGTTACAACGACACAGATGTTTTGATAGAGTCGCATGGTTGAAAAGAATGGTATTCACTAAAGCTTCCTACTATATTATGCACACCCACCACCCATAAAATAAACTTCGAGGACCACTAAACTTAACCCAATCTCTACCGCCACGATCTTGGCAAAAGTTAATATCAAATTACCTGCTAAGTCATGTCATTACACCTGACAACCAAAAATTATTCTTTTACTGCTCCCATACAACTTCCATTACTTAATATCATAGCCCTATCTTCTATCATCAAAGCTTTTAATTTAACCCACTCTTAACCTAAAGTCAACATATTTATATATATATATATACTCATAGCATATAAAACAAACAACTGATAATACCAAGCTCCAAGCAAGCAAGTATATGACCAAATCCACCTCAAGCATATGTATTAGAAAGAGACAGATGATGAGTTAAAGCGAGATAATTGCAAAAGTAAATTTTGACTTCCATAAGAAATAACATGCGATTTTTGATGTCGAACTCTCATCGCCTAACCAGAAAAGGATCACTTTGCGAAGAAGTTACTCTAGAAAGATTTCATATTGCAACACTGGTCATTCCATTATACTAGATCACCAAAAATTAGGTTTTTACTTCACCCATACGACTTCCATATATCATACTATGTTAATATCATAGCAATAACTTCCTGCAAAGCTTTAAATTGGTAAGATTTTACATTTTCTATAAGGTGTGGCTACGCATTCCACTTTCGGACTACGCTAAAAAGCTACTCTAGAAAGATTTCAAGTGGCAACATTGACCATGCCATTACACCTGATCATAAAAAAAATTGTTAATAAGGCTTTTACTGCACCCATACAACTACC